>CM072917.1:0-600000 GCA_037013685.1 Acridotheres tristis
TTTATGTTTATGTTTATGCATGTTTATGTTTATGTATGTTTATATTTATGCATGTTTATGTTTATATTTATGCATGTTTACGTTTATGTATGTTTATGTTTATGCATGTTTATGCATGTTTACATTTATGCATGTTTATGTTTATGTATGTTTATGTTTATATTTATGTATGTTTATATTTATGCATGTTTATGTTTATGTATGTTTATGCATGTTTATGTTTATGTATGTTTATGTTTATATTTATGCATGTTTATGTTTATGTATGTTTATGTTTATGCATGTTTATGTTTATATTTATGCATGTTTATGTTTATGCATGTTTATGTTTATGTATGTTTATGTTTATATTTATGCATGTTTATATTTATGCATGTTTATGTTTATATTTATGCATGTTTATGTTTATGTATGTTTATGTTTATATTTATGCATGTTTATGTTTATGCATGTTTATGTTTATGCATGTTTATGTTTATATTTATGCATGTTTATGTTTATGCATGTTTATGTTTATATTTATGCATGTTTATGTTTATGCATGTTTATGTTTATGTTTATGTATGTTTATGTTTATATTTATGCATGTTTACGTTTATGCATGTTTATGTTTATGCATGTTTATGTTTATATTTATGCATGTTTATGTTTATGCATGTTTATGTTTATGTATGTTTATGTTTATATTTATGCATGTTTACATTTATGCATGTTTATGTTTATATTTATGCATGTTTATGTTTATGTATGTTTATGTTTATGCATGTTTATGTTTATATTTATGCATGTTTATGTTTATGTATGTTTATGTTTATATTTATGCATGTTTATATTTATGTATGTTTATATTTATGCATGTTTATGTTTATATTTATGCATGTTTATGTTTATGTATGTTTATGTTTATGCATGTTTATGTTTATATTTATGCATGTTTATGTTTATGTATGTTTATGTTTATGTATGTTTATGTTTATATTTATGCATGTTTATGTTTATGCATGTTTATGTTTATGTATGTTTATGTTTATATTTATGCATGTTTATGTTTATATTTATGCATGTTTATGTTTATGTATGTTTATGTTTATGCATGTTTATGTTTATATTTATGCATGTTTACGTTTATGCATGTTTATGTTTATGTATGTTTATGTTTATATTTATGCATGTTTATGTTTATGTATGTTTATGTTTATGCATGTTTATATTTATGTATGTTTATATTTATGCATGTTTATGTTTATATTTATGCATGTTTATGTTTATGCATGTTTATATTTATGCATGTTTACGTTTATGCATGTTTATGTTTATATTTATGCATGTTTATGTTTATGTATGTTTATGTTTGTGTATGTTTATGTTTATGTTTATATTTATGCATGTTTACGTTTATGCATGTTTATGTTTTATGCATGTTTATGTTTATATTTATGCATGTTTATGTTTATGTATGTTTATGTTTGTGTATGTTTATGTTTATATTTATGCATGTTTACATTTATGCATGTTTATGTTTATATTTATGCATGTTTATGTTTATATTTATGCATGTTTATATGTTTATGTTTATGTATGTTTATGTTTATATTTATGCATGTTTACATTTATGCATGTTTATGTTTATGTATGTTTATGTTTATATTTATGCATGTTTATGTTTATGTATGTTTATGTTTGTGTATGTTTATGTTTATATTTATGCATGTTTACGTTTATGCATGTTTATGTTTATATTTATGCATGTTTATGTTTATGTATGTTTATGTTTATGTTTATGCATGTTTATGTTTATATTTATGCATGTTTACGTTTATGCATGTTTATGTTTATATTTATGCATGTTTATGTTTATGTATGTTTATGTTTGTGCATGTTTATGTTTATATTTATGCATGTTTATGTTTATGCATGTTTATGTTTATATTTATGCATGTTTATGTTTATGCATGTTTATGTTTATATTTATGCATGTTTATGTTTATATTTATGCATGTTTATGTTTATGTATGTTTATGTTTATGTATGTTTATGTTTATATTTATGAATGTTTACGTTTATGCATGTTTATGTTTATATTTATGCATGTTTACGTTTATGCATGTTTATGTTTATATTTATGCATGTTTATGTTTATGTATGTTTATGTTTGTGTATGTTTATGTTTATATTTATGCATGTTTACGTTTATGCATGTTTACGTTTATGCATGTTTATGTTTATATTATATATTACCACATACCATCAATGTGAGAGACGGGGATGCTGATGTTATCAGAGTCCTGTTTAAACAGAGCCACCTGGAGCACGCTGGCTGCCTGAACCAGGTCTGCTGCCTTGTCAGTGTAGGGACAGGGGTTGGTCACCAGCTTCAGCAGGATCTGTCAGCGAAGGTGGGGAGAAAGGTAAGTGCACCTTCTGGCTGGCAAGTGCAGGGGAACCACACGGTACCGAGAACGACCACGTGCTGAAAGCTGGGCAGCTTTGATGAGGACAACTTCCATCTCACTTCTGCAGGATTCTGTCTACAGTTCCTGCTCTACAGGGGACACTGATGGAAAAACAAAAACCCACCACAATTTGGCACCTAGATTGCGACCACACACCGAGTACCTGGGGAGACCACAGTGGAGGCAAAGCACTGGGCATTCAACATCCTGAAGAGTAAACAGCAAGTGTCACCTTTCCTTGTAAAGGACCACCATTTACTGAGCTCTGATAATGCTGGCACCTAAAGAGGAGATAAAAGCTACCCACCCCTACACCACTCTACCCTTACACCAACAATGCTGTAATAACAGCTGATCTTTTTGGATTTCATTTTCCTACAAATCCTTTTGCTGCCCTCCCACTGAAGACAAGAAGGATGCCACCTCTGTATAAAGAATCCCAAACAAGGCTTTTCTCAGAATTCATTCGCTGGTCTTTGACAGGTTTCTCAACAACAGCAACAAGACCTCTAGTTTCCACTAACACTATTCTTTGCATTTTTTTATCCAGCTGATTTGAACACCGTTACCCTTTCCAAAAACTGAATCTCTGCTTCCTTTTGGTCTTCTTTTGTATTATCCAAGTGCTCCAGCCAAATCGAAAGTTCCTTCCACGTGTACTCAAACGCTCCACTGTCACGTAAAACCTGTCCAGGAAACAAAGGAGGAAGTGTGTAAATAAACCTCAAAACACCTAAAATACAAAACCCCGAGGGATACAGATCTTTTTCTATAGTTACCTTCATGCTTCCTTCTTTTAGGAACGAAAAGAAGAGCAGGTTGATGAAGAGTAGTATCTGCCGCTCTCCTCACCCCCTCAGTTCAAGAGGCTCACTAGGGGGACTTCAGCTGCATAGTGGACAATAAAAATCCTACTTCTGTAATTTCTGGAAAGCAGGTTATACTGCTTTCAGAGGGCCGTACAGCTTTCTATCATCACAGGCAGTTAAAAAAATAAATAAATAAAAGCACCTTAAAAATAGCCCGTAGGGGAGTTTTAGAAAACTACCGATGAAACAAAGGAAAATCATTGCTAAATTAAACCCGAATCAGGCTACTCGTACTTAAAGCAATCAGGCAGACGGATGAACAGTCACATAAATGAGCAGTGGGCTGTGACCACAGCAAGGTCCAGAGAGAAGTGCAAGTTGCTGGGGGTGGTGAGGAAGACCAACAAGTCCCACACCCTAGAGACAGGCTTTGACGTGCCTAGAAACTTCCCCCCGCTCTCCTGCTCTCTGAATTCAGGCCCTGACTGCGAGCACCCAAACTCGGTGACCCCGAGCTCCAGCTCTACGAGCAAGAAAGGAGGAGGGAGAAGAGGAAGGAATCAGAGTGACACCGTGGTTCAACTCCCTCCCCCTAAGGCCCAGCAAGAGAGGAAACCTTGCCCAGCTTCCCGACCCTGGCACCTACGTTGGACGACAGCAATTACACAGGATCAATCTGTGCCTTTGCTCCTCTCCACACATCAAATACAAGGAAGCCATCACAACTCATTTGTTCTACGGTTACTCCGTGTACAACACCAGCAGCTCTAAAAATAACTGCTGCTTACATCAATCTGACAGGGTAATTCTTTTAAAGCAAGAAAACGTGAAGGAAAAAGGATTCATTATAATATAAGCGACTACTTTTGGCAGAGTCTGGAAACAGAAATGCACTTGCAGCTCTCACCAAACCAGGCAGGAACAGAATGTGAAATCCAAAAACGAGCCTTCAGTTACATGGCACTGTGTAGAAAAGTAAGTCCTTACCATCTATTCTTAGCAGCCTTTCTGCTGACGTAACTGCCCTAACTTCCCTGTTCCTGCATTCCCTTCAGAGAAAATGCAAAGGACTGAAGTGGAAAGTGGACACAAGAACAAGTCAAGCGGTCCATGTTCCCACCTGGCAAAAGAATCCAAAACCATCAGAAAAACGGCACATTTTGAGCAGCTTTTGGTTGAGACATTCATTGCTGGGAGACCAAGGGAACCTGCCTTTAATCCCTTGCAAGGATCAAGGGCAACTAAACCCTAATTCAGTCACTGTAACTGGGTTTTTTCTTGGCAGGACAGTCTGGTTGCATTTATTCCTTATTCCTAGGGGTAAATCTCCACCCCTACTTAGGTAACTAAAGGATGTCCTCTTTGAATAAGGTGCTAAAAACAGCAGCCTCTGGTGTCTGGTGGACTTCGAGCTGACCAGTTTTTCTCAAAAGTCAAATAACTAATTTAAATATGCAGAGGGGGATGTTAATTTTCAAGACAAAAAGTACTCCTTGCATCAAAGCTGGGATCAGACAGTAACAGAGAGGAATACTCTGCAGGGCCAGAGGAAACCAGATAAGACTTATGAAAGGCTAGAGTGCTGAAGTACAGATTAAAGAAACACTGATAAAAAATAAAAATCCAAAGTAATATCTTCTTGATCAATGTCAAGACCTTTGCAGGCACAAACTACGCTGATTTATTACAGTATCAGAATTAATTCAGCCTCGGGGGGTGCGTAAACACGACAGACATTTTCTTTGCTCTTTCATCAACTGCTGCAGTGAAGTCCGTTCACAGCATTGATTTCTGTCAAATATTTCGTTAATAGCCAGTCATCTGACAGCAAATTTCAACAAGAGTCACAGGAAAGGAGACTGTGGACCACACAATCCTGCAGCAAAGGTAACTGCTTCGAGAAAAAACTGTACAATCCTGAAATTTCAGGCCAGTGGGATAGAGTGAATATCCTGATATTTCAATTCAAAAGCTTACCTTAATGATTAATTTTTGGGTGGAAATCTTCAGATAAGAACGGGTACTTGTAAGGAACATTTTCATCGGTAAATAGAAGACTGATTTTTCGCCAGATATCTTCTTTGTCTCAGCGATGTCCTACAAAATTCAAAGAAAAAATAAAATTGTTGTGTTTTAAACCCTAAAACACGAGTGTTCACGTCCCATACAATTTCCCTGTATTCCTCCCAGATGACCTGTCCTCGCTTCTACCACCTCAAAGCTTTTTTTTTTTTTTTTTTTTTTTTGCTGTGATTTTGCTCCTCAGCTCCTAATCCATCCATGGAAGCCTCCTGGCATTTTTCCCCCTGACTTCTTCCTCTTCAGAACTCACAGCTCGGAGGAGGTGGTCCTTGGATATCAGCCAGCACTCTAAAGCCTCTCTGCCTTCCAGGGCTCTGTCCTATTGGACTCTACCAAGGCCAAATCTCCATCACAACATTTTTCAGAGGACACTGGCAGACTGGGAGGTGCTGTTCTTCACCCCCACCCCGAACTTTCTGCGAGCTATTCTGTACAAAAAACCCTTTATGGTCGCAGATAATAAGAGTTTGGAAATAACTTACTGACAGTGGGTTGTTGACAGGGGACTAGAGGAAACCTCAGTAAGAGCTGAGGGTGAGTGCTCCTCGGAAAGATTTGAATTCAAAGCCCATGAAAACCAAACACATCCAAGATTATGACAGAGAGAGAAGAAGACTGAAGGGAAACGTCGTGCTGACAGCTGGGCGTGGCAGAGCAGCTATGGAATTTAACAGGGCCAGAGCACCACAGAAACAGCAATAAATGCCAACAGAATGAAGAAACCAAAATGGGCTACTTTTAGAAAGCAGCTCTTTATCTCCACAGAAAAGGAAACATTCCCTCTGCTGTGGACAGTCAGAGAAAACAGTGGAGGAAGTAAAAATACCCATCACATACCTCTTAGCAGCTTGCTAAAATCAGAGTTGCTCCGTGCTACCAAGTGGGGCACAACCTTCTGATAAAGACATATGACCTGAAGCGGTGCAGCTTTCAGAAGCAGCATCTCAGCATCATCTGAACCTAAACAAATTGCTTCCATAATTACTTTCTTCTTCCTTCACAGCAAGAGTGCACAGTGTCGCACCCCCATTACCCAGCATGAGAATTACTAACTGCATTTCCAGCAGACTTGCCTAGAAAATGACCTGCGATCTTCCCAACAAGAACGAGAAAAACACCCACTGAATCTCCAGCTCCCTCTCCCAGCATTCCTGGATGAATACTTTCCAAACTAAATCCACTTACCCGGTGCTTAGACTGAGAGCTGCCATTTCTACTTTGACTCAGAAGTGCTCACACATCCAGAACACAACCTGAACATCTGAACACTCACTGTAAGAATCGCACCAGACCCGCCGCTGTTCAATTTCAGGCTGAATGACGGGAAAAAGGGAAGGATGCTGCTGATCTCCGGGGACACTGCTTTTAGCTAATGTCAGGCAGGTTTAGCTGGGGAATTGCAGGGGACAGTGCAGTACAGTTTGCTGCCAGTTTATTATTTCAGTTAATGCCTTCTTTCTTTCCCTTGCCCCTTTCAAAATAACACTTTCTCGGTGCGAGCTCTTGGCAAGAGCCAGACAACAAATACCTGTACAAACACCTAGAGCAGTTAAGGCGACTGTTTATTTCCCAGAAAAAACCACCTCAGGTTTCAGTTGTAACGTGAGGAGGCATAAAAGCTACTCGTTATCCAGTCACGAATGAACGGAAGCAAAGTACGTGGGCCAAAACATTTGACACCTAATTTTTTCCTGTTAACTTGGTCTCCCTTAGGGAGTTAGGAAGAACTGGATGAATGCCACGGATAAACTTCGTTTGTCTGAGTCTCAGCTGCCATTAAGAAAAATGAAAGAATTCTTTAGTGGCCACAATGCAAATAAAGCTGTAAAAGGTGAACTGGGAGTAAGTGACATAGCATTACCACCTCAGAACGCTGAGGAACTACAGCTACAGTCCTACAGAAATTAGCAGCTCCACTGGTTTCCAAGCCTTGGACTGTCAGTGCTGCCCAAAGGGAGGCACAGAAGGACACACGCTGGAAAACCTTTTGCTCCAGGAAGTCTCTCCATGGAATATGCCTTCTGAAGGGCACAACGGGTTGCAGGTTTATCTCTAGCCTACAAGGAAACCTCCACAGGCCATTGGCCAGGATGCAGACCACCCCGAAATTTCCTGTTCCCTGCAATGGGACTGTGGAAGCAAGCCCCTCAGGAGGGACGCTGGGTCTGAGAGAAGAAAATTGAAGCCTTCACTCCTTCCCTCTCTCCCTCGTCCAACACACAAAACTGCATTACTGTGTTACATCATCAATAGAAGCATTTGTGTAGCCACAGTGACTAACTGCTCAAAAAAAAATTACCTCCTGGTAAAATAACTTGGACAAACAAAAGTATCTCAAAAAACTGCTTTTCAGGCATATCAGTCTCCCTGACAGTTTTAGTTGGTGGCTGCAAAACAACTACTAGCATGGAAAGGTCAAGGGCATGAAGGCTGAGTTCAACAAGAGGAACAGCAGAGCCCTGCACCTGAGAAGGAACAGCCCCATTCACCAGTACATTCTGGGGGCCACCCAAGTGGAGAGCAGGTTGCCAGGGATGGATCTGAAGGCCCTGGAGTTCCGGTGTCAGGGAACTGCTCTTCCCCTGCTCTCAGCACTGGGGAGGCCCAATGGGGAATGCTGTGTTCGGGTCTGGACTCCCCAGAACACGGAGACGCTGGAGAGAGTCCCACACAGGCTCACAAAAATGGTCAAGGGACTGGAACATCTCCCCTGTGAGGAATGGCTGGGAGAGCTGGGACTGCTCAGACTGAAGAGAAGGCTCAGGGGCATCCTATCAATGCCTATGAACACCTGAAGTGAGAGTGAGAAGACGACCAGGCCAGGCTCCCCCCAGAAGCACTGGTGGCAGGAGCAGAGGCACTGGCACAAAGTGAAACATGGGAACACTGAGCACCAGGAAATACTTCTTGACTATGAGGGTGATTGAGCACCCACACAGGTTCCCAAAGAGATTCTGGAGACTCCGTCCTTGGAGATGTTCAAAAGCCGTGAGAACACGCACCTGGGTAACCAGGTTTAGGCAGAGACAGCAGGCAAGATGATTTATAGAGACCCCTTCCAACCCCAACCATTCTCATCCTGGGGCAGAAAAGTCAAACTGCTGAACCTCCGAGCAGCAGTGGCAGCCTATGCATTCAACTGCATTCTCAGGCAATTCTAACAAAGAAAAGATGAGTAGCAAATATGCAAGTGAGATCTGGATCCTGATGAAGTTAACGGTGGGATGAGGGTTTCACAACACCCATTCCCACAGAGATAAGAAGCTGTAACTCCACCTGCTTTGCCTACCGTGCTGCTCAGCAACTTCTGTCTCGGTCATCACGTGTCTTCACAGTGGAGACATCACCTTCCTTCGGCTCTGCTGGGCCATCAGTGGGCTCTCTCTTTTGCTTCAGAAGGGACTGCCAGACAGCCACTAGATTATTCATGTCCGGTAAAACCTAAAAGCAAAAAGGCTAAAATTGCAACAGCTCTCCTTCGTAAAAAGGACAAAGCTCCTGTGATAAATACGTCCCCAAACACCCAACAGGAAGATTTGCTGCTCTTCACGAAGGTTGGAATTGACCTCGTGTGCAATCAGGGAATGACCTGAAATCAAGCACTGTTATTCCCACTTCTGCAGAACATAAGTACAGGAAAGAACATTTTACTGAAAAGGTCTCCTGTGAAAAAATTTGTTTGATTGTTCTTCCTCATGGTATACTTTCAACTCAAGCGCTCTCTCGTCTAACTTCTGAGTAACCTCTGCTGGCTGCATTGACTTGAACCAGGATGAGAACTTGCCTCCAGCTCTAGGAAGTTATTTGCAGCACAAGAGCACTTAATGGTACAGATCTGTCTCACCGCAGAATTTAACTTGCATTCCCATCAGACAGACATGCCAGCAAACGTGGGCTCCTACCTCACCATTTAACCCACAGCCTCCCCAGGATACCATCTCCTGCCTCCTAGGCCAGAACCACTTGAGGAGAAAGTACAGAGGAGAGCAGTTGTCTGCTGCCTGCAAAATGCCTCCTTGTCAGCCCCCAATTGTCTCTTTGTTCCTACCTCGCTGACAGCTTCTCTGCACAGCTGCACAAACTCCTGCACTGCTGGCAGCGTGTACATTTGTGACCTTGGCCAGGTTGCTTCAGACAAACGGTGCTCAGTGTTCCTCAGGGCTCTTCTCAGCACCATGGAGACGAGTGACAGGATGCTGTGCTTCACCACTGTGCTGGGCAACTGAAAGAAGGAAGTGAATTAATGACATTTCAGTGATTCCTGTTATGTTCTGCACAGATTCTGTACTCTCCAGGTGTGTTAAAACTGGTCAATGAATTCATTATTTTCTAGATCTTGGCTAGCAGTAAAGAAGCCATAGGTTTTCAGATTCCCAGCCTAAACCACTAGTGGACAGTGGCAGACCTGGTGCTCGTGAAAGGCACCTGGAATCATTCATTTTCCAGTGCTCCCCCAAGCCAGATTTAATGCTGGGGCCGACAATAAAAAACACAAGTAATTAGCCAACTTAAGAAATCTCTTGAATGATCACACACTAAAATCAAACTACTAACTGGGACAGAAAAGTCACTGAAATATTACAGACTGCTCTTACGTTTAACCCTTTGCTGAGCATTATTATATTGCACACTGCAGGGACTGTTGTTACCATCGCCACAGAGAGCAATCCGGGAAGAGGAATAAATTCTGAAGTCTTACAAGATTTGGAGATGTCTGGTTGAGCCTCACAGATCTGAAAGAAAAGAAACAAAAATCCAAGCTCCCTTGGTACAGTCCCAGAGATGACAGCTTCTTCTGGGGAGCATTCTACAGAAGGATTTGGACTTGGACATCACTGACGTGATGTTTTCACTGTTTCTTCCACCAAGTCCTTATTTCTCAGTTTAGTTTAAATGTTTATAGAGCCTCCTGCTCTGAGCATGACTTTTTACCATCGTCCATACCCTTACCTTCTTGAGCAATCTCACGTTGCCCATCCAAGCAGATGTCACTCTAGGGACAAAGGAATAATGGGTCTCCTTGAAGTACCTATCCAATAAATCCGGGCACACTTTGAGAATATTCACCAGGAGATCGGCAACCACTTGGTCTTCTGCTGCAGTTCTTAAACCAAGCAGGAAGTGCAGAAGTACCACATTTCCCCCCCTGTTGAAGAGAAAAAAAAAGTTTTACATTAAAAAATCCTTATTTTCATACTTTCTGCAGAGTTCACATCCCTCATATTCTCTAGCTGGTAATTGAAGGCAACACCTCTCACCCTCCTGGCATAATTGTGAGTTTATACTCAGAAGTAAGAAATTAATTTACCTCCGCGTTTTCTGCATGACAAGCAGCGAATCAGTACCACACATTTCAGGGCAGACACAGTAACTAGTGAGGGCTCTTTTGCTTCTAGCGAAAAACCCACACACAGTCCCAGCTGCCCAGTCACTTACTTTCCAGAAGTTCCAAGACTTGGATCACAGAACGTTATGCCATGCTTCAGAGAGCAGCAGAGGTCCATTAAGAAACTATGCACAAGTTCTCGTACCATGGCTTTTCCCACCTCCTCAGAACCTTGAGCCACCTATAAAAACCAATAAGGAGTAAAAAAAGCCATATGAGACTTTGTATCACAGATATCAACTTCACTACTCAACATTTTATATGGCTCCTCTTGGAGAAATACTAAAAGAAAGTTTGGCTTCTGTTCAGATTGAGAAGAGAGAAGATTCAGGCCTTGAAGTGCCCTTCCAACCATATAACATTTAAAGAACCCTAAAAGCCTGATTTATACAGGACTATTGGTTGTGTGTGTCACTAAAGCCAGTAACACCTACAAACAGAGAAGAACATCTGGAACTCGGTACGTGCTTCTGCCACTGCTACTTCCAGGAAAAAAAAAACAAAAATCAAAAAACAAACAAAAAAACCCAAACAAACAAAAAAACAAACAAACAAAAAAACCACAAAACAACAAAAAAAACAAAACAAAAAAACAAAAAAAAACCAAAACAAAACAAAAAAAAAAACAAAAAAAAAACCCCAAAAAGCAAACAGACAAAAAAACCCCCACCAAATATAAAAATAAATTTAAAAAAAAGAAAAAAACAAAAAAAAACCAAAAAACCAAAACCATATTAAATTATTAAGAGTTATTTACACCACAAAGCATTTATCCACAGAAACCACTGAATTTGCTGAGCTGGAAGGGACCCACAAAAATCCAGTCCAACACCTGGCCCTGCACAGACCCCCCCCAACAATCCCACCCTGGGCACCCCTGAGGGTATTGTCCAAACGCTCCTGGAGCTCTGGCAGCCTCAGGGGCTGTGATCACTCCTTGGCCACCTTTCCTTGGTTCTTCTCCAGCGTGAGATTGTTGGGATTGCAGCCGCCAGTCCCTGAATTACAACCCCCATATGCAACTTACTTCACTTTCAGGCTTCCTTTCTCCATCGAGAAGCTTGAATATCTCAGCACATTCCACGGAAATTATCCCTCCAGGGCATCGTACACGCGGGGCGACGGCAGCGCCAGGGCGAGGGACACGAAGCTCTCCAGCCCTGCAAAGCCACAGCGTGACCCGGGGTACGGTTCTGGACGGGGCCCGGAGCGGCCGGGCTGGGCTGTGCCCCTGTGTACCACCCGCACCAGCACCGGGGACACTCCCGCAACGTGCCCGGCCCGGCCCGGCCCCGCGTCGACCCGGCCCCGGCCCCGGCCTCGGCCCGGGGCACACCCGGCACGGCCCCGGCCCCGGTCCCGGGGCACGCCCGGCACGGCCCCGGCCCCGGTCCCGGGGCACACCCGGCACGGCCCCGGGTCTGTCCCGCCCTGCACATCCCCCTCACCCTTGGCGGCGGCCGTGCGATGCCGCAGCAGCGCCATTGAACTCTCCGTCCCGCAGGGTCCCCGCTCACCTCAGCGCCCACGCGGCTCCGCTTGCCGGCCATACCCGACCCCGGCCCCGCCCCGGAACCGCCGCGGCTCCCGCAGGGAGGGGCGGGCGCAGCGGAACCGACCCCCGGAGCCGTAGCGGGAGAGATTGGCCAAGCAGCCGTGCTCAGGTGGGCAACAATAATTACCCGACTGCTCTTGGAATGGCTTTGGAGGGACAATAACCGTCATCGCTTCTCACCGTCTATTCCCAGGACCTGCAGCCCCCTGCGCTCCTGAACCAGCACGGCTCCAACTTGGAAAGGGAAAACCGCGGAGTGCTGGGAGGCAGGGGGAGGAGACAACTGACTCAGGTACTCCTGTCTCCCCAGAATAGGCATCGGGGTGACCTAACTGTGCCTCTGCAGTAGCTGGAGGGGCCCACGGCAAAGACAGAGAGGGAGTCTTTACCAGGGAAGGAGTGACAGACCAAGGGGGAATGGCTTCCCACTGCCAGGGAGCAGGCTGAGATTAATTGAAATCTGAGTTCTTCGAGGACAAGCACAGGGAAGAGGAATGGAAAAAGCCGTATTCCAATAAACTGTTACATGTGGAATGACAGCAGTTAGTGAAGAATGAAACAGTAGTGGAACAGAGAGGATATTATTTCAGTAAGAAAAAAAAATATATTTAAAAAAAATAAAGATCTATCTAAATCCAAACCGCATTTTTTATCACATGCACAAGTAATAAAAGCAACATTAGTACCTTTTCCAAACGGGGTTGTTTTTGTTTTTTCTTTTATTTAGCAACATATTGTTAAAAAAAAAAATGGGGAAATATTAATTGCTACACACTAGGTACAAGGGCTTTTTACAAGGAATTTATGAGAAGCAAGCTAAAAGCGTCTTACTGCTGCTAGTGATATCATGCTCCAAGCTCTGCTAATAATTCCTATTTCTAGCAATAGTTAAATTGAACTCACTACATTCCAACTATTGTTCTGCTTGTTTAGATGGCAGATCCGTTTGGAACACACCTTAATACAGCAAATTCTATGCCCAGGTAGGGACTCCTCAGTTCTTCCATAAAACATTTTCTTCTGCATTATGGCAAGCCTTTGTTTTAGCTTGACAGCTTTCTTGAAACTAAAATTTAAACAGGTATCCAAAGACATTTGCAATTCCAGAAATTGGTAGGCACATAATATGGAAAGTAAATAACATTCTCGAGAGGGAGTTGCTTTGTTACTGAGGGGATGAAAAGCAAGGCTAGAGCTAGTAGAACTACCCAAGAAATTTGACTTAACGCAGCTTTTACAAGGCTCAAAGTACCCATACCGAGATGTTCAAGCTAAAAGCCCCAGTGACCAGACTTACAGGCCTGATAGTTATCACCACACCACATTTCCTGGTTGCAGTATTTTTAACAGCACTGCAGAACGCTACTGAAAATTATTTTTAGGTTGAATTGTTCTCTCCCCTCACTGCCTGTGTAGCTGTTAGAGGCTTCCAGGAGGCTGGGGAAGCAGACTGCTGGTTTCACTTCCAGACAGGTCACTTCCATGGTCTGCTGGAGGGCACTTTGAAACCCCTGTCCTTTTCTTGCTCTATTGTATCTGACAACTTTCCTCCCCCACGTCTGTTTTTTAGCAGGCAGCATCTTTGGAGGGCCAGTCAAAGACCTCAGGCTCCGAGGGAATTCATCTGCTTTGCTCTGTTTATGTGTGCAACAGATGGGAGCAGCAACTAAGTCGAGTAGTAGCTTCTGAGCTGCCCAGTTATCAGTAAACCAAAATATTCTTTAGTGACTCTCGCCAGACAAACATATCATCCTATCCAAGTCACACACTGCCCCTCTGGCATTTTCCAGTCAGACAAAGAATTCCCGGCCCCTTGCATGAACCTCAGGTCTCCACCTTGTTCCAGAAAGAGTTCTAGATCCAAAGCCCAGTGAGCCAGCTAGCCTTTGCTGCCCTGAGCAGTATGGAAACAGCCAAGCCCCCGCCCTGCAGCCCTGCCTAACTCGCCTGTGCCTCCCAAACCTGAGCCTTTTCCTTGGCTCTGGGATCCTCACTCATGCAATCCTGAAGACAAAAATCTGATTTGGCAGGTGAGGCCACTTCTAACCCAAAAGCTTCACCAAGGTTTCTCTTCCAACCTCAGCCTTAAACAGTCCTGTCCTCCTCAGACAGCCCCCACCTGCAGCCTTTAGCTGTAAATACTTACTGTTTTATAGCTAATGCTTGCCACCCCTCAAAATTAAGTCTTTTGATATGCATTTACATCCCTCCCTGACCATGTCCTCATCACCCTTCCCAAACTCAGCCTCATCTCCAGGCCTAGAACCTCTCCCTAGGTGAGGGACTGTCCAGCTGCATAGCCCGTGCTAATCCCAGCCCAGCTCTAGCCTTTAAACCCACTGGGGCTTTGGTACTGGAGGCCCAGTTGCAGTAACCCCCGTGGCAGTTCTGCTTCCAGGCCATCTGTGAGTTGTGATCCCCCACCCTACACCACTTTGGTGAGAAATGCATTCCTTTCTTACAATAAAGTGTTCATTTTATGTCTAAATTAAAGCACTCAGAGAAAACGTGCAGCAATTATATCAAGACAGGCATGACAGGCACCAACATTAGTCTTTCATTAAACACTTTGCATGCCTTCTCTCCACAGACTTCTTTGAGGCAACTCTGACTCCTTTTCTCACAGGCAGCTCCACACAGCACCGACTCCTCCTCTCCTCTGTACGACTGGCTGAACCCCAGCCTGTCCCTTCCCCAGCCACCCGAGCCTGTCTGTCCCTCACACAGCACCCTCTCACCTTGCCCGTGCCTTGCACGGCTGCGTGTCCCTTCCTCCTCACAGCACAGCCAGCAGACTCCAGCCCACACTGCAGCAGGCTCTCCCCCTCCCGCTGGAGCTGTGCTTAGTGAAACTGGCAGCAGCTGACCCACTCTTTTATAACAACCAACCTCACTGGGCAGGCAAGGCTGTTTCCACTCCTTGGTAATCAGTACAGCTGTAACTCATTGGCAACTAGTGCCTTCTGCACTAGCCTTACAAACTGTTCTCCTACAGAAATGGACTGAACCCAAAATCACACCTTCAAAACTACACTTCTCAATGTTCACTCGTGACTTACTCAGTTACTCCACGGAAAAGTTTCCTCCAGTTTCCCCCAAAATTTCAAGCGTGATATTGAGCTCTTTGTCCAATCTTCCTGCTTTCCAGCCTTTGACACCCTGAGGCAGGGGATGACAGAAGGAGAGAGCAGTCCGGGTGATGTGCAAGGACAGTGTACGGGCCCAGGAGACGAGTGGGCTGGCAAGCCTGAAGTAAAAGCACAACTTTTTTTACTCCAGACGATGTAAACCAAAATCACTTCTCCACGTCTTCTTCTTCCTCCTCCTCCTCCAATCCCACAGTTATTTCAGCTGGAGTGCAAGGACTGCATCTTAAGCCTGACTAATGGCAATTTATCTTCCTCCCATGAGGAATATTCGAGCCTGTGGATATGGAAGGATCTGCCAAAGGAGGCATTATGAGCATCAGGGCTTTGAGTCAGAGCATGGGGTGACTCTGGAGCTGGGCTGCGAGCCCAGGTGCTGAAGAAGGGTGGAAAGATCAGAAAAGAAAGGAAAAGGACAGAAAGGTGGGGAGGGCAATGAGGCCCCCGGGGTCCGAGCAGGGCTCTCCCGGAGCCCCGCCTCCGGGCCCGCCCCTGGATCAGCGGCCCTGCTCCCTCCGGGCCCCGCCTCACCGAGCCCCGGCTCCGCCCCGAGCCCGCCCCGGGGCCCCGCCCCGCCCGGGCTGTGGGCGGGACCATCGCTCGCGGCCCGGCCCCTCTTCCCCGGAGCGAAGCGGGGCTGCTCCCGGCACCGGGTCCTGCCCGCGTCCACTGGGGCACTGGCACCCGTCCAGCATTCCTGACCAAAGCTTGGGGGTTCCAGCACAGCCCCCCAGCACATCCCGCTACTTCCCCAAGCCCCTTCAAGTGAGATCAATTTTTGGGGCGGGGATACCCAAACCCGGAAGAGATGGATGTCACCAGTCCTGGGGGATGGCTCCCACTCACCCGATTCCCGCTGCTAAAAGCCAGCCTGAGACTCAGCCCACCATCCCCTCAATGTCTCCGAGTAATTGCACGTGGATTTCTCAATCCAGCAGAAGAGCAATGCTGTTCTCCTGACGGGGGATCTGGAAGGCAGACGCGTCCCCGCCGCTGCCCGGAGCGAGCGGCGAGCGGGGCGGTGCCTGTAAATAGAGGGGAGGGGCGAAGGCGAGGTCGGGGTGCCCAGGGACGCCCTGGCCGGGCAGGACGAGGTGGCGAGCGTGGGGAGGGCGGCAGTGCTGCCACCTGGTGGACACAGCGCGGTACTGCAGCCGACCCACGAGCCGGCGCCCCAGCAGTTTTGCCCGGGGGGGTCCTAGACCGGCGGCCACCTTGAGCGTGTCCGGACTCTCAAGATGGCGCCTCGGGCGGCACGCCCACTTGACCTTCCAAAAATGGCGGCAGAAAGGGCGGGAAAAAATCAGGACCCCGGTGTGGACACCTGGCCGCCTGACTCAATCGCCGACGCCGATCCGCTCGCCGACAATTTTCCCCGACGTTACAGAGCGTGCGGACAAGGGCCGCGCGGTCGGCGGCGCCGCGGGCGTGAAGGCGCCGGCGGGCGCGGGCAGGCGTCTGAAGTAAACGCCTATGCCCCGGGGTCCTAGAGCGGCGGCCATCTTGAGAGTGTCCGGACTCACAAGATGGCGCCTCGGCCGGCACGCCCACTTGACCTTCCAAAAATGGCGGCAGAAAGGGCGGGAAAAAATCAGGACCCCGGTGTGGACACCTGCCGCCTGACTCAATCGCCGACACTGATCCGCTCGCCGGCAATTTTCCCAGACGTTACAGAGCGTGCGGACAAGGGCCGCGCGGTCCGCGGCGCCGCGGGCGTGAAGGCGCCGGCGGGCGCGGGCAGGCGTTTGAAGTAAACGCCTATGCCCCGGGGTCCTAGAGCGGCGGCCATCTTGAGAGTGTCCGGACTCTCAAAATGGCGCCTCGGGCGGCACGCCCACTTGACCTTCCAAAAATGGCGGCAGAAAGGGCGGGAAAAAATCAGGACCCCGGTGTGGACACCTGCCGCCTGATTCAATCGCCGACGCCGATCCGCTCGCCGACAATTTTCCCCGACGTTACAGAGCGTGCGGACAAGGGCCGCGCGGTCGGCGGCGCCGCGGGCGTGAAGGCGCCGGCGGGCGCGGGCAGGCGTTTGAAGTAAACGCCTATGCCCCGGGGTCCTAGAGCGGCGGCCATCTTGAGAGTGTCCGGACTCACAAGATGGCGCCTCGGGCGGCACGCCCACTTGACCTTCCAAAGATGGCGGCAGAAAGGGCGGGAAAAAATCAGGACCCCGGTGTGGACACCTGGCCGCCTGATTCAATCGCCGACGCCGATCCGCTCCGCGACAATTTTCCCAGACGTTTCAGAGACTGCGGACAAGGGCCGCGCGGTCGGCGGCGCCGCGGGCGCGAGGGCGCCGGCGGGCGCGGGCAGGCGTCTGAAGTAGACGCCTATGCCCCGGGGTCCTAGAGAGGCCGCCATCTTGAGCGTTGCCGCAAGGCTGGGTCCCGGCCCGCGGGCTCTTCCGCCATCCTGAGAGGGGCACGGCGCAGTACCCGCCTCTGTCCACACGGTGGCAGCAGCGCCCCACAACTCAGCCCGGCACTGCCGCCCTGTCAGGGACAGACAGAGAACGGAGACAGCTCCAAGCACGAGAGTCCGCACCCGTCATAAAATCCTCTAAATGAATGTCCCCCAAAAAAACCCCGACCCAAACTAAAAATGCCCTGCTTCTAACCAAATGAAAAAAAAAACCAAAAAACTTTAGATATAAAAATCATATATTTTTTAATATTTAATTTATATTCCTAATCTATACATATTTCGTATATTCAATTTGCTATTCTATTTATCATATATACAATATTATTTTATTATTCATTATATATATATATTTATATTACTAATATTATTTCTATTTTATGTATATCCATATATATTTGTATGTTTATATTTTTTAATATTATTTATTTAAAAGCTCTGCCTCTAACCAAATAGAAATAAAAAACTCCTTTATTTTAAATTATATTTGAATATATTTTTCTATTTAGTTTTCATATTTATATCTGTAGATTTATATGTCTATATTGGGTATTATATATTTATGTACTATTTCATGTATTCTGTACTAGTATATTAATATACTACATACTATTTACATTCTATTATAACATGCTATTTAATATAACATATTAAAATCGATATATTATTTATATTACATACTACATACGTGTATTTTATATTTATATTTATTTTTATATGTTTATACTTACATATATTTATATATGCATATATATATTTATAATAATTTTATGTCAGTATATATTTTTGTATATTTGTATATTTTTGCCCATATTATTTATAAAAAAACCTCCTCTAACCAAATAAAAACCCATAAAACATTCCTTTTAAAGTAGAAATATTTATGTATTTCTATTTTCATAATAAAATAGAATGTAATATATTTATATATTGGTTACTTACATTTGCCTATATATTTTTATTCTTTATCTTTTATATTTACAGTATCTATAAAAAAACCCTACCTCAATCCAAACACAAACCAATAAAACATTCCTTTTAGACTATATTTAGGCATTTTTTATGGTTCCAGTTTTCATGCATTCTACGCCCACCCCTCCCTGTGAATGTTCTGGCACCCAGCATGACCCCCCCCATGCCCCACTCACCTGCTCCTCCAGCGCAGCCCGGCTCCCTCTCCCAGGGACCTCGGGGTGCCCCAAACCACGTCGGAGCCCCCCCCCCAGCCTTTTTTCCTCACCCCAAAGAAGGCACAGAACGACTCCAACTGCCCTGGACAGCAGCAGGGCACTTGACTGGAACCCCTCCCATGTGTACACCCCACAGAAAGTGACTCTGCTGACACCAGAAAAGGGGGGACAGCCCCCACAGGGGTTGAAGTTCCTCCTCAGCCCTGCAGACACAGGGGACAAGGGGCAGAAAGGAGGAGGGGCAGCACAGAGGACACGGGAAGAAAATTAACAGCAAGGTGCACGATGAAATGGAACCCCAAAAAAAAAAGAAGAAGAAAAATGAAAACGAAAAATAACCAAAATACGAAAAGAAACCCCCGGGATGCTGGATGGGCAGCACAAGAGGGAGGGATTAAAAATGAACAGAGGGACAGTGAATGGGACACAAGGATGGATCCCATGGGAAACAACGGCACAGGGAGCACCACAGAGGCACAGAGAAGGACGGAGAAAAGACAGAGAGTGCCCAACACACAGCAAGGACCGAGGGCTACAGAGGCGAAGAGGGAACCCGGGAGCCAGAGAGGAAGCGAGCACAGCCCGTGCGGGGCGGGCAAAGACGGGCAAGGAGCAGCACAGGCACGGAGACAGAGAGGCACGGCCGGCAGGACAGAGGCTCACCAGGAGAGGGGCACAGGAAGGGAGGAGCACCGGGCAGCGCTCCTTTAGGACAAGAATAAAAACACACACAACCAATTCCCTCATTTGCACCTCATTTTTATTTCACCCACCCCCCTCCCCCAAAAAAAAAAATTCAACTCATAGCACAGGCAGTTCTGGCTTTTCCCTGAACAGTATTACTTCCAGGGACCTGGGCACAGCACACGGTCGAGACTCACCTGAATCAATCCCTTCAGAGAAAATGCAAAGGACTGAAGTGGAAAGTGGACACAAGAACAAGTCAAGCGGTCCATGTTCCCACCTGGCAAAAGAATCCAAAACCATCAGAAAAACGGCACATTTTGAGCAGCTTTTGGTTGAGACATTCATTGCTGGGAGACCAAGGGAACCTGCCTTTAATCCCTTGCAAGGATCAAGGGCAACTAAACCCTAATTCAGTCACTGTAACTGGGTTTTTTCTTGGCAGGACAGTCTGGTTGCATTTATTCCTTATTCCTAGGGGTAAATCTCTACCCCTACTTAGGTAACTAAAGGATGTCCTCTTTGAATAAGGTGCTAAAAACAGCAGCCTCCGGTGTCTGGTGGACTTCGAGCTGACCAGTTTTTCTCAAAAGTCAAATAACTAATTTAAATATGCAGAGGGGGATGTTAATTTTCAAGGCAAAAAGTACTCCTTGCATCAAAGCTGGGATCAGACAGTAACAGAGAGGAATACTCTGCAGGGCCAGAGGAAACCAGATAAGACTTATGAAAGGCTAGAGTGCTGAAGTACAGATTAAAGAAACACTGATAAAAAATAAAAATCCAAAGCAATATCTTCTTGATCAATGTCAAGACCTTTGCAGGCACAAACTACGCTGATTTATTACAGTATCAGAATTAATTCAGCCTCGGGGGGTGCGTAAACACGACAGACATTTCCTTTGCTCTTTCATCAACTGCTGCAGTGAAGTCCGTTCACAGCATTGATTTCTGTCAAATATTTCGTTAATAGCCAGTTATCTGACAGCAAATTTCAACAAGAGTCACAGGAAAGGAGACTGTTGACCACGCAATCCTGCAGCAAAGTAACTGCTTCAAGAAAAAATTGTACAATCCTGAAATTTCAGGCCATTGGCATAGAGTGAATATCCTGATATTTCAATTCAAAAGCTTACCTTAATGGTCTCGGGCTCCTGGGCTTGGAGGGGGGGTCGGTTCAGAAGGGCCGCCTCCGGAGGAGGGGATCCCCGGGGGAGTCAGGGTGAGCCCCCTCCGGAGGGCGGGGGTCCGGGGAGGGAGAGGAAAAAGAGGAAGATGAGGAGGAGGAAGAAGGGGGAGAGGGTTTGAGAGGAGGGGAAGCCCAAATCCGTGCTGTGTGCCGAGCTCCGACAGCAGGCTGCAGCCCGCAGCTCAGTGTGAGCACGGGGCAGAGGAGGCGATTTCTGGGCATTAAATCACCCTGAGCCGGGCCCGGCACCGCCCCTGCAGCACCGTCCCCAGTACAGCTCGGTACCGCTCCGGGATCACCCGGCCGCACCCCCAGTACCGCCTGGGACCACCGGGGACCGCCCCTAAAGCACCGCCCCCGGTCCCGCCCGGTCCCGTCCCCGGTACCTCCGTGCCCCGCCTCGCCAAGCCCCGGCTCCGCCCCGAGCCTGCCCGGGCTGGGCCGGGACCATCGCTGGCGGCCCCGCCCCTCTTCCCCGGGACGAACCGGGCTGAAGGAGATGTCCGCACGATTGGAAACGCCGCCGAAAATCGCACCCGTGGGATCGGTGTCGGCGTCGTGCGCAGGCATCCCACTAGAGCGAGCGGGCTCCTTGCTGTGCCACCCTCCTTTTGCAGCCAGATTTAGAAGATCGGGGGAGCGACACCCGAGCCGCCATCTTGGGAGAGGCACGCGCGCAGTACCGCGCTCTGCCCACAAGGTGGCGCTTGGGAGACAGGCAAGGGATGGAATCAAGGAGCGTCCCAATCCTTGAGAAAATCCCCCTGAATGAACGCCCCAAAAACCCCGACCAGAACTGAGAAACCGCCTGCCTCTGTATGAGTGCAAAGGGTGTGCAACGAGTGTGCAAAGAGTGTGCATTAGCAATCGATCGCCGAGCTAATCGATCGGCAGGCGCGATCAATCGATCGCCGAGCTAATCGATCGGCAGGCGCGATCAATCGATCGCCGAGATAATCGATCGGCAGGCGCGATCAATCGATCGCCGAGATAATCGATCGGCAGGCATTAGCAATCGATCACCAAGCTAAGCGATCGGCAGGCATTAGCAATCGATCGCCGAGGTAATCGATCGGCAGGCATTGGCAGTCGATCGCCGATATAATCGATCGGCGGGCATTAGCGATCGATCGGCGGTCGCGATCAATCGATCGCCGATATAGTCGATCAGCAGGCATTAGCAAACGATCGCCGATATAATCGATCGGCAGGCATGATCAATCGATCGCCGAGCTAATCGATCGGCAGGCATTAGCAGTCGATTGCCGAGCTAATCGATCGGGCAGGCATGATCAATCGATCGCCGATATAATCGATCGGTAGGCATTGGTAATCGATCGCCAATCGAATCGATCGGCAGTGGCGATCACTCGATCGGCAGTGGCGATGAATCGATCGCCGATCGAATCAATCGGCAGGCATTAGCAATCGATCGCCAAATAAGCGATGAATGCAGGAGCAATTGAGCACCGAGAGATGGATCTCGGCAGGAGCAATCGAGCACAGAGTGACGTATCAGGATCCTGCCACCCTTTACAAACCCAGTCTGCTGTTTGAGCGCCAAATGCCTCCTCCAAACTGACATCAGGAAACTGGGAGGGTCAATTTTGTTTTACAGGGAAAAGGACCACAGTTTGTGTCCAGGTCCCTGTTCCAGGAACTGGGCTTCTGCCTGCTAAAATTCCAATTGGCTCAGGATTTCTCCCAGACCAAAGCTGGCACCACCCAGAACTCTGCTTGCCCTTGGAGTGGTCCTGGCTGGCCCCAGGGGTCCCTGTTTCGTGTCTTCATGGTTTCTGGAGTGTCCTGCAGCACTGGGATGACTTTGACATTTTTGTGTCCTTCTCAATGGCAGGATCACTCCCAGGAATCCCAGTGTCCTCCCTGTGTTCCTAGTTTCCTCCCAGCGTGCCTTCCAATGTTCCCCCTTCCCTCACAGTTCTTCCAGTGGCCCTGCCAGTGCTCCCAGTTTTCCCAGTGCAAGTACTGGACACACAGCAGAAGCGGCTCCGTCACTGCTTTGACCCTTTATTGCCACCATGTGAAGCAGCCTGACCCATAAACAGTCTGCATTTACCTTTCAACAGAGTCAACACTGAAACAGAACAAATCTCTCTTCTAGTCGAGATGCCTTGTGGTACACCTGTAGATCCTGCCAAGTGTCCTTGAGCAGCCAGAGCAGAATAAGGTTTCTACCAAGCTGTAAGTAAGAAATAACATTTATTCAGAGGAAAATTAAAGGAAGCACCCCTCCCATAACACCCTTTTCTAAAAAAAAAAAAAAAAAAAATCAGGCATTAGAATTCTTTTAAGCATTCATTCTTGCTTTACACAGTGTAAATTATGAGTGCTCATGTTTCAGCCTGAATTTACAACAGCTCCTCAGGCTGATGGACCTCGGCAAGAACTTCAGAATCACTAAACTGTGGAAGGGATCTTCAAGCTCATCCAGTGCCACCCCCTGCCATGGGCAGGGACACCTTCCACTATCCCACTTTGCTGCAAGCCCCAGTGACCAGCCTGGCCTTGCACAGTTCCAGGGATCCAGGAGCAGCCACAGCTTCTCTGGGCACCCTGTGCCAGGGCCTCCCCACCGTGCCAAGGAACACTTGCGTCCTGATTATTTAATCTAAACCTGCTTTCCTTCATCCTACAGCCACTCCCCTTGTCTATCAGGACACGTCCTTGTGAGAAATCCCTCTGCCTTATCCCATATGAGGAATGTGTTCCAGGGCCTCCGGGGGGGCACACAAGCACTCTGGCTGGGCCCTTTACTGGGTTTGTGCTCAGCGCCTTCCCTGGGAAGCCCCGGCAGTCCCGGGACTGTGCTCAGCCAGGACCGGCCCTCACCATCTGCACTCGCCGAGGAGCTCAGAGACCTTGTGCTCTGTGTGCACGGCGACGCTGGCAGCCGCGCCTGCAGCGGGAGGGAGGGAGGGATGGCGGCAGTGACTGCGGGGACGCGCCGGGGTCGCAGGATGCAGCCGCCCTCCATGGCACTGCCCGCCCGGCTCGAGGTGTCACGCCCGGGCCGCGGCAGCCCGCGCACAGGAACACCGGGGGTACGGGGGCAGCGCCCGCCCGCCGCTCCCGCTCTGCTGCTCCTCGGCCCGGCCGCTGCCCGGCTCCAGCACGGACCGCTACAGCACCGGGCACGCCGCCATCGTGTCCCGCCCCCGGAACCGCTCCCGGGGCTGCCCCGGCACCGCGGCCGGGAACGCCCCCGGCACCGCCCCGGGCACCGACCCCAGCCTCAATAAACCACGGGCACGGGGCGGGGCTCCCTGGGCGTTTATTGGGGTGCTCTGGGGGATGGGGGGACTGAGGTGGTGGGACCCTGCGCTGAGGAAGGGTCCTGGAGTGTCTTGTGTGGGGTTCTGGGGCTGTCCTAAGGGGTCCTGGGGGTGTTTTGGGGTCCTGGGTGTCCAAGGGGGTCCTGGAGGGGTCCAAAGGGGTCCCAGAGGTGTTTTGGGGTCCTGAGAGTGTCCAAGGGGGTCCTGGGGCCGTCTGGGGGTTTTGGATGTGTCCTAGGGTGTCCTGGAGGTGTCCAAGGGGGTCGTGGGGGGTCCTGGGAGGGTCCCAGAAATGTTTTGGGGTATTGGGGCCGTCCAGAGGTATTTTGGGGTCCCAGGGGTGTTTTGTGCGTGGTTTTGGGGGTGCATTGTGGTCCTAGTGGGGTCCTAGAAATGTTTTGGGGTCTTGAGGGGTCCTGGAGGTGTTTTTGGGGTCTCATGCAGGTTTTGTGCACGGTCCTGGGGGGAGCTTGGGGATGTTTTGGGGTCCCTTGGGGGTTTTGTGCATGATCCTGGGGGTGCACTATGGCCCTGGGAATGTTTTGGGGTTCCATGGGGGGTTGTTGTGTGGTCCTAGGGGGTCCCTAAGGATGTCCTGGGGGTGCACTGTGGTCCAGGGGGTGTTTTTGTGTGGTCCTGGGAATGTCCCGGCGCAGTTTTGGGGTCCTGGGGGTGTTTTTGTGTGGTCCTGGGGATGTCCCGGCGCAGTTTTGGGGTCCTGGGGGTGTTTTTGTGTGGTCCTGAAATGCTCCTTGGGGTGTCCTTGGGGGTCCCAGAGGAGTTTTGAGGTCCTAAAGTGCATTGGGGTCCCTTGGGGTGCATCGTGGTCCTGAAGGTCCTGGGGGTGTTTTGGGGTCCCAGGGGTGTCTTGTAGGTGGTCCTGAGGAGTCCTGGGGGTGTCGCAGAGAGGTTTTGGGGTTCTAGGGGCGTCTAGTGGGTGGTGTAGGGGTGTTTTGGGGGTCCCAGGGGTGTCGTGTGTGGTCCTGAGGGTGTCCCAGAGATGTTTGGGGGTCCCAGGGCTGTCTGGTGGGGGGTCCTGGGGGTGTTTTGGGGTCTCAGGGGGTGTTTGGAGGTTCCAGGGGCGTCCTGGAGGTGTTTTAGAGTCCTGAAGGTGTCGTGTGGTCCTGAGGGGTCCTGTGGGTGTCCCAGAGACGTCTTGGGGTCCTGGGGGCGTCTGGAGGGTGGTCCTGGAGGTGTTTTGGGGTCCCAGGGGGCTCCTGGAGCACTCAGGGGTCCCGATTTGGGGTGCAGTGTTCGGCTCAGGCCCGGGCCAGGTGGGAGATGATGCTCTGGACAGCGCCCGAGGTCGTGCCCTGGCCACCAATGTCCGGCGTGTGCGTCTGGGGAGGGCGGGGCCAGGTCAGGGCCACGCCCACAGGGGGTGGGACCACACATTCGGGACAGGTGAGGGGCGGGGCTTACCCGGGGGTCGTCTAGCGAGGCCAGCACGGCCTGGCGGATGGTGGAGGCGTGGCTGTGCAGCCTGCGGGAGGGGCAAGCGTGAGCCACACCCCGCAGGTGAGCACCCAGAGATTCTGCCCCACCCCCTTCCTAAGCCACACCCACTTCAGCCCTTCCCACTGGGGAAGCCACACCCCCTTTAAAAGTCCGACCTCTTTTTGGGGATCCAACACCTCCCAGGTGTGTCCTGCCCCTCCCAGGTGTGCCCCACCCGTCCCCAGATGTGCCCAGCCCTTCCCAGATGTTCTCACCCCCTCCCCAGGTGTTCCCAGGCCCCCCAGGTGTTCTCCAGCTTCTTCCAGGTTGTCACCACTCCCTCTCAGGTGTGCCCCGCACCTCCCAGGTGTTCCCCAGGTGTTCCCCACCCTCTCCCAGGTATGCCCTAGCTCCTCTCCACCCCTCCCCAGGTATTCCCACGTCCTCCCACCCCCTCCCCAGGTGTTCCCCAGCCCCTCCCAGGTGACCCCGCCCACCGCAGGTGATCCAGCATCATGCATGCCGCCAGCAGCGCTGCCGTGGGGTTGGCGATGTTGCGGTTGGCGATGCTCTTACCCGTGTTCCGCGTGGCCTGGGGGGGCACGGCCCTCAGGACCCCCCAGTGACCCCCCCAATGCTCCCAGGGACCCCCCCAGTGCTCCCAGTGACCCCAGGGTGCCCATCCCATATCCCAGACACCCCAGAACCCCCCCAGGATCCCCCAAACCCAGAGTTTCAAACATGGCATAGTCGCGGCCGTAGTTGACACTGGGCACCAGCCCAGATCCCCCCAGTGCTCTCAGTCCATCCCAGTGACCCCATATTGGCCATCCCCATATCCCACACCCCCCGAACCCCCCCAGGAACCCCCGAACTCCCCCCCAGACCCCCTAGACCCATGGTCTCAAACATGGCGTAGTCACGGCCATAGTTGTCACTGGGCACGAGCCCAGATCCTCCCAGCGCTCCCAGTCCATCCCAGTCTCTCCCAGTGACCCCATATTGGCCATCCCCATATCCCAACCCCCCGGAACCCCCAGACTCCCCCCCCAGACCCACGGTCTCGAACACGGCGTAGTCGTGGCCGTAGTTGGCGCCGGGCACGAGCCCCGGGCCCCCCACGAGCCCAGCGCAGACGTTGTTGACGATGTTCCCGTAGAGATTCGGCATCACCATCACATCGAACTGCTGGGGCCGGGACACCAGCTGGCCACGGGGGGTACTGGGGTTACTGGGAGCACTGGGTAGGGGGGATTGGGGGCGGTTTGGGGGAGGGGCAGACCTGCATGGTGGTGTTGTCCACGATCATGCTGCGGAACGTGATCTCGGGGTACTCGGCCGCCACTTCCTGGCAGCACTGCAGGAACAGCCCGTCCCCCAACTTCCTGGGGGGGCAGGGGGGTGAGACCCCAAAAATACCCGGGATACCCCCCCAAAAAACCTGGGATCTCCCCTGAGATCCCCCCAGCACTGCAGGAACAGCCCCTCCCCCACCTTCCTATGGAGTTCAGGACTCCCAGGACCCCCTAAACTCCCCCAGAACTCCCCAGACTCCTCCCAGAACAACCAAAACCCCACCCAGGACCCCTCAACCCTCCCGAGACCCCGTAAACCCCCCTAGGACCCCCCAAACCGCCCCAGCCTCCCAAGGATCCCCCAAAACCCTCCAGGACCCTCCACACACACACACACCCAACCTCTCCCAGGACCCCCACAAACCCCCCCTCAAGACCCCCAAAACCCCCCAAGGATCCTCCAAAACCCCCCAGGATCCCCCAAACCCCTCCCAGGACCCCCCCAGACCCCTCCCAGGATCCCCCAACCCCCCCGAGGACCCCCCAAACTCCCCCCAAAACCCCCTCAAAGCCCCCTCAGGACCCCCCCGAGCCCCCCCTGCCGGTGCCCCGTACATGATGTTGGCTTTGTGCACGGCGGTGACGCTGCGCCGGGCGGCGGCGCGGGCCAGCCCGAAGGCGTAGTGAGCGATGCGGCGCGAGCGCCCGGCCGTGATGATCTTGAGGCTCTCCACGACCCCGGCCACGCTCTGCCGGGGAGAGGGGCGGGGCATCGGCAACGGGGGCGGGGCATCAGCGACGGGGGCGGGGCACCGGCAACGGGGGCGGGGCATCAGCGACGGGGGCGGGGCATCAGCAACGGGGGCGGGGCATCACGGGGATAGGATGGGGGCGTGGCCTCCTGATTTCAGCGATTTTGGTTTTCTGGGGGATTTTGGGTGGTTTTGGGGAGATTCGCTGTGATTTTGTGGAGGTTTTGTGTGATTTTGCGTGCATTTTGTCTGGTTTTGGGCGTACGTTGTGGGATTTTGGGTGTATTTTGTGGGATTTTGCCCCTTTTTAGATGTATTTAGCGTGACTCTGGGTGTATTTAGTGTGACTTTGTATTTTCTGTCATTTCGGCTGTATCTTGTGCACGTTTCCCTGTTTCTGGGTGTTTCTGGCGCCCACCTCGTGCTCCAGGGAGCTGTACTCGCCCTCCGTGTTCTCCCTGACGATGAGGATGTCGATGTCGCGGTGCCGCGTCTCCACCCCGGGCAGGCTCTGGCAGTGAATCACGTTGGCGTAGAGATCCAGGCTGGTCCTGGCACAGCCCAAAACACCACGAAAAATCAGCCCCAAGAGATGCAAATGAGCCCCGAAATATGCAAATGAAACCCAGAAATACGCAAACGAAACCAGAAATATGCAAACGAACCCCAAAATGTGCAAATGAATACACCAAATACTCAAAAGAATCCAGAAACACACAAGTGAGCCCCAAAATACGCAAAACCAGCCCCAAAATATGCAAATGAACACCAGAATACGCAAGTGAACCCCAAAAAATGCACGAGCCCACAAAAACGCAAATGAGCCCTTAAAATATTCGAACGAACTACCCCCAACACGTAAATCAACCCCCAAGACGTGAAACCAACCCCAAAATATGCAAATGAACCCCGAAATATGCAAGCCCACCCCCAAAAATATGCAAATCAAGCCCCCAAAAACAGTACCCCAGGATATGCAAATGAACCCCGAAATATGCAAATCAAGCCCTCAACATGCCAATTAACCCCCCCAACACCCTCCCAGTGCTCCCAGTGCTCACCGGATGAGGTTGTTTCGGGATTTGTGGCTCGGGGGGAGGTTGTGATTGGTCTCGATGTTCCCTGAAGGACCCAAAATAAAACCTCAGTGGGGTCAGGACAGGATGGGGGCGGGATTTGGGGTTTTTTGGGGGGGATTTGGGGTTTTCCTGAGAGGATCTGGGGGGTTTCTTGCGGAAATTTTGGGGGGTTTTTGAGGAGGTGTTCAGGGATTTGCGGAGATTTGGGTGGTTTTGAGGAGATTTTGGGGGTTTTGAGGAGATTCTGGGGGAGATTTGAAGAGATTTTGGGTAGTTTTGGTGACCTTTTGGTTGATTTGATATTTTTGGGTGATGAGATTTTGGTGGATTTAATGATATTTTGGGTAGTTTTGATGAAATCTGGGGGTGATTTAATTAGATTTGGGGTGGTTTGATGAGACTTTGGGGTGATTTGATGACATTTAGGGGGATTTGATGAGATTTTGGGGGGATTTGATTACATTTTAGGTACTTTTGATGACATTTTGGGGTTTTTTGACAAGATTAGGGGTAGTTTTGATGATATCCTGGTTGATTTGAAGACATTTTCGTGGTTTTGATGAGATTTTGGGTTTTTTTGAGGGAATTCGGGTGATTTTGATGACGTTTATGGTCGTTATGAGGGGATTTAGGGTAGTTTTGATGACATTTTAGGTAGTTTTGATGACAATTTGGGGTTTTGGTATGGGATTGGGGTGAATTTGATGACATTCTGGGGGTGACTTGATGAGACATAAAACAGTTTTGATGACATTTTGGGTTCTTTGAGGGGATTTTGGAGATTTTTGATGGGATTGAGGGTGGATTTGAGGGAATTTGGGGGTTTTTGAGGAGATTGAGGTGGTTTTGAGGGGAATGAGGGTTTTTTTGAGGGGATTGGGGTGGTTTTGATGACATTCTGGGGTGGATTTGAGGGAATGTGGGGTTTTTTGGATCCCCCCCTGACCCTTGAGTGCCACGCCGTTGCGCCGGATGGCCGTGATCGCGTTCTGCACGTCGTCCTCGGGCGCCTCCGAGCTCACCCGAACCTCCTCGAAATCCACGGGGACACAGGCGTGCCTGGGGGACAGCAGGGACACCGTGGGGACACTCAAAACAGGGATCATCTGCATATTTGGGGATCATTTGCATATTTTGGGACTGATTTCTATGATTTAAGGGTTATCTTGCACGGTTTTGGGGGCTCATTTGCATATTTTAAGAGCTCATTTACATACTTTGGGGGTTGATTTGAATGTTTTGGGGTCGATTTCTATGTTTTAGGGATTCACTTGCATATTTAGGAATCAATTTACATTTTTTGGGATCCATTTGCACACTTTAGGCAACGATTTAGTTGTTTTTGGGTTCACTTACATACTCAAAAGATCAATTTACAGTTTTTTGGATTCGTTTGCACATTTTAGGGGTGGGGGGAACCCCAAAAAATGGCGGGGCACCCACCTGAAGACCTCCTTGACGTGCAGCATCAACTCGGGGCCGATGCCATCACCGGGGATCAGCGTCACCGTGTGCCGGCCCCCGTACTTGGCTGGGGGGGGCTGTGGGGACACCCACATTTGGGGCCCCCGCCCCTCCCTTTCCAAAAAATTCCCAAAATTCTGAAGGGTTTTGGGCCCGCCCCCCCCCAGCTGGTTTTGGGGCCCAACCCCGGTGATTTTTGGGATTCCCTGGTGATTTTTTGGGTCCCTCCCAGTGATTTTTGGAGCTCCACCTAGCGATTTTTGGCGTCCTTCCTGGTGATTTTTGGGCCACCCCCCAAGTGCATTTTGGGCCCCCCCTGGTGATTTTGGGACCCTCCCAGTGATTTTTGGGCCCCCAAGAGTATTTTGATGCCCCCGTTGGGAATTTTTGGGACCCCAATTCTTTCTGGGCCCCACCCTGGTGAATTTTGGATCCCCCCAGGTGCTTTTAGGGCCCTCCAAGGTGATTCTGGAGCCCCTCCAATGCTTTTGTTCCGCCTCCCCATCGTTTCTTGGGGCCCCTTGGTGATTTTTGGGCCCCCTAGGAGGTTTTTGGGTCCCCAGGAGATTCTTGGGGTACTCACGATGCTGCGTTGCTGTGGGAGGGGGAGAACGGGGAAGTCAGTGACAAACAGAGCGCGACCCCCCCCAAAATCCCCCCTGAACCCCCACCAGGACCCCCCCCGCCAACCCCAAAAATTTGGGGTTTGGAGCCATCCCGAGTGCAGGGGTCCCCGCCAAAATGGGGAAAACGGGTTAGGGGTCTCTGCCCCAGGTCAGGGGGTACCTGTGACCCCCCCCCAGGTGTGGGAGGGGTTTTGGGGGGGGTGGGGGAGGGGCACTCACGGGGGGGAGGTGGAGCCGCTCGGCATCGTGGGAAATCCCGGCCTGTGCGATCCACACCTGCAATGGGAGGGGAACCGTAAGGGATGGGGAACCCCCAAAGGAACCGGGACCCCTCCAAAAGGTTCCAAAGCCCCCTTCTCAAAACTGCACCAGAGATCAAACCCCCCTATAGCTCAGGACCCTTCCATAAACACCTCATTAATTTAAAAAAATGTTAATTAAACTTTGTATGAGGCTGAGCCCCGGGATATCCCAAAACTCCCTGCGGCCCCCACCAATAGTTCAGCCCAGGCACCGCCCCCCAGAAATATCAGCCAATCACAACGCGAGGCGCTGCCCTTCCCACCTACTCCGCGAGTTTCAGCCAATCAGAACACGCAAAAACGTGCCACACCCCCAGCGAAGCCAATCAGAGTCCGGTCCTCCACTTCCGGGCCCCTGCCCTCCAGGCGGCCCCCACGGGTGCCCCAGCCAATCACAAGCCGCCAGTGCGGCGGGAACAGGCGGGAACCGGTGGGGGCGAAGCCCGGTAGGTGGCGGACCGGGTTCCGCTTGGTCACTCACCGCACGCGGCCGAAGCGCGACCCGCACCAGGCGCCGTCGCGCCGCCGTCAACGCCGCCGCCATGATGCTCTCCCCGACGGTGCGAGCTCTCGCGAGATATCAGCACCACCCACACGACGAGATAGAGCGATAAGCTCGAATTCTCGCGAGAGTTCTCGCCCCACCCCTCCCGCCTAGCTACCACGCCCTCACCCCACTGCGGCCATTTTGTGCCTGGGAGGGGCGGTGGCATGAGGCCTCACGGCGAGAAGTGAGAAAGGCAGTTCCCCCCACACCGTTCTGTTCTGGAACGGCGATACCCGAGCGCGGAGCCCTTTCCCCAACCGTGCTTCGTTTTGAGGGCGAAAGAAACTGCAACTGATAACGGGGGAGAGAGCTGCGGCCACCGCCCCTCAGTCGTCGCTATGGCAACGTCAGAGTGCGCTTGCGCATGAATGTGACCACAGCTCCGCCTCCCGCAGGTGGGGCGGCTGCCATTTTAATCGCGTGGAGTCTCATTGCGCATGTGCCTCACCTTGGCCACACCCCTGGCGTGTCTTAGCCACACCCTTGCCTTCACCGCAGGCCACGTTGCGTGAGGGCTGGGCGGTGCGCTCTCTTCTCATTGGTCAACCGACGCGCACGTGCTCGCCCCTCGCACTCTGATTGGTGAGCGCGGAGGAATTGCCGGCGCTGATTGGCTGTTCTCCCCGGGAGAGGGGCCAGAGGGCGGGTTCGTGCGGCCGATCATGGCGGGTGCTGGGGTGCTCCCGCTGCTGCTGCTGCTGCTGGCGGCGAGCGGCGCCGCGGGTAGGGCGGAAATCGGGGTCCTGTGAGCGGGAACGGGAATTTCTGAGGGAAACCCGGGGGTCGTGAGGGCTCTGAGGGGTTCTAGGGTGTGTGAGGGCCGAAGGATTACTGTGAGGGTTGCGGGGGTCGAGGGCCGTGAGGGGAAGGAGGGGACTGCGGGTCCCGTGAGGGGAAATCAGGGTCCCTTGAGGGGGTCCCGGAACCAGTGAGGTCCGTGAGGCGTCCTGTGAGGGTCTGGGCTGCCACTGGGGGTCCCGGGGCATTGGCGGTCTATGGGCGGCTCAGGTGGGGATTTGGGGAGACTCAGGTGAGTGAGGGTCCCTGAGATGACCTGGGACAGTTTTAGGGGGCTCAGCTGAGATTTTTAAGCAGGGTCTCGAAGGTACTGGGGGGGAGTCCCGTGGTTGGGGGGGGTCCCCGCGCGGGTGCTGAGGGGAGGTCTCTGCCGCCCCTTGCCCAGGTGAGCCGTGCCCCGAGCCCACCATCGTCCCCTCCTATTACACCACCTCGGACGCCGTCATCGCCTCCGAGAGCGTCTTCGTGGTGGAGATTTCCCTGGTCTGCAAAAACGGCGCCCAGGTGACACCCCCGCGGGGTTTGGGAGTGGGGAGGGGGTGTGAGAGACCCCCCCTGATCGCCCCCTCCCCCGCAGAACGTGGCTCTTTACGCCGATGTGAACGGGAAGCAGTTCCCGGTGACCCGCGGGCAGGACGTGGGCAGGTACCAGGTGAGGCTGGGGGGGCTCGGGGGGGGTTGTTCTGGAGGGCTCAGGTGGGTTTGGAGGGATTTTGAGGGGCTGGGGGGTTGTTTTGGGGGACTCAGGTGATTTTGGGAGAGTCTGGGGTGGCTCAGGTGAGTTTGGGGGGACTTTGAGCAGCTCTGGGGATCTCAGGAGAGATTTGGGGGGTCTCAGATGAATTTGGGGAGGGGTCCCAGAGATCCCAAACCCCCCCTTGTCCCCCCCTCAGGTATCCTGGAGCCTGGAGCACCGCCAGGCCCAGTCGGGAACTTACGAGGTGAAATTCTTTGATGAGGAATCCTACAGCGCCCTGCGCAAGGTGGGGACCCCTCCCCAAATTCTGGGGGGCCTCTCAGGACCCCGCCAAACCCCCCTGAACCCCCCAAACCCCCCCTGACCCCACCAGGCCCAGAGGAACAACGAGGACGTGTCACGGATCCGGCCGCTCTTCACCGTCAACGTCGATCACCGGGTGGGTCCGGGGGGGATTTTGTGTGGATCCCCCCAAATTTGGGGGGGTTTGGGAGGTCACACACCGAGTTTGGGGGGGGGGCTGGAAGGGCCACGTGGGGATTTGGGGGTGTTGAAGGGTCCTGGGGTGGCTCTGAGAGGTGAATTTGGGGTGGCCCAGGGATTTTTTTGGGAGGGTGACACTCAGATTTTGGGGTGCCCCGGGTTTTTGGGGTATCTCAGGGGTTAGTTTTTTAATGGGGGTGACGGCAGGAATTTGGCACATCCCTAAGTTTTTGGGGTGTCCCATGGTGCCGCTGGAATTTTGGGGTGCCCCCATTTTTTTTATGGGGGCTGCTGCACTGAGACTTTCGGATTTCCCAAAATTTTTTGAAGGGGTGACTCTGACATTTTGGGGCAATGACACCCCAAAATTTTGGGATGTCCCGGGACTTCTAAGAAACTAAACTGGGATTTTGGGATATCCCACGATTTTTTGGGGTGGGAGGTCCCACTGGGATTTTGGGGGTGGTCCCAATGAGATTTTGGGGTGTCCCAGAGCTGAGATTTTCAGCGTCTCCTTTCTTGGGGTGAAATTTTGGGAATTTTAATTACACCGACATACTGGGGTGGGGTTTGGGAGATTTTGGGGATGGGGGGGAAGGGTCTGGGGCGGTTTTGGGGTGCTCTGGTGACCCCCAAATTCTCCACAGGGTGCCTGGAACGGGCCCTGGGTGTCTACGGAGGTGGTGGCAGCTGCCATCGGGCTCGTGGTTTATTATTTGGCCTTCAGCACCAAGAGCAGCATCCAGGCGTAAAAAAACCTCAAAAAAATCCCGAAAAACCATCCCAAAAAAACCTCCCAAAACCCCTAAAAAATTACTCTAAAAAAGCCCCCACAAGTCCCCCAAAAAAATCTCAAAAAACCCCAAAAAATCCCGTAAAAAACGGTAAAAAATTATCCTAATTAAAAAAAAAAAAAAAAAAGCCAAAAGACCCCCAAAAACCACTCTAAAGAATTCCAAAAAAACTTTAAAAACCCACCCCAAAAACAAACTCCCCCCAGCACCTGGGGGAGGAGGGTGGGACACCCCTAAAATTCCCCCTCGTCCCAAATTTTTGGGGTGGGGTGAGGAGCACCTTAAAAGGGAACGGTTCCCCCAGATTTGGGGGGTGGGGGAAGAGTGGGGAGACCCCAAAATTGTGAGGTTTGGGGTTGATTTGTGCTGGGGAGGTCCCCAAATCTTCCCCTGTACCCCAATAAAAGCGTCTCCCCAAATTGGGGGTGTGGAGGGGGTGTGCGTGTCCTGCCTTTCCTGAGGGGGGAGGAACCGCCGAAGTCCCAAAGTTTCCAATAAATCTGGGGAGGTTTCCTCTTGTTTTGAGGGGATGATGACGTCAGACCCGCCTCTCAATGACGTCACCGTGGGGGTGGAGATTTGGGGGGGGGGGCAGATGTCCTGGGGTGATTTTTGGGGGAGGGGGCCCTTGGGAAGGGGTGTGGGGGGGGGAATTCCCGGAATTTCCCAGCGTTTCCCGAATTTTCCCGGAATTCCAAGGCCGTGATTGCCGGGAATGGGGCGGGGAGGGGGCAAAGCTCCAAACCCCCCCCTCTTGTCCCCTCCACGCTGCGAGGGGCCCCAAACAAGGGGGGGTGGGTGTCCCATCCCCGTCTCCTCTGGAAAATTTTGGGGGTCTCTTCTCTCTAAGGTGACCCCAATAAATTGGGGAGAGGGGCTCAGCCCCACTTAGAGGGGTGGGTCTCAGGATTTTGGGGGGGGATCTCAAACGTTTGGGGTTTCTTCCGCCCTTTCCAAATAAAGACCTCAAAAATCCTGGGGGGGGATTCAACCCCCCCCCCCCTTCCTCCCCTTGGGGGTCTTTTCCCCCCAGAATGGGGTCTCACGCCGCTCCCCCCAAATCGGGACACCCAAATATCCCGGGGGGCTCAAACCCCCCCCTCAGGGTTCCCTTTCCCCCCAAATCAGGGATCCCAATACCGGGGGGGGACCCTCGGGGGTCTCTTTCCTCCCCCCAAATGGGGTCTCAACCCGAAACTCATCCCCCTTACCCCTCTCGGCGGTCCCTCCCCTAAATCCAGGACCCCAATACCCCACTTGAGGGTCTCTTACCCAAATGGGGTCTCAGCCCCAAACTCATTCCCCCCATCTTCCCCCTCGGGAGTCTTTTACCCCCAAATGTGATCTCACCCCCAAATCCAGGACCCCAATACCCCTCCTCGGGGGTCTTTCCCCCCCAAAACGGGGTCTGACCCCAAACCCAACCCCCTTTACCCCTCTCAGGGGTCTCTTCCCCCCAAATGGGGTCACACCCCCAAACCGGGACCCCAGTACCCATGGGCGTCCCTCGGGGGTCTCTCCCCCCCCCCAAACCCACCCCCCTTTTACCCCTCTCGGGGGTCCCATTCTCGGCGCCCCCCGCCCAGGGTGTGGCCGCGGTGGGCGTGGCCGCGGTGGGCGTGGCCGCGGTGGGCGTGGCCGGTGTCGGGGGGCGTGGCCTGCGGGTGGATTATGTCAACCCCGCGGCAGCCGCAGCCCCGAGCTGGGAGCGGCAGGAGCAGGTACGGCCCGGGGGGGGGCGGCTCTGGGCGGATTTTGGGGGTCCCCGAGGGGTCCCCGACATTAGGGGCGACTCCAAAGAGCGCGGCGGTTCCGGGCTGGGGGGAACCGAGAGCGAGGAGTGGCTGTGGGGGGGTCCCGGGGGGCGGTGGGGGAAAGGTGGGGCTCGGGAGGGGAGATTTGGGGAGATGAGAGATGGGGAGGGGGGAAATTGGGGCTGGGGGCGTTCCTGGGGTGTTTATAAGGGGTGGGCAGAGGTTTAGGTGGAACTATAGGGTCCATATGGGGCTGGGATTGGAAATGAAGAGAGTCTATAGGGTCTGTGTTGGGCTGGGGGGTTTTGGGGGGCGAGAAGGGGTGAAGATGGGTCTGGGAGATTCTGGGGTGTGGGGAGGGGTCTCTGTAATGTTTATGTAGTGCTGGGCAGAGGTTTAGGTGTATCTATAGGGTCCCTATGGGGCTGGGATTGGAAATGAAGAGAGTCTATAGGGTCTGTGCGGGGCTGGGGGGATTTTGGGGGTCTGGAGGGGTTGTTTGGGGGTCTGGGGATGCAGGAGGGGGGAAATTGGGGCTGGGGGCTTTCCTGGATGTTTATATGGGATAGGCAGAGGTTTCGGTGGATCTATAGGGTCCATATGGGGCTGGGATTGGGATTGAGGAGGGTCTATAGGGTCTGTGTGGGGCTGGGGGGATTTGGGGGGGTTTAGGGGGTCTGGGGGTTTATTTGGGGTCTGGAGGCTTTCAGGGGCAGGGTCTGTGTGGTGTTTATATGGGGTAAGAGGGTAAAGATGGATCTATAGGGCCCGGGCACAGGTATAGGTGGATCTATAGGATCTCCGTAGGACTGAGCGCAGGTAAAGGTGGGTCTGTAGGATCTCTGTAGGGGCTGGGTGGGGCTCCAGGTGCTCTCTGGGGCTGGGCAGAGGCCCAGGTGGTTCTATAGGGGCCCTATAGGGTGAGACAGGGGGCATAGGTCGTTCTGTGGGTCAGGTGGTTCTATAGGGGCTCTATAGAGCGAGAGCAGGTACAGGTGCTTCTATGGGGGCTCTATAAGGTGAGACAGGAGGCACAGATGGTTCTATAGGGTCAGGGGGCTCTATTGGGGCTCTATAGGGTCCAGCCAAGGGAAAGGAAAGGTTTGGGGCTGGGATTGAGGGCGAGCTGAGCCCGGGGGGCTCTGTGGGGCTGAAGGTGGCCCTATAGGGGATCTATAGGGGCTGGCAGGGTGGGGAGGGGGCTCCGACGGGGGTCCTGGCGGTCTCTGAGGGGCCGGCGCTGCCTGGGGAGGGGGCTCGAGGGTCTTTTGGGAAGGTTTGGGGGCAGTTTTGGGGCGGTTTTAGGGCCACTTTTGGGGAGGTTTCGGGGGGGTTTTGGGGCGGGGCTCTGGGGAGTTTTGGGGGATTTTTTGGGGGGTTTTAGGGCGGTTTCTGAGCTGTTTGGGAGGGTTTTTTTTAGTGCGGTTTTGGGGTTGTTTGGGGGCGGTTTTAGGGCCGTTTTGGAGGCTGTTTTGGGGCGGGGTTCTGGGGGGAGTTGGGGTTGATTTTAGGGCGGTTTTGGGGTCTCCACAAGACCCAGCAGCTCGTGGGGGGAGGGGCTCCGGGCAGTCTCGGTGGGGCTGGGGGCTCTGAGGGGGCTCTGGGAGGGGGGGGCAGAGACAGGGATTTAGGGGAGGGGTCCCGAGGGTCCCCAGCAGCCTGGGGGGGGGTCTCCGGGAGGGGGGGGGGGTCTCTATAGGGTCCGCGACGTCCAACAGATGGGTGGGGCCGGGAGGGGGGGGGAGGAGCGGCCCCGTCACCCCCCGCGCGCCTCCCGCCCCCACCGAGGGACCCCCGGGGCTGGGGGGGGGGTCCCGGGCCGGGGGGGGGGAAGGTGCAGTCTCGGTTCCCCCCCCTCCACCCCCCTATCATTTCCCTACAGGTGCCCGACCCCGCCCCTTCCCCCCTCGCACATCACCTGGGGGATTTTGGGGTTTTTTTGGGGGGGTCCGCACGTTCGGGACCACCAGGTGGGGGTGGGGGAGTGAGGGGGGAGGGGAGGGGTCATCCCAGGGCCGTCCCCGCGCGCCCTCCCCCTCCTCCCCTCCAGGAATTTGGGGTCAACAAGGGGCTCCTTGTTCGCGCTGGGGCCGCCCCCGCTTCCGGCCGGGAGGGGCCGGGGGGGGGGGGGTCCCAAAGTGTCCCGGGGGGGCCCCAAAATCCTTCCGGGATTGAGGGGGGGAGGGGTCCTAAATCCTTCCGGGATTTTGGGAAGGGGGGAGGGGGTGGGGGTGGGGGTGTCCCCGAATTCCCGGCTCCTCCCGGGCGGGGCTGGGGGAGGGGGGGTTTAGGGGGGAGTCCTCGCAGCCCGGGACCCCCCTATGGGGCTTTGGGGGAATTCTGGGGGGGGGGCTCCTGAGGGGGCCCAGGGGATCCCCGGCTGCACCGGGGGGGTTTTGGGGGGGTGGTCTCCAGATCTCCCCCTCCGGGTGGTGCTGGGGGGTCCTAAATCCGGGTTGGGGAGTCCCATCTTTCTGTGGGGGGGTCATGGGGGGGCATTTTTGGGGGGTCCCGGCCAAGCGCGCGCTGTCCCAGCCCCGTCCCTGCCCATGGTGCTGAATTTGGGGGAGGGGGCGGCGCTCGGCAGCCGCGGGGGGGGGGAGGGGCGGGATGGGTGATGGGGGTGGGGGTCGCGGGGGGGGGTGGGGGGGTCGCTCGCCAAGGTGACAGGGTCCCCTCATTAGGCGTTACCATGGAAACCAGCGCATCCTGGATGGGGGGGGGAGGGGACGCCGTGACCGCCACACAATGGAGCCGCGATTTGGGGGGCGGGGGTCTCCAAGATGGCGGGAAGGGGGTTGAGACCCCCACCCCTCAAATCATCCCGTGCCCCCTCCCCACGTTCCCCACCCCCCCCCGCCTCAGGGCCCCGGCCGTGGCCATGGCGCTGCCCCGGGGGCTCGGCCTCGTCCTGCTGCTACTGCTGGGGGGGCGCAGCGCCGCCATCGTCATCCCCCCCGAGTGTGAGTGGGGAGGGGGCTCCGCAATTTGGGGAGGGGGAGGTGTGAAAATGATTGAGGGAGGGGCGATTAACCACCCCCACCACGCCCCTCCCCCCAAATCCCTGCATGGACCCCTCCCCCATGGCCTGCCCTGCACGAGGACGCTTTGCACGAGGAGCCCCCCCCCCCCCAGCATGAAGACCCCCCCCCAATTCAATAATTCAATTCCGCCCCCTCCCCAAATTCTCCTCCTCGCACGTGGACACGCCCCCTCCCCCCAGCACGACCCCTTTTCCACCCCTCCTTTTGTTTTTTTTTTTTTTTTAGGGACTCCCCCCCCGCCCCCCCTTTTTGCACGAGGACCCCTCCCCACCCCCCCTTTGCTCGGGGGTCTCACGCAGGCCCCTCCCCCACTCACGCTCTGTCTCTCCCCCCTGTGCCACCCCCCCCTCCGGATGGTGCAGATTCGCTGCACGAGCGTAAGTTTGGGGGACTCCGGGGGGCTGGGGGTGTGGGGGGGGGTCCCGGGGGTCTCCATGGGTTTGTCGGGGGGGGTCCCGAGGGGTTGGGGGGGGTCACCCTGAAGTGCCCAGGGTGGCGTCCAAGCGTCCTGGGGGCTGCTGGGGAGGGGGGTCTGGGGGCTTCAGGAGTTTTTGGGTGGCTCTGGGGGTGTCCTGGGGGTGTCTGGGCGGTTTGGGGTTGTCTGCGGGGGGGTTCCAGCCGCTGTCCCCCCTCCCCCCGCAGTCCAGCAGCCCCCCGAGCTGACGGAGCAGCCCCCGGAGCAGCTCGTGGTGTTCCCCAGCGATGACGTCGTGCTCAAGTGCGCGGCCACCGGAGACCCCCCCGTGGAGTGAGTGTCACCTGGGTGTCACCTGTGTGTCACATAGTGTATCGCTTGTGTCCCTTCGTGTCCCTTCTGAGCCCCCCGGGTGGAGTGTCACCTGTGTTCCCCCAGTGTCCCTCGGTGTCCGCACACACCCCCCAGTCCAGTCAATGTCCCCTCCCCGTCTTTTTCTGTGTCCCCACCGTGTCCCCCACCCGGTAAATGTCCCCTCGGTGTCCCCCCACCTGCTGAATGTCCCCCCGTGTCCCCCCCTCAGCCGCTGACCTCCAGTGTCCCCGCTGTTCCCCAGTGCCCCGGTGTCCCCGGTGTGTCCCCCCCGTGTCGCGCTCTCCCGGTGTCCTTGTGTCCCCCCTGCTGTCCCCGGTCCCCTCTCAGGATCCCCGTGATGTCCCCCCAGGTGTCCCCTCTCATCCGCTGTCCCCAGTGTCCCTGGTGTGTCCCCCCCAGGTGTCCCCGTGTCCCCTCAGCCCCTGTCCCCGCAGGTTCCGCTGGACACGCGAGGACCGCCCGTTCTCGGCGGAGCTCGGGGGGGTCTCGGTGTCCCCCGGGGGGGGGACCTTGGTCATCAACGCCAGCCTGGCCGGGCGCCTGCAGGGCCGGTTCCGGTGCACCGCCAGCAACGCGCTGGGGACAGCGCTGTCCCACGAGAGCCGCGTCATCGCCGAGAGTGAGACCCCAAAAATATCCCAAAATATCCCCAAAAAAAAAAAAAAAAAAAAAAATCCCCCAAAAAATCAACAAAAAATCCCCCCAAAGTCCCGCTGGGGTCAGCGCTGTCATCGCCGAGAGTGAGACCCCAAAAAATCCCAAAAAAATCTCTTCAGACCCCTCAGGGTGACCCCAAACCTGCCCTGGGGTCCCCAATATCCCCCTGCGATCCCCCAACCCCAATTTCCGGACCCCTCACCCAAAACCCAGATCCTGGGGCTGCCCCCAAATGTGGGGGTCTCTGCTTTGGGGAGGGGGGAGGTCCCAAATTTGGGGTTCCTCGGTAGTTTTGGGGTTCCCTGGATGGTTTAGGGGGCAGAGGGAGCTCCCAGCCCGGGGGTCCCCGTCTGTTTTTGGGGTTCCCTGGTGGTTTTGGGGGTTCCCCGGCTGTTTCTGGGGTGTAGGGGGGGTAGGAGGAGCCCCCAGCGAAGAGTTCCCCGGCAGTTTTTTGGGGTTCCTGGAGGTTTTTGGGGTTCCTGGAGGTTTTTGGGGTGCCCACAGCCGCTGTTGCCCCCAGACACGCCGCAGTGGCCCAAGGAGAAGGTGACCCCGGTGGAGGTGGAGGAGGGGGACCCCGTGGTGCTGCCCTGCGACCCCCCCAAGAGCGCCGTGCCCCCCAAGATCTACTGGCTCAACAGCCGTGAGCACGCGGGGCTGGGGGGGCGGGGGGCCCAAAATCCTTCCTGAACCCCCCCACCTATACCTCGGTGACCTTTTGGGGACCCTGGGGCAAGTTTGGGGTCAGTTTTGGGGTCGGTTTGGGGCCAGTTGTGGGGTCGTTTTTGGGGTTTCCCCGTGCAGGGATCGTGCACATCGCGCAGGACGCGCGGGTCAGCATGGCACCGGTTTAGGGTCGGTTTGGGGCCAGTTTTGGGTCAGTTTAGGGGTCGGTTTGGGGCCAGTTTTGGGGTCGTTTTGGGGGTTTCTCGCAGGGATCGTGCACACCGCGCAGGACGCGCGGGTCAGTTTAGGGGCAGTTTTGGGGTCAGTTTTGGGCTAATTTTGGGGTTTCCCCGTGCAGGGATCGTGCACATCGCGCAGGACGCGCGGGTCAGCATGGGCCAGGACGGGTTCCTGTACTTTGCCAACGCCCAGGTTGGCGACAGCCACCCCGACTACATTTGCCACGCGCATTATCTGGGACCCCGCACCATCATCCAGAAGGAGCCCCTGGACCTGCGCGTCACCCCCAGTGAGGGCGGGGCGACCCCAAACCCGCCCCCAAATCCCCCCCGGGGACGCCAAAGGAGAAGCTGTGGGAGCGCCTCAATTCCATTTTTGGGAAATTCTACCCCAAAATCGTGGGATGGGACCCCCCAGGACCCCCCCCCCCCCCCAAAACTCCCCCCACCCCATGGGGACTCCCCCCACTTTGGGATCATCATCCCCCAAAACCCTCCTGGAGACCCCTGGGGTTTTGGGGGAGGGTCTTTAACCACCCCTGGGGGGTGTGGGGGGATCCTGGGGGGTTTGGGGGGGGTTCTCAGGAATTTGGGGGGCTTCTGGGGGGGGGGGTGTCTCTCACCCCTTTCCCACCCCCGCAGGTAACTCGGTGCAGTCCCGGCGGCCCCGCCTGGTGGTCCCCAGAGACCCCCAACCCACCCACGTGGCACTGAGGGGGGAGACCCTGGTGCTGGAGTGCATCGCCGAGGGGCTGTGAGTGGGGAGGGGGCTGGAGGGGGGTCTGGGAGTCCTAGGGGAGTCCAGGAGGGGTTTGGGGAGATTTTGGGGGGTCCTGGAGGGGCTTTCGGGGGTCCCTGGGTTGATCGGAGAGGATCCTGGGAATGTTCGAGGGGGGTCCTGAGGGAATTCTGGGGGGTCCAGAAGGGTCTTGGGGGGGTTTGAGGGGGGTCCAGGGGTATCCCGGGGGTCTCAGGGATTACCCCAGTTTAACCCCGGTCTAACCCCGGTTTCAGCCCCACGCCCTGGGTGTCCTGGCGCCGGTTGAACGGGCCGCTGCCGCCGGGCCGGGCCGTGCTGGACAATTTCAATAAAACGCTGCGGCTGCGCGCGGTCACCGAGGCCGACGACGGCGACTACGAGTGCACGGCCGAGAACGGGCAGGGCCGCGACCGGCGCAGCCACAGCGTCACCGTCGAGGGTACTGGGGATACCGGGAGGGTACTGGGATGGGCACCGGGAGGGCACCGGGCTATACTGGGTTATACTGGTCTGTACTGGTTCCAGCCGCCCCGTACTGGGTGCGCCGGCCCCGCAGCGCCGTGTTCGGGCCCGGCGAGACGGCGCGCCTGGACTGCGAGGTCGGAGGGAAACCCCGGCCCCGGATCAACTGGAGCCTGAACGGGATCCCCCTGCACGGTACGGGGAGGCGGGGATTTGGGGGTCCCTCGGGGGGCGTTGGTGTCCCTGAGGGTTTGTGGGGAGGGGGTTTGGGTGTCCCCTGGGGGGGGTTGGTGTCCTCTGATGTCCCCGATGTCTCAAATCTCCCTCATATCCCCAAATGTCACCAATGTCCCCAGTCCCCCCGCTGTCCCCAGATGTCCCCTGGGTGTCCCCCATGTCCTCCCTGTGTCTCCGGCGTCCTCAATCCCCCTGAAGTCCCCAGTGCCCTCTCAATGTCCCCATGTCCTCAACGCCTCCGATGTCCCCTGTGTGTCCCCATGTCCCCTGTGTGTCCCCATTGTCCCCTCAATGTCCCCAATGTCCCCTCAGAGCTGCCCCCCTCGGACCGCCGGGCTCTCCGGGACGGGGCTCTGGTTCTGTCCCGCCTGGAGCCCAACGACTCCGTGGTTGCCCAGTGCGAGGCCAGCAACAGCCACGGGCGGCTCCTGGCCAACGCCTTCGTCTACGTCGTGGGTGCGTCACCCCAGACCCCCAAACCTGATCAATAATCACCCAGGATCTCCAAAATCTGATCAATAATCACCTGGGATCACCTCAAATCTGATCAATATTCCTGAGACCCCCAAAATCTGACCGATAATCCGCTCCCCGGGACTCCTCCAAATCTGATCAATAATCCCCCGGGACCCCCAAAATCTGATTAATTCCCCCAAAATCCCCTCCTGGTGTTTCCATGGGCAACCAGAGCATCCCTGGGCAGCCATTGCCGTGGTGACGGTGTTGCTGTGGTGACGGGTGCGGTACCCACCGTGGTGGCGTCTCCATGGCAACCGCATCCCCAAGGCAACACAATCACCCCGCCTGTCACCATGGCAACCCGGCTGTCCTGTGGTTGCTATGGCAACCATTCCTAGCAGCCAGGGGTACCCGTTGCCGTGGAGACAGTGGGGATGCTTAGGGCGGGGATTTGGGGTCCCAGGAGGGATTTTGGAATCCCGGGGTGTGTCCCTGACCATCCCAAACCCCCCCAGAGCTCCCAGTGACGATCCCAGGGTGCGGACTTGGGGTCCCAGAGTGCGAATTTTGGGATCCCGGGATGGATTTTAACCCCGATGTGGGATCAAGGTGGGGATTTGGGGATCCCTGGGGGTGTCCCTGACCGCCCCAAACCCCCCAGAGCTGCCGGTGCAGATCCTGACCCCGGACGCGTCGCGTTACGCCGTGGTGGAAAATCAAACGGCGTTCCTGCACTGCCGGACCTTCGGGGCACCCGCGCCCGCCGTGGAGTGGTGAGAGCCCCAAGCTACCCCAAAACCACCCCAAAATCCCCACAAACCTCCCCCGAAACCACCCCAAAACTACCCTAAAACTATCCAAAACCCCCCCCAAACCTGCTCTTTGTTTTCTAGTTCCTTACTAACAGTGGCTCAGCGATTTTTTTTTTTTTTTTTTTTGTTGTAGATCAAAACTCGCATTTATTCTTAGGGAACCTTCTGTGTATCTGTAAAATATTTTTTGGTTAAATTTTTAAATTTTGAACATTTCAATGTCCTTCCCCCCTCCCCCCCCCCCGCCCCCCGAGCGGTGTTTTTCCCCCAGGTTAAGCCCGGCTCTATCTATAAAACATTTTTTTGTTACCTTTTCGTGCCTCCCGTGTTTCCCCAGGTTAAGCCCGGCTTTGGAGCCCGCCCTGCAGGATGACCGAGCCTTCGCTTTCACCAACGGGACGCTGCGGCTGGGCCCGGCCGGGCGGGGGGACGGGGGGGTCTTCACCTGCCGGGCCCACAACGGGCACAGCAACGCCAGCGTCACCGCGCGGCTGGACGTGAGGGGTGAGGGACCCCCGGGACCCCCAGATCCAACCCGGCACCCCCGAGTGCGTGATGGAGCCCCCCGAGTGCAACCCAGGACCCCCGAGTTTGTGCGGGGACCCCCAAATCCAACCCGGGACCCCCGAGTGCGTGATGGGATCCCCGAGTCTGTGGGGGGACACCTAAGCCGGGCCCGAGACCCCCAGACCCCACCCAGGACCTCCCCAAACCTCTCCAGACGCCCCCTCACCCCCTTTGCCCCCCCAAACCCAGCGGCCACGCGGATCGAGGTGCCCCCCCAGAGCGTGACAGCCAAGAAGGGCGAGACGGTGACGTTCACCTGCAGGGCCACCTTCGACCCCAGCCTGGAGCCCCGCGGGGTCCAGTGGCTGCGGGACGGGACCCCCGTGATGGAGAGCCCCGACAGCGACAAGTGAGGGGGGCTGGGGGCTCCTGGGAGGGTTTGGGGAGGTTCTGGGGGGGTTTGGGGGGGATCTGGGGGTCCCAGGGGGGGTTTCGGGGGAGTCCCAGGGGGATTCAAGGGGGATTTGGGTTTGAGGGTCCCAGAATAGATTTAGGGGAGGGGGTTGGAGGGTCCCAGGAAAGATTTGGGGATTTTGGGGGGGGGGGTCCCAGGAAGGGTTTAGGGTGGATCTGTGGACCCCAGGAAGAATTTGGTGATCCCAGGATGGATTTCGGTGATCTCAGGAAGGATTTGGGGGTTTGGGGGTGTCCCTGACGCCCCCCCCGGTGTCCCCAGGTTCTCGGTGGCCGGGGACACGCTGACGGTGGCCGGGGTTGACTACGGGGACCAGGGACGGTTCCGGTGCCGAGCCTGGACCCCGCTGGACGCGGCCGAGGCCGAGGCCGAGCTCAGGGTCGTGGGTGAGACCCTAAAAAATGGGGGAGGGGACCCCAATAAATGGGGGAGGAGACCCGAAAATTGGGGAAGGAGCCCCAAAAACGAGGAGGGCACCCCAAAAAATGGAGAGGAGACCCGAAAAATCGGGAGGGCATCCAAAAAATTGGGGAGGGGACCCCAGAAATGGGTTTTTCCCCTCCGTTTTTCCCGTCATTTTCCCCATCACTTTTCCCCTCTCTCCCCGCTCTCCCCAGGCCGCCCGGGCCCCGTGCGGGACCTGCAGGTTGAGGAGTTGGGCGAGCGCCAGGTCCGGCTCAGCTGGACCCCGGGCGAGGAGCACAACAGCCCCGTGGAGAGTGAGGGGGGCTTTGGGGGCGGTCTGGGATGGGAATTTGGGGAGATTTGGGGAATCTGGGGGGTCCCGAGGGGTTCCTGGGAGGTCTGGAAGCATCAGGAGGGAGTTTTGGAGCTCAGGATTTGGGGGTTTTGGGGATTTTGGGATTTGGGAATTTCAGGATTTGGAATTTGGGAGTTTTGGGGATTTGGGGATTTAACGGTTCGGGGTTTGGGGTTTTTGGGGTCTCTCTTTAAGCCTTCTCTCCCTGCAGAGTTCGTGGTGGAGCAGGAGGAGGAGTGGGGATTTGGGGATCTCTTGGTTCGGGATTGGGGAGTTTTGGGGTTGCTGGGGTTTTTGCGTTTTTGGGGTCCCTCTTTAACCCCTGTCTGCCCGCAGAGTTCGTGGTGGAGCAGGAGGAGGGGATTTTCTCGCCGGGGCAGTGGCTGGAGCTGCTGACGGTGCCGGGCTCGCGGCCCTGGGCCCGCCTGGTGCTGTCCCCGTACGGGCGGTACCGGCTCCGAGTGCTGGCCGTGAACGGCTACGGCCGGGGCGACCCCAGCGCGGCCAGCGACACCATCAGCACCGGGCCGGCTGGTGAGTGACCCTAAAATATCCTAAATAACCCCAAAATCCCATCAAATAACCCAAAAATATCCTAAATAACAAAAAAAATCCCATTAAATAACCCCAAAATACATTAAATATTAAAAAAAAAAAATCCCATTTTTGGGGTGGTCTCTGATGATTTTTGGGGGTCCCTGCCCTTCTCCCCGCAGCCCCGGAGCGGTACCCGATGGGGGTGAAGGGGGAGGGGAACGAGACCAACAACCTGGTGATCACCTGGCAGGTACGGGGGAGAATGTGGGGGGTCCTGGGGTGGATATTGGGGCTTTTTGGGGGGTCCTGGGAAGATTTGGGGGGGTCTGGGGGAGGTTTCGGAGATTCCTGGGGGGGTTGAGGGGTCCTGGGGGGGATTCGGGGGAGTTCTGGGATGAGTCTGGGGGGACTCTGAGCTTGGGGTCCGGTAGCGGGGCAGGATTTGAGGCTGGGGCTGGGTTTAGGATTCGGGGCTGATTTTGGGGTTCGGGGTTGATTTTGGGGTTCGGGGCTGATTTTGGGGCGCTCTCCCCCCTCAGCCGCTGCCCCCAGGGGACTGGAACGCCCCCGAGCTCCGGTACCGGGTCCAGTGGCGGCCCCTGGAGCCGGGGGGGGGTCGCTGGGCCGAGGCCACGGTCGGGGCCCCCCCCTTGGTGGTCCGGGACACCCCAACTTTCAGCCCCTACGAGATTCGGGTCCAGGCGCTCAACGAGGCCGGGAAGGGCCCCGAGCCCCCCGTGGTGGTCGGGTACTCCGGGGAGGATCGTGAGTTTGGGGGGGACCCCACCCCAAATTATCCCCGGGGGGGGGGGGGGGAGACACCGAATCTGGGGGTGCTGGGGGATCCTAAAGTGAGGGAGACCCCAAATCTGGGGGTGGTGGGGGAGAAAAGGAGAGAAACTCCAAATCTGAGGGAGCTGAGAGACCCCAAATCTGGGGGGGCTGGGAGAGCCCAAAGTGGGGGAGACCCCAAATTTGGGGGGGCTGGGAGAGCCCAAATCTGCGGGATTTGGGAGAGAAAAGAAGTGAGACCCCAAATTTGGGGGCGATGGGGGAGCCCAGATCTGGGGGATCTGGGAGAGAAAAATTGGGGAGATCCCAAATCTGGGGGAGACCCCAGAATCTGAGGGGTTTGGGAGAGACAAACTTCGGGGGGGACCCCAAGTCTGGGTATTTTGGGAGAGCCCAGGGTGGGGAGGGGACCCCAAATCTGGGGGTGACCCCAGACCAGGGGCTGCATTTTGGGGTTGAATTCCCCTTTTTGAGGGGGTCACAACGCCCTGATCCGGCGGGGTTTTAAGAGGGGGGAGGGGGTCCCTCTCTTTGGGGGGTCCTGAGCTCCTCCAAACCCCCCCAGTGCCCCTGGTGTACCCCGAAAATGTGGGGGTGGAGATCCTGAACAGCACCAGCGTCCGGGTCAGCTGGAGCCTGGGAGGGGCCACCCGGGACCTGCGGGGCCACCTGAGGGGCTACCGGGTAAGGGGGGCTGGGGGGCGAGGAGGGGGGGGTCCCGAAAATCCCAACCCCAAAAACGCCAAACCCCAAAAACGCCAAACCCCCAAAAACGCCAAACCCCCAAAAACGCCAAACCCCAAAAACGCCAAACCCCAAAAACGCCAAACCCCCAAAAATGCCAAACCCCCAAAAATGCCAAACCCCAAAAATCCTAAACCCCAAAAATGCCAAACCCCAAAAACGCCAAACCCCCAAAAACGCCAAACCCCAAAAATCCTAAACCCCAAAAATGCCAAACCCCCAAAAACCCCAAACCCAAAAATCCTGTCAGGAATCGTTAAAATCCTGTCGGGATTTCCCAAAATCCCGATCTAGGGGGGTCCTGGGAATGTGGGGTGGGTGCAGAATTTTGGGGATTTTTTTTGGGGGGATCCTCACGCCCTCCCCTCCCCCCCAGGTGCTGTACTGGCGCGAGGGGTGGGTGGGGGAGCGCTCCCGGCGCCAGGCCCCCCCCCCCCGGGACCCCCGAGCCCCCTCCCCAGCCGGGGGTGCTGACGGTGCCGGGCGAGGCCAGCGGGGCCGTGCTGGGGGGGCTGCACCCCTGGAGCCGCTACCGCCTGCAGGTGCAGGTGTTCAACGGGCGGGGGGCGGGACCCCCCAGCGCCGAGATCCGCTTCCACACCCCCGAGGGAGGTGAGACCCCCCACCCCAGCCCGGGACACCCCCAAAAAAGTGACATCGGGGCCCCAGAATGTGAAATCGGGACCCGAGAATTCCAAATTTGGGTCTTGAAATATCCCCGGAACCCTAAAATATGAAATCGGGACCCCAGAAACTGAAAAACGAGGGACCCTACAAATTGCCCCGGGACCCCCGTGCCCATTTTGGGGAGGATTTGGGGGTCCCTGTGCCTCATTTGGGGGGGGGGGGGTTGGGGTTCCCCGTCCCCATTTCGAGGGTCCCTGACTCGAGCGCCCCTGTCCCTGTTCTGGGGGGGATTTGGGGGTCCCTGCTCCCATTTCGGGGAGGTTTTTGGGGGTCCCTGACCGGCTCTCCCCAGTGCCCGGCCCCCCCGAGGAGCTGCGCGTGGAGCGGCTCGGGGACACCGCGCTGGGCCTGGAGTGGCGGCGACCGCGACACCCGAACGGTGTCGTGAGCGGGTACCTGCTCCAGTACAGACTGGGTGAGCACTGGGAGCACTGGGAGCACTGGGATCGGGGTTGTTTGGGCTGCTCCGGGCTGGGTTTTTGGGGTTAATTCTGGCCTGTTTCAGCTTATTCCGGGCTGACTTTTGGGAGTTAATTCTGGGCTGTTTCCGCCTATTCCGGGAGTATTTTTTAGGTTCATTCTGGGCCGTTTCGGGCCATTCCGGACTGCTTTTTTTTTTTTTTTTTTTTTTTTTGCGGGGGGCTTTCCTCACCTCGCTGCCCCTTTCCCCCCGCAGAAAACCAGACCGAGGGGGAAGATCTGGAGATCTCGTTCCCCCCCGGGACCCTGAACACGACCCTGGCCCGGCTGGAGCCGCGCGGGCGGTACCGGCTGGAGCTGCGGGCGCGCACCCGGCACGGCCCCGGCGCGCCCCTGGTGCGCCTCGGCAGCCTCGCCCCCGAGCCCGGTGCGAACCCCAAAAACCGGCCCCAACAACCGCGGGGGGGACCCCAAAAACGGCCCGGAATTGAGGGGGATCCGGAATTACCGGGGGGGGGATCCGAAATGACCGGGGAGGCCCCAAAATCTTCCGAGGGGACCCCAAAAACTGCCTAGAATTGGGGGGATCCGGAATTATCGGGGAAGGGGGACTGGAATCACCTCGGGGACCCCAAAAACCGCGGGAGGATGCGGAATTGCCGGGGTGGGGGGGGTACCCAAAACTAGACAGACAAGACCCCAAAATTGTCGGGGAAGAGGGGGCTGAAATCACCTCACCAAAAACTGCCGGGGAGGGGCCCCAAAAACTACAAGGGGACCCCGAAATTAACCCCAAAACTGCCGAAGTGACCCCAAAATCACCACGGGGGGTTCTGGAAGTAACAGAGAGGGAGGGGGGGGACACCTTGAGACCCCCTCCACCCTGCGCGCCCCAAAATGCCGAGCTCGGGAGGGGGGGTCCCAGAGATGGGGGAGGGGGAATTTGGGGTGACACACACCCCCCCCCCGTATCCCCCCCTCCCCGAAGTGCTGCCGGTGCTGGGGAGCGTCGGTTTTGGGGAGGTGGGCGAGGATTTCACGGTGCTGCGCTGGACCCTCGCCCAGCCCCAGGCCAACATCGAGTTCGAGGTCGAGTACATGAGCAAAACCAGTAAGGGACTGGGAGGGGGCGCTGGGGGGAGTTTATGGGGGGTTTTGGGGGGGTCCTGAGTGGGGGGAAAGAGGGGAATGGGGAGGGGTCCGGGGGGGGAAATGGGGGGTGGGTAAATGGGATCTGGGGAGGGGTCTGGGCGGGTTTGGGGGTCCCAGGGGGGTTTTGGGGGACGTGAGTGGGGGGAAATGTGGGGGACGGGATTTGGGGAGGGGTCTGGGAGGGCTTGGGGGGTCCTATGAGGGATTTCCGGGGTCCTGAGTGGGGGAAAGAGGGGAAATGGGGTTTAGGGATGGGTCTGGGGAGTCCTTGGGGAGCAGCTGGGGATTCCCACAGGCAATTTGGGGAAATTTCTGGGCATTTTGGGACCGAACCGCACCGGGAAAAAAGCGGGGTGCGGAATGGAGTTTTTGGGGGGATTTTGGGGGGTTTTTCGGTCCCCCACGACTCGCAACCCCCCCCCCCCGCAGCGGAGGAGCCCTGGCGCTCCTCGGGCCGGGCCAACTCATCCCTGGGCCGGTACCGGCTCGGGGATCTCCGGCCCGGGACCTCGTACCGGGTGCAGTTCGTGGGACGGAACCACTCCGGGGAGCGCGTGGCATTCTGGGAGAGCGAGGTGCACACCAACGGCACCAGTGAGCCCCGAAAAGCGGCGGGTGGAGCCCAAAATCCTGCCCGAAATCTCCTCACAGAGCTGGGACATCCCCAGGGGTCCTAAAGAGACCCCGAAGTCCCCGCGGAACCCCCAAAATCACCTCCAAAATTACCCCCAAAATAGCCTTAAATCAACCCTTTTTAAATCATCCCAAAACCAACCCAAAATCCCCCTTACTCACCCCCAAAATCACTTCCTAAACCGCCCTAAATCACCCCAAAATCCAGCCCAAATTCCCTCCCAGCGAGCTCTGAGATCCCGCGGGGGTCCCACAGAACCCCAAAATTTTCGTTGACCCCACTGAAACCCTAAATCCCCCCAAATCCTCTCAATCCCAAACCCTCCCCCAGGTATCCAAAACTCCCAGAATTCCTCCGAGGTTCCCCAAAATTCCCGAGGGGGGGTCCCCAAAACCGCTCAGATCATCCCTAAAACCCCTTGGGGATGCCCTAAATTCCTCAAGGATTCCTTGAACTCCCCGAGGGGCTCCCCAAAAATCCTCGGAGGTGTCCCCAAGTCTGCTCAGAGCATCCCTAAAACCCCTCGGGGATTCCCTAAAACCCCTCAGGGATGCCCCGAACTCCCCGAGGGACTCCCAAAAGTCTGCGGGAGGGGGGGTCCCCAAAATTTTATTTTTTTTTCCCCTCCGGCAGTGCTGCCGCGCCCCGCGGGCGGGTTCGCCACCGAGGGTTGGTTCATCGGCTTCGTGAGCGCCGCGGTGCTGCTGCTCCTCCTCCTCCTCATCCTCTGCTTCATCAAACGCAGCAAGGGGGGCAAGTATTCGGGTGAGCCCAGAGCCCCCCGGCCCGCCCCCGGCACCCCCGGGACCCCCAAATCCTCCCCTCACCCCGCGCAGGCTCCTCCTCCCCGGAGGCTCCACAGGGGATTTGTTTCGGTGGGGAAAAAAAAAAAAAAAAAAACCAACCGAAAAAAAAAAAAAAAAAAACGGTTTTTGGGGGGTCCGCAAGGTGTGGGGAGGGGGTTCTGAGGGTGGGGAGGGGGGCTGGGATTTGGGGAGGGGGTCCCTAAGGGTGGGGAAGGGGGTGAAGGGTGTTGGAGGGGGGGATTTGGGGAAAAGTTATTGGTTGGGTCAAGGGTTGGGTCAAGGGTTGGGTCAAGGGTTGGGTCAAGGGTTGGGTCAAGGGTTGGGTCAAGGGTTGGTCAAGGGTTGGGTCAAGGGTTGGGTCAAGGGTTGGTCATTGGGTGATCTGGGAATGGGGGGGTCCCGGGGGTGCCGTGGCCCCCCCTGAGCGCAGCGGGGCCCCCCCAGTGAAGGACAAGGAGGACACGCAGGTGGACTCGGAGGCGCGGCCAATGAAGGACGAGACCTTCGGGGAGTACCGGTGAGGAAAGGGGCGTGGCCTCGGTAAAATGGGCACGGCTTTGTATAAATGGGTGTGGCCTGATTAGGAGTGGGCATGGTTTGATGGAAGGGCGTGGCCTATCGCAATGGGCCGGAGCAGCTCGTGCTCTGCCCCTCCCCCCTCACTAATTACCCCCTCATTAATTAATTACCCTCCTCACCAAATGCTAATTGTCCCTCTCTCACTAATCGCTTGCCTCCTCGTTAACTGCCCTCCGCTAATTGTGCAGGTCCCTGGAGAGGTAAGGGGGGGTCTGGGGGGGTCATTGCACCCATGGGGGGGTGGGGTCTTCATCCACGTCATCCCCTCCCCCACCCACCTCAGAGCCTTCATACCCCTCCCCCAATCTCACCCTCGTCCTCCCCTGGGCGGAGGTGACACGGGTGGCAGTGGGGGGCTGGGGGTGGAGTTGGGCAGGGGTTGGCAGTGGTGGCACCAGGGGTGGGGGGGCGAAGGCCGTGGGCACCGCAGGGCAGCGCCGGTGATGGTGTTGGTTGGGTCATGGGTTGGGTTATTGGTTTGATTGTTGGTCAGGTCCTTGGTTGGGTGTTGGTTGGGTCAATGGTTGGGTCAATGGTTGGGTCGTTGGTCAATGGTTGGTCAATGGTTGGTCAATGGTTGGTCAATGGTTGGGTCGTTGGTCAATGGTTGGGTCGTTGGTCATTGGCTGGTCAATGGTTGGTCAATGGTTGGTCAATGGTTGGGTCGTTGGTCAATGGTTGGTCAATGGTTGGGTCGTTGGTCAATGGTTGGGTCGTTGGTCAATGGTTGGGTCGTTGGTCAGTGGCTGGTCACTGGTTGGGTTGTTGGGTCATTTCTTGGCTTGTCCCTTGTGCTCTTGGTGCCATGGGTGACCCGCTGTCCCCTGTGTCCCCAGCGATGGCGAGGAGAAGGCGTCGGGCAGCTCCGGGCGCTCGCTGGGCGCGGCGGGCGCGGCGCTGGGCAGTGACGACAGCCTGGCCGGCTACGGCGGCAGCGCCGATGTCCAGTTCAACGAGGACGGCTCCTTCATCGGCCAGTACAGCGGGGCCCGCGGCACCGCCGCCGGCAGCTCCGGCCCCGCCAGCCCCTCGGCCGCCGCCCCCCTCGACTGACCTGGGGGGGCACTGGGGGTGTCCCCATGGCCATGGGGATGGTGTGAGGGTGTCGTGGGGCCGCCATGGCCACGAGATCCCCCCAAAACGTCGCAGTGGGATCCCCCCCAAAGTCACAATGGGAACCGCCAACCCAATGGGGACCCCCAACCCAGTGGGGACCCCCAGACCCTCCCCCTCCTCCATTTAAGGCCCCCCCTCCCCCACCCCCTTCACTGCCAAACGGGGGGGGGTCCCTTAAGTGCCCCCCCCAAAACTTTGGGGGGTTCTTTGGGGCTGGTGGGAAAAAAACACCTCACAGCGGGGGGGGGGCGGGGACCCCCCCGATGGATTCAGCCAAAAAAATCCCCCCCCCCCCGCGCTGGATTTTGGGGGGAGGGAGGGAGGGGGTCTGGACACCGGGGGGGCTCTGCAGACCAAAATTTCGGGGGGCAACGGGGGGGGGGGGATTTTGTTCCCTCCCCCAAATTTTAGACTTCCCCCCCCCTCCTCCTTCACTCCTCTGGGACCTTCTCCCCCCCCCAAAATCTCTGGGGGTTGTTCTTTGAGGGGGGGTCCCACCGCTTCCCCCCCCCCCCATTTCTGAATGCATCTCACGGCGCGGCCTTGGCAACCTCACACGAGCCGATGGGGGGGGTCGGCACCCTGAGCCCCCCTCTGCACCCCAAAATCCCCCCGAAACCCCCCCGGCGCCCAAACCTCCCCCCTGCACCCCAAAAAGCCCCCGGGCCCCCCCAACTCCCCCCACGCCCCATCCGGTGGGGGGTCCCCACCCCAAAACACCCGCAGAACCCCTCCCCCAACCCCCTCCATGGAGGGGTTGTCTGAACCCTAAAATCCCCCCAATTTTCCCCCCAAACTCCCCTCCCCACGGGGGGGGTCTCCACCCCAACGCCCCCCGTGCCCCCCCCCCGCGCTGTGTCGTAGCTTTGTAGCCCCTCCCCCAGTGTGTGCAGTGCCCCTCGCCCCCCGTCCCCAAATCCCCTTTTTTTTTTGGGAAAAAGAAGCTGAAGAAATCCGGTCCAAAGGGCCCCCCAGAGAACGGCAGCCGAGCCCCTCCCCCCACCTCGTGTGACCCCCCCTTCCCCCACGTGTGACCCCTCCCCCCCTCCCCGACCAAAAATCGCCAAAACTACGCGGAGCAAAAAACGCTACAAATTCCCCCAAAAATTACAAAAAAAAAAAAAAAAAAAAGAGGGGGGAAAGCCCCAAAAATAAAAAAAAGAACTGCCGGGAAATGGCTGGGGGTGATTTGGGATATAGGGGCTATAGGGGATCTGTAGGGGTTATGGGGGACTATGGGGCCTATAGGGGTTCAAGGGGGGCAGTAGGGGATGGGGGGGCTATAGGGGATCTATTGTGGATGGGGGGTCTGTAGGGGGTTATAGGGGGGGCTATAGGGGATGATTTGGGATGTCCATAGGGGACGGGAGGGCTAGAGGGGGTGTATAGCAGATGGGGGGGCTTTAGGGGATGACGGGGGGTTATAGGGGTCCATAGGGTGTCTGGGGGGTTATAGGGTGTCTGGGGGGGCTATGAGGGGGGTTTGGGGGGGTTATAGGGGTCCATAGGGTGTCTGGGGGGTTATAGGGGGTCTGGGGGGGCTATGAGGGGGGTTTGGGGGCCATAGGGTCAATGGGGGTCTCTGGGGGTCTTTGGGGTCCGCGCTGCTGCTGGGGGTGCCGTGGGCGTGGCCTCGAATAGTGGGCGGGGCTTCACAAAAGGGGGTGTGGGTTTGACCACACCCCTTAACTCAGTCCCGCCCATATTGACTCCGCCCACTCGGATTTGCATTGACCACGCCCCCTTATACGCCCAGTCACACCCACGTTGGCCACGCCCACTCTCGGTTGTAACCACGCCCGTTCCCCCCTCACGGCTTGGCCACGCCCCCTCCCCTCACGGCTTGGCCACGCCCCCTCCCCTCACGGCTTGGCCACGCCCCCTCCCCTCACGGCCGCCGCCACCGCGGCCGGACCGGCCCGAGCCGGCCGGAACCGGAGCCGGAACCGGAACCAGAACCGGAACCAGAACCGGAACCAGAACCGGAACCAACAACCCCGGACCCCGGGGGGAGCCGCGCCCGGGCCGCGGAACCGAGCCCGGAGCCGCCCCCGAGCCCCCGGCCCCGAGGCCGCCATGGGGGCCGGGGGGGGGGCGCGGGGCGGGCGCTGCCGCCCCCCCGAGCGAGGGGGGCGAGGCTGAGGAGGGGGCGGGGGGGGTCCCCGGGGGTGAGGGGGGTCGCAGGTGAGGGGGGGGTCCCGCCATGGGCTGCAACATGTGCGTGGTGCAGAAACCGGAGGAGCAGCACCGGGTGATGCTGCAGGTACCGGGATGCGGGGGGAAATGTGGGGAGGGGGAGATGAATGGGGGGGTCGATGGGGAGGGGGCTGCAGGGAGAGTGAATGCGGTAAATGGGGAGGGGGCGTGAGGGAGAATGAATAGGAGTAAATGGGGAGAGGGCGGCAGGTACCGGGCTGAGGGAAAATGGGGAGGGGGCTGCAGGGAGAATGAATGGGAGTAAATGAGGAGGGGGCTGCAGGTACCGGGCTAAGGGAGGATAAATGGGGAGGGGGATAATGGGGAGAGGGATAGGTAAATGGGTCTGGGGGCGAATGAATGGAGAGGCAGTCGGAACTGGGGGGAGGGTTAAAGGAAATGGGTGTGGGGGCTCTGGGGCTGCAGGTACCAGGATGGGAGGGAGAGAAGGGAAATGGGTCTGGGGGCGACAGGGGAGTGAATGGGGGGGTTGAAAGGAAAGGGGTCTGGCGGCTGCACAGCCGGGAATTGGGGAAGGGGGCTCGGAGATGGGGGCGAATTGGGTCTGGGGGCTTGGGGGTTGTAGGGGACGGAATGGGGGAAGGGGGACAGGTAAAGGGGGATAATTTGGGGAGGGGTCTAGGGGCTTAGGGGGGGTCTTGGGGGGGGTGGGACGAGTAAAGGTGGGGGGCACAATTTGGGGAGGGGGCGCAGATGGGGGCAGGGTCCAGGTCAGGTAAAAGGATGGGGGGGCGGGGTGGCGCAGGTGAGGGGGGGGGCCTGGGGGCTTCAGGGGCAGTTTGGGGGTGTCGGGCTTCAGGGGCAGTTTGGGGGTGTCCAGCACCCAAATTGGGGGGGGGGTCTTTGAGGGGGGTGTCCCGCCCCACTGTTGCCATGGCAACCACGCCCGCCGCTTCCGGGCGAGCTCAGACAATGGAGGGGTGGGCGGGGGGCTCGGGGGGGCTTTGGGAAGGCTCCGGGGGGGGGGATCTGGGGGGGATTGGGGGGGTCTGGGTTCGCGAGGGGTGCGGCTGAATTTGGGGAGGGGGTGTTGGGTTTGGGGGAGGGATTTGGGACAATGGGGACCCCCGTGGGGGGTGGGGGGGAGGGGAATTTGAGGAGGGGTCCTGACCCCCTCCCGTCCCTCCCCCAGGTGAGCGGGAAGGAGGGGTCGCGCCGGGGGGGTCCCCGGGGGGGCTCCAAGGAGCCGCTGGTGCTGCAGGTGCTGAGGAGGAGCCCCCGGGGGGGTCGCCCCCCGCCTCAGCCCGGTTTGGGGGGGATCATCCCCCCCACACCCCCAACATGGGGGGGAGGAGGGGGCGGCCCGGGACCCCCACCCATCATTGTGGGGGGGCTGGTGGACAGCGGCACCCAGACCGACATCAGCTTCGAGAGCCGCCTGGGGGGGGCCGAGCCGTGAGTGGGGGGGGCACGGGGGGGTGGGGGGACCCCGGACACCCCCAGATCCCTGGAGACCCCCCCAAATCCTTGGGGAGCCCCCAGAGCCCCCCCGGATATCTGGGGACCCCCAGACTCCCCCCAAACCCTTGGAGACCCCCAGACCCCCCCCCCTCTAAAATCCTTGGGGAATCCCCCTTTGTCCCTTGGACCCCCCCAAAACCCTCCCGAACTCCTTGGGGACCCCCCCTTGGGCCTTGGACTCCCCCCCCCAAATCCTTGAGGACACCCCCAGACCCATTTTTGGGGTGTTCCACCCTCCAGTGTCCCCCAGAGCCCTTCAAGGACCCTTTTTGAGCTCCCCCCACCATTTAAACCCCCCCAAACTTTTTGGGGACTGCTCCCCCCACTCTGTGACCCCCCCCCCGACATTTTTTGGGGCCCCCCCAGGCCCCCCCTCCCCCAGGATTATTTCGATCCCACGGATTTGGGGGAGCCCGAGCGCCCCGAGGAGCTGGAATATGAGGTGGGGGTCCCGGGGGGGAGGGGCTGGGGAGGTTCCTGAATCTTTCTGGGGGGGTTTGGAGGGAATCTGGGGGGAATTTGGGGGATTTGGGGCCCCCAGAATTGAAAAAAAAAATCCAATTTTTGGGGGAGGGAAATTAGGGACGGGTCTGGGGATGGCCCCGAGATTTTATGGGAGGGGGTCCTGAATCTTTTTTTGGGGGAGGTCTTGAATCTTTTTAGGGGGGATTTGGGATGATTTAGGGAGTTTGGGATCCCCAGAATTGAAAAAAACTTCGAATTTTTTGGGGAGGGGGGAGTTGAGGAGAGGGCTGGAAATTGGGGAGGGGTCCTGGGATGGGTCCTGGATTTTTTTTGGGGGGGGCTCTTGAGCCTTTTTGGGGGGGTTTGGGGCGAATTTTAGGGAGTTTGGGAGCCCAACAAATGGAGCCAAAACTGAATTTTTTTGAGGAGAGGGGAGTCGAGGAAGGGCTGGAAAATTGGGCAGGGGTCCTGGGGGATTGTGGGGGTTTTTGGGGGGGGTTTTGGGGGGGTCCTGGGGGTCCCCCTGACCCCTCCCCACTCCCCCCAGGAGGTGGAGCTGTACAAAACCAGTCACAAACTGGGAATCACCGTCTGCTACCGCACGGACGGCGAGGAGGACCCCGGGATCTACGTGGGGGAGGTCTGGGGGGGTCCCTAATTTCGGGGAGGGGTCTTGTGGGGTTGGGGGAGTCAAAACCCCCCCCCAAAAAAAAAACCTAAAAAAAACCCCCCAAGAAATCCGAAAAAAAATCCCCCAAAAATCCCTCGGAATCCCAAAAAAAATCCCCCCAAAATCCCCCAAAAGACCCCCCAAAATCCTAAAAAAAAAAAAGCAAACCAACAAATATCCCCAAAAAAGGGGGTTCAGGGCTTACTGAGAGGCACAAAAATGGTTCGGGGTGGGGGGGGGGGAAGAAAAGGGGAAGAGACCCCCCCGAAAATTTGGGGATCTCACTTTTGGGGTGTCTTGCGTGGTGGGGGAAATGGGGGGTAAAAACTCCCCCAAAAATCCCCATAACATCACCAAAAAAATCCAAAAAAAATTAAAAAAAAAATCTCCAAACATTAAAGTAATCCCCAAAAATCCCCCCAAATTTTTTTAAAAATCCCCAAAAAATCCCCAAAAAATAACAATCCCTAAAAATTAAAAAAAAAGAAAAAAAAAAAAAAAATTAAAATCCCCTCAAAAACTGAAAAAAAAAAATCCCCAAATATTAAAAAAAAAAAAAATCCCTGTAAAAAGAGATTTGGGACTTTACTGGGAGGGTCCTGGGAGGGGTTAAAGGGAAGAGACCCCTCCCAAAATTACGGGGACCTCCCCAAAATTTGGGCTTTTTTTGCCACCCCCCCTGTCAGGTGAACCCCAACAGCATCGCAGCCAAGGACGGGCGGATCCGGGAGGGCGACCGGATCGTCCAGGTGGGATTTTGGGGAGAATTCGGGGGGTCCTGGAACGGGGCTCTGGATTTGGGGGGTGGGTTGGATTTGAGGGTCCCCAGAGTGTTTTGGGGGGGTTCAAAAGGGTCGTCGGGTGCTTTTTGGGGGGGTCTTTTTGGGGTTGGGGGGAAATTTGGGGATTTTTGGGTGGGGGGGTAATGGGGGGAGTTGGAGGAGGTTTTGGGGACCCCTCAACCCCAGAAAGACCCCCCAGGACACCTCGGAAAACCCCCAAAACTCCTCCAGGACCCCCAAAACCTCGCCAAGGGGCCACCCCACCCAAAAAATCCCCCTCAGGACACCCTAAAACCCCTCCAGGATCCCCCAAATCCCCTCCACCACCCCAAAAAGACCTCCCAGGATTCCCCAAAACCCCTTAAAAAAAACTCCTAAAACCCCCCAAAAAACCCCTAAACCCCCAAAAAATCCTCCGTCCGCCCCCAAACCCTTTTTCCCCACACCTTCCCCAGTTTGACCCCTCCCCAAATTCCCAGATCAACGGGGTGGAGATCCAGGACCGGGAAGAGGCCGTGGCCTTCCTGACCCGTGAGCAGCAAACCAACATCTCCCTGCTGCTGGCACGGCCCGAGAGCCAGGTGGGCGCCCTGGGGGGGTCTCCACAATTCGGGGGAGGGTCCCGAGTCTTTTTGGGGGGGTCCAGAGGGGATTTGGGGAGGTTTGGGGGGAATTTTTGGGAGTTTGGGGGCACCAAAGGTGAAAAAAAAAAAGGAGGCAGAGATGATTGAGGTGGGGAATTTGGGAAGGGGGAGGAGTTTGGGAGGGCTGGGAAATTGGGGAGGGGGTCCTGGGGCGTCTCCCAAAATTTGGGGGGGGGGGGGTCCTCGAGTCTTTTTGGGGGAGGTCCAGAGGGGATTTGAGGGGGATTTTTGGGAGTCTGGGGGCACCAGGATGAAGGAAAAGGAGCCAAAATTCATTGATGTGGGGGGAGAGGGGAGTTTGGAGGGGTTCTGAAACTGGGGAGGGGTCCCGGGGGATTCCCGGAGGATTTTGGGTGGTCCCTGACGCCCCTTCCCCAGCGATGGAAGGACAGCGACCGCGAGGATTTCCTGGATGAGTTCGGATCTGATGAGGAGGGGGAGCTCAGGGGGGCCTGGACCCCCCCCGGGCAGGTGAAAAATGGGGAAAAAATGGGAATTGGGTGGGGGGAGAAATGGGAAAAAATGGGAATTGGGGAGGGACAAATGAGGGCAAAATGGGGACGGGGTCAAAAATAGGGGAAAAATGGAAACTGGGTGGGAGAAAAAGGGGGAAAATGGGAAATGGGAGGGGGGAAAATTGGAATGTAGGGGTTAAAATGGGTCTGGGGGATTCCAAGGGCGAGGAAAAGATGATGGGAGGGAATCGGGGGAGGGGTCCTGGGGGGATAAGGGTTAAAAGGAGGGCCTGGGATTGTTTTGGGGTCCCTGCCCTGACGCCCCCTCCCCAAATTCGCAGCCCCCCAGCCCGGCCACGCCCAGCGGCGGCCGCGGGGCCGAGCCCGACAGCGGCGTGGGGCGCACGGACGAGTCCACGCGCAACGAGGAGAGCTCGGAGCACGATCTGCTGGGCGAGGAGGCTGGCGAGGGCCCCCCCGCACCGCCACGGCCCCCCCCGCCCCGCCGGGACCCCCAAAACCCCCAAAATTCACCCCAAAACCAGCCCCGGCTGCACGCAAAACCCGGCGCTGGAGGCGCGGCCGCGCGGACCGGCTCCGGCTCCAGCTGCGGGTCGGCGGGAAGAGCCGGAAGCGGAGCGAGCGGGCGGCGCGGAGCGGGGCTGGAAGCGGGGTTAGGAGCGGGTTTAGGGCCGGGATTAGGAGCGGGATTAGGAGCGGGGTTCCCGGGCTCGCCCTCGCCGCCGCTGCCCGCCCTGAGCCCCGCGGAGCTGCGGCGGTACCGAGCGCTGCGCGGAGCGGGAGCCGCGGGCAGAGCGGAGCTGGCGCGGCTGGAGGAGGAGCTGCGGCACCTGGAATTCAAATGTCGGCACCTGCTGAGGGCCCAGCAGCTCGAGAGGCTCCGCGAGCGAGGCCGCCGGGCCTGGCGCGACCCCCGCCCGGGGGTCGAGGGTCCTCTGGCCGACATCGCCGAAGCTCCGGAGCGCGACAGCACCAGCGCCTACAACAGCGGCGAGAGCTCCCGCAGCTCCCCGCTGCTGCTCCGAGCCGCGCTCGGACCCGCTCCCCCCGCGCCGCCGGCAGCCCCGGCCGCCTCCAAAGCTTCTCGTGGCAAACGACCCGGTCGGGACCGGCTGCTTAAAGCGCGGGCGATTAAAATCCTGGAAGAACGCGGCGGTTCCACCGATGATGACGCGAGGAGCGAGTTGAAAACGGGGCGCTATTGGAGCCGCGAGCAGCGCAAGCAGCACCTGGCGAGGGCTCGGGAGCAGCGCAGACGCCGGGAATTGTTGCTGCAGGGCCGGGCAGAGCCCCAGGCCGGGCCCGGAGCGGCCTCGAGCAGCGCGGAGCCCCCGCAGCCCCCGCAGCACGGGCAGGGGTCGCGGCGGGGGCTGCGCAAGAGGAGCCGCCGCATCCTGGATAACTGGGTGACGATCCAGGAGATGATGCTGGCGCAGCACGGGGGGCGCCTGGAGCACCCGCTGCTCTCGGTCACCACCGTGTGACACCCGTGGGGACATCGGGGACAACGTGACCTCCCCCCCCACCACACCCCCCAAAATTCCTCTTCCTCCCCAGCGCTGTCCCCTCCCGGGGGTGTCTCTGTGTCCCCTTTGTCCCCTCCCCCCGCCTCAAGCACAAGGTGAGGAGGGGGCGTCACCCCCCCTTGTCCCCTCCCCTCCCCACCCATCGTCGTGTCTGTGGCCGTGCTTAGTTTGAGGTTATTTAGGGTTTTTTCAGGGTTTTTTTACATTTTTGTCACCTCCTCCCTTCACCCCAGGGCAACAGAACAGTCCTGGACTGACCCCACCCCACCCCCACCCAAAAAATCCTGGGGTGCTCCCCCCTCCCCCCAGCGTGTCCTCCCCTCCCCCACCTCTGTCTGTGTCTGTCGGGGGGGGAGGGGCCGAATTTGGGAATGAAGGAAAAACAAGAAAACCTCGTTTTTACTCATTTCACCCCTTTTTGTGCTGCCTCGTGTTTTGCGGAGAAGTGTGGAAAATATTGGGGACCCCCCAAAAAGAAGATTGAGAGGGGTGGCAAAGCTTGGAGACACCACCCCCATCCCGGAAAAAAAAAAACAAAACCAAACCCAGAGGGACAAAATTTGGGAAGTTCCAAACGTCCCCCACCTTCCTGCCACCAGACCGGCAAAATTTGGGGACCCCCCGATTCTTCCAACCCCTCCTGAGACTTCTAAAAATACCCCCAAATCCCAAACGGTGCCACCAGCGAGGGAACAAAACTCTCTTTATTCCACCGACACCCCCCAAACCCACCCGGGCCCCTCCAAATCCTCGCGGGTTTTGGGGGTCCCGGAGGTTTTTCTGGGGGGATTTTTGGGGGGTTCAGGCGTGCAGGGCCCTCCAGCGATCCAGGGGTCCCCGGGACGGGACGTACTTGACCCCGCAGCCGTCGGGGATCAGGCGCTTCTGGGCCACCATCTCCTCGAAGGCGTCGGCGTTGAACTTGGTGAACCCCCATTTCTTGGAGATGTGGATCTGGGGGAACCCCAAAAATCGCTCAGGGGGAGCCCAAAAACCCCCAAGAGAAAAAATTCCAGGGCTTCCAGGTCTCCCATCCCAATTATTTCAAGGTTTTTTTTGGTCTTTGTTTGATCTCTTTGGGTCCCCCGATTTTGGTAAACCCCAATTTGTTAAAGAAATGTGGATTTGGGGGGACCCCAAAACCCCCCCAAAATAAAAAATCTAGGGGTTTCCAGATCCCAGAACCTTCTGGCACCCCAAAAACCTCAACGTGAGCCCTCCCAGAACCTCCTCCCTTCACTTTTTACCCCCCCAACCCCACAGATTTTGGGGCACCCCACAACCTCCCAATCCCCCGATGTTTTGGGGTGCCCCATGAGGCGGTTTCGGGGTGTCCCAGGTACCTTTTGGCGCCCGGGGAATTTGAACTTGGCTCTCCTGAGCGCCTCCACCACGTGCTCCTTGTTCTGGGCCTTGGTGCGGATGGACATGATGACCTGGCCGATGTGAACCCGGGCCACCGTGCCCTGCGGCTTCCCAAAGGCGCCTCTCATCCCGGTCTGGAGCCTGGGAACGGGGAATTGGGGAGGGGTCAGCACGGCGGAGACCCCAGACCCAACCCCAAACCTGCCTGGAGACCCCAGACCCATTTACAGAAGGAGTTTTGTATCCGACGTCCATGAAAAGTGGGGAGCGGGAACCCCAAAAATCCCCCCAAAAATCCCAGTCTGGAATCCGGGAATGAGAAATTGGGGAGGGGTCTGTGAGGGGAACGCCCCTGGAGACCCCAGCCCCCTTTCAAGGTGGGGGGCGGGGGGGGGGTGTCTCATATCCCCAAAGCAGAATTTTGTGTCCCCAGGGGGATTTTAAGCTCCTAAACCCATCCTAAAGAGGATTTCTGTGCCCCCTGGACAATTTTTTGGACCCTCCCCAAAAAAATGGATTATTTTTTGGGATTTTAAATTAATTTTGGATTTGGATTAATTTTGAAGCCCCCCAGGACAACTTCTGTGTCCCAAGGCGATTTTTTGGACCCTCCAGGATGATTTTTGCCCCCCAGGACAATTTTTTAACCCCCCAGGTCATTTTTTTGGACCCCCCAGGACAATTTTGTCCCCCCGGCCCCTTTGGGTGCCCCCCCAGGTGGGGGAGGGGTCCCTACACAGCCGGGGGGGGAGGGGTCTCTGTGCGCAGCCAGTGCACGCCGGGACCCCACGGGGGAGGGGCCACGGCCGGCTTAATTAACTGCGGGATAATTAACTCCAGCTTAATTAATGGGGCACCCCTAAAATGGGGGGGACACCAGTAAACTGATGGGGGCACCCCAAAATCAATAAAACCCTGAAATAATTTATTACTATAATTAATAACCCTGAAATTAATGGGGGCGCCATTAAATTAACGGGGGGACCGCGAGATTAATTAATTGAGGCACTCCGATATTAATTAGTATGGACACCCCTAAACTCATCAGGATACCAACAAATTAATTAACATGGACACCCTGAAATTAACGGGGGCAACCCGAAAATAATGGGGGCACGCCAAAATTAGTTAACATGGACACCTTGAAAATTAATTAACGGAGGCACCCTAAAAATTAATTGGGACACCACCAAAGTTAATGAGGGGGGCCCCCTAAAACGGTGAGGACATCCCAGAATTAATTAATTAATGGAAGCACCCCCAATATTAATGCAGACAGCCTAGAATTAATGGGAGTATCCAAAAATTAATTAATCTGGACATCCTGAAGTTTCCGGGACCCTGTCGAGGTTTCCGGGACCCCCCCCCTCAGGATTTTGGGACCTCCTCCAAATTTTGGGACTCCCCCAATTCAGGGCGACCTTTCCATGACCCAGCCCAGAAACTTTTCCCTTTCAACTTTGGGAACTTCCCCAAAACTCCAACGACCCCCCCCGGATTTCGGGGACCCCCCCCGGATTTCGGGGACCCCCCCCGGATTTCGGGACCCCCCCCGGATTTCGGGGACCCCCCCCGGATTTCGGGACCCCCCCCGGATTTCGGGGACCCCCCCCGGATTTCGGGGACCCCCCCCGGATTTCGGGGACCCCCCCCGGATTTCGGGGACCCCCGCACCTGTCGGCGCCGGCGCACGAGAGCATTTTGTTGATGCGGATGACGTGGAAGGGGTGCAGGCGCACGCGGATGTGGAAGCCGTCCTTGCCGCAGCTCTTCACCATGTATTTATTGGCGCAGATCCGCGCGGCCTCCAGCGCTGGGGGGCGGGGGGCGTCAGGACCCCTCCCCAAACCGACAGGACCCCCCCCAGGAGACGGCACCCGAAATTTGGGGGGTGTTCGGTGGAAATTTGGGGTTTTTAGATGAAAATTTGGGGGTTTTAGGTGGAAGTTTGAAGGTTTAAATAAAAATTCGGGATTATTACGTGAAAATTTGAATGTTTTAAATGATGATTTGGGGTGTTCATGTGAAAGCTCTGAGAGGGGGTTGGTCGAAAATTTGAGATTTCTACCCCAAAAATCCCCCTCGACCCTTGGAGCCAAACTCATCCCACTCACCCAGGGGCCCCAAATCATCCCAAAAAAAAAACCCCAAATTCTCCCCAAACCCCTCAAAACCCTCCCCAAAATCCCCCAAATAATTCCCAATCTCCCCCCAAAACCTCTCAAAACCCATGAAGATCCCAAAATCTCCCTCAAAATACTCCCAAAACTCCCTGAAATGGTCCCAAAAAAACCCCAAACCCCCGGCAGCACGCCCGAATTTTTAAGGATCCCCCCAAAAAAACCCGAATTTCCCCAAAATCGCGGTATTTACCCTCGGAACTCAGCTGCTCGTACTCGTCCGACACCATGTGTCCGCACAGGGGGAACTCATCCACTTTCGCCTTTTTCCGCCCCAAATCGAAAATTCGGATTTTTGGGTCTGGGGGCGAGACCCGGAAGGGTCAGGGGAGGGATTTTTTGGGGGGGAGGATTTTTTGGGTTTTTTTTTGGGGGGGGGGTCGGGACTCACCGGGGACACCGCGGCAGAAGCGGGATTTGGGGTAGGGTTTGTTCTTGCAGTAGCGGTAACTGAGAAGGGCGAAAGAAGGGGTTAAAAAATCTCAAAAAATCCCAAACTGATCCCCAAAAATCCCGCAAAATAGATCCTAAAAAATCCCAAAAGTCGATCCCCAAAAAAATCCCCAAAACTTATCCCAAAAAACTTCCCCAAATCCTTAAAACTGATCCCTAAAAATCCCCCGAGTCTCATCCTGAAGACCCCAAACCCCTTTAAACCCACAAAACTCCTTTTTCTTAACCCTCCAGATCCTTTTTAAAACCCCAAATATTCAATTTTTAACCCACTCAAGACGTCTCCCCAGATCCATTTTAAACGAGTATTCCACTTTTAACGCTCCCAAATTTGACCCCTAAATATTCCCATTTTCAAAACCCCCATGACGACCCCAGACCCTTTAAACCCCCCCAGTGACGTCACAGCGGCTGGAAACGTCACGCTTCCCCCTCCGGTATGACGTCACGCCTCTCACCATCGTGCCGGCCGGCGGCCCATGGCGGCTCCGAGGCCTGGGAACCTGTAGGGGAACAAAACGGGATGGATTGGGGGCGGTGGGACCCCAAAAAAACCCTAAAAAAAAAAAAAAAACAGCCCCAAAGCCGCGCCGGGCCCAGCCCGAACCCGCCCGCCCCCCACGCGCCTCTCCGACCTCGCCGAGCGCCCGAAAGAGGCCGCGGGCGCCTGCGCGCCGCTTTTATAGCGCGTGCGTACTTCCGGTACCGCCCTCAACTTCCGGTGGCGCTCCGGCCGCCCTGGAGGACTCAGCGAGGGGCAGCGGAGATGGCGCCAGAGGGCGCTGGGCGTGCTGAGGGGGAAGCGCGGGGTTTCGGCAGCACGGGAGGCGTGAGGGGACCGGGAAAGCCGCGGCGAGGGCTCGGCAGAGCCGCGGGAGCGAGCGGCTGCCATAGAGACAGAAGGAGCCGCTCCGGCGAGCTCGGCCGCCATAGAGAGGAGAGGCGCGGCCAATCAGAGCGCGCGGGTGGAGACGGCGCAGGCGCAGTGAGGCCACAGGTGCTGACTGGCGGCGCTCTGTGAAGCACTCTTTATTTACATAGCCCCGCCTTATTTGCATATTTTTACCATAGGGGCGGGGCTGCCATTGCTGTATTTGCGTGTAATTTACATAAAGGGCGGGGTCACTCGGGGGTCCCGGGGGTGTTTTTGGGGGTCCCCCCCTCAGCCATGCTCCGGGTCGTGCGAGCGCCGCCATTTTGAGTATGGGCAAAAGGAAAGGGGAATTTTGGGCGGGAAAAGGAGAATTTGGGGAATTTTGGGAATTTCTGAGGGAAAGACACAGGTTAATTGGGAGGGGTATAGGAAATTCTTGGGAATTATTGGGGGATTTTTTTAGGGGGCATTGAGGATTTTGTGGTGATTCTGTTTTGAGGCAGTTTTGGGGGATTTTGTGCCGATTTTGGGGGGATGTTTGAGGTGATTTTGTAGCGATTTTTTAGGGGGATTTTGAGACGTTTCCAGCTTTTTGGGGCGCCCCGCCCTGATTTTTTTGAGGGGGGCGTCCCATGAATGCAGTGCGGATTTTTGTCTTTATAGGAATTTTTATTTTGAATTTGTATCCATTTTATTTGCATTACTGTGGTCTCAGCTTAATTCGAAGGGGGGGTGGTTTTGGGGCTGGGGATCCCTAACTTTTTTAAAGGGGAAGGATAAATAAAATAAATTTATTTATCCTGAGCCGCCCCCTCCCTTTCCAAGATGGCGCCCAGCATCTCCTCACACATCAGCAGCGCCCGCGCCACATGGAAACAACCTGGAAAAACGGGGCGAAAACGGGGGGAAAACGGGGAAAAAACGGGAAACGTGAGGGAAAACCCCCATTTCTGAAGCCCCCCTCCCCAAAATCAGAGCCCCCAGACCCACCTTTGTAGGGCCCCCCCTTGATGGAAAGCGCCACGGAGCCGTCGCGGTTCAGGTACCCGAACCACTCGCCGTGCTCGGGGTCACGGAACTGAGGGGGGGGTTGGGGGGAATTTGGGGAGGGGGAGAGGGGGGTGAGACCCCCTCCTCAAAATATGGGAGACCCCCCACACCCTCCCAAAAAAAAAAAATTTGGGGATTCTAAAAGGGAGACCCCCCCCAAAATCTTCTGGAATGGGGGAATCTCAATCCTTGGGCCTAAAGGAGGTTTTGGGGATCCCTCCACCCAAATGGGGGCACCCCCGCCCCAAATTGGGATCGTTTGGGACCCCCCCACCCCAAATTAGGAACCTTTTGGGACGCCCCCCCCCTCCAACTGGGAGCTCCCCAGACACCCCCAAGACCCCAAATCCCCCCCAGGACCCCCCCCCAATTTTCTCAGCATCCCCTCCTTCAAAACACCAAAACTCCAAATTTGCCCTCAGGACCCCCCAAATTCCCCCCATAAAACCCGAATTCTCCCCCAAATTCCCCCTCAAATCCCCCAACTTCCCTCCCCAGGGACCCCCAAGCATCCCCCCAAGATCCCCCAAACCCCAAATTTTCCCCAAAATCCCCTCCCTCACCCTGTCGAAGGTGAACTGGGCCAGCTGCAGGAACTGGGAGATCAAACTGGGCCGGGGCTGGAAGAGCTGGGCGGCCAAAAGGGCGACCATGGCCTCGGCGTGGGGCCACCAGAGCTTCATGGACCACTCCAGCTGCAGGTTTGGAGGGAGAAAATGGGAATTTGGGAAAAAAAACGGATTTTTGAATATTGAGTGACTTTTGGGGGTTCCCAGGTAGAATTTTGGTGAATTTTGGAGCTTCCCAGGTGGGATTTGGGTGAATTTTGGGTGTGCCAGGTGGGATTTTTGGGGGATTTTTGTGGATTTCGGAGCTCCCCAGGTGGGATTTTTGGGGTTACCTGTGTGGGGCAGTGCCCGTCAGCGTCCAGGAAGGTGAAGATCCCCCCGTGCTGGGGGTCCCAGCCCCATTTTAGGGGTCCCTCCACCAGCGCTGCCACCGCCCGAGCCCCCAAATCCGCGTCCCCCCGGCGCCCCGAGAACTCCAGCAGCAGCCAGGCCGCCTCCAGGGCGTGGCCTGGGACACCCCAAAAATCCGGGGGGCAGAAGTTTGGGGAGAAAGAGAGGAAAAATGGGGAAAAAGAGTAAAAATCGGGGGAAAAAAGCAAAAAATTTGGGCTTCCTAGCCCAAAATTGGGGTTTAGGTTTGGGTTCCTCCCAAAAAATCGTGATTTCCCCCCAAAATTGGTATCGAACCCCCCCAAAATCAGGATTTCCCCCCAAAATTAGGATCCAAGCCCCCCAAAATTGGGGTCACCCCCCCAAAATTGGGATCAAACCCCCCAAAATTATGATTCCCCCCCAAAATCAGGATCCAAACCTCCCGAAATCAGGATTTCCCCCCAAATTTGGGATCCACCCCCCCCCCGCCCAAACCAGGACCCCCCCCCCATTTTTGGGCTCCCCCTCACCGGGGTTCATGAGGCGCCCGAGGCTCCCCGGCAGCTCCCCCCCCTCGGGGCTGACGTTCTCCAGCACCACCGAGTCCCCCCGCTGGCCCCCAAAATTCCCGGTCAGGGGGGGACCCCAAAATTTGGGGGGTGGGGGGGCCCCCGGGGCTGCTCGTGGGGAGAAAGAGCCCCCGGGGGCGATTGCGGGGGGAGAAATTTGGGGTTTGGGGGTCCCGGGGGGAGATTTTTGGGGTCCCAGGATGATTTTTGGGGTCCCAGGATGCTTTTGATGTCCCCAGGGCTGTTTTGGGGGTAATTTTGAGGTCCCAGGATAATTTTTGGGGGTTTTTGGGGTAATTCTGGAGGTCCCAGGACGGTTTTTAGGGATAATTTTGGGGTCTCAGGGCTGATTTTTGGGGTCCCAGTATGATTTCGGTGTCCCCAGAGCTGTTTGGGGGTTCCCGGGCTGTTTTGGGGGTAATTTTGGGGTCCCAGGATGATTTTGGGGTAATTTTGGGGTTCCCAGGATGATTTTGGGGGTCCCAGGATGGTTTTTTGGGGCAGTTTTGGGGTTCCTGGGCTGGTTTTGGGGTAATTTTGGGGTTCCCAGGATGATTTTGGGGGTCCCAGGATGGTTTTTTGGGGCAGTTTTAGGGTTCCCGGGCTGTTTTTGGGGTAATTTTGGGGTCTCAGGATGATTTTGGGGGTCCCAGGGTGGTTTTCCGGGGCAGTTTTGGGGTTCCCGGGATGTTTTTTGGGGGTACCTGCAGGTGCATCAGCACGTGCCGCGCCCCCCACTCCGCCATGGCCTCGGCCTCGGGGTCGGGCTCGCTCTGGGGGTCCCTCCGGGGGTCCCCCCAAAGCTGCAGCCCCACCTTGAGCACCATCATGGGCTGGGCCAGCGCCTGCTGCGGGGGGGTCCCCGAAAATCGGGGGCGCCCCAATTCCATGGGAGCCCCCCGGGCCCAGCCCCACACGGCCAGAGCCCAGTCCCGGGCCCAGGCCTGCGACAGGAGAGGGAATTGGGGCTGGGGGCTTCGGGGGGAGGGAATGGGGCTGGGGGGGAAATGGGGCTGGGGGCTTCGGGGGGAGGGAATGGGGCTGGGGAGGGAATGGGGCTGGGGGCTTCGGGGGGAGGGAATGGGGCTGGGGGGGAAATGGGGCTGGGGGCTTCGGGGGGAGGGAATGGGGCTGGGGGGGAAATGGGGCTGGGGGCTTCGGGGGGAGGGAATGGGGCTGGGGGGGGAATGGGGCTGGGGGCTTCGGGGGGAGGGAATGGGGCTGGGGGGTTTGGGGAAGGATCTCACCCGGTAGCGGGGCTCTCAGTGTTAATTTGGGAGGGGTCCCGGTGTGGTTAATTTGGGGAGGGGTCTCACCCGGTAGCGGGGCTCTCAGTGTTAGGAGGGAAGGGGGTCCCGGTGGGGTTAATTTGGGGAGGGGTCTCACCCGGTAGCGCGGCTCTCAGTGTTAATTTGGGAGGGGTCCCGGTGTGGTTAATTTGGGGAGGGGTCTCACCCGGTAGCGGGGCTCTCAGTGTTAATTTGGGAGGGGTCCCGGTGTGGTTAATTTGGGGAGGGGTCTCACCCGGTAGCGGGGCTCCCCCGCCGCCCGGCCCAGCTCGTCCAGCCCCAGCGCGCAGAACGCTTCGCTGTAGAAGCTGCGCTGGAGGCGCTCGGGGCGCCCGGCCCGGCTCAGCGCGAAGGCGGCGCGGGAGGAGCCGGGCAGCGGCCGCACGTGGCTCTGCAGGAACTCCCCGGCTGAAATTGGGGCGAATTCCGGCGGTTTCGGGAAAAATTGGGGCGATTTCGGAGGAATTTGGGGGTGAGAAAAAGGAAAAAGCTCCGAACGGGGAATCTCATAGAGATCAATGGGGACAGCGCCGCTTGGTGGCCAAAAGCGGGAATTGCAGCCGCTGAGATCTTTGAGCGGACTTGGGGGAATTTCGGGAGATTTGGGGGAATTTCAGGGAATTTCGGGGGAAATTGGGGTCTCTGATGGGAATTTGAGGAAATTGAGGGTTGGAAAAAGGGCGGAACTGCCCCATATCCCATCCCACACCCTGCCCCCCTCTGCCCCCTAACTCACCCCACCGCCCCCCCAAAAGCCCCCCGCCCTTCCCCCATTCCCCCCCCATATCCCCCCAACCCCCACCCCATTTACCCCCCCCATATCCCCCCGACCCCCTCCTCATTTCCCCCCCTCTCCACCTTTCCGCGCCGCCTCCAGCAGTTCGGGCCGGCGGAACCGGGGCACGGTCCGGTACAGGCGGGAATAGACCCAGATCTGGGGGTTCGGGGGGGTTTCAGGGGGGTCCCCGCAGCCCCCCGGGTCCCGCCCCACGCCCCCCGCCCCACACGGACCTGGCGGCCCTGCAGCCACACGAATTTGGTGTCGTCGTAGACGGAACCGTCGCGACTGAGGCAGGAGAAGAAACCCCTGGGGGGGGACACGGGGGTGGGTGTGGAGGATTTGGGGGTCCCAGGGGGTTTTTGGGGGGGAATTCGGGGGTCCCAGACCTCGGGCTGTCTTGTGGGGGGGGGGCGCTTGGGGGTCCCCTTTGGGAATTTGGGAAGCACTTGGTGGCCCTGGGCTCGAGTTCGGGGAGAAAATTGGGGGTCTCAGACCTCGGAGTGCCCCGTGGGGCCGTGGGGGGCACTCGGGGGTCTCAGGGTTATTTGGGGGTCACTCTTGGGGATGCGTGGGAAATCTGGGGGGTCCTGGGGTCACTCTTGGGGGTCCCGGGGGTGTCCCTGGGGTGTTTTTTTGGGGGGTCCCCCCTCACCCGTGCTCGGGGTCGTGCGAGTGCCGCTCCCAGAACGCCACGGCCGCGTCCAGCTCGGCCGCGATGCGGCCCCGCCACTCCCGGAGCTGCTCCATGGCTGGGGAGGGGGCGGCCCGTGGGACCCCAGACCCACCCGTGGGACCCCAGACCCCCCCCAGCCCAGCCAGGGGAGTCCCCTAAATCCCCCCCCCCCAATTAATTTTCCCCTAAATCCCCCAAGACCCCCCCCACCCTGGGGGTCCCCTCAGCCCCCCCAGACCCCCATGAGGGTCCCCAAAATCCCCCCCAGCCCCACCCTGAGGTCCCCAAAATCCTCTCTGCCCCCCTCAAACCCCACCGCGGGGGTCCCCAAAATCCCCCCCATACCCCCCCTCAGCCCTGGGGGTCCCCAAAGCCCCCCCAGACCCCTGCTGGGGTCCCCAAAACCGCGCCCCCCCCCCCCGGACCCACCGCGGCCTCTGCCCAGTCACGAGACCTCGCGACAAGGCCCCGCCCCCTTCCTGACCACGCCCCCTCCTTAGCCCCGCCTGTCGCGACATGACCACGCCCCCTAAAACACCGGGACTCCCCCAGACCCAAAACTGGGGGATCCAGATCAGCCAAATCCCCCCTAAAACCCCCACGTGACCCTCCCAGACCCCAAAATTTGGGAGCTCCAAACCCAGACCCCTCCCCGAAAATCCCCAATTTCATTAAGCTTTTACTCCAAAAAAATGTCTTTTTTTAATTTTCAAAATAGCACAAAAACGACGGACACAACACTCGGGGGGGGAGGGGTCGGGGGGGGCGGGTTTCTTCCCCTCCCCCCCCCCACTATGATACATTTTGGGGGTTCCCCCCCTCCTCCCCCTCCCCCCACCCCCCTGGGGGGGGTCTGTACAGGGTGGGGGAGGGGTCCCGAAGGGGGGGAGGATTTTTTGGGGGGGGAGGGGGGAGGGGCAGCGTTGTACAAAACTTTTCATTCCAGCAACTGCAACAGGTAAAAAAAAAGCCCCCCCCGACCCCTCCCCCCCCGAGGTGAGGGGACCCCCAAAACCTCTCCCCCCTCCCCCAAAAAACCCCCCTGGGATGTTGGGGGTGTTGGGGGAGGGGAGGTGTCCCGGGATGGGTTTTTCTGGGGGGGGGTCCCGGGGGTCCTTCACTGCCCTTCGGCCTTGGGCTTCTTTGGAGCGGATTTCCTGTGGGGGGAATTTGGGGAGGGGGGTTCTGATGGAGACCCTTCCTCAAAATAACCAAAAAGACTCCCAAAATAGCCCCCAAAGCCCCTCTATACTCACCCAGACCCGCAGACCCCCCCCCCCCCAAGACCCCCAAACACCCTCACAGAACCCTCGAGGACCCCTAAAAAAGCCCCCAGACCCCTTGAAACAACTCCAAACAACCCCCAGCCCCCTCCAGGACACCCCCGTACCCCCCAAAACAACCCCCAGCCCCCCAAAAGAGGCTCCCAGACCCCTCCAGGACCCCCCAAAAGCCCCCCAAGCCCCCCACTCACAGGTCGGGGGACGCCAGGGGCCGTTTGCTGCCCGGTTTCCCAGCGGCTCCGTCCTTGCTCGACTCTGGGGGGCACATCAGGGGGTGAGGGGGGGACCCCGAGCTGTGTGCAGCCCCCAGACCCACCTGGCAGCCACCACCCCCGCGTGGCCGGGCCGCAGCCCTTTGTCCTTGGCAGGGTGGGGGACAGGCCCACAGGGGTCTGTAGCCCCCAGACTCACTCCAGAGCCCCCAGACCCACCTTGCAGCCACCGCACCTGGGTGGCCGGGCCGTAGCCCTTGTCGTTGCGGGCGGCGATGCGGAAGATGATGGCCGGCTTGGTGGTGTGGTCGATGTGGGCGCTGGCCAGGCTGGAGGCCGGCACGAGGCACGAGGGGCTGGGCCCACAATAGACCCTCATGAAGGCCAGCTGGGCCCCCCCCCCCGCGAGCCTCGGGGCCACCGCCGGGCCCCCCCTGGATGGCCAAGTACACCGAGTACTCGGCGATGCGGCCCGACGTCACCGAGGGCGGCTCCCACGTCAGGTGAGCTCCGTCCGGGCTCTGGGGACAGGGGGACACGGTCAGGGGACGGGGGGGGACAGGGGATACGGGATCAGGGGGACATGGGGACAAAGAGGACACGGGGTCAGGGCAGACACGGGGGGACAGAGGGGACAAAGGGGTCAAGACGACATGGGAGGGATGGGGGGGGATATGGGGTCAAGAGAGGCATGGGGTGACATGGGGACAGAGGGGACACAGGAGTTGGGGGGATGGCGGTGACGGGGACAAAGCGGGCACGGGGGTCCCTGCCGTGGGTCTGGGGTCACCTTGCTGATCTTGATGGCGCACGGAGCCCCGGGGAAGCCGGGCAGGCAGGTTTTGAAGGCCGACAGCTCCGAGAAGGGCCCGCGGCCGCAGGCGTTGAGCCCGGCCACGCGGAATTTGTAGGCGGTGCCCGGCTGCAGCTCCTGGCGCCGCAGCTGAGAGTGGTCCGGGACCCCCGAGCCCTCGTCCTGCGGGGACAGCGTGGGGACATTGGGGACGTGGGCACAGAAACCCCTCTGGGCACGGCGGGGACCGAAAACCCAGGGGTGTCTCCCACCAATGCCATGCCGCTGTCCCAGAGATGTCCCTGGTGTCCCCAGTGCCACAAACCCATCCCAGGGCTGTCCCCAATGCCATGAGCCCGTCCCTGGGTGTCCCAGTGTCACTCACGTCCTGGGCGGGCGCGTCCTCGGCCGGCAGGAAGTAGTGAGTGACCATCATGGTGGTGCCCTTGATGACCCCCACGTCGAACCATTGGTTCTCCTTCTTGGGCAGCGCCTTGGGCGGCGCCCCCGGCTCCGGCTTCTGCACAAAAAAACGGATTTGGGGGAAAATTCGGGGGATTTTGGGGGGAAATGGGGGGATTTCGGGAAAATTCTGTGACAAATAAGGGGTTTTTTTGGGGGGATACTGCAGGAAATTGGGGGATTTTTAGAGGGGAAATTGGCAGAAAATCAGGAAAAATTTGGGGGAAATGGGGTGAATTTCAGGGAATTTTTGGAGAATTTTGGGGGAGATTTCGGGTGGATTTGTGAGGAATTCTGGGTTATTCAGGGGAAAATTTTTGGGAGGAATTTCTAGTGTTTTTTGGGTGGATTTGGGAGGTGATTTCCAGGTGAATTTCGGTGCCCACACTCACCACGGGGGTGCTCTCGATGCCGTTGGCCACCTCGGCCAGGGCAGCGGCCGCCTGCAGCTTGGCAGGGCTGGGGGCAACCGTGGGGCCTGGGGGGGCCACGAAGGCGCTCGAGGGGGCCAGACCTGGAGGGAGGAGGGGGGGACACAAAAAATTGGGGAGGGGTCTTTAAAAGACTCCCCTGGAATTCCACGCTCACCCCCATGTGAGCAGTGGGGTCTTGAACCAACCCTATGGGTGACCCCCACCCTTTATGGGTGACCGCCCCCCCAAGGTGTCCCAACCCCCCCCTCCCCCCCAGGTGCCCCCCCAAGGTGCCCCAACCCCCCCCTCCCCCCCAGGTGCCCCCCAAGGTGTCCCAAACCCTCCCCAGGGTGTCCCAACCCCCCCCCCCCAGGTACCCCCCAAGGGGTCCCACCCCCCCAGCTCCCCCCCCAAGGTGTCTCACCGTCCCCGGGGGGGGGCAGCAGGCTGGCCGGGGTGGCCGCCCCGGGCACGGTGCCCAGGTCCCCCAGGCCGTTGGTGTCACCCGCGGGGTCGTTGAGGCTGTCGGCGGGGGCCAAAGCCTCGGTGGGCAAATGGGGAGGGGGCGCGGCCGCCTGGGGGGGGGGCACTGGGGGTGGGGGTGGGTGGGGCAGGGGTGGGGGGAGCTGGGGGGGCTGCGGGGGGGGGTCCCGGCCTCGGCCAGGTGCTGCTGGTGCTGCACCAGTGCCGCCAGTTCTTGCTGGGTGAGCACCAGGGGTAGCGCCCCCCCCGTGCCCCCCGCCCCCTCCGAGACCCCCAGGGCACCCCCCAGTTCTGTGGGGCCCCCCCCGGGCTCGCCGGGTTCCAGCGGTTCCGATGTGCCTGTGGGGAGGGGTCAAGGGGTCAGCACGAAATCCACCCCGTGGGGTCATCGTGGTCATGGGGTCACCACTGTGCGACCCCCATAACCATTGGACCACCACCACGGGACCAAGACCCCCAGGAACGCCCCCAGGCCTCCCCAAAGCCCCCCCAAACCGACCCATGAGCCCCTGCTCTGAGGCCTGGATGGCCAAAGCTGGGCCTGGGGTCACCACCATGGCACCAAGACCCCCAAACCCGCCCCCAAACCCCCCTGGCCCCCCCAAGCGCCCCCAGACTGACCCATGACCGCCTGCTGGGCCGCCTGCAGCACGGCCTGGATGGCCAAAGCCTGAGCCTGAGCCTCCTCGCTGGCCGCAGCCGCCGCCGCCGCCTCGGCCGCCGCCGTGACCGCCAGCTCCTCGGGGGTCAGTCCCGGGGGTCCCCCCGCGCCCCCCGCCTCGGCCAGCAGCTCCGGGGGCAGCGCCAGCCCCTCGGCCGGACCCCCCTCGCCCGTGGCCGGTGGCAAGACCACCACGGCCAGCGGCTCCGGGGACCCCCCGGGCTCGCTCGGGGTGGGCTCGGGGGCGGGGGGGGACGGGGACGCGGCCGAGGGGGGGTCCTGGGGCGGGTGGGGGTCTCCAGGGGGGGTGGGCGTGGTGATTGGGGGCGTCTCGGGGGGTGCTGGGGGGGATTCGGTCAGCGACGAGATGGTCTGGAGAGGGGGGAGGGGAGAGGAAGGGTTGGGGTGGGTGGGGGGAGGGGACAGAGACCCCGAACATGGGGTCTTGGTGGCCCCCAAAGGCACCTGCAGGTGCCCCGTGCACCCCCCGTGTCCCCAGAATCTCCCCAGGCACGGTGACAACCAGCTCTGGTGTCCCCAAACCCCTCCCGGTGTCCCCAGACCCCTCCCGGTGTCCCCAAACCCCCTCCCGGTGTCCCCAGACCCCTCCCGGTGTCCCCAAACCCCCCCCACTGTCCCCAAATCCCCTCCCGGTGTCCCCAAACCCCCCCCACTGTCCCCAAACCCCCCCCACTGTCCCCAAACCCCTCCCGGTGTCCCCAAACCCCTCCCACTGTCCCCAAACACCTCCCGGTGTCCCCAGACCCCTCCCGGTGTCCCCAAACCCCTCCCACTGTCCCCAAATCCCCTCCCGGTGTCCCCAAACCCCCCCCACTGTCCCCAAACCCCTCCCGGTGTCCCCAGGGCCGCTCACCGGCACGGCCGGCCCCGGCGCTGGCGTGGACTGAGTGACCGTAGTGACCGCCCGGGGCTGGGGGGTCCCGGTGCCGCTGGGGCCGGGGCTGGGGGTCCCGGGGGGGACAGGGGGACCCCCACTCTCGCTGGGGGGGGTCTCCCCCTCCCCCTGCCCGTTGGCAGCCGGCGGGGGGGGGTCTGTGGGGACAACGGGGAGCGGTCAGCGAGGTGACCACGCCAAAGGAAGGGCGAAGGGGACGATTTGGGGACAATGTGGGGACAACGCGGGGGTCACCTTGGCTGGCACCCATGCTGGCGGTGACCGTGGTGGCCGTGGCCGTTGTCCCCGTCTCGTGGGTCTCGCAGGGGGGGTTGGAGCAGGCTCGGGGGGCGCTGGTGGCGGTGGTGGCACAGGGCGGGGGCGGTGTCACCCCCTCGGTGCTGGTGGCCGTGCTGGTGGCCCCGCTCTGCTGGCTCTGGCAGGGCGAGGACCCCGCGGTGGTGGCCGTGCTGGTGGTCCCGGTCTCGGGGGTCTCGCAGGGGGGGTTGGCACAAGGCGGGGACCCCCCTGTGCTGGAAGTGGTGGCAGCGGTGGTGGCAGCGCTGGTGGCCGTGGTGGTGTCACCCTGCCGGGACCCCGCGGTGGCCGTGGTGGCCGTGTTGGTGGTCCCGGTCTCGTGGGTCTCACAGGGCGGGTTGGAGCAGAGCTGTGACGATGTCATTGTCACCGTGTTGGTCGTCCCCGTCTCGTGGGTCTCGCAGGGGGGGTTGGAGCAGGGGGGGACAGCTCGAGGTGGTGGCACCGATGTCCCCGACTCTGAGGTGGCCGTGGTGGTGGTGGCCGTGTTGGTTGTCCCTGTTTCATGGGTCTCGCAGGGGGGGTTGGAGCAGAACCGTGTCCCCGTCGTTGTCACCGTGTTGGTTGTCCCCGTCTCGTGGGTCTCACAAGGAGGGTTGGAGCAGAGCTGTGACCCTGTCATTGTCACCGTGTTGGTTGTCCCCGTCTCGTGGGTCTCACAAGGAGGGTTGGAGCAGAGCTGTGACCCTGTCATTGTCACCGTGTTGGTTGTCCCCGTCTCGTGGGTCTCGCAGGGCGGGTTGGAGCAGGGTGGCCTCGGTGCTGTCATTGTCACCGTGTTGGTTGTCCCTGTCTCGTGGGTCTCGCAGGGGGGGTTGGAGCACAGCCGTGTCCCCACGGGAGTCTCACAGCTCGTGGTGGTGGCCACAGCGACCACGTTGGTGGCCGTCCCCACCTCAGGCTGCCCCCAGGGCGTTTGGCACGGGGGGGTGACCTCCTGCGTTTGGCACGTGGTGACACCGCTGCTGCCACCACCGTCGGGGGCTGGGGGCGGGCACAGCCGCGCTGTCATCGTCGTCCCCGTGGCCACCGTTTGCTGCGTGGGACAGGGAGGGCCCCCGGGTGTCCCCAGGCGCGATGTCCCCGTGGCCGTGGGGGTGTTGGTGGTCCCCGTCTCGTGGGTCTCGCAGGGGGGGTTGGAACAAGCCCGGGGGGGCGGCGGCACCGTTGTCCCCCCGCCCGTGTCCTCGCAGAGCAGCTGCAGCTGCTGCTGTCCCCCTCCTCCTGTCCCCACGTTGGCCACCAGGCTGGTGGTGGCCGTGTTGGTGGTCCCGGTCTCGTGGGTCTCGCAGGGGGGGTTGGAGCACACCAAGGTGACGGTGCCCGGGGTGGCCTCGGCCGGGGTGGCCTCGCTCAGGCTGCCACCCCCCGAGGTGGCCGCAGGGGGACCCTCGGCCGTTGGGGACGCCAGGATGGACACGGGGAGGTCGTGGACGGGCTGGGCCTCCACCCCGCTGGGGGTGGTGATCAGCGTCACCTGTGTGGGCTGGGACACCGGCTGTGTCCCCACAGAGGGCTCAGGGGACAGTTCTGGGCGTGGAGGTGGCACAGACACACAGAGCCCTCGCCCAGGTATCAGATCTGTGCCACCTCCCCTTTGTGCCACCCCAAACTTCTGTGTCCTCCCCACTCCTGTCACTGTCACATTTGGGGAGTCTCCCAAATGGAGTCAGTGTCCCCAGTGTCCCCTCACCTGCATGGTGATGGTCGGTGTCCCCAGGCCACCCCCGGCCGCTGTGGCCGTGATGGCCGCAGGGTTCAGGACCTGGCTCGAGAGGGTGGCGATTGTCCCCAGGGTGGTGATGGGGGTGGCCAGCGAGGCCGTGGCGCTGTGGCCACCTGCACCCCCCGCCAGGCTGGTGGACACTGTCCCTGTCACTGTCCCCAGCGTGGTCACACCTGCGAGGGACCCAAGGGCAGTGAGTGACCACCCGGAGAAGTGACCCCAAAGTGACCACAATGACCCCAGAGTGACCCCAAAGTGACCACCTCAGTGACCCAGAGATGACCCCTGGGTGGCCCAATGACCCCCCCAAGAGCCCCCCCCCCCAGTGACCCGGAGATGACCCTTGACCACAAGTGACCATCCCAGTGACCACCCCAATGACCCCACGGTCACCCCAGTGACCCAGAGGTGACCCCATGACCCCCAGAGTGACCCCACTCACCGGTGGTGCCCTTGACCACCAGGGTGGTCACCGTGGGCTTGACGGCCGAGACGGTGACAGGAGTGACCAGCCGGACCCCCCCCATGGGCACTGTCCTCAGGATGGTCCCCGGCTGTCCTGGGGCCCCCTTCAGCACCACCTGAGGGGACACGGGGACACCGATGGCACCTGGGGACCCTCGGGGGCTGGGACCCCTCGGCTGGCCCCCACCGGGGTCCCCAGTGTCACCAAACCCTTGTGTGACCCCACCCTGGTGTCCCCAATGTCCCCATGTGACCCCTCCCCTGTCACCTCCTGTCCCAAGCGTCGTCCCCGAACTCCTCCCCCCATCTCAGGTGTGCCCAGGTGTCCCCTGACCTGTGTCACGCCCTGCTGGCCGTGTCCCCCGCCCAGTTTGGGGACAGCCGTGATGATCTTGGCGGGGGTCCCGGTGCCCGAGGTCATCACCTTGGTGGTGATGATGGTGATGGGGGACTTGATCCCGGGGCTGCTGGTGACACCTGGGGGGACACGGGGTGACAGGGACGGGGAGGGGTCAGCAGAGTGACAGGGACAGAGTGGGGACACAGGGGGACACGGGGGTCACCTCCTGTCACTCACTGGTGGCCCCTGACTGGGTGGTGATGGGGGATTTGGGGGGGGGGGTCTCAGGGAGGTCAGGGATGGTTTGGGGGTCTCAGGTGAATTTGGGGAGGGGTCTCACTCACCGGTAGCCCCCGACTGGGTGATAATGGCCGACATGGGGATGGTTTTGATGATGGTGGTGGTCCCGGGCTTGGTGGTGCTGGGGGACACGCTGCTGATGCCCAGGATGGTGGGGGGCTTGGCGGCCCCCGCCCCCGCCTGGGTGCTGGTCAGGATGGTGGTGGGCTTCCCCTCCCCCGACGTCACCAACTTGAGGATGGTCCCGGCGGGCAGGGGGCCCTTGGTCTGGGGGAGGGGTCAGTGGGGGGGAGGGGTCAGTCACGGGGGCCATTGGGGGGTTGGGGTGGTCACTGGGCGAGGCTGGGGGGGGCGAGTGAGGGGCTTGAGGGGCTCCCAGGGGGGTTTTGGGGGAAGGGGTCTCAGGGACTCAGGGGAGCGTCTCAGAGATTTGGGGAGGGGTCTCAGGACTTTGGAGGGATTTGGGGGTGATTTTGTGGGAATTTGGGGGGATTTCAGGGGATTTCGGGGTGTCACCTGGATGATGTGGGTGACAGGGCCGCTCAAGACCTGTCTGGTGACAGCTGGGGGTGCATTCTGGGGGCGGTCTCAGGGCTTTGGGTTAATTTTGGGGATAATTTTGGGAGGATTTGGGTTAATTTTGGGGGATTTGGGGTAATTTTGGGGGGACTTTGGGGTGTCACCTGGATGATCTGGGTGACAGGGCCACTCGAGGCCTGCCCGGTCACAGCCGAGCTCTGCACCGGTTTCGTCTGCACCACCGACATCACCTTGCCCAGGTTGGAAATCTGGGGGGGCCCGGGGGGAGTCAGGGGGGGCACTGAGACCCCCCAGGACCCCCCCAGAAACATCCCTAAAAATTGAATCTCCAATCCTGACCTTTGAGGGGTTTTAAAACCCCCGAATTCGGGGGGTTTGGAGTTAAAAAATCCCCAGAACACCAACAAAAGGGGGGGAGGGAGTTTGGGGTTGTGGCTGCCCCCCCCCCCCCAGGACCCCCCAAATTTGAGTCTCTGTGGCCCCAGAGCCCCCCAGATCTGGGTGTCCCCACCCTCCTAACACCCCCCGTGTCCCCAAATCCGTGTCCCCAGACCGGGGTCCCCCCTCACCAGGGCGCTGCCCCCCGGCACGGAGATCGGACTCTTGACCAGGGTGATGGTCTTGGTGACCCCTCCGACCACGGTGGTGACCACCTGGGCCTGCTGGGCCACCGTCACCGTGCCGGATTTGTGCACGGTGATGATGGGCCTGGTGGCCGCGTTGGTGGCCGCAGGGGACGCCCCGGCCGTGCCCACCTGGGCGGCCGCCGTCTTCAGCATGCGGGTGGCAGGGTTGCTCACCTGGGGGGACAGGTGGGGACAGTGTGGGGACACACAGCAGGGACATCACGGGGACACCCATGAGTGTCACCCCAGTGATCCCCTCAAGCTGCCCAGTGACGCCACGGGGTCACCTCGAGTCCCCCGGTGACAAAAAATGGCCACCAATGTCCCCATGGTGCCACCCCAGACACCAGAAAGTTCCCTGGTGACACCACGGTGACAATGACGACCCCCCCACCAGTGTCCCCTGCCCGTCCCCACTGTCCCCTACCATGACAGGTGACGATGCCACCTTGACGGTGGCGGGCAGGGTGGTGGCCCCGGGGGTCACGGCCACCGTTTTGACGATGGTGGCCCCGGCGGGGACGCTGAGCACGGTGGGGGCCGAGGCCGGCGGGATCTTCTGGGTGGCTGCGGCCGCTGCGGCCAGCGCGGCCATGCCGCTCATCTGGGGACTGCTGCCGATCACCTGCGGGGGGAGCACCTGAGCACACCTGGGGACAGCTAAGGGACACCCAAGTACCACCCAGGTACCACCTACAACTCCCGTGGCAGCCGAGTGCCACCGACATCACACCTGGGGCACAGCTCGGGCACACGTGGGCTACCCAGGTACCGCCCAGGGCTCACCTGTGCCACCCAGAGAGCCCCCAAAACACACCTGTGTCCCCCAGGTACCCACTGTGTCACACCTGTGCCCCCAGTATCCCCCCCAGGACCCTCCCTCTGTCCCCAGTTGACCCAGGTCCCCCCACCCGTCCCAGGTGTTCCCCAGGTGTTCTCACCGTGCCCTGGGGGCTCTGGGTGGGCACCACCATCCTGACCCCGGCTGGCAGCGATGTCACCGTCACCGGGGCCTTGCCGGGCCCGGCCGAGCGCACGGTGACCAGCGGGGGCCCCGCGCTGGCCGCAGGGGGACCCGTCACCTTCAGCACGGCCGGGACACCTGGGCGGGGGACGGGTGGGCTCAGCGTGGCCATGGGGACACCCCCGTGGCCACTCTGTCGCCTGCCCCTCCTCTGTCACCCTCAGGTGCCCCCCTCCATGTCCCCGCGTCACCCTCAGCACTCTCTTGTCCCTCCCAGTGTCTCCAGCTCTGCTCCGGTGTCCCCATTGTCCCCCCACTGTCCCCGTTCCCCCCCGTGTCCCCATTCCCCCATCCCCTCAATGTCCCCATTCCCCTAAATGTCCCCAATCCCCCCCAGTGTCCCCAATCCCCCCATTGTCCCCAATCCCCCCCAGTGTCCCCAATCCCCCCCAGTGTCCCCAATCCCCCCCAGTGTCCCCAATTCCCCCCCAGTGTCCCCAGCACTCACCAGGTGCCCTCCCCGCCGTGGCTGTTCCGGCTGTTGCCGCCGCCGTTGCCCCCCCCGCCGCCGCGGGCAGCACCTGCAGGGTGGCGCTGGGGGGGGGGCGCACCCACAGCCCCCCCTGCGCCCCCCCCCGCTGTCCCCCCGGCCGCTGCCACCACCGCTGTCGCTGCTGTCGCCCCCGTGGCCGCCGCCGCCGCGGTGACGCCGGGCGGGTTGGGGGGCGCGGCGGGCGCAGGGGGGGACAGCAGGGTGAGCCCCACGCCCCCGATCTGGGGCAGCGCGTTGGGGGGCGCCGGGGGCGGCGCGGGGGCGGCGGGCGCGGGGCTTTTGGGGGGGTTGGCGGGCACCGAGGGCACCGGGGGGGGCGCGGGGGCGGCGGGCAGCTCGTACTTCTGCAGCTGCAGCAGGTACGAGTCGGCCGTGGGCACCGCGCCCCAGCTCACCTCCAGCGACGTGGTGTTAGCCCTGACCAGCTGGACACGGCCCGGCGCTGGGGGGCGCTCTGTGGGGACACAATTGTACACCTGGGCACGCCTGAGACACACCTGGGCACGCCTGAGACACACCTGGGCACGCCTGCTGTTAGCCCTGACCAGATCCAGGTACCACAGGTCCTTGCAGCCCCCCCAGGTCCTCGCAGCCCCCCCAGGTGGACTCACCTGTCTCCAGGTACCACAGGTCCTTGCAGCACACCTGGTTGTTCCAGGCCTTGCGGTAGCCGTCGCGCCCGCTCCAGATGTAGAGGCGGGTGGCGATGGCCACGGCGCAGTGGCCGGCACGAGCCCGCGGCACGTTGTCCTCCAGGGTCTCCAGCACCAGGGGCTCCCAGGCCATCGAGTCTGGGGGGGATTCGGGGCAATTTTGGGGTAATTCAGGAGGGGTTTGGGGTCGGTTTTAGGGGTCCCAGCCCCCTCCTCACCCAGGTTGAGGTTTGGGGGATCCCAGGGTGGGTTTTGGGGTGTATTTGGGGTCAGTTTTGGGGGTCCCGAGCCCCCTCCTCACCCAGGTTGAGGCAGGCCAGGGTGTTGGTGCACTTCCACTCCTTCTCGTGCGTCGCCACCTTGACGTCATCCATCACCAGGGGCACCCACCCCCCAAAAACGTACATCCTGTGGGGGGGGGGGCAAAGGTCAGGGGGCACACCCACATACCCCCACCCAAATCCCCAAATTGTCACTTTTGGAAAAGGGGTCAAAAAATAGCTGATATTAACTAAAAAGTTTAAGTAAGTTAAAATAGAATATCAATAAATCAAAATAGAATCGATTAGGGGTACTTTTGGGGGGGGGTCGCCCCCAGACTCACTTGTTGCCGATGGTGGTGGCCGAGTGGAGGCTGCGGGGGAGGGGAGCGACCCCGCTCAGGCTGGGCTTGTTCCACGTCAGCGTCTCTGAGGGAGCCAAAACACCCCAAAAGGTGAGGAAACGGCCCCAAAACTCCTCAAAATGTGAGGAAATGTCCCCGAGTCCCCAGTTCTGACACGCCCCTGTATCCCCCAGACCCCAAATTCCCTAAAAACCCCACAAATCCCCAAAATCGCCCTAAAAACCCCGAAAAATTCCAAGTCCAGGGTCCACAGATCCCCAGCCTGCAGCCGCTCATGCCGCCGTAGATGACGATGTCCCCCCGTATCCCCCAATCCCCTGGTGCCCCCCAGACCCCCAGACCCCCCAGGCCCCCTCAATTCCCCCCCAGACCCCACAGACCGATGTCCAGGGTCCACAGATCCCCAGCCTGCAGTCGCTCATGCCGCCGTAGATGACGATGTCCCCCCGTATCCCCCAATCCCCTGGTGCCCCCCAGACCCCCCCAGGCCCCACAGACCGATGTCCAGGGTCCACAGATCCCCCAGCCTGCAGCCGCTCATGCCGCCGTAGATGACGAGGCGCGAGCGCCGCCCGTCGCGCTCCGTGTACACCACGGCCGTGTGGGACTCCCGCGGCGGGGGCAGCACCCCGTACGTGATGGGGATGTCCCAGGCCAGCACCCCCGAACCTGGCCGCAGCTCCAGCACGTACAGGTCGTTCAGGTACCTGGCAAAGGGGGTTTGGGGTCACGAGATCCCGTAACAAATCCTAAAAAGGGGACCGGGCGTGTGGGATACCCCTAAAGCGTGTTTGGGGGAATAGGATTTCAATGGGTCCTCAAATGCCCTAAAATGCACCCAGGATGGCCCCGATGTCACCTGTGCCCCCACCGTAGACCCCTGTGTCCCCCCAAAACACGACCCCAATGTTTTGGGGTCACTCCTGTGTCCCCCCCAAAGCTCCCTCAAAAACGGAGAACGTCCCCATAACCCCCTCCCACCCCAATTCCCAAAGTTTTGGGGTGCCCCGCTGCCACCCCAGTCACCTCCAAAACTTTGGGGTGCCCCCTCAAAGGTCCCTTTGTCCACCCAAACCAGCCCCAAATCCTGGGGAGTGACCCCATAACCCCCCTCCCACCCCAATTCCCGAGGTTTTGGGGTGCCCCATACCGGGGGATGTTGTTTTTGGGGTCCTCGCTGTCGTTGGCCAGCCCCCCAAACAGGTAACACTTGTTGCCCACCAGGGAGAAGCTGTGGCCCAGCCGGGGGCAAGGGGGGGGCCCATTTTTGGGGGTCTTCGCCTTCAGCCGCTTCCACTCCCACCTGGAGGCCTGGAATTGGGGAGGGGGGATGTGGGATTTGGGGACCCCAAAACTGGGAGCGTCCTGAAGGGGTCTCCAGGTGTTTGGGAAGGAGTCCCAGGGGACCACCCATGGTTTGGGGGGAGGTTCTGGGGTGTTTGGGAGTGTCCTGGGGGTCCCCAGGGGGTCCCCAGGGGGTTCAGGGGGTTCCCCAGGTGCCCGGGGGTACCTGCAGCTCGTAGAGGTCGTTGCTGTACTTGCCGTACTCCACCATGCCCCCGAACACGAGCAGCCGGGTCCCGTCACACACGAAGCCATAGGCGGCACAGCCCGGGGGGATGTCCCCCCTCACGGCAGGGATGAACCACTGGTTGGTGGCTGTTGGGGACAAAATGGGGACAGGGACACGCTGAGAATGACACCCCTGAACCCCCAGGGCCAGTCACCGGTTGGTGGCGTCGGGGACAAAATGGGCACAGGGACAACGACCCCCCAAACTGGTGGGATGAACCATTGGCTGCTGACTGGGCAGGGGGACACAGGAACGTCCCGCACTGCCGGGCTGTACCACTGCTCGGTGGGCACCCCAAAGGGGGGGACACAGCCGTGACCAAGGGGGGAAATGGGGTCCCACAGAACCCCCAACTCAACCCCCCGGGAGCCCCCAGTGTTGCAAACCTGCAGCTCCTCCCCAGCCCTACACCTGTGGAGACCCCCCAGCACCCCCTGTGCCCCCCCAGGTGCCCCCCAGCCCCACCTGTGTTGTACACGTGCAGCTCGTCCACGATGCCCTCGTTGCCGCCCCCGAAGACCACGATGAGCTCCTTGATGGCCACGGCTCGGTGGCCGTGCCGGGGCCGGGGCACTGGCCCAGCCCAGCCCACCACTCGCTTCCAGCGCGGCTGCAGCGCGGGGGGGCCCGGGGGGGCCCGCGGCGGGGACCCCCCCCCGCCCAGGCCTGCCATGCGTCCCCCGCTGCCTGTCCTGGGGGGACACGGGGGCTCAGGCATGGGGGAACCCCAAAAATGTCCAAAATTACCCCAAACCCCCCCCGCTGCCTGTCCTGGGGGGACACGGGGGGTCAGGCATGGGGGAACCCCAAAAATGTCCAAAATTACCCCAAACCCCCCCCGCTGCCTGTCCTGGGGGGACACGGGGGGTCAGGCATGGGGGAACCCCAAAAATGTCCAAAATTACCCCAAACCCCCCCCGCTGCCTGTCCTGGGGGGACACGGGGGGTCAGGCATGGGGCAATTTCCCAAATTTCCAGGGTCACCGCTGGCCCCTCCACCCCAAACCCCCCCAAATACCCCAAGGGCTTGACACGGCCCCCCCCACCCCGTATGTTTAATTACACCCCGCCCCCCCCGTACCGCAATTACCCCAAAGAGTTAATTACCCCCCCCACGGCGGGGGGTGTGACAATTGGGGAGGAGTCAATTTGAGGAGGAGGGGGACATTTATTCCTCCCCGTTAATTACTTTCTCCATTATGTCGCCTCTTAATTACCCCCCTCACACCGTGACGCGCCCCCCACTGCCCAATTCGCCCCCCCGCCCGAAATATTTGCCTTTTTTAAGCTTCATCTCGCCCCGCTCAAATTCCCCCTCAGGTGTGAAACTTCTCCTCCCCCAGAATTGCCCCCTCAGACTGCGCCAAACCGCCCTCCCCAAATTCCCCTTCAGGCCGTGCCCCCCACTCAGGTTCATCTCCCCCCTCCCCAAATTCCCCTTCAGGCCGTGCCCCCCACTCAGGTTCATCTCCCCCCTCCCCAAATTCCCCTTCAGGCCGTGCCCCCCCCCCCAATGACCATCCCCCCCCCCCGGCCCTGCCCCTCCCCTCACGCCCCCCTCCCCCCCCCTCAGGCCCCTGCGCGCCGCCATCTTGTCTCTGCCCGGGCGGAAAATGGCGGCCGCCTCCTCCCCCCCACCGCCGCCCCCCTCGCTCACCGCGGCCCCGCGGCCGCCTCCCCCTCCCGGCCCGCGGCCGCTCCCCGATTCCCGGCGGCGGCTCCGGGGGTCGCGCGACTGCGGCGGGTCCCGGCGCGCGGCTGCGGCTGAGGGAGGAGCGCGGCGGCGGCGGCCCCTCACGCCGCCCTGGGAGCCGCCATCTTGCGCCTGTGTCCGGCGGCCGCGGCGGGTGGGCGGGAAGCGACGGGAGTGGGCGGGGCCAGCGCGGACACGCCCCCTCCGGACCCGGGCGGCGCCATCTTGGCCGGGGACGGGGGGCGACATCGTGGGGAGGGCGGGAGGGGAGGAGGCGGCGGCATTTTGGGACGGGGACCAGGAGGAGTTTCACCGTCATCTCGGGAGCTCCCGGGCCCGACCCGGCGGCGGGGGGGGGGGGCCGGAACGAGCGAAGAAGGGACGCGGGGGGGGACTGTACGGAGCCGCCTGAAGGGGTGCGGCCATGGCGCCAACGGAGGGGGTGTGGTCACGGGAGGGCGTGGCCACGCCCACTTCAACCGCCTCTTAAAGGCACCGCCCCCATAGCCCGCCTTTTACGCGGTTTCCCCCCCTTCTCGCCCGCCCTGAGCGCCGCCATCTCCCGGTACCGCCCCCTCCCAGCCTTCGCGCGGCCCCGTGATCGCTCCCGGATATTCCCGGCCTCATCCCCCCGCACACACCGAATCCCCCGCGGCCTGGCTACCGGCGGCGCGGCCCGTTTTCCGACGGCGCAGCGCTGTACGGAGCGCTCAGCCCGCCATGGGCGCCGCCATCTTAAGCGCCCCGCCTCTCTTTGGGTGCCGCCCCCTCCGCAAACCGCGCCCCCTCCTCCTCCTGTGCTCCGGGCCGCTCCCGCTCTCCCCGCCGCCCCCCGGGGTTAACGGGATGCCGGAGCCTCTCTGAGGCCTCACGACCCCGCAGCTCCGAGCGGCTCAAACGGGCTGGGAATCCCTGGCGCTACCATCGCCCTCCGCCCCCCCGGACTCTCAAGATGGCGGCGCGCGGGACCCGGATGCGCCGGCCCCTCCCAGAACGGCGCCCCGGGGGCGGTGGAGGGGGGTGAAGCACCCGGATGTCGGCGCACGGCGCCGCCATGACACCCCGCACGTCCCCTCCCAAGATGGCGCCGCCCATCCGGCGGAACGGATGGCCGGTGTCGGCCCTCACGGGCCCCCCGTGCTTCCTACCCTCCCTGCCGGCGCTCCCCGCTTCATTCCGTCCTTACCGGGTGCGGCTCCGCTACCGCAGCGGCTCCAAGGCGGCGGAGCGGCCTGTGCCCGGGTGCGCGGGGGAGGGGTCACAAGATGGCGGCGCGCTGCTGTAGGAAAGGGGGGGGTCCAAGATGGCGCCGCCCGGTGCCCGGATCTTTCTCCTCCTCCTCCTCCTCTTCCTTCTCCTCGCCGCGCTCACAAGATGGCGACGCCTGCCCGGGACGGGAGCGGAGCTTTGGGTGCTCCCCGCGCTCTTCGCTCAGGCCCCGCCGCCCCCTCCTCTCGTCCCCCCTCCGGGATAGCCCCGATGCGGAGCCCCAAGATGGCGCAGGTGGGAGCCCGCAACTCCGCGGCGGCCCAAGATGGCGGCGGCCGGGGGACCCGGATGCGCCGCTCTCCGCGCCGCTCCGCCACCGCTCCGCACCTGCAGCCACCCGCCGCCCACCGACCCCGGGCGTCGGTTTCTGCCGCCGCCGCCGCTCGCTCCGGGCCGCCGCCGCCTCACTGAAAGCCAAGAAAGGCCCGCCCGCTGCACCGACTACTGGCGCTTGGGAGCCGCCATTTTGGACGCGTCTCCTCCACCCGCTACAAAGATGGCGCCTGCCAGGCCCCGGATGGTGGCGCTTAACGGCTGCGGCGCTCACTGCGCGTGCGCAACCGCGCCGGTAGTAATTGTGCATGCGTAGCTCCACCTTCTTCTTGCGCATGCGCTCTTCCGGCTACTAACGGACTTTTGTTCAAACTCCCGAATTTGGCGCTTTTCGCCCCAGTTTTGCCCTTCCGGGACCCCAAAATGCTCCAGAGGCGTGGGGAGAGGAGAGGAGGAGAGGGGGTGGTTCCTTTAGAGGGGGTTCGGGATGAAGGTCCCAGACTTCGGGAGGTTTTGTGGAAGATTTTGGGAGTTTTGGTGTGTTCCCTCTCCCAGCTGGCTCAGGTGTGAAACAGCCTTCAGGTGTGACAATAAACCCTCAGGTGTGAAACAGCCTCCAGGTGTGACAAGGGCGTCCCCCGAGGTGTCCGGGAGGAGGATCCGGCGGTTTTGGATTTTTTTCCAAAGGGGGCTTGAGCCCCCCCCCCCAAGCCAGAAATGAGTCCGGGGGTGCCTCCAGCAACCTCAGGGGGCCCAGGGCTTTGTGGGGGGGAATGTTGGTGTTCCCAGTCTGTCCCAGTCTATCCCAGTCCCACCCAGAGTCAGCTCTGCTGCATTCCAGTCCTTCCCAGTGCGTGCTAGCTCGCTCCAGTGGTGTTCCAGTGTCTCCCAGTCCCACCGCCTCCATTCGAGAAGTCCCGCCCCCGGGCCCACCCCACGGGGCGCCGCCATTTTTGGTGTGGCGGAAGCTCCGCCCCTCGCGGTTACCACGGGAACGGCGCCATCTTGAGCGTGGCGGGGCCGCCTCCGGAGGCGGAAAAAGGGGCGGGGCCTGAGCGCCCTTTCCCGCCCCGATCCCTCGATGACGTCATAGTGGCGGTGACGTCGTAAGCACGAAAAGCGTCGCGGGTGTGACGTCACAGCTGCCAGGACACTCCTGAGGGCCGAGGGAGCGGGGAAAGGGTGGCGGGAGACCTCGGACCCCGTGAGGTCTCACGGGAGGGGGGGGTCAGTGACGTCATCTGAGGGAATCCAGTGACGTCATCCGGGGGATCTGGTGGGGAGCTCCTGGATCCACCCCCCGACCCCAGAAGGGGGGGTCCCAAACCCCGCTGGGGACCCCAAATCTCCCGTGTGAGAACCCAAAACCCAAATCAGGGCGGGTCCCAAATCCCCCCGGATGGATCCAAGCTCAGCTGGGGGGTCCCAAAACCTCCTGAGGGGACCCCAAAGCAGCACGCGCAGGGGTCGAAATCCACGCAGGACCCCCAAAAATCCACCTCAAAAATCAGCACCCAGGCACCCAAAACCTCCTCTGGGGGTTCCCAAATACACCCAGGTGGAAGCAAACCTACCCGGGGAGAGCCCAAAATCAACACCCGCAAGGCCAAGAAGCACTTGGGAACCCCAAAATCCACCTGTGAGGGTCCCAGTTTCAGCCGAGAGGATCCCAAATCCAGCTGGGAAGGTCCAAAACCCACCTGAGGGAAAGCCAAAGTCCACCTGGGGATGCCAAAATCTCCATCTGGAGACCCCAAATCCATCTGTGGGGATCCCAAGTCCACCCGGGGACTCCAAATTCAGCAACCAACAACGCCAAATCCACCTGGGAAGATCCAAAACCCATCTGGGGACCCCAAAATCCACCGGCATGGATTCAAAATCCACTTGGGGACCCCAAAACCAGCACCTGGGAACCACAAATTCAACTGGGGGGAATCCTAAATCCACCTAGCTGGACCCAAAACCCAACTGGGGAGAAATTTTTTTTTTTTCCAAAAACCACCTGGGATCCCCAAACTCACGGATGGATCTGGGATCCAGGACCCCCCATTTCGGAGTGACCCAGCCCCATCGCCCTCCGCCGGCCCGAGGAGGGGTTCTGGGGGTCCCGGGGGGTCCCGGGGGGTCCCGGGGGGTCCCGGGGGTCCGTGAGCGGAGCCAAAGAAGCGGCGGAGGCGGCTGAGTGAGGGTTACACAGATTTATAATCGCTGGATCACGCGCAGCAGCAGCAGCAGCAGCACAGACACAGACCCGGGGGGGCGGTTGGGGAGGGGGGAGGGGGGAGGGGGGAATTTTGGGGGGGTTTAAGTTGGGGGGAGGGGGAAGTGCGGCGCCGTTTGGGACCCCCCTCCCCCAAAAAGAACCGACACCGAGGGGCTTTTCCGGAACTTTATAAGGCAAAAAACGTCTCGAGAGAATAAATAGGTTTGGGGGGTGGGGGGGCCCCCCAAAATTCCCCCCATGGAGGTGCCCCTCCCCCCACATGGGCCCCCCCCCCCCCCATTGGGGGTTTGCTCTCTCTGGCCGCCCCTCCCCCCCCGTTATTGCCGTGAGGAGCCGGGGGGGGGGTCGGGGACCCCCGGGGGGGGGCGATGGAAGAACGGGGGGGGCACAAGGGGGGGGGGGGCCCCGACCCCTCCCCTGCCCCCTCCCCAAATCGGGTAAAGTGCAGGATGGGGACCCCTCCCCCACCCCGGGATGGAATTGAGGGGGAGGGGCAGGACCAACCCCCCCCCCCCCACAAAGGGTTAAATGGATCGCCCCGTGCTCGCTCCTGATTGGTTCCCGAGAGGATCGCACCCTCATTTCTGATTGGCTCCAGACTGGATCCCAGCTCCACCCACGCTCGATTCTGATTGGCTCTGGACCAGATCCCAGCTCGGTCGCGATTGGTTTCGTACCAGATCCGACACTTGCTCCTGATTGGCTCCAGACCAGATCCCGCCCCCAACTCTGATCGGCTCCGGACCGGATCCCACTCTCGCTCCTGATTGGCTCCCACCGTGCCCATGGCCTCTCCTGGTTGGCCGCGACCAGATTCCCCCCCCCCCCCGCACCAGCATGGAGCAACCCCATTGGGCGGGGGCTGGACCCGCCCCTCCAATCCAAACCACTCCTGATTGGATCCCGGCCGGGCCCCGCCCCTGCCCGGAGTCGCTCCCGAGGCCGGATCCGGCCCCGCCCCCACAGGATCTCAGCCCTGATTGGACGGCGCCGACTCCACCCGGTCCCTCATTGGCTCCTGACTGGATCACGCCTCCATCGGGGGGGATCCGGAATCCGCCCTGCCCCCCCCTCCAGATCGCAGCTCCTGATTGGCCAAACACTGGATCCCAGCAGAACCCAAGTTTGCTCCTGATTGGCTCCGGGCCTGATCCCGCCCCTCCTGATTGGCTCTACACCGGATCCTGCCCCCACAGAGCCGCTCCCATTGGCTGAAGGCCCGGCCCCGCCCCCTCGCGATCCGGCCCATTCTGATTGGCTACGGACACCGGATCCCCCACGGACCGATAGCTGCTGATTGGCTCAAAATCCGACCCCCAATAAAGTCACACCTGATTGGCTCAACACCACACCCCTCCTCCTCAGTCGCTCCTGATTGGCTCCACACCAGATCCCACCCCCGCCCAGCGCTGCTCCTGATTGGCTCAGCCACTGATCCCGGCCGAACCCACCGCTCCTCCTGATTGGCTCCACACCAGACCCCGCCCCCTGACACCACACCCCCTCTCCTGATTGGCTCCACGCTGGATCCCTGCCCCCGATTGGCTGCTGTCTCAGCCCCGCCCCCCCTCCCTCAGCAGCGCCGCTCCCCATTGGCCGCCGGCCGGATCCCGGCCACGCCCCCTCCCCTCCCCCATAGTGCAAATGGTTCCCACGGGCGGAAAACGCGAACAACGGAACTGGAAGAACGAGAAAAGCGGCGCCGGGGGAGGGGGGAAGACGCGGCCCCGCCCCCTCCCCCCCCAAAACAACCCCTCCCAACCCCGCCCAACCTCGGGGGGGGGCCCTGGAGACCCCCCCCTCTTCAAAAAGTGCAAAGTGGGGGGGTCCGGGGTCTCTCGCTGTGCTTGTCGGTAATAAAAATTCAGGGGGGTGGGGGGAGCATGGAGGAGTGGGAAACCCTGGCAGGGGGGGCTCGTTTTGGGGGGGTGGGGGTTCCCCACTGCCTCGTGAAGGGGTCGGGGGGGTTAGGGCGGGGAGGTGGGGGGGGGCCCATCCGTGTGTCCGTCCGTCCGTCGGTCCGTCCGTCGGTCCGTGCGTTCCCCCGCGGCCGCTCACAGTCAGCTGACCCGCTCGGGCACAGGCGTCCGCGTGTCCACCGGCTCCTCGCGGGCCGGGGGCCGCGGCACGGCCACGCTGGGGGGGGGGCGGGGGCGGCGGCGGCGCCGACGAGGACGACGAGGAGGAGGAGGAGGAGGAAGAGGAGGATGAAGAGGTGGAGGAAGAGGAGGCAGAGTCTTTGTGCTCGGGCTCCCCTCGGTGTTTGAAGGGCGGCGACGGCGGCAGTGGCGGCGGCGGCGGCGGGGGCTGAGTCTTAGGGGGCTCCTTGGTGCAACCGTCGGGGGCCGCGGGACCCCCCCTCTGCTCCGAGCACCCGCTCAAGTCCTGGGGGGGCGGCGGCGGCGGCGGCGGCGGCGGGGGCGCCGGGGGGGGGGGCTGGCGCTGTCCTTGGGGTCGCTCTGGGGGGGTTCCGGCAGCGGTGGTGGCGGTGGGGGGGGGGGCGCGGGGGCAGCCCCCCGACCTTTGGGGCTGCCCTCCTTGCTGCGCCGGCCGGGGCTCCGGGCGCTGCGGGGGCCGCGGGAGCCCGGCGGGGTCGGCGGCGGCCGCGGCGTCGTCGTCGTCGTCGTGGCCGTGGCGGTCGCCGCCATTGTCACGGGTTCCACCACCACCGTCTCCCTCGTCTTCCTCTTCTTGATGGGCAGCACGGTTTCCTGCACGGCCGGGGGAGTCGCCGCCTTCTTGTCGGGGCCCCCCGGCCCCCCCGGCCCCGTGGCCCCCGCCGGTTTGCGCCCGCGTTTCTTGGGCACGGCCGGACTGTCCGGCTCGGCCCGGCGCTTGCGGCCCGGCCGCCGCGGGGCCGGCGGGGCCGCGGGGCCCGGCTGGCCGGGGGCGAACGGCATCTTGACCAGCAGCTTCCCCGGGGGCTTCTCCAGCGCGCGTTTGGCCGCAGAGCCGCCCTCGGACACGGCCGTGGCCGCCTTGGGCCGGGAAGCGCCGCCGCCGCCGCCACTGCCCTTGGGCCTGCCCCGGCCGCGGCCGGTGCCGGGGCCTTTGGGCGACTTGGGCTTCTTGGGCGGGCGCTGCTCGCGGCGTGAGGGGCTCCCCCGGCCGGTCACCGTGAAGTCGAAGTCGTTGGGGTCCAGCGAGGTGTCCCCCACCTTCTCGAAGTAGGCGATCAGCTCCACCTTGGAGCGGAAGGCTTTTCCCTGCGGGCTGCGGACGGAGAGCGGACGGTCAGCGAGCGGCCAGCGCCAGTGACCACCCCACCCTCACCTCCCCGGGCCTCACTTGATCAGGTAGACGTCGTACTTGCCGGCCGAGCGGCCGGACTTGCGCTGCTTGAGCTTGCGTGTCCAGCCCTCGGGCAGCGTGGGGTCGTCGTACATGGGCCCGCGGTCGCGGATGATGGAGCGCCGCTGTTTCGGTGATGCCGAAGCTTCCGGCGCCGCCGGCGCCGCCCCGGCACCCTCCGAGCTCTCGGCCTTGCCGGCCTCGGCGGGCTCGGCCGCGGGCTGCGCCGGTTCCGGCTCCTTGCCGGATTTTTTGGGCTTCTTGGCCTTGGGCGGCCGCTGCAGGTTCTCCTCGGATTTCTCCTCCCTGTGGGGACACGCAGGGGTCAGTGCGGGGTCGGGGAGAGGGTCAGCGGTGGACGCACGGACAGGATGGACGCGGGGATGTGGACCCCGAGGTGGCTGGATGTGAATGGGTCAGTGCTGGACACACGGACGGGGCCCCGGACACAGCACTGGTCAGTGCTGGACACACAGACCCAACGGACACGCGGACACAGACTCGCTGGACACATGGACCAGGTCCTGCAACTCTCCGGACACAGCGCTGGTCAGTGCCGGCTGCACGGACCCGACGGACACACGGACACGGCCCTGGGGATCCCTGGACACAGCACGGGTCAGCAGTGGACACACGGACACGATGGACACACGGACACGATGGACACACGGACACGATGGACACACGGACACAGCCGTGGTCAGTGCTGGACACACGGACACCGATGGACAGGGCCCTGCACCTCTCTGGACACAGCCACGGTCCGTCCCGGACGCACAAACCCCGACAGACAAACGGACACCACCGGACACACGGAATGGGGTGAAACGGTGAAACCGAATTGGGCAAAGCTTGGGATGGGCCCGGCCAGAGGCAGGACCGGCCAGAGCCAGGAGGAGGAAGAGGAGGAGGAGGAGGAGGAAGGAGGGGCAGCCGGCCAGGCGGGAATTACGGCCACGGCCGGAACGACGTCCCAGAGCTGCTCCGTGCGTGGCGTGGGGGGCACGGAGGGGACGGGGGCTCGGAGTGGACACGGCTCCGGCCAGGCCGGACATCCCCAAAGCCCGTCCCGGCTCGGCCCCCCGCGTGTCCGGCAGCCCCGTGTCCACCCCGCCGAGTGACCGGCACTGAAACCAACCGCGGGGGTCGTGGCCAGTGCGCGGGGACACCGGGGCTGTCACCGGACCCCCGTGTCGGTGTCACCACGGATGGGACGCCCGGGGGAGGGGAGGAATTTGGGGTGGGGGGCTGGCGTGGGACCCCCGTCCTCGGTGTCACCGCTGTCACCGGCACGGGGGTCCCGTCCTGGCGAGGGAACACAGACAGGTGAGGCTGGGGGAGGGAAGGGGCGGGAGCCCTGCTATGGGGTCGGTTATGGGGTGGGGAGGGGGATGCAGCCCCAGTCAGGACCCCCAGCCTGTCCCCATTCCTGAGGTTTATTCCCAGAGGCCCCCTGGCCCCACTTTGGGACTGAAAGTCGCAAAAACGGCCCAAAGAAAACTTTGGGAAGGGGCACGGGAATGTTGGGATGAGAGGAGTTGGGGACAGGGGGGTGACCCCAGGGACTTCCCACCCCTGCCGGGCCTTGGGGGTCACAGGGGGGGTCTGGGGTGACCCTGGGGGGTCTCTTGGTGGTCTGGAGCAGCCTCAGGGTTGAGGATCCCAAGTGGCCCCGGAGGTCTCGGGGTAGCCACAACCCTGGGCGCAGCAAAGGCGGGCGTGAGAAACCCAATTTTGGGGTGTTCCGGGGAAACGTGGGTGATTCCAGCGGAATTTGGGAAATTTCGGGGTGATTTGGGGGCGATTGGTGAGATTTCGGGGAGGGCGGGCAGTTCCAGGTGGGATTTGGGGGGAAGCCGAGGGGTCACGGCAGCGCGGCCGTTCTGGGGGAATTCGAGGCGTTTTTGGGAGCAGCGTGAGGGGAACATTGGGGGCAATTCTGGGTATTTTGGGGCTCAGCACGGCTGCTGCATTTTGGGGGAATTCAGAGGATTTTGGGGCAACTCGGGGAGTTTGGGGGCGCTGCACGAGCGCAGCAATTTGGGGAAATTTGGGGGATTTCAGGGTAAATCGGGGGGTTTGGGGGACGCCGCGTGCGCGGCACTTTGGGGCAGTTCTGGGTATTCGGGGGCACGGCGTGAGCGCAGCGACTCGGGGAAATTTGGGCGATTTGGGGGAAAAAAATCGAGGGTTTGGGGCGTGCAGCGTGAGCAGCATCCTGGAGCAATTTTGGGCATTTTGGGGTGGCGCACGGGCACGGAATTTGGGGGCAATTCAGGGGATTTCGGGGTAGACTGGAGGGATTTGGGACGCGGTGCGAGCAGCGGTTCGGGGCGTTTTTGGGTATTTCGGGGCGCAGCATTTTGGGATAACTCGGGGGGTGCGGGGGCTCAGCGTGAGAAGCAGTTTGGGGCGTTTTCGGGTATTTCGGGGCGCAGCATCTTGGGGCAGTTCGGGATATTTTGGGGCGCCACGTGCACGCAAGAATTCGGGGCAGTTTCGGGGCGCAGCATTTTGGGGAAATTCGGGATATTCTGGGGTAACCCGGGCGACTTTGGGGCACCACGTGAGCGCGGCAGCTTGAAGCAAATTTGGGTATTTTGGGGCGCAGCGCAAGCATAAAATTTTGGGGCGACTCGGGGTGTTTGGGGGTGACTTCGGGGGGGTTTTGGGGTGACTTCGGGGCGGTTTTGGGGAGACTTGGGGGGGTCGGTATAGCGCGGGGTGTTTTGGGGTGACTCGGGGGGGTTTGGGGTAACTCTGGGAATTGGGGGTGACTCGGGAGGTTTCGGGGTACCCCTGGGGGAGGCTGGGGGTGACTCGGGGAGGATTTTGGGGTGACTCCGGAGGGGGTTTCGGGCGCTTTTCGGGGCGACTCCCGGTGCTCGGCGCGCGCGGGACGGGCGGGGGGTGTGTCCCCTTGTGGGGGGCGGGGGTCCCCTCATGCCGGATCCCTCCAAAAAGGGGGGGGGGTCTCCATCTCCCACCCCAACGAGGAGACAGCACCGGGATGGGGAGAGAGAAACAACGGGGGGGGGGGGTCCCCAAATTTCGGGGCGGGGTGGGGGGGCCGCGTTTGGGGGCTGCCGGGGGAAGGGGATGGGGGGTCCCCGCAGTCTCCGGGCGGCGCGGAGGGGTCGCGGGTGTCCCGCTGAAGGCTCGGGGGGTCCCACCGAGGGGTCCCCGGGCCGGGGGAGCCCCTCCCGCCCTCCGGGGGGGCCGCGGCCGCTCGTGACGCACTCGCGGCGCTCACAGCCCCCCCCCAGCCCTCACACACACCCCCCCCTCCCCGCCCGCCATTCCCGGTTCCCGCCCGGCCCGTGAGGGGAAGGAAAGGGGGGGGTGGGGGGGGGGGCGTGAGGGGGAGAAGGAGGGGGGGGGGGGGCTCTCGCGCGCGCGCGCGCGCGCGGGGCGACGCCCCCCCCCCTCACCTCTCCTCACAGCCTTCCCCAACACCCGCCGCGGCCCCCCCCGGCCCCGCCGCCCCCTCCTCACTCACAGCCGCCCCTCGTCGCCGCTCGGCGCCGCCGCCGCCATTTTCTTCGCAGCGAAGAACCCGCGGGGGGGGGGAAGCTGAGGGGGGGGGGGCCGGGGGGGGGGCGGGAGGGGGGGGGCGGCCCGGACCGAGCGGCGACGGGAACCCGGAGCGGCGCCGGCCCCGCCCCTCGGCCTCGCGCTGATTGGCCGAGCGTGCCGTCGCTCAAGGCGTCGGCGCGCGGTGATTGGGTGGCGGGGACGCCCTCCGGGGGCGGGGCCGGCGCGCTCGCGCCGGGCCGTTGGAATTGGCGGGAAGCGCTGTCAGTTACCGGGGGCGGGGCCGGCGGAGCGCGCGCGGCCGCTCATTGGGCCCCGCGCCGGGACGCGGAGCGCTGATTGGATGTGAGGGATGTCCGTCAAGAGCCGGCGGAGGGGGCGTGGCCTGGGCCCCCCCGCGCTGCGAAAGGTTTGAAATCCAACGGCCGTAACGGTCCGCGAGGCCACGCCCCCCCGCCGGGCCACGCCCCGGGCACGCCCTGGCCACGCCCCGCCCGCCCCGGGTCCCGCTGCCCCAGTACGGGGACCAGTATGGGAATAGTGGGGACCAGTATGGGACAGCGGGGACCAGTATGGGACAGCGGGGACCAGTATGGGAATAGTGGAGACCAGTATGGGAATAGTGGGGACCAGTATGGGAATAGTGGGGACCAGTATGGGAATAGTGGGGACCAGTATGGGACAGCGGGGACCAGTATGGGAATAGTGGGGACCAGTATGGGAATAGTGGGGACCAGTATGGGACAGCGGGGACCAGTATGGGAATAGTGGGGACCAGTATGGGACAGCGGGGACCAGTATGGGAATAGTGGGGACCAGTATGGGAATAGTGGGGACCAGTACGGGGACAACTGGGACCAGTGTAGGGATAGCGGGGACCAGTACGGGACAGTAGGAACCAGTGTGGGACCAGTATGGGGATGATGTCCACCAGTACCGGACCGGTATGAACACCACGCACACCAGCACGGGGAAAACAGGAACCAGTATGGGCCCTGCGGCCACCAGTAAAGGACCAGTATGGGGATGGTGGCCACCAGTCCGAGCCCAGTGCCTCCCAGTATGGCCAGTGTGGCCGCCAGTGCGCTCACCAGCCCGACCAGCACGTCCCTGGGCGGGTGGGGGGCGGGGAGCGGGTGCCCCCCCCGAGCCGGGAGGGGATGAGCGGGGATGGAGCGCTAATCCCCCCTCCCCCAACCCCCCCAAAATCCCCCTCCCCAATATGGGGCAACCCCAAACCTCCCGGGCCCCCCCCAAGGGACACCCCCAAAGCCCCCCCCAAACCCTCCTGGACACCCCCAAAACCCCCTGGACCCCCCCCAGTCCTCCCCCGTGTGTCCCTCTCCCCCCTCCCCCTTTTTCCCACCCCCTTCTCCCCGTTTCGGGGGGTCCCGCCCCGCCCCCGCCCCGGATCGGGGTCATCTCCGGGGGGATTGTCCCAAATCCCGGCCATCCGTGACCCCCCCGGGATTAGGGGGGCACCTGGGGGGGTCCCCAGAGGGACCCTGGGACATGTAGTCCCCCCAGAGGGGGGCAGGGACCCCCAAATATCACCCTGCTTCCTCCAGGGGGGGGATGGAGCCCCCAGAATCTCCCGGGACCCCCCAAAATTCCCTGGGACCAGCTCCCTGATGTCCCCAGAGACCCCCAAAATCCTGGGGGGGAACTGAGGGGCTCCAGCGGGGTTTGGGGGGTGGTCTTGGGGGTAACAGGGGGAGGGTCCGAGGTGTTTTGGGGTACGGGGGGGGGCCCAGGGAGCTTTTTGGGGTTCGGTTTGTGGGCACAGGACGGTCCCAGTAAAACTTTGGCGTGCAGGGTGGTCCCAGGGAGGTTTTGGGGCCCAGTTTGGGGTCTCAAGGAGCTTTTGGGGCCCAGTTTGAGAGCCCAGGAACCTCTCAAGCTCCAATGCGGGACCTCTGCACCCCCAAAACCCCAAACCCCTCCCCGCGCCTGAGGGTATTTCAGGACCCCCCCCGCCCCCTCCCCATTGCACCAGCACCCAATTAAGCCCTTTTAGGATGGGGGGGGCCCTGATACCCCCTGATCCCCCACCCCAACCGCACTAATCGGGGCTTGGGGGCGATTAAGACCCCCCGAAAGCCGCTTGCCGGGCGCCTAAGCCCAGCTTGGCCAGCGCCGGCCACCGGATGAGCCGGGCTCAGCCGCGCTTTGCCTCCTAAACCCCGATTATTAATGGGGGGGGGGGCCCGTCCCATCCGCCCCCCTCCCTATAAAAGATGCGCCCCATGGCCCCCCGCCCGTCCGCCGCCCCCCGCCGCCATGCAGAAACCACGGGAAATGCGGGACGAGCTGCCCGAGGATTTCTACATCCCCATGAGCCTGGACACCACCAACGTGACGGCGCTGAGCCCTTTCCTGGTGCCCCAGACGCACCTGGGCAGCCCCGGCGTGTTCCGGGCCATGGCGGCCTTCATGCTCCTGCTCATCGTGCTGGGCGCGCCCATCAACGCGCTCACCGTGGCCTGCACGGCCAAGTACAAGAAGCTCCGCTCGCACCTCAACTACATCCTGGTCAACCTGGCCGTGGCCAACCTGCTCGTGGTGTGCGTGGGCTCCACCACGGCCTTCTACAGCTTCTCCCAGATGTATTTCGCCCTGGGGCCGCTGGCCTGCAAGGTCGAGGGGTTTGCAGCCACGCTGGGCGGTGAGGGAAAGGGGGAAAGGGGTGGGGGGCGCTGGGGACGGGGGCTTGGGGTCTGGGGTCTGGGGTCTGGGGTACGGGGTCACGGTGGGCTGGGGGCTTTGGGCTGGGGGTGTTGGAGGTGTGGGGTACGGGGTCACCATGGTCTGGGGGTGTTGGAGGTGTGGGGTACAAGGTCACGGTGGGCTGGGGGTGTTGGGGATGTTGAGTCTGGGGGTGTTGGGCTCGGGGATGTTGAGTCTGGGGACCTTGACTCGGGGGCTTTGGGTCTGGGGGTGTTTGGTCTGGGGGCTTTGGGGGTGTGGGGATGTCGGGGGTGTGGGAAATGAGGCACGAGGTCACCATGATGTGGGGACATCCAGTCTGGGGACATTGAGTCTGGGGGTGCTGGGTCTGGGGGTGTCAGGCGTGGGGGACAAGAGGAACAATGTCACCGTGCCTTTGGGGACATTGGGTCTGGGGACAGTTGGCCAAGGAGCGCCAGGTGTGGGGACATTGGGCAGGTGAGACTTGGCAAGTGTGGGACAGGGGGCAGAGGGACAGGGGGACAACGGGGACACGTGGATGCCGTGACATTGGCACGGGGCAGTGTCCCTGTGGTGGCCACGGTGGCCACAGTGACAGGGGTGTCACCCGTGTCCCCTGTCCCCAGGGATGGTGTCCCTGTGGTGGCCACGGTGGCCACAGTGACAGGGTGTCACCCGTGTCCCCTGTCCCCAGGGATGGTGTCCCTGTGGTCCCTGGCCGTGGTGGCCTTCGAGCGCTTCCTGGTCATCTGCAAGCCCCTGGGCAACTTCACGTTCCGGGGTAGCCACGCGGTGCTGGGCTGTGCCATCACCTGGATCTTCGGCCTCATCGCCGCCGTGCCCCCCCTCTTCGGCTGGAGCAGGTCCGGGGGGCCCGGGGGGGTCAGGGGGTCCCCGAGGTTTGGGCTCTGACGGGAATTGGGGGTCTGGGGAAAGTTGGGGGTCCCAGTTGGATCGGGGGTCCCAGGAGGGTCAGGGGTCCCCGGAGGTTTTGGGGGTCCGGAGGGGTTTTAAGGGTCTGGGGGCAGCTCGAAGGTCCTGGCAGCAATTCGGGGCTCCCGGAATGAGTCTGGGGGTCCCAGGGACTGATCCTGGCGGCGGTTTGGGGGTCCCGGGCTGAATTCGGGGGTCCCACGGCGATGCCCACCCACCCTCACCATCCTCGAGGGGCTGAGGAGCTCCCGAGGAGTTTGGGGCTCCCGGGAATTTTGGGGGGGGGTTGCTGCACTCGGGGGTCTTGGGGGCGGCTCGGGGGTCCCACAGAGGTGTGACGCCCCCTCCCCAGGTACATCCCCGAGGGGCTGCAGTGCTCCTGCGGCCCGGACTGGTACACGACGGACAACAAATGGAACAACGAGTCCTACGTGATTTTCCTCTTCTGCTTCTGCTTCGGCTTCCCCCTGAGCGTCATCGTCTTCTCCTACGGGCGGCTGCTGCTCACCCTGCGCGCGGTGAGGGGGTCTGGGGGTCCCGAGGGGGTTTGGGGGGGTCCTGAGGAGGTTTTGGGGGTCCTGGGGGCTCTGGGGAGCACAGGGTCCCGATAATCCTCGTCTTTCATGGGGGGCTCTGCTCACCTTGTGGGCTGTGAGGGGATTTTGGGGGGTCTCGAGGGGCACACGGTTTATTGGGGTACACGGCTTTATTGGGGTACACGGTTTATTGGGGGCACAGGAGAGGAGGGGTCCTGTGGGATCGGGGGGTCCTTATGGGGACCCCAAACCGGGGGGGTCAGTGAGGGTCAGTGCTGGGGGTCTGAGACCTCCATGGGTCAGTGGCGTGGCTGAGTGCCCCAAACTGACCCCATGAGTGACCCCCAAAGTGTGACACCTCCGTGTCTGACCCCAAATCTGTCCCCCATACCCCCCCTATATTTGACCCCACACCCCCTGTGCCTGACCCTGCGGATCTGACCCCATATCCCCCAGGCCCTTCCCCTATATCTGACCCTATATCTGACCCCATATCCCCCAGACCCTTCCCCTATATCTGACCCCATATCCCCAGACCCTTCCCCTATATCTGACCCCATATCCCCCATATCTGACCCCATATCCCCCAGACCCTTCCCCTATATCTGACCCTGTATCTGACCCCATATCCCCCAGACCCTTCCCCTATATCTGACTGCATACCCCCTATACCCCCCCATATCTGAACCTATATCTGACCCCTTTATCCCCAGACCCTTCCCATATATCTGACCCCATATTCCTCATACCCACCCCCTATATCTGACCCTATATCTGACCCCATATCCCCCACGCCCCCCAGCTGTGGCCCCACACCCCCAAGCTGTGACCCCACACCCCCCACATGTGGCCCCACGCCCCCCAGCTGTGGCCCCACACCCCCCACATGTGACCCCACGCCCCCCACATGTGGCCCCACGCCCCCCAGCTGTGGCCCCACACCCCCAGCTGTGACCCCACATCCCCCAGCTGTGGCCCCACACCTCCAGCTGTGGCCCCACGCCCCCCAGCTGTGGCCCCACGCCCCCCAGCTGTGGCCCCACACCCCCAGCTGTGGCCCCACATCCCCCACATGTGGCCCCACATCCCCCAGCTGTGGCCCCACATCCCCCAGCTGTGACCCCACACCCCCCACATGTGGCCCCACGCCCCCCAGCTGTGGCCCCACACCCCCAGCTGTGGACTCACGGCTGAGGCCGCTGTGCCCCGCCGTGCCCAGGTGGCCAAGCAGCAGGAGCAGTCGGCCAGCACGCAGAAGGCGGAGCGGGAGGTGACCAAGATGGTGGTGGTGATGGTGCTGGGCTTCCTGGTGTGCTGGCTGCCCTACTCGGCCTTCGCCCTCTGGGTGGTCACGCACCGCGGCCACCCCTTCGATGTGGGGCTGGCCTCCGTGCCCTCCGTGTTCTCCAAGGCCTCCACCGTCTACAACCCCGTCATCTACGTCTTCATGAACAAGCAGGTGGGGCCTGGGGATGTGGGGACAGTGGGGATGTGGGGACAGTGGGGACAGTGGGGACAGTGGGGACAGTGGGGACAATGGGGATGTGGGGACAGTGGGGACAATGGGGACAGTGGGGATGTGGGGACAATGGGGACAATGGGGACAATGGGGATGTGGGGACAATGGGGACAGTGGGGACAGTGGGGACAATGGGGACAATGGGGACAGTGGGGACAATGGGGATGTGGGGACAGTGGGGACAATGGGGACAATGGGGGTGATTGGGGTGATGGGGACATTGGGGACACTGGGGACAATGGGGATGTGGGGACAGTGGGGACAGTGGGGACAATGGGGACAGTGGGGACAATGGGGGTGATTGGGGTGATGGGGACAATGGGGACACTGGGGGGATGGGATGTTGCTGTGGGTCTGGGGTCTCTTGGTGGGTCTGGGGTCCTGCTGTGGGTCTGAGAGTGTTCCCACAGCTCTGGGGGTGCTCCTATGGGTCCCTCTATGGGTCTGGGGTCCCTGTGTGGGTCTGGGGTCTCTCTATGGGTCTGGGGGGGTTCCTATGGTCCCTCCGTGGGTCTGGGGTCTCTCTGTGGGTCTGGGGGGGTTCCTATGGTCCCTCCGTGGGTCTGGGGTCTCTCTATGGGTCTGGGGGGGTTCCTATGGTCCCTCCGTGGGTCTGGGGTCTCTCTGTGGGTCTGGGGTCTCTCTGTGGGTCTGGGGGTGTTCCTATGGTCCCTCCGTGGGTCTGGGGTCTCTCTATGGGTCTGGGGGGGTTCCTATGGGTCCTGCCGTGGGTCTGGGGTCTCTCTATGGGTCTGGGGGGTTCCTATGGTCCCTCCGTGGGTCTGGGGTCTCTCTATGGGTCTGGGGTCTCTCTATGGGTCTGGGGGGTTCCTATGGGTCCCGCCGTGGGTCTGGGGTCCCGCCGTGACGCCCCCCGCCCGCAGTTCCGCTCCTGCATGCTCAAGCTCGTGTTCTGCGGCCGGAGCCCCTTCGGGGACGAGGACGACGTGTCCGGCTCGTCCCAGGCCACGCAGGTGTCCTCGGTGTCCTCCAGCCAGGTGTCCCCGGCGTAGGGCCGGCCCCACGGCGGCTCTGCCCCACGGCGGCTCTGCCCCACGGCGGCTCTGCCCAGCCAGGGCTGCCCCACAGCGGGCTCCGTCCTATATCGGGTTCTCCCCACACCGCGCTCTGCCCCACGGCAGCTCTGCCCAGCCCCCCGCCCGCTGTGGGGCAGCCCCACGGCTCCGTTGTACATAAACCCCCCCCCCCGCATTAAACACTGGAGACGCAGCCGCTGCCTCTGCTTTGGGGCCACCCCACAAGTGCCCCCAGACCCACAAGGACCACCCCAAATGCCCCACAAGGGCCCCACAAGTGTCTTCGCAGTGCCCCCAAGTGCCCCCACGGTGCCCCACAAGCGTCCTCGCAATAACCCCATACCTCTAAATGCTGCCTCAATACCCCCGGGTGCCCCCCAAGTGCCTCTCGGGTGCCCCCAGGTGCCCCCCAGGTGCCCCCCAGGTGCCGCCGGTGGGGCGCGCGGCCGAGTTCTGCCAGTAGTGAGCTTTTTTTCCAGGAAAAAGTTCAGAACTAGCGGAATTCCGACCGCACGGCCCGGGGGGACACGGGGGGGACACGGGGGGGACACCCCATAGGGGACACCCACGGGGGACACCCCCGGGGGACACCCCCGGGGGACACATGGCACCCTTGGTGGCCCCACAGGGACTCGTGGTGGCCCCAGAGCAGCCCCAACGGTGGCACCCAAAGGTGGCCTTTGGTGGCCCCACAGCACCCCCTGGTGGCCCCACGGGGACCCACGGCACCCCCGCGGGTGGCCCTTGGTGGCCCCACGGCAGCCCCACGGTGGCCCCCAGCCCCCCACAGTGACCCACAGCAGCCCCCCCGGCACCCACCGGTGGCTCCTGGTGGCCCCACAGAGCCCCCCCAGCCCCCCCCAGCACTTACCTGCCGCCCCCCGGGATGGGGAGGGAGAAATGGGGGGTGGGGGGCACCGCCCGCCCCCTTTGCCCCCCAATTTAGGGGGGTCCGGCCGCCCCCAGCCTAATCCTGGAACCGACGGGACCCCCCAGAACCCGCCCGGAGCTGCCCCAGAGACCCCCCCCGGACCCCCCAAAGCCTCCCCAGGGACCCCAAAATCCCCCAGAACCTCCCCCAGAGACCCCCGAAAACATCGAGACGCCCCCTAAGAACACTCAGACCCCCGCCAAGAGAACCCCGGAGCCCCCCCGAGCCCCCAAACCCCCTCAGAACCGCCCCAAACCCCCCCCAGAGCCCCCCGGAACCCTCCAGACCCCCCAGCATCGCCTCAGAGCCGCCGAGACCCCCACCCAAACCTCTCCCAAATCCCACAGAACTGCCCCAAAACCGACCCCGAACCTCCCCCACCGCCCCCAAAGCATCCCCGAGACCCCCAGACCCCCCAGAACCGCCCCAGCTCCCCCTCGGAGCCCCCCAAGCTTCTCTCTCCGCCGCTCCGCGCCCCCTTTTCCCCGGGGGGGGGATTAAAATTTCCGTGTCCCCCCTAATCGGACTCCCCCGGGGCGACCCGAAAATCCCGGGATTAGGGGGGGGGGGGGCGGCAGCTCCGGTTCCCCCCGGGGGGGGGAGGGGGAGGATTGAGGTCAGGCCTGGGGGGCCCTTCTGGGGTGACCCCCCCCGGGAGCGCCCCCACCCCCCGGGACCCCCCGGGACCCCCCGTGGGTACAGAGCGGGGGGAGGGGAGACCCCCCAGCACCCCCCAAATTCGGTCCCCGCCCCCCCCCCCCCGCCCGTTAATCCGCCCCACCCCCCATCCCGGGTTAATTGCTAATTAGGGCTGCGGTTATTTTGGGGGGCGGCTCCCCCCGTGCCCCACTTGGCCCCGAGCCGGAGCCCCCCGTGATGTAACGCGGCCCCGTGACCCCGATCTGGGCAGCCGGGGGGGCCGGACCCCAAAAATGTGGGTCAGGAGGGGGCCCCGAGCTCCCGCTGTGGGGCGGGACGGGCTCAGGACCCCCCGATGTGGGTCAGAGTTCTGATGTGGGTCAGGAATGGAGCCGGGACCCCCCGGTGTGGGGCAGGAGGGGCGAGCAACACCTCGCTGTGGGGCAAGGAGGGGTCGGGACCCCGCTATGGGGCAGAAGTGGGGCAGGACCCCGATGTGGGGCAGGCTCTGGCTGTGTCACATCCCGGGGGGGCCAGCGCTGGTCCTGGGGGGCTCAGCCCCACACTTGGGGGTCCCGGGGGGTCCCAGGGGAACCAATTGGGATCCCGAGGGGGCCCAGTTGGGAATTGGGGGGTGGGGAATTAGCGCTGGGGTTTCTGGGGGGTCCCGGGAGTTTTTTGGGGGATCCCGGGGGTTTCTGGGGGTGCTGATTTCGATCCCGGGGGTCCCGTGGGGGCCAATTTAAATCCCGGGGGGGCCAAGATTGGCTCTCGGGGGCTGAAAGCCATCCCGGACACATCGCGATGTTTGCGATCAACGCTGAGTTTGGGGGTCCCGGCGGGTTCTGGGGGTGCCGGTTTCCACCCCGGGGGTCCCGTTCGGGTCTCGGGGGGGAGCGGTTCGGACCCGGGGGGGGAAGGGGAGGTGGGGCCCGGTCCAGGAACCGGCGGGGGATTAAGGCTGGCGTCAATCCCATCAGCTCACCCCGGCTGCTCAGGTGAGCTCGGGGCGTCCCCCCCGGATCCGCGCGGCCCCAATTAAGGGCTCAGGGACGGGATTTTGGGGGGGGGTCGGGGCTAATCCGGGGGCGGGGGGGGGTTATAAGAGCCGGGGGGCGCGGGTGGCCGGGGCAGCGGCGCTGGTGGCCCTTGGGGACGATGGCGACCGGCGCTTGGGACGGGGCGGTGTTCGCCGCGCGCCGGCGTCACGACGACGACGACACCACGCGCGACAGCATCTTCACCTACACCAACAGCAACAACACGCGCGGTGAGCGGCGGCGACACCGGCGACACCGGCGACACCGGGGACGGGCGGGGGGGAGGTTGGGGAGTTTTTTGGCGACGTTTTGGGAGATTTTGGGGTCGGCGGTCAAGACACGCCCACGGTAGAGATGTGCGTGGTGAAGGCGTTGGGGACATCGGGGGACACTGGGGGACACGGAGAGGCGTGAAGGGACACGGAGGACATCAGGGGACACTGCGGGAGGGGGTTTGGGGGAGTTTGGGGGATTTTGGGGGAGTTTTGGGGTCAGTGGACATCAATGGCAGCAACGCACGGTGAAGACATGGAGGGACGGGGGGACAAAAAGGGACATGAGGGGACACTGAGGGGACACAGGGGGAGCGTTTGGGGGAGTTTGGGGGGAGTTTTTGGGGTCCACGATCAACCCACGCCAACCTGTATCGATGGCAGCGATGCAGTGAAGATGTGGGGGGACACTGAGGGGACACTGAGGGGACACTGAGGGACACAGGGGGAGCATTTTGAGGGAAATTTGGGGCAGTTTTGGTGTCACCAACCAAACTCCGCTACCACTAGCACCACGCACCAGGGGCACAGGGGTGACACGAGGTGACACGAGGTGACCCGGGCGCCACTCGGGGACGCCACCACTGAGCCCGCGGTGTCCCCCAGGTCCCTTCGAGGGCCCCAACTACCACATCGCCCCGCGCTGGGTGTACAACCTGACGTCGCTGTGGATGATCTTCGTGGTGATCGCCTCGGTGTTCACCAACGGGCTGGTGCTGGTGGCCACGGCCAAGTTCAAGAAGCTGCGGCACCCCCTGAACTGGATCCTGGTGAACTTGGCCATCGCCGACCTGGGCGAGACCGTCATCGCCAGCACCATCAGCGTGGTCAACCAAATCTTCGGCTACTTCATCCTCGGCCACCCCATGTGCGTCATCGAGGGCTACACCGTCAGCGCCTGCGGTCAGTCGGGCTGTGGGGCGGGCTGTGGGCTGTGGGGATATGGGGTATGGGATGTGGGGATATGGGGTGTGGGAATATGGGGTGTGGGGTGTGGGGTGTGGGGATATGGGGTGTGGGATGTGGGGTGTGGGGATATGGGGTGTGGGGTGTGGGGTATGGGGTGTGGGGTGGGATGTGGGGCAGGATTGTGGTCACAGGTATAGGGCTGGGGTCAGGGATGTGGGTCAGGGACTCTCTATGGGTCTGGGCACTATAGGGCCGTGCTCTATGGGGCTCTATGGGTCCGGGCGCTATGGGGCAGCCCCATAACCACCCCAAAGCCCACCAAGGCGCTGTGGTCCCTGACCATCCACCCCACAGCAGGCACTGGATGCTGTGGGGTTGTCTGTGGGGTTCTATGGATCTGAGCCCTACGGGGCCGTGCCCTATGGGGCTCTATGGGTCCGGGCGCTATGGGGCAGCCCCATAACCGCCCCAAACGCCCCGCAGGCATCACAGCTCTGTGGTCCCTGGCCATCATCTCCTGGGAGCGCTGGTTCGTGGTGTGCAAACCCTTCGGCAACATCAAGTTCGACGGGAAGTTGGCCATGGCCGGGGTGCTCTTCTCGTGGGTCTGGTCCTGCGCCTGGACCGCGCCCCCCATCTTCGGCTGGAGCAGGTGGGGAGGGGTCCCAGACCCTGGGGAGGGCTCAGGGGGTGTCACGAGTGTCCCCAGGGGGGTTTGGGGCGTCACGAGTGTCCCCAGCGCTGTCAGAGGCTCCGGAGGTGACCCGGGTGTCCCCAGGGTGGCTCTGGGGGTGACCCCTCGAGGTCCCCAGGGGTGCCCCCGGACCCGGAGCCTTCCTGAGGATTTCTGGGGTCCCTTTTGTCACCCCTGCCCCCCCGGTGTCGCCCCGGGCAGGTACTGGCCCCACGGGCTGAAGACCTCGTGTGGTCCCGACGTGTTCAGCGGCAGCTCGGACCCGGGGGTGCAGTCCTACATGGTGGTGCTCATGGTCACCTGCTGCTTCTTCCCGCTCTCCGTCATCATCTTCTGCTACCTGCAAGTCTGGCTGGCCATCCGTGCGGTGAGAACAGCCCCCTCCCCCCCAAAAAAAAGAAAAAAAAAAAAATAATCCCGACCCAAAAAAATCCTGGGGGGACAAAAAAAAGGGAAAAATAAAACTGGCTCAAAACAAAACAAACAAAAAAAATCAACAGAACAAACAAACAAATTAAAATCAAACAAACAAGACAGCAAAAAAATCCCGTGATACCCCCCCAGACACCCCTAAAACCCCCCCGGGACCCCCCCCCGGGCCCCCCTAACCCCCCGTGTCCCCCCCCCCGCAGGTGGCCGCCCAGCAGAAGGAGTCGGAGTCCACGCAGAAGGCGGAGAAGGAGGTGTCGCGCATGGTGGTGGTGATGATCCTCGCCTACTGCTTCTGCTGGGGGCCCTACACCGTGTTCGCCTGCTTCGCCGCCGCCAACCCCGGCTACGCCTTCCACCCGCTCACCGCCGCCCTGCCCGCCTTCTTCGCCAAGAGCGCCACCATCTACAACCCCATCATCTACGTCTTCATGAACAGACAGGTGAGGGGCGCACCTGGGGCACACCTGGGGATAGCTCAGGGTATGGGATATAGGATACTGGATAGGGGGTGTGGGATAGAGCCACCATCTACAACCCCGTCACCTACGGCTGCATGGACACACAGGTGAGGGGCACACCTGGGGCACCTGGGGCACACCTGGGATACACCTGGGCACACCTTTGGGCATGGGGACACAGCCAGGGTATGGGGTATGGGATAGAGCCACCATCTACAACCCCGTCATCTACGGCTGCACGGACAGACAGGTGAGCTTTGGGCACACCTGGGATACACCTGGGCGCACCTGAGCACACCTCAGGGCATAGGGATAGAGCCAGAGTGTGGGGCCATGGGATAGGGACAGGGTCACCCTGTACAACCAACCCCATCTACAACCCTCTCTGTCCCCTGTCTGTCTGTCCCGGTGTCCCCTGTCTGTCTGTCCCGGTGTCCCCTGTCTGTCTGTCCCGGTGTCCCCTGTCTGTCTGTCCCGGTGTCCCCTGTGTGTCTGTCCCGGTGTCCCCTGTCTGTCTGTCCCCGTGTCCCCTGTCTGTCTGTCCCGGTGTCCCCTGTCTGTCTGTCCCGGTGTCCCTGTCTGTCTGTCCCGGTGTCCCCTGTCTGTCTGTCCCGGTGTCCCCTGTGTGTCTGTCCCGGTGTCCCCTGTCTGTGTGTCCCCGTGTCCCCTGTCTGTCTGTCCCGGTGTCCCCTGTCTGTCTGTCCCCGTGTCCCCTGTCTGTCTGTCCCGGTGTCCCCTGTCTGTCTGTCCCCGTGTCCCCTGTCTGTCTGTCTGTCCCGGTGTCCCCTGTCTGTCTGTCTGTCCCCGTGTCCCCTGTCTGTCTGTCCCGGTGTCCCCTGTCTGTCTGTCCCCGTGTCCCCTGTCTGTCTGTCCCGGTGTCCCCTGTCTGTCTGTCCCGGTGTCCCCTGTGTGTCTGTCCCGGTGTCCCCTGTCTGTCTGTCCCCGTGTCCCCTGTCTGTCTGTCCGTCCCGCAGTTCCGGAACTGCATCCTGCAGCTCTTTGGCAAGAAGGTGGACGACGGCTCCGAGGTCTCCACCTCGCGCACCGAGGTGTCCTCCGTGTCCAACTCCTCCGTGTCCCCCGCCTAGGGACCCCCGCCGCCCCCTCCCCAATAAAGCTTTGTACCTCCCGGACACGGGCCGTGCCCTTTGTCACCTCCTTCGTGTCCCCAAACGTCCCCAGGGCGCTGGGGGTCGCTGATGTCCCCCCCTGGGGGCTTCCGGTGGTTCTGGGCTCCCCAGTGTCCCCTCCCCGGGTGTCCCCAATGGTTCTGGGGGTCCCCAGTGTCCCCTCTTGGGGGGTCGCCAATGTCCCATCACCTTCAGGGGCCACACCCCCCCCCGGGATGTCCCTCAGTGACCCCCCCGGGGGTCCCCAACCTTCCCATCAGCCTCTGGGGGTGTCACTTACCCCCCTCCCCCCCATGTCCCCCCAAATTTCCCCCCGGGAGCGACCGCAGCCGCTGGCCCCGCCCCCACGAGCTCTCAGCCAATAGGAAGCGCACCCGCTGCGCGCTGCTCTGCTATTGGTCAGTGGAGACGTCAATCTTCGCTGTCCCAAGCGGCCAACCAGGAGCAGGGCTGGGGAGAAAGGGGCGGGATCGGAATAGAGGTGATGTCATCGGCTCTGGCCACGCCTCCCGCGCGTTCTGATTGGTGAAAAAAGGCGGGAGGGGCGCGCGCCGCGCTGTGATTGGCGGGAAAGGGGAGGAAAGGGGCGGGGCCAGAGGAAAAGGCACGTGGAGGGGGGGACGGGGACAGGGATGGGGACAGGGATGGGGATGGGACAGGGACAGGGGTGGAGGCGGGGATGGGATGGGACAGGGTGGGGACTGGGATGGGGACAGGGACAGGAACATGGACGGGGATGGGACTGGGACAGAGATGGGACAGTGATGGGGAGGGGACAGGAACAAGGCCAGAGATGGGACAGGGAGGGGACAGGGATGAGGATAGGACAGGGACAGGGATGGGGACAGAGACAGTGATGGGACAGGGAGAGGAATGAGGATGGGACAGGGGTGAGGCAAGGATGGGACAGGGACAGGAACAAGGACAGAGATGGGGACAGGGATGGGGAGGGGACAGGAACAGGGATGGGGATGGGACAGGGATGGGGGTGAGGCAGGGATGGGACAGGAACAAGGCCAGAGATGGGGACAGGGATCGGGATGGGACAAGGAGGGGACAAGGACAGGGACAAGGACAAGGATGGGAGAGGGACAGGGTTGGGATAGGGAGAGGGACGGGGACAGGGCAGGGATGGGATGGGGACAGGAGGGTTTCCCCTGAGGTGACACGGTCCCTGGTGTCCCCACGCCCTCTGTCCCTCTTGTCCCCCCCATCCCTTGTGCCCCATGTCCTCGTGTCCTGCTGTCCCATGTCCCCGTGTCCTCCCTGTCCCCTTTGTCCCCCTGGGGGGGTGGCCTGGCCCTCCAGGGACGGGGACACCGAGGTGACACCAAGGAGGGGACGGGGTGACACGGGGGGGGTGACACGGGGGGGTGGCACAGAGGAGGTGACAACCCCGGTGGTCTCCACAGGCGATATCGGGGATGGGGGGGGGCTTCGGGGGGGTTCCCACCCAGGGGGCGTGGCCTCGTTCCCAAGCCCCGCCCCCCGCAGGCTCCGCCCCCCGCCCGCAGCGCCTCCGGCAGCGCCGCAGCGCCGGGACCCGATGGGCCGGGACCGGTACCGGGGGCGGCCGCGGGGCCGGGGGGGGCTCCCGGGGCTCCGGGGGGGGGTCCTGGGCTCGGGGGGGGCTGGGGGGAGCGGGGGAGGGGAGGGGGAGGGGGCAGCGCGCGGGGCTGCGGGAGGGGGGAGGGGGAGGATGCGGGGGAAGGGGGGATTGGGGGGGTTGGGGGGGCGGGCGCGTGCGTGGGGACGGGGGGGGAGAGCGAGGGAGCACCTGGGCAGGTGTGAGAGCGTGGGGGGAAGGGGGGAGGGGTGGTGGGGACAGGTGTGGCGGGGATGTCCGGGTGTGACAGGGCCAGGTGTGTCCAGGTGTGGTGGGGACAGCTGTGACCAGGTGTGACGGGCATGTCCGGGTGTCAGGGACAGGGGTGACCGGGTGTGACAGAGCCAGGTGTGTCCAGGTATGTCGGGGATGTCCAGGTGTGGCGGGGATGTCCAGGTGTTGGGGACAGGTATGTCCAGGTGTGGCGAGGATGTCCAGGTGTTGGGGACAGGTGTGTCCAGGTGTGGCGGGGATGTCCAGGTGTCAGGGACAGAGGTGACCAGGTGGGACAGAACCAGGCATGTCCAGGTGTGTCGGGTGTGTCCAGGTGTGTTGGGGAGGTGCGCGCAGGTGTGGCTGTTCAGGTGTCAGGGCCAGAGGTGACCAGGTGTGAGCAGGTGTGACAGAGCCAGGTGTGCGCAGCTGTGTCGGGGATGTCCAGGTGTGTCAGGGACAGCTGTGAGCAGGACCTGGGAGTTACTGGGTGAACTGGAAGTTTTTTGGGTTCACCAGAGGAACTGGGAGTTACTGGGAGCACTGGGAGAGCCGTGAGCTACTGGGAATACTGGGACTTACTGGGAATACTGGAACTTATTGGGGTTTACTGGGCAAACTGGGGTTACTGGGGGTTACTGGGAGCCCACGTGTGCCCAGCTGTGCCGCGCTGGGGGCGGGGCTTTCCCCGCTGTGGGCGGAGTTCACCGCGCGGGGGCGTTGTTTTTCCCGCGCGGTGGGCGTGGCTTTGCCCATATATGGGCAGAGTTTCTCCGCCCCCGGGCAGAGGCCCCGCCCCCTGATTGGCGCAGTCCGCGCGCGCCGCCGCAGGGCCGGGGGCGGGGCCTCTGCACTGGCCACGCCCTCCGCGGGCGCTGATTGGCTGGAAACGGGGGTGGACGGGAGGGGGCGGGGTCTGAGCGGAGAGAGGCGGGACTGGGGGGAACTGGGAGAGACTGGGAGAGACTGGGGGGGACTGGGGGGAACTGGGGGGGACTGGGGGGAACTGGGAGAGACTGGGGGGGACTGGGGGGAACTGGGAGAGACTGGGGGGGACTGGGGGGAACTGGGAGTTATTGGGAAGAACTGAGGGGAACTGGGAGTCACCGGTGGTCACCGGCGGTCACCGATGGTCACCGGCGGTCACCGGCGGTCACTGGCGGTCACCGGTGTCCCCGGGGGGGCGGTGCCCGCTGTCCCCTCAGGTGTCCCCGCTGTCCCCAGGTGTGGCCCGGGCAGGGGGGGCGGCCGGGCCCCCCCCGGCGAGACCCCCCCCAGGCCCCGCCAGCGCTGACAGGTGAGGGACGGTGGCGATGTCCCTGTCCCCTGCCCCAGACATGTCCCCAGCCCTGCTCTCATCTCCGTCCCCAGCGGTGTCCCCGTGCCCCCATCCCTGTCTCCATCCCTGTCTCCATTCCTCTTCCTGTGTCCCCTGTCCCCATCAGTGTCCCCTGTCCCCATCAGTGTCCCCTGTCCCCATCAGTGTCCCTTGTCCCCAGGCCGCCATGGGGGACGCCGGGGGGGGGTTCGGGCTGGCGCTGCCGGAGCTGCGGGCGCTGATGGAGCTCCGGGGCGCGGAGGCGCTGCTGAGGCTGCAGCGGGACCTGGGGGGGGTCCCGGGGCTCTGCCGCCGCCTGCGCACCTCCCCCACCGACGGTAACACCCCCAAAACCTCACCGGGACCCCCAAACCTCACTGGGACCCTGCAGAACCCTGCGGGACCTCCCCAAACCCACCGGGATCCCCAGAACTCACCGGGACCCCCATAAATGCCACCAGAATCCCTCAAAATTCACTCGAACTCCCCCCCAAACTCACCGGGACCCGCCAAACGCCACCGGGACCCCCAAAGCCCCAGAATGGCTGTTGGAGTGACCCCCGTGTCCCCAGGGTGCCCATGGGGTGACCCCCAGGGTGCCCATGGGGTGACCCCCGTGTCCCCAGGGTGCCCGTGGGGTGACCCCCGGGTTGTCCCCAGGGTGCCCATGGGGTGACCCCCAGGGTGCCCGTGGGGTGACCCCCGGGGTGTCCCCAGGGTGCCCGTGGGGTGACCCCAGGGTCCCCAGGGTGCCCGTGAGGTTACCCCCGTGTCCCCAGGGTGGCTCTGGGGTCACCCCAATGTCCCCAGGGTGCCCGTGGGGTGACCCCCGTGTCCCCAGGGTGCCCGTGGGGTGACCCCCGTGTCCCCAGGGTGGCTCTGGGGTGATCCCCCTGTCCCCAGGGTGCCCATGGGGTGACCCCCGTGTCCCCAGGGTGCCCGTGGGGTGACCCCCGTGTCCCCAGGGTGGCTCTGGGGTCACCCCAATGTCCCCAGGGTGCCCATGGGGTGACCCCCGTGTCCCCAGGGTGGCTCTGGGGTGACCCCCGTGTCCCCAGGGTGGCTCTGGGGTCACCCCAATGTCCCCAGGGTGCTCATGGGGTGACCCCCGTGTCCCCAGGGTGCCCATGGGGTGATCCCCCTGTCCCCAGGGTGCCCATGGGGTGACCCCAATGTCCCCAGGGTGCCCATGGGGTGACCCCAATGTCCCCAGGGCTGCCCGAGGCTCCCCCGGAGCTGGAGCGCCGCCGCCGGGCGTTCGGCCGGAACTGGATCCCCCCGCGGCGCCCCAAGAGCTTCGCGGCGCTGGTGTGGGAGGCGCTGCAGGATGTCACCCTCGTCATCCTCGAGGTGGCCGCGCTCGTGTCCCTCGGCCTGTCCTTCTACGCGCCCCCCGAAGCCGCCGATGAAGGTGACACCTCTGTCCCCGTGTCCCCGTGTCCCCATCCTCGTGTCCCCATGTCCCCAAACGCCCTGGCCATGTGACCCTGGTGTCCCCACGTGTGTCCCCCGTGTCCCCACGCGTCCCCACGAGTGTCGCCCGTGTCCCCAGCGTGCGGGCAGGCGTCGGGGGGCGCGGAGGACGAGGGCGAGGCGGAGGCCGGCTGGATCGAGGGCGCGGCCATCCTGCTCTCGGTGGCCTGCGTGGTTCTGGTCACGGCGTCCAACGACTGGAGCAAGGAGCGCCAGTTCCGGGGGCTGCAGAGCCGCCTGGAGCGCGAGCAGCGCGTGGCCGTCCTGCGCGGGGGACACCTGGCACAGGTGCCCGTGGCCGACCTGGTGGTTGGGGACATCGTGCAGGTCAAGTACGGTGAGTGACAAAGTGAGGGGACACGGCGGGGGTGGCGGGGTGGGGGCACGTGGCCTCGTGTCAGTGCTGTCTGCTGTCCCCATCCCAGTGTCACCTCCCATTGTCACATCCCGGTGTCATATCCCAGTGTCCCCATCCCCATTCTGATGCCATCCCCTGTCCCTGTGTCCCAATGCCACCCCCTGTCCCCATCCCCTGTCCCCACCCTTTTGTCACCATCCCCATCCTGATGCCACCACCGTGTCCCCATCCCTGCGTCCTCCTGTGTCCCCGCACCCGTGGGCACATCAGGACACCCCAGGGGCCATCACAGGGTCCTGGTGACACCAGGGGACACCAGGGGCCATCACAGGGTCCTGGTGACACCGCGGTGACACAGCCCCAGTGCCTGGTCTGGGGACACCCCCCGTGTCGCCGGTGACACCGTGGTGGCCCTGTCCCCTCCCCAGGTGACCTCCTGCCGGCCGACGGCGTCCTGATCCAGGGCAACGACCTCAAAATCGACGAGAGCGCCCTGACCGGGGAGAGCGACCACGTGCGCAAGTCCCTGGACAAGGACCCGCTGCTGCTGTCGGGTGAGGGGCCGTGCGGGGCCAGCGGGGCCAGCGAGGGGCCAGCGCCGTGAGCCGCCGTGTCCCCGCCAGGCACCCACGTCATGGAGGGCTCGGGCAGGATGGTGGTGACGGCCGTGGGGGTGAACTCGCAGAGCGGCATCATCTTCACCCTGCTGGGAGCCACGGGCGACGAGGAGGACGAGGGCAGGGACAGGAAAGGTGACACTGGGGACACCGGGGGGCACCGGGGGTGCTTGGTGACCCTGTGGGCTCTGTCACCTTCTGTCCCCAAGTGTCTCCCATGTCCCTGAGGGCTCCAGACCCCTCTGTCCCCTTCTTGTTCTCCTTCTGTCCCCTCCCTGTCCCCTCCCTGTCCCCCCGTGCTCCACCCCCCATCCCTGTCCCCACCACCCCTCCCCGCCCCCCCCCCCCCAGGTGACATTTTGGGGTGTCCCCACCCCGCTTTGTCCCACAGGGAAGCCCCAGGACGGCGCCGTGGACGCGCCACAGCCCAAAGGTGCTTCGGGGTCGGGTGGGGACGCAACCCCAAACCCCCCCCCGTGGCTGTGTCCCCTGTCGTCCCCCTGCCACGTGGCCGCTGTCCCCAGGCAAGCGGCAGGACGGGGCGGTGGCCATGGAGATGCAGCCGCTCAGGAGCGCCGAGGGAGGGGACGCCGCGGACGGGCCGGGGGCGCGGCCCCGAGGTGGCCCCAAGAAGGAGAAGTCCGTGCTCCAGGCCAAGCTGACCCAGCTGGCCGTGCAGATCGGGAAGGCAGGTGGGGGCTGGGGTCCCCAATTGAGGGGACAAAGGCGTGGGGACACCGGGGACGGGGTGGGGACACCGGGGACAGGGTGGGGACACCGGGGACAGGGTGGGGGCCCGTCCTTGAGGTGGCCCCGAGAAGGACACGTCGTTGTCCCAGGCCAAGGTGACCCAAGTGACCGTGCAGACTGGGGGGGCCGGGGTCCCCAAATGGGGTGACAGAGACCTTGGGGGCCTTGGTGACCTTGTGTGGACATTGGTGACCTTTGGGGGGACATTGGCGACACCTTGGTGACCTTGCTGACCTTGGGGACACCTTGGGGTCCTTGGTGACCTCGGTGACCCCTGGGTGGCCTGGATGACCTTGGTGACACCTGGATGACCTCGGTGACCCCTGGGTGGCCTTGGGTGACCTCGGTGACCCCTGGCTGACCTTGGGGACACCCAGGTGACCCCGGTGCCGTGTCCCCCCCCCGGCAGGCCTGGCCATGTCGGCCATCACCGTCATCATCCTCGTGCTCTATTTCGTCATCGAGACGTTCGTGGTGCAGGGCCGGCCCTGGCTGCCCCAGTGTGCCCCTCTCTACGTGCAGTACTGGGTCAAGTTCTTCATCATCGGGGTCACCGTGCTCGTGGTGGCCGTGCCCGAGGGGCTCCCGCTCGCCGTCACCATCTCGCTGGCCTACTCGGTCAAGGTGGGGGAGGGGAGCCCGGCCCGCCCTTCCCCCACACGGGAACACCGAGGACGACGACCCCCCCCCCCATTTCCCCCCCAAATCCCTCATTTCTCCCCCGCAAAATGATGATCAACAACCTGCTCCCATTTCCCCCCCCATTTTCTCCCATTCTCCCGCATTTTTCCTCATTTCTCCTCCCCATTTTTCCCTTTCTTTTTCCCCCCCAAATCTCTCATCTTCCCCCCGGAAAACGATGAAGGACAACAACCTCCTCCCATTTTACCCCTTTTCCCCCGTTTTCCTCATTTCCTCACCCGTTTTTTCCCCCCCATTATTTTCCCCGTTATTTTCCCCATTATTTTCCCGATTTTTTTCCCCATTTTTTTCCCCCTTTCTTCCCCCATTTTTTTCCCCATTTTTTCCCCAGTATTTTCCCCATTATTTTCCCCATTATTTCCCCCATTATTTCCCCCATTTTTCCCCATTTTTTCCCCATTTTTTCCCCCATTTTTTCCCCCCATTTTTTTCCCCCATTTTTTCCCCCATTTTTTCCCCATTTTTCCCCCATTTTCCCCCATTTTTCCCCCATTTTTCCCCCCATTTTTTCCCCCATTTTTTTCCCCCATTTTTTTCCCCCATTTTTTCCCCCATTTTTCCCCCCATTTTTCCCTTTTTTCCCTTTTTTCCCTTTTCCCCCCTTTTTCCCCTTTTCCCCCCTTTCCCCCTTTTCCCCCTTTTTTCCCCCTTTTTCCCCCCATTTTTTTCCCCATTTTTCCCCTTTTTTTCCCCTTTTTTTCCCCATTTTTTTCCCCATTTCTTCCCCCATTTTTTCCCCATTTCTTCCCCGTTTCTTCCCCATTTCTTCCCCATTTCTTCCCCTCTTTCCCCCCAGAAAATGATGAAGGACAACAACCTGGTGCGGCACCTGGACGCGTGTGAGACCATGGGCAACGCCACGGCCATCTGCTCGGACAAGACGGGCACGCTGACCACCAACCGCATGACGGTGGTCCAGGCCTTCGTGGGGGGCTCGCACTTCGCCCACCCCCCGGCCCCGGCCGCGCTGGCCCCCCCCACGCTGGACCTGCTGGCCCAGGCCATCGCCATCAACAGCGCCTACACCAGCAAGATACTGGTGAGGGGCACTGGGAGCACTGGGAGAGACTGGGAAAAGGTTTAGAGGGAATTTCGGGGGGTTTTTGGGGGGGGTCTCGCGGGGTTTTTGGGGGTTTTTTGGGGGGGGGGGTTATGGGTCCAGGCCAGCGCCTACACCAGCAAGATACTGGTGAGGGGCACTGGGAGAGACTGGGGGGGATTTGGGGGAATTTAAGAGGAGAGTTTAATTTTACCTGTCCCCTTTACCTGTCCCCTTTACCTGTCCCCTTTACCTGTCCCCTTTACCTGCCCCCCCCCAGCCCCCCGAAGCCCCCGGGGCTCTCCCTCGCCACGTGGGCAACAAGACCGAGTGTGCCCTGCTGGGGCTGGCGCTGGCCCTGGGCCGCGACCCCGAGGCCGAGCGGGCTCAGGTGCCCGAGGAACACCTGGTCAAGGTGTTCACCTTCAACTCGGAGCGCAAATCCATGAGCACCGTGACCCGGCGGCCCGGGGGGGGATACCGGCTGTTCTGCAAGGGCGCGTCCGAGATGGTGCTGCGCAGGTGAGGGCACACCTGGGCACACCTGGGCACATGTGGGGACACCTGGGCACACCTGGGGACACACCTGGGGACACACCTGGGGACACACCTGGGGACACACCTGGGGACACCTGGGCACGTCTGGGGACACCTGGGCACATCTGGACACACCTGGGGACACACCTGGGGACACCTGGGCACGTCTGGGGACACCTGGGGACACACCTGGGCACACCTGGGGACACCTGGGCACACCTGGGGACACCTGGGCACACCTGGGGACACCTGGGGACACCTGGGGACACCTGGGGACACACCTGGGGACACACCTGGGGACACACCTGGGGACACCTGGGGACACCTGGGCACACCTGGGGACACACCTGGGCACACAGCTGGGCACATCTGGGGACACCTGGGGACACACCTGGGGACACACCTGGGCACACCTGGGGAGGTTTAAAACGACACCTGGGGAGTCTAAAAGGGGCTTCCAAGAGCTCCCCTCCCTACAGGTGCAGCTCCATCCTGGACATGGGGGGGTCCCCCGACACACCTGAGACCCCCATAACCCCTCCCCTGAGACCCTCCCCATACCCACCTGACCCACCTGGGACCCCCCAAATCCCCTTCCCTGACCCCATAGCCCCCGTGTCTCACCTGTGCTCACCTGCCCGCAGGTGCAGCTCGATGCTGGACGCGGGGGGGTCCCCATAGCCCCCGTGTCTCACCTGTGCTCACCTGCCCGCAGGTGCAGCTCGATGCTGGACGCGGGGGGGTCCCCGCGGGCGCTGGGGGGCGCGGAGCGGGAGGAGCTGCTGCGGCGCGTGGTGGAGCCGATGGCGGGCGGGGGGCTCCGCACTCTCGCCATCGCCTTCCGCGACTTCCCCGCCCGGCCCGAGCCCCCCTGGGACGACGAGCCCGCCGTGGTGGGCGAGCTCACCTGCATCGCCATCGTGGGCATCGAGGACCCCGTGCGGCCCGAGGTGAGGGGGGACAATGGGGGGACAATGGGATAGAGAGGGGACATTGGGGGGGACACGGGGATTAGGGACACGGGAGGGCGTGGGGACAGTGGGGGGACACTGGGGACATGGGGATGGGGGGGACATTGGGATAAAGGGGCCACGAGGGGACACCGGGGACAGGACGGGGACACCGGGGACAGGACGGGGACGGGGACAGGACAGGGACACCGGGGACACCCGGGGACAGGACGGGGACAGGACGGGGACACTCGGGGACAGGACGGGGACACCGGGGACAGGACAGGGACACTCGGGGACAGGACGGGGACACTCGGGGACAGGACGGGGACAGGGACACTCGGGGACAGGACGGGGACACTCGGGGACAGGTGCGTGCGCCAGGTGCCCGAGGCCATCCGGAAGTGCCAGCGCGCGGGGATCACGGTGCGGATGGTGACCGGCGACAACCTGGACACGGCGCGCGCCATCGCGGCCAAGTGCGGGATCCTCCCCGCGGGCGGCGGAGGGGAATGGCTGTGCCTGGAGGGGAAGGACTTCAACCGGAGAATCCGCAACGACCGCGGAGAGGTGAACTGGGAGCACTGGGGGGCACTGGGAGGGGACTGGGGACACTGGGGAAGGGACTGGGGACACTGGGAGGGGGATTGGGGAGACTGGGAGGGGGAGTGGGGACACTGGGAGGGGACTGGGGACACTGGGAGGGGGAGTGGGGACACTGGGAGGGGGAGTGGGGACATGGGGGGACACGGGGAGGGGGACTGGGGACACTGGGGGAGACTGGGAGGGGGAGTGGGGACACTGGGAGGGGACTGGGGACACTGGGGACACTGGGGGGGTCTCTGGGGGTCTCCCCCTCCCCTCAGGTGGAGCGGGAGCGCCTGGACAAGGTGTGGGGGGCAGTTCTGGGGGTGTTCAGGTGACCCTGGGGGGTCTCTGGGGGTCCCCTGGGGGTCTCACCCCCCCCCCTCCGCCCCCCAAACCCCCCCAGGTGGAGCAGGAGCGCCTGGACAAGGTGTGGCCCAAGCTGAGGGTCCTGGCACGGTCATCGCCCACCGACAAACACACCTTGGTCAAAGGTGCGGTTTGGGGAGGGGTCCCGGGGGGTTTGGGGGCATTTCTGGGGGGGCTCTGGCAGAGGGTCCCCAGCCCCTCCCCACCTGTGCCCAGGTATCATCGACAGCACCATCGGGGAGCAGCGCCAGGTGGTGGCGGTCACGGGCGACGGCACCAACGACGGCCCCGCCCTCAAAAAGGCGGACGTGGGATTCGCCATGGTAACGCCCCCTCCCCAAAATATGGGAGCCCAAAATACCGGCACCCAAAAATATGGGAACCCAAAATATCGGGATCCCTCCTTAAAATATCGGGGTTCCAGGGACCCTGAATGTCGGCACCCCTGGGACCCCAAAATATCGGGACCCCTCCCCAGACAGAGGCCTCGGACATCGTTGTGTCCCCTCACCCACCTGGGGTCACCTGTGATCACCTGGGGGGTTACCTGGGGTCACCTGTGGTCACCTGAGGGTCACCTGAGGGTCACCTGGGGGGTCACCTGTGATCACCTGAGGGTCACCTGTGGTCACCTGTGGTCACCTGTCCGTGTCCCCAAGGGCATTGCAGGTACAGACGTGGCCAAGGAGGCCTCTGACATCATCCTGACCGACGACAACTTCTCGAGCATCGTCAAGGCCGTCATGTGGGGCCGCAACGTCTACGACAGCATCGCCAAGTTCCTGCAGTTCCAGCTCACCGTCAACGTGGTGGCCGTGATCGTGGCCTTCACCGGCGCCTGCATCACACAGGTGAGCTCACCTGGCCGGGTGGGACGGGGGGGGTGGTCGGTGTGGCTTTCACTGGTACCTGCATCACACAGGTGAGCTCACCTGCACAGGTGGGGTCTGAATCTCAGTGTCCCTGTGCCCACCTGTCTCATTCCTCTGAGCTCACCTGTGCCCACCTGAGCTCACCTGTCTCACCTGTGCAGGACTCTCCGCTGAAGGCGGTTCAGATGCTCTGGGTCAATCTCATCATGGACACTTTGGCCTGAGCTCACCTGTCTCACCTGTGTCACCTGTCCCCCCTGTCCCCCCTGTCTCACCTGTCTCACCTGTCCCCCCTGTCTCACCTGTCTCACCTGTCCCCCCTGTCCCCCTGTGCAGGACTCTCCGCTGAAGGCGGTTCAGATGCTCTGGGTCAATCTCATCATGGACACTTTGGCCTGAGCTCACCTGTCTCACCTGTCACCTGTCCCACCTGTCCCCCCTGTCTCACCTGTCTCACCTGTCCCACCTGTCTCACCTGTCCCCCTGTCTCACCTGTCTGTCTCACCTGTGCAGGACTCTCCGCTGAAGGCGGTTCAGATGCTCTGGGTCAATCTCATCATGGACACTTTGGCCTGAGCTCACCTGTCCCCCCTGTCCCCCCTGTCTCACCTGTCTGTCTCACCTGTGCAGGACTCTCCGCTGAAGGCCGTGCAGATGCTCTGGGTCAATCTCATCATGGACACTTTGGCCTCCCTGGCTTTGGCCACCGAGCCGCCCACGGAGGCGCTGCTGCTGCGCCGCCCGTACGGCCGCGAGCACCCCCTGGTGTCGGGCACCATGCTGCGCAACATCGTGGGCCACGCGCTCTACCAGCTGCTCGTCATCTTCACCCTGCTCTTCGCTGGTCAGCGACACTGGGGACACTGGGGACACTGGGGACACTGGGGACACTGGGGACACTGGGGGATACTGGGGACACCATGGGGACACTGGGGACACCATGGGGACACTGGGGGACACCATGGGGACACTGGGGGACACTGGGGACACTGGGGGACACTGGGGACACTGGGGACACTGGGGATACTGGGGATACTGGGGACACCATGGGGACACTGGGGGACACCATGGGGACACTGGGGGACACTGGGGATACTGGGGACACCATGGGGACACTGGGGATACTGGGGACACCATGGGGACACCATGGGGACACTGGGGACACACTGGGGGACACTGGGGGACACTGGGGGACACTGGGGACACTGGGGGACACTGGGGATACTGGGGACACCATGGGGACACCATGGGGACACTGGGGACACCATGGGGACAGTGGGAACACTGGGGGACACTGGGGACACTGGGGACACTGGGGACACCATGGGGACACGGGGGGACACTGGGGACACAGGAGAGGGGTTCCACACCCCTGTCCCCACGAGTGTCCCCATGTCCCCGTCCCTGTCCCCATGGGTGTCCCCATGTCCCCGTCCCTGTCCCCAGGGGTGTCCCCATGGGTGTCACGCTGTCCCCAGGGGTGTCACCCTGTCCCCATGGGTGTCCCCATGTCCCGTCCCTGTCCCCAGGGGTGTCCCCATGGGTGTCACGCTGTCCCCATGGGTGTCCCCATGGGTGTCACGCTGTCCCCATGGGTGTCACCCTGTCCCGTCCCTGTCCCCATGGGTGTCACCCTGTCCCGTCCCTGTCCCCAGGGGTGTCACCCTGTCCCCATGGGTGTCCCCATGGGTGTCACCCTGTCCCCATGGCTGTCCCCATGGGTGTCCCCATGTCCCCGTCCCTGTCCCCAGGGGTGTCCCCATGGGTGTCACGCTGTCCCCATGGGTGTCACCCTGTCCCGTCCCTGTCCCCAGGGGAGGTGCTGTTCGACATCGACAGCGGCCGCGCCGCGCCCCTGCACGCGCCGCCCTCCGAGCACTTCACCATCATCTTCAACTCGTTCGTGCTGATGCAGATTTTCAACGAGCTCAACGCGCGCAAACTGCACGGCGAGAGGAACGTGTTCGAGGGCGTGTGCGCCAACCCCATCTTCTGCGCCATCGTCACGGGCACCTTCGCCGCGCAGGTGGGACAGGGGACCTGAGGGGACCTGAGGGGACACTGTGGGGACACTGAGGGGACACTCGGGGACAGGGCCCGGGCAGCCTGGGGTCAGGGGTTTGGGGTGGCAGAGGCCTGGGGGCGTCTTGGAGGGCACCTGTGCCAGCCCCGACCTGGCACCTTCGCGGTGCAGGTGGGACAGGGGACACTGTGGGGACACTGAGGGGACCTGAGGGGACCTGAGGGGACACTGAGGGGACCTGAGGGGACCTGAGGGGACACGGGGGTGTCCGGGGGGTGTGTGACCCCCTGTGACCCCCCTGTGACCCCCGCGCCCCCCCCGTGACCCCCCTGTGACCCCCTGTGACCCCCCTGTGACCCCCTGTGACCCCCCTGTGCCCCCCCTGTGACCCCCCTGTGACCCCCCTGTGACCCCCCTGTGACCCCCCCTGTGACCCCCCCTGTGACCCCCCTGTGACCCCCCTGTGACCCCCCTGTGACCCCCCCTGTGACCCCCCTGTGACCCCCCTGTGACCCCCCCTGTGACCCCCCTGTGACCCCCCGTGACCCCCCCCTGTGACCCCCCCTGTGACCCCCCTGTGACCCCCCTGTGACCCCCCTGTGACCCCCCCTGTGACCCCCCCTGTGACCCCCCTGTGCCCCCCCTGTGACCCCCCTGTGCCCCCCGCGCCCCCTCCCCAGGTGCTGATCGTGCAGTTCGGGGGGAAGCCGTTCAGCTGCTCCCCCCTCAGCGCCGAGCAGTGGCTCTGGTGCCTCTTCCTGGGCGTGGGGGAGCTCGTCTGGGGACAGGTACGGAGACCCCAGACCCAATAGGGACCCCAGACCCACCGGGGACCCCAGACCCACCAGGGACCCCGGACCCAATGGGGTCCCCAGACTCAATGGGGACCCCGGACCCACCAGGGACCCCGGACCCAATGGGGACCCCGGACCCAATGGGGACCCCGGACCCACCGGGGACCCCAGACCCAATGGGGACCCCGGACCCAATGGGGACCCCGGACCCAATGGGGACCCCAGACTCAATGGGGACCCCGGACCCAATGGGGACCCCGGACCCACCGGGGACCCCAGACCCACCGGGGACCCCAGACCCACCGGGGACCCCAGACCCAATGGGGACCCCGAACCCAATGGGGACCCCAGACCCACCGGGGACCCCGAACCCAATGGAGACCCCAGACCCAATAGGGACCCCGGACCCAATGGAGACCCCAGACCCAATAGGGACCCCAGACCCAATGGGGACCCCAGACCCAATGGAGACCCCAGACCCACCGGGGACCCCAGACCCAATGGGGACCCCAGACCCAATGGGGACCCCAGACCCACCGGGGACCCCAGACCCACCGGGGACCCCCAGACCCAATGGGGACCCCAGACCCACCGGGGACCCCAGACCCAATGGGGACCCCAGACCCAATGGGGACCCCGAACCCAATGGGGACCCCAGACCCAATGGGGACCCCAGACCCAATGGGGACCCCAGACCCAATGGGGACCCCAGACCCAGAGGATTCCCATCCAGCCAGGGGACCCCAGACCCACAAATCCCCTCAGACATGGGGAACTCACAGGACCCCCAGAACCCCCTGAGCTATGGGGAGACCCCCACCCCACTGTCCCCCCGCCCCCCAGGTGCTGGTTTGTGTCCCGGGGGGGTCGCAGTGTGGCGGCCCCCCGGGGGCTCCGTGGCCCGCGGGCTCCGAGCCCGATGCCCGGGGCGAGCTGGAGGCGCCCGAGCTGCGCCCGGGGAAGGTTCTGTGGGTGCGGGGCCTGAGCCGCGTCCAGACCCAGGTGAGACCCCGCCCCAAAACGACCCCGCCCCCCGAAATCCCCAAAAAACTGCGGGAAAACCCCAAATTCGGGAATGCCCGGAGGGGAAATGGGGATCCCGGGGGGTTTCGGGGGGGGATTTGGGGGGTTTTAGGCAAATTTGGGAGGTCTGGGGGAAGGATTTCGGGGTGTTTTAGGGAGGTTTGGGGTTTTGAGGGTCGTTTGGGGGCATTTTGGGGGGATTTTGAGGATTTTGGGGTCTTTCAGGGAAGTTCGGGGTCTTTTATGGGAGAGTTTTGGGGGTACTTGGGGTTCGGGGGGAGACTCCTCTTCCCCCCCCCCAATTCCCCCCTTTTATCCCCAAAAATTGGGGGGAGACCCCGAAACTCGGGGATTTCTGGGGTAAAAGGAGGGAAATGGGGTTTTGAGGATTTTTTTTTTTTTTTGGGGGGGGGGGGGTCGGGTCCCCTTTATATTTTCGCGGTGCCCCCCCCTCATTTCCCGTCCCCTCCCCTCCCCCCCAGATGCGGGTGGTCCGCGCCTTCCGCAGCAATTTGGGGAGGGGTCCTCCCCCCCTGCCCCGCCCGGAGCCGCCCCTGGGGGGGCTGGGGGTCGGGGGGGGCCCTTTCGGGGCGCCCCCCCACGCCGAGCTGATTTTTGGGGACACCAGGGACATCCCCCTGATCGACGACACCGACGCCGAGAGCGAGGCCCCCCCGATCCGCCCCTCCCCCAACCGCAACAACAACCACCGGCCCCTCCCCCACCCCGCCCCTCCCCCCGCGCGCCTGCACAGCCTCGAGACCTCGCTTTGAATTTGGGGAGGGGGCGGGGGGGGGGGGCGCCCCCAAAAAATGCCCCGAAATCTGACCCGGCCCCCCCCCCTTTCAAATTGGGGACCCCTCCCAAAATTGGGGACCCCTCCCCCAATAAATTCGGGACCCGCCTCTCAAATTGGGGACCCTCCCCCCGTCTTACATTGGGGACCCCCTCCCCAAATTGGGGACCCCCCCAAAATTGGGGACCCCCCCAAAATTGGGGACCCCCCCACACAAAAAATCCCCTCCCCCTCAAATTGGAGACCCCCCCCCTCAAATTTCACCCCCCCCCCCCCAAATTGCGCCCCCCTCCCCCCACAAGCCAGGTCTGATTTTGGGGGAGGGGCTCAGCTGCAGCCCGGGGTGGGGGTGGGGGAGAAGCGGTTAATTAATTAATTAATCGAGTCATTAGTTATTAATTTATTGGGGTTTAATCGATGTAATTATTTATTGGGGGGGGCGCACACGGGGTCGGGACCCCTCCCCCCCCCGTGTGCGCCCCTCCCCCCCCGTGGGAATTAAACACGGCCGAGGCTGAGGGGGGAGGGGCTCGTGTGGTTTTATTTTTGGGGGGGGGGGGGAATTTGGGGAGGGGTCTCTGCCCTTGGGGGGGGTCGGGACGGGGATTTGGGGGGGTCGCTCTGGGTTTGGGGTTTTTTGGGGGGGTCCATGCCTTTTTTTTTTTTTTTTTTGGGGGCGTGTCCATCCATTGTTTTTTGGGGGGGGGGTCCCTCCATTTTTTTACATTTTTTTTTTGGGGGGGGGTCCATCCAATTTTTTTTTTTTTTTGGGGGGGGTCCCGGGGTCTGTCAGGACCTGTGGGGGGAGAATTTCTTTTTTGGGGGAGGGGTCTCAGGGTCTCTGTGCGCGGGGGGGGGGCTCTGCCTGTCCGTCCTTTTGTGGGGGAGGGGTCGGCGGGGGGAGGGGTGGGGGGGCGGGGGCGGGGCGGCCCCTCCCCCCACCTGCGTGTCCAGGCTGTAGAGCCCCAGAAGGTCCCGCACGATTCCCTCCAGCGCGGGAGGGGTTAACCCCGGGCTCAGCACCTGGGGGGAGGGGAGGGGGCTGGTCAAACAGTGAGACCCCCCCCCCAAAAAAAAAAAAAAAAAAAAAATCCCATCCAAAATCCCACCGGGAACCCCCAAAATCCCCCCAGGACCCCCCAAAATCCCACCAGGACCCCCCAAAATCCCACCGGGAACCCCCAAAATCCCCCAAAATCCACCAGGACCCCCCAAAATCCCACCGGGAACCCCCAAAATTCCCCAAAATCCCACCGGGAACCCCCAAAATTCCCCAAAATTCCCCAAAATCCACCAGGACCCCCCAAAATCCCCCCAGGACCCCCCAAAATTCCCCAAAATCCCACCGGGACCCCCCAAAATTCCCCAAAATCCCCCCAGGACCCCCCAAAATCCCCCTCAAACCTCCCCAAAGTCCCCAAATCCACCCCAAATCCCCCCAGGACCCCCCAAAAACCTCCCCAAACCCCCCTAAAATCCCCTCAAAACCCCCCAAAACCCCCTAAATCCCCCCTAAATCCCCCCCAAATCCCCCCCAGCCCCCCCCCCTCCCCACCTTGCCCTCACCTGCCACCAGCGGGGGGGGGTCCCGGGGGGGGTCGCGCCCCCGCACAGCTCCAGCCCCAGGTGCAGCGCGGCCGCCGCCAGGTGAGGGGGGGGGTGGCGCAGGCCCAGCCCCCCCGCGGCCCCGTCCCTCAGCAGCGCCCACGCGACCCCCGGGACCCTCCCCCAGGGCCCCCCGCCCCAGCGGCCCAGCGCCAGCAGGTACTGCAGCAGGTACTGGGGAGGGGGGGGGGAAACGGGGTGAGAGACCCCCCGAGAGACCCGAAAATAGCCCCAAAACCCCCCAAAAAATCCCCAAAATATCCCCCAATAACCACCCAAAAATCCCCAAAAAATCCCCAAAATATCCCCCAAAAATCCCCAAAATATCCCCCAATAACCACCCAAAAATCCCCAAAATATCCCCCCAAAATAACCACCCAAAAATCCCCAAAATATCCCCCAATAACCACCCAAAAATCCCCAAAAAATCCCCAATATCCCCCAAAAATCACCCCCAAAATCCCCCCAAAATCACCCCAAAAATCATAACAAAATCCCCAAAAATCTCAAAAAAATCCCCACAAAATCCCCTTTTGAGACCCCCCCAAATATCCCCCAAAATCCCCCCCACATTCCCATTTTTGGGGAAGGGGCTTCAGGGACCCGTCCCCAAAATCCCCTCTGGGCTTTCAGGAAGTCTTTGCGGGTTTGGGGGATTTTTGGGGTTTTTTTGGGGATTTTGGGGTTTTTTTGGGGATTTTTGGGGTTTTTTTGGGGATTTTGGGGTTTTTTTGGGGATTTTTGGGGTTTTTTTGGGGATTTTGGGGTTTTTTGGGATCCCTGGATTTGGGGATTTTTTTGGGGGGGGTTTTGGGGTTTTTTGGGGGGTTTTTGAGGTTTTTTGGGGTCCCAGAATTTCGGGGTTTTTTTTGGGGTTTTTTTTGGGGTTTTTTGGGGGTTTTTTGGGGTTTTTTGGGGTCCCTGGACTTGGGGTTTTTTTGGGGTTTTTTTGGGTTTTTTGGGGTCCCAGAATTTCGGGGTTTTTTTCGGGGTGCCCGGGGGGTCTCAGGCTGGTTTTGGGGAGGGGTCTCACCTTGTGCGGGTGCTCCAGGGGCAGCCGGAAGCGCAGCACCCGCAGCAGCAGCAGCTCGCACTGCAGGAGGCTGTCCCGGAGCCCCCAAAAATCGCCGTCCAGGGCCGGGGGGGCGGAGCCGGGCTGGAGACACCTGGGGGGGCAGGGGGCACATTCTGGGGGTCCTGGAGGCGTTCGGGGTCACCTGAGGGGAGCTCGGGGGTACCTGAGGGCGACCTTCAGGTGATTTGGGGGCACTTTTGGGTCACCTGTGTAAGGGTTTGGGGATTTCGGGGTTACCTGTGTAAGGGTTTGGGGATTTCGGGGTTACCTGGGCAGTTTTGGGGTATTGCGGGGTTACCTGTGCCCCTGTGCTCACCTGAGGGTGACGTTGAGGACGTCCCGGGCGCGCCGGGGGGTGCCCTGGGCCTTGGCGGCCACGAAGAGCGCGGCGGCGGCCACCAGGTACCGGTCCTGGGGGGCCCCGGGGGCCACGGCGGCCGCGAAGGCGTGGAAGGAACCGCAGGCGGTGGCCAGGGCGGCCGAGCCCAGCCCCAGCTTCACACCTGGGGACACCTGGGGTCACCTGGGGTCACCTGGGGACACCTGGGTCACACCTGGGGACACCTGGGGTCACCTGGGGACACCTGGGGTCACCTGGGGTCACCTGGGGACACCTGGGTCACACCTGGGGACACCTGGGGTCACCTGGGTCACACCTGGGGTCACCTGGGGACACCTGGGTCACACCTGGGGACACCTGGGGTCACTTGGGGACACCTGGGTCACACCTGGGGACACCTGGGTCACACCTGGGGACACCTGGGGTCACCTGGGGACACCTGGGGTCACCTGGGGTCACCTGGGGACACCTGGGTCACACCTGGGGACAACTGGGTCACACCTGGGTCACACCTGGGTCACACCTGGGGACACCTGGGCCACACCTGGGTCACACCTGGGGACACCTGGGGACACCTGGGGACACCTGTATCACCTGGCTGTCACCTAGGTCACACCTGGGGGGGGAGGTCACTGACCCCAGCCCGCCCCCTCTGTGCCACGATGACGTCACGGTGACATCACCGAGCTCAGCTCCACAACAACCCCATCGATACCCGCACCATGACGTCACTGCAGCACGCCTATGATGTCATGCCGCTGCCACTCTGACGTCATTGTACCGTCCCCAAACCGCCGCCACCACCCGCGGCTCACTCCCAGCCACGGGGGCCATGATGTCACCGTTCCCCGATGACGTCACAAGCCCCCCCTACCCGCCTCCATGATGAACCGCGCGACTCGGAACCGCGCCCGGGCCTCGGCCCCGCCGGGGTCGGGGGGGCCGCGTGACGTCAGGGCCCGCGTCGGTGACGTCATGGAGCGCGCGTTAAGGCCTCGGTGACGTCACGGGCGGCCGGGGCCGCGCGCGGGACCCGGAGGCGGCGGCGGCGGCGGCCACGGGGGCGCGCGCGCGCCGGGCACTTCCGGGTCACGCGGCCGCGCCGCCCGCTCCGATTGGCTGAGCGACACCGCGAGGGGCGGGGCTTGGGTCCGACCACCGCCCAATGGCGCGCCTCAACACAGCGCAGAGCTCTTTGATTGGTCAAGGCCCCGCGGAGCGCCGCCCAATAAGGGAGGCGGGACGGCCGGAAGAGCCAATAAGGGAGAGGGGCGGGAGGGCGGAGCGGCCCCTCCGAGATGAGCGCGGGAAAAATGGCGGAGGCGGCGGCGGCGATTCTGGAGCGGCTGGAGGTGACGGAGGGGCCCTGAGGGGCCGGGGGGGCCCCGAACCTCCGGGGGGGTCCCGGTTCCGTGGGGGGCTCCCGGTACCGTGGGGGGGGTCCCGGTTCCGTGGGGGGTCCCGGTTCCGTGGGGGGTCCCGGTTCCGTGGGGGGTCCCGGTTCCGTGGGGGGGCCCTGAGGGGCCGGGGGGGGTCCCGGTACCGTGGGGGGTCCCGGTTCCGTGGGGGGGTCCCGGTGCCGTGGGGGGGTCCCGGTACCGTGGGGGGTCCCGGTACCGTGGGGGGTCCCGGTTCCGTGGGGGGTCCCGGTACCTTCCCGCGGCCCTTCCCGCTCCCCTCAGTGTTTGTGCCCCCCCAGAACGGATCCCCGCCCCCCCCAGGGTTTATGGCCCCCCCATTTTCCCCCCCAGACCCCCCCCCCCCATTTTGCCCCCCAATATTTATGATCCCCCCCCCCAGGCCCTGTCGTGCCCCCCGGGTTTGGGGCTCTCCCCCCTGGCCCCCCCCGAGGCGCTGGCGCTGCTGTCCCGGCCCTCGGGGCGGCGCCGGGAGCTGCTGCTGTGGCTGTGCGCCAGGTACGGGGACCCCAAAACCGGGAAGGGGACCCCAAAAATGGGGAGGGGACCCCAAAAACTGGGGAGGGGACCCCAAAACCGGGGAGGGGATCCCAAAAAGGGGGAGGGGACCCCAAAAACCGGGGAGGGGACCCCAAAAACCGGGGAGGGGACCCAAAAACCGGGGAGGGGACCCCAAAAACTGGGGAGGGGACCCCAAAACCGGGGGGGACCCCAAAAATGGGGAGGGGACCGAAAACCGGGGAGGGGACCCCAAAACCGGGGAGGGGACCCCAAAACGGGGGAGGGGATCCGAAAACCGGGGAGGGGACCCCAAAAATGGGGAGGGGACCCCAAAAACGGGGAGGGGACCCAAAAACCGGGGAGGGGACCCAAAACCGGGAGGGGACCCCAAATTGGGGAGGGGACCCCAAAAATAGAGGGGAGGTCGGGAAGGGGGATTTGGAAAAGGGGGATGGGGGGGCACCCCGAATTTGGGGAGGTTCTGGAAGGGTCTCGGTACCGGGGAGGGGTCGGGGAGGGTCCTAGAAGGGGGGAGCACCCCAGGACTGGGTGTTCCCCAATAATCCCAGCCCCTCCCCCCAGGATCTCCCCCCCCCTCGGCGCCCACCTGGAGTCGCTCCCCGAGGACGCTCAAATGAGGGGTGAGCCCCCCCCCCAAAAAACCCCAAAATCCTCCCAAAAATTCCCCCGAGAACTCCAAAATGCCCCCAAAAAAAACCCCAAAAAACTCCCAAATCGCCCCAAAAATCCTCAAATTTCCCAACCCCTGCTCCTTCCTGCCCCCCCGATCCCCTCTGAGACCCCCAAAAAACCCCAAAACGCCTCCCAGTTTAACCAGTGCCCCCTCCCCAGAAATGGCCGATCTGGGGGCTCAGCTGATGCTCTGTGGGCCCGACGACCTCGCCCTGGTGCAGGTGGGGAGGGGTCCGGGGGGGTCTGGGGGGAATTTTGGGGTCTCTGGGAGTGACAGGGAGCGGGAAAATTTGGCGATTTTGGGGATTTTTTTGGGGTCTTGGAGGGGTCAGGAAGGTTGGGGGAATCTCAGGGGTCCCGGAGGGATTTTGGGGGTTTTTTTGGGGGGGATCTGTGGGTGATGTTCGTGCCTGGGTGTCCTGGTTTACGACAAATTCGGGAGGAAAATTTTGAACGAGATTCCTCTAGGAAAAAAGGGAAAAAAAAGAAAAACTTTATGTTGAGCGGGCAGGAGCTCCCAGCACAAAAGGAACAACGAGCAAAGGGGGGGACGGAGCCAGAACCGGGGATTTGGGGACACCCCGAGACACTGGGGAGGATTTCTGGGGCTCCCGGGGGGATTCTGGGGTCTGGGTTTCTTTTTTTGAGCTGAATTTTGGGTCTGGGGTCTCCCCTGCAGGGCACAGCCCCCCCCGAGCAGCAGCTCCGGTTCCTCCAGGACCTTCTGGACGCCGCCCCCCCCCCCAAAAACCTGGTCTGGACCCCCCTCAGTTCCCCCCTGACCCCCCCGCCCCCGAATTCCCCCCAAATCCCCCCCAAATTCCCAATTTCCCCCCAGAAAGGCCCCCCAGGGCCGTCCCGTTCCTGCTGAAGCTGCTGGAGACCCCCGAGGGGAGGGCGGCCCTGAGACCCCCCCACCTCCCCCCGCTGCCTGTGGAGCTCTCAGAGACCCCCCCCAGACCCAGGTGAGGATCTGGGGACCCCCCCGGGCTCCCCCCAGCCCCAGATCCCCCCCTCACCCCCCCTCTGCCCCTCCCCAGGAGACCCCTCCCCGAATTGGAGGCGGAATTGGGGAGGGTCCGGCGGGACCTGGAGGAGCTGCAGGCCCAGGTGGGGCTGGGGGATTCTGGGGGGGTTTGGGGGTCCCAGGGGGGGTTTGGGGAGGATTTTTGGGGGTCCCGGGGGGGGTTTGGGGGGGAATTTTGGGGGTCCCGGGGGGGGTTTGGGGGGGGAATTTTGGGGGTCCCAGGGGGGGTTTGTGGGGGAATTTTGGGGGTCCCCGGGTGGTTTGGGGGGGAATTTTGGGGGTCCCCGGGTGGTTTGGGGGGGAATTTTGGGGGTCCCACTATGGGATGAAGCAGCCCCGGGTGAGCCTGGGCTCTTTCTGGGCCGAATTTGGGGGTTTTTGGGGATTTTTGGGGGGGCGATTTCCCCCCTGCCCCCTTCATCCTTTTCTCTTTCAGGAGTCAAATTTGGGGGGGTCCCCACCCCCTGAGTCCCCAAATTTGGGGGTCCTGGCGGGGGCTTTTGCCTCGCTGGCCGCAGATTTTGGGGCCTCGGGGCTCTGGGACACCCGGAGACCCCCCCAGACCCTCCCAGTTCACCCCAGTGGGGCCCGGGCCCCCCCCGTGGGGAGGGGGCTGCGGGGGCTGCGCCAGGTGAGGGGGGCGGGGGGTTTGGGGGGGAATTTGGGGAGGGGGTTTGAGATTTGGGGGATTTTTGGGGGGGATTTTGGGGAGGGGGTTTGAGATTTGGGGGATTTTTGGGGGGATTTTGGGGAGGGGGTTTGAGATTTGGGGGATTTTTGGGGGGGGTCTCAGGGGTTTTGGTTAATGGGGGAAATTTGGGGGTCCCACAGTGGGGCTGGGGGGTCTCTGTGCCCTATGGGGGGGAGGGGAATTTGGGGGGTCATTTGGGGGGTCCCAAACCCCTTTTTGGGGGGGGATCTCTGCTTTATTTTGGGGGTTCCTGGGGGGGTCTCGGCTCCATAAAGGGAATTTGGGGAGGGGTCACACGGCATGGGGGGGGGGCTGTGACCCCAGACCCCTCCCCCCCCCAGGGTTTGGGGACCCTGACCCAGCTCGGGGCCGGCGCGGGGGCGGTGACGCAGCTCGAGGGGGTCGCCGAGGCCATCCGTGAGTCTGGGGGGGCGCCCCAAAAACCGCCCCAAAAACCGCCCCAAAACCGCCCCAAAACACCCCAAAACCGCCCCAAAACACCCCAAAAACCGCCCCAAAACGCCCCAAAAACTGCCCCAAAAACTGCCCCCAAAACCGCCCCAATTTGACGTTTCAAAACATCCGGGGGGTGCCGTAGGGCATTTTAAAACTGCCCCAAAGGGCCGCCCCAGAACACCCCTAAACCGCCCCAAAACGCCTTATGCTCTTTTCGGGTCCCCCCAATTTGGGTTTTTTTTCGGGGGGGTGGTGGAATTTCTGGGCTTTGGGACCTTTTTTGGGATGGGAGCCGTTTGTCTCGGGGGAGGAATTTCTGGGCTTTGGGACCTTTTTTGGGATTTCGGAGCCGTTTGTGGGGCTGCAAACTGCGGGGCTTGGGGAAGGATTTTAGCCTTGGAGTCGCTCTGTGGGGTTGGGGTGAGTTTTTAGGATTGGGGGGGGTCCCTTTTAACCCCAAATTTTTATTTCTCCCCCCCCAGGATCCCAAATCCCCCCCCTCTCGCGTCGCTTCCAAATCCCCGACCTGGATCAATCCCGCTGAATCCGGGGGGGTTTTGTTTTGTTTATTTTTTAATTAATAATAAAAATAAAGATTTTTCTCCTTTCCGGGGGGGGGTGGCAGAAATCCTTGGGGGCCTCCCGGGATTGCTGGGATGATTTTGGGGCGGGGGGGCGGGGGGGCCGCGCCGTTTCGGGCCCTATAAGGGCAGCGGATCCCGAGCCGTGACTCAGCCCGGATTCCAAAATTCCCGAATTCCAGACCCGGGGGGGGGGGATGACGTCACTGCCCCCCCCCCTTCCCAGCCCAAATTCCAGGCGGGATGAGATCACCGGGATGGGGCCGGGGGGGTTGGGGGGAGAATTTGGGGGATTTGGGGGAGGGGGGGGGAAATTGGGGTTGGGGGAGGGGTTGGTGGAGACCCCGCCCCAAAAAAACATTTGGGGGCGGGGGGAGAGGTTTTTAAAAAAGGGGGAAAATCCCTAAAAACAAAGTCCTGGGGGAGGGAGGAAATCCTGAAATAATTTGGGGGGAGAAACCCTAAAATAATTTGGGGTTGGGGGGAATAAATCCTGAAACCCAAAAAAAGTTTAATAAAAATAAATTGAGGGAAAGAAGGGGGGAAGGGGGGTGGGGGTGAGCCCCGGCCGGGGTCTGTGGCGTTGGTGCCGTTGGTGTCTCCGGTGCCGGGCTCTGGCTCTGTTCGCTTTCCTGGCCTGAGAGCGGAGTTTCGGTGGGTCTCGTTCTCGGCCGCTCAGCGCCGCGCGCTCCGGGTTTAGGCGCGGTTTTATCTCCGCTCGGGGCTCGGCCCAGCTCGTCCCGGCCTCGCCTTCCCTCCCTCCGGCCTCGCCGGCGCTCCTCAGTCAGTTCAGCCGGGCGGTCCCGGCGTTTCCCCGGATTGTTTCCCCCCCTCCCTCTCCCCGATACCCTCGGGGCCTGTTGGGGACCCCCAGGGACCCCCGGGACTGACCCCCAGGGACCCCCAGGGACCCCCGGGACTGACCCCCGGGACTGACCCCCGGGACTGACCCCCAGGGACCCCCGGGACTGACCCCCGGGACTGACCCCCAGGGACCCCCAGGGACCCCCGGGACTGACCCCCAGGGACCCCCGGGACTGACCCCCGGGACTGACCCCCGGCAGCCCCGCCCGGACCGGACCGAGACCCGGGCGAGGCTCCGAGTGTCTCACCCCCGGAGCCGTGACTGAGCCTTTTGTCACCTGCTCTCGTTGTTTCCCGTGCTGGGCGCGTTTTGCAGGTTAAATAAACATTTTTGGGGTTTTTTTCCCCCACTCTTCTCTGGGGAAATTCTCCCCGAACGCGGGGGGGGGGGTCGTGGGGGTTTGGGGTCCGGGGGCTCCTTCCCGAGGGTTCCCCCCAAATTTGCCCTAAACCGGGACCCCCCAAATGACCCCAGGGTGACCCCGGGGGTCTCTGCAGGTGTGGCCTCAGGTGTGACACGGGGGGGGGAGACACCTGTGGGGGAGGGGGCCGGGGGACACGAGGGGGCACAGCCGTCACACCTGGACACACCTGGACACACCTGGACACACCTGGACACACCTGGGAGCGGGACACCTGTGGGTGACACCTGTGGGTGACACCTGTGGGTGACACCTGTGCCCGGCCCCTGGAGGTGCTGAGGACACGGGGGGTGGCCCAGGTGTGGCCCAGGTGTGGCCCAGGTGTCACCTGTGTCCCTGTCACCTGCCCAGGTGTGTGACACCTTTCGTTCCCACGCGGCTCTTCCAGGTGTCCCTCGTGTGGTGTCATTTGGGGGGGGTGGAGGTGACACAGGTGTGGGCGTGGCCCGGGTCAGGTGACACAGGTGTGGGCGTGGCCCGGGTCAGGTGACACAGGTGTGGGGGTGGGACAGGTGTGGGTGTGGCCTTGGGTGCGGGCGTGGCCCAGGTCACGTGACAGGTTCACGAGCACCGTTAGCTGTGTTATAATTAAGCCTCGTTAATTAACGCCTCATTAACGGCTCCCTGCTGATGAGCCCCCCCCATTACTGTATTCCCTAATTAAGGCCCTCGTTAATGAGCCCCCATTAATTGATGCCCCAGTAATTAATCCCGGAATGAACCCCCACACCTTCCCCTGTAATTAACCTTTCCTTCATTAACTCTTTCCCTAATTAACCCCATCACGCACCCCCTGAGCTCCTCCAGATTTAACCCTTCCTTAATTATTTCCCTAATTAACCCCCTAGAACTGCCCCCATAATTAACCTTTTCTTCATGAGCTCTTTCCCTAATTAGCCCCGTAACGACCCCCCCGAGGTCCCCCTGTCATTAACGTTTCCTTAATTAGGCCCAAATTACCGCCCGGAACCCCCCGATAGCGGCTCTTTCCTTAATTAACCCCGCTAATTAACAGCCCCGTTTCCCCCCCTCGTTATCGCGGCCGCCGCGACTTCCGGGGAGCGCGGGGGGGGGAGGGGCCCGAACCGGGGGGAGGGGCCCCATGGAGACCCCATAGAGACCCCATAGAATCCTATGGAGACCCCATAGAGACCCCATAGAACCCTATAGAGACCCCACAGAGACCCCATAGAACCCTATAGAGACCCCACAGAGACCCCATAGAACCCTATGGAGACCCCACGGAACCGTGTGGGATCCCACGGAACCCGACGGAGACCCCATAGAATCCTATAGGACCCTATAGAACCCCGCGGGACCCCATAGAGAGACCCTCTAGAATCCTACAGAACCCTATGGAGACCCCACAGAGACCCCATAGAGACCCCACAGAGACCCCACAGAACCCTATGGAGACCCCGCAGAGACCCCACAGAGACCCCGTAGAATCCTATGGAGACCGCGCAGAGACCCCACAGAGACCCCACAGAACCCTATGGAGACCCCGCAGAGACCCCACAGAGACCCCACAGAACCCTATGGAGACCCCGCAGAGACCCCACAGAGACCCCACAGAACCCTATGGAGACCCCACAGAGACCCCATGGAACCCCATAGAATCCTCTAGAGACCCTATAGAACCGTGTGAGACCCCACAGAACCCTATAGAATCCCATAGAACCCCATGGAGATCCTATAGAACCCCATAGAGACCCCATAGAACCCTATGGAAACCCCATAGAGTTCCTATGGAACCCTATACAGATCCTATCGAGACCCTATAGAACCCTTTGAGACTCTGAGAAAGCCCAATAGAACCACGTGAGACCCTATAGAGACCCTATAGAACACCCCAGAGACCCCCTGGAGCCCCAGAGGACCCTATAGAGACCCTATAGAGACCAACGGGGACCTATAGAATCCCTGAGCCCTGTCAGACCCCATAGAGACCCGGGGGACCCCTATAGAGACCCCAGCGATCCCCCAGCCCCCCAAAACCTCCCCAAAATCCCCTCCCCCCCCTTTATGGGGTCCCCAAAACTCCCCCCGAACCCCCCCCGGCTTTATGGCCCCCCCAAATCCCCCCCCCCCAAATTTCTCCCCCCCCCCCGAATTTCCCCTCCCGTTTTATGCCCCCCCAAATCTGCCCCCCCCAATTCCCCCCCCCGCTTTCTGGCCCCCCCAAATCCCCCCCGACCCCTCCCCTGCCCCCCCGTGCCCCCCCCGGGGCGGGGCTCTCTCCGCTCCTTACCAATTAAGGCTCCGCGCGCGCCGCGCGAGCCCCCGGTACCGGCACCGCCACCGCGCGGGGCCACCGGGACCACCGGGACCGCTCCGGGACCACCCAAACCCCCCGGGACCACCGGGACCGCTCCGGGACCACCGAAATCCCCCGGGACCACCGGGACCGCTCCGGGACCACCGAAAACCCCCGGGACCACCGGGACCGCTCCGGGACCACCCAAACCCCCCGGGACCACCGAAATCCCCCGGGACCACCGGGACCGCTCCGGGACCACCGGAATCCCCCCGGGACCACCGGAATCCCCCCGGGACCACCGAAATCCCCCCGGGACCACCCCCGCTACCAGCACCGGGACCACCCGGACCGATCACCAGGTGAGGACCCCCCGGGACCACCGGGACCACCAGCCCTGGGCGCCCCCGAGCCCCAAGGATTGACCCCGACCCCCGACCCTTGGGTGCCCCGGGACCACCAAACCTCCCCCGGGACCAGCAGGACCCCCGGTGGGCACCCCAAGTTTGGAGGGGGGGAAGACCCCTCCCCTAAGGGGTGACGACCCCCCCCCCCGATTTTGGGGACCCCCCTCGGGCGACCCCCGAGTGGGGTTTGGGGACCCCGGGTTTGGGTTGGGGGCCCCTCCCGTTTTTGGGGGGTCTGAGGAGCCCGGAGTGGCCGAGCCCCCCTTTTTGGGGTGGGGGTCTCTATTTGGGACCGCGTTTGGGGTCGGGGGTTTCCGATTATTGGGGTCCCTCATTTTGGGGGGTCCCTCGTTATGGGATCCCCCGACGGCCACATCCCCCATTATTGGGGTCCCCCATTATTGGGATTCCCTTTTTGGGGGGTCCCTCATTCCTGGACCCCCCATTCCTGGACTCCCCCACCTCCCCGTCCCCCGTTTTGGGACCCCCCATTATTAGCGCCCCTCATTATTGGGGTCCCCCGTTGTTGGGACCCCTCCCCATTTTGGGCTCCCCCATTCCTGGGACCCCCCCATTATCAGCACCCCCCACCCCTGCACCCCGATTATCGCGATCCCGGTTATCCCTGCGCCCCCACATCCCTTTCCCCTATTGTCCCCCCTCCCCATTATCGCGATCCCCGATAATCGCGATCCCCCATTATCCCCCCACTATCGCGATCCCCGCTTATCCCTGCACCCCCACATCCTTTATTCCCTTTATTCCCTTTATTCCCTTTATTCCCTTTATTCCCTTTATTCCCTTTATTCCTTTCCCCCATCCCCAGTTATCGCCATCCTCCATCCCCTCTATCGCGATCCCCGATTCTCGCTATCCCCCATTATTTCCCCCTATCGCGATCCCCCCAATCTCTCCCCTATTATTTACCCTCAATCTCTCCCCCCATTATCCCCCTCCCCATTATTTCCCCTCTATCGCGATCCCCCCACTGTCCCCCTCCCCATTCTCCCCCTCCCCACTCTCCCCCTATCGCGATCCCCCCAATCTCTCCCCCATTATTTCCCCCCAATATCTCCCCCCATTCTCCCCCTCCCCACTATTTCCCCTCTATCGCGATCCCCCCATTCTCCCCCTCCCCATTATCTCTCCCTATCTCTGCCCCCAATCTCTCCCCCTCCCCATTATTTCCCCCCAATCTCTCCCCCATTATCTCCCCCTATCTCTGCCCCCCAATCTCTCCCCCATTATCTCCCCCCGTCTCTGCCCCCCAATCTCTCCCCCTATCTCTGCCCCCCAATCTCTCCCCCTCCCCAATCTCTCCCCCTATCTCTGCCCCCCAATCTCTCCCCCATTATCTCCCCCCATCTCTGCCCCCCAATCTCCCCCTCCCCATTATCTCCCCCCGTCTCTGCCCCCCAATCTCCCCCCGGCTGTGGCGGTGCCCGCCGTGCTGACCCTCCCCCTGGCCGCAGCCCCTCCCCAGCCATGAGCGCGCCGGGCGGGCGGGGCCGCGGGGCCGAGCCCGGGGGAGCGGCGGCAGCGGCGGGAGCCGAGCCCGAGATGCCGGCCACGGAGAAGGACCTGGCGGAGGACGCGCCCTGGAAGCGCATCCAGCAGAACACGTTCACCCGCTGGTGCAACGAGCACCTCAAATGCGTGCAGAAGCGAGTGGGCAACCTGCAGACGGACCTGGGCGACGGGCTGCGCCTCATCGCGCTGCTCGAGGTGCTGAGCCAGAAGCAGATGGGCCGCAAGTACAACGCGCGCCCCACGTTCCGCCAGATGCAGCTCGAGAACGTCTCGGTGGCGCTCGAGTTCCTGGAGAGGGAGAACATCAAACTCGTGTCCATCGGTGAGAGCCGGGGGGGGGAGACGGGGGGCGAGGGGAGACCCCCCCCCAAAAAAAAAAACAAAAAACCGCAAAGTTTGGGGGGTGGCAGGTGAGGTTTGGGTGGGAAAAAATGAGATTTAAAGTTGTTTGTTTGGCGAGGAAAGCTCGGGGAGAGGGCTCGGAAATTGGGGAGGGGGCGAGCGGAGCCCCCCGGAAATGTCTGGGGGGGTGGAAAGCGTGCGGGACTTCGGAGGAGTTTGGGGTTTGGGGGGAAAAAATGAGATTAGAGGCGTGAGGAAAGGTTGGAAATCTCGGAGAGAGGGCTCGGAAATTGGGGAGGGGGCGAGCGGAGCCCCGAGAAAATGTTCGGGGGGTGGGAGGGTCTGGGAGTCGCGGAGGAATCGGATTGTGAGGGGAAATAGAGGCTGGAGCGAGGGGGGGTTTGGGGTGACAAAGCGGTGAATTCTCCTTAAGAGTCTTTGAAATTGGGGAGGGGGCCGAGACCCCCGCCCCGGAAAAGTTTGGGGGGGTGGGGAGGGCGTGGAAGTTACGGAGGAGTTGGATTTTGGGTGGAAAAAAGGAGATTCGAGAGGTTTTGTGTCGCTGAAAAAAGAGGCGAAAAGTTCTCAAAGCGGCGCTGGAGATTGGGGAGGGGGCGTGCGACCACCCCCCAAAAAAATCCGGAATTTTTTGGGGGGGAGGGGGCGGGGCAAACGGGAGTTGTGCAGAAATTGGAATTTTTCGGGGCGAAGAAACCAAAAAGGGAGATCGGAGGAGTTCGTGTTGCTGAAAAAGCGGCGAATTCCACCCGAAACGGGCTCGGGAATTGGGGAGGGGGATTCTGGGGACTCCCCCCTCCCCTCCCGGAGGCCGGAAATTTGGGGAGGGGTCGGCAGGGAGACCCCCGGGCTGCGGAGGAAGGGGCGGAGCGCGGCGCTCGGCGCTGGGGAAAAAGCGGCGAATTCTGCCCGAAATGGGCTCGGGAATTGGGGAGGGGGCTCCCGGGAGAGCCCCCCAGAAATGGGGAGGGGGAACCCCCCAAATGGGGAGGGGTCTCTGGCGATGGAAGATCGAACTGGTTTTACTGGTGAGGAGGGGGCGGGGCAGGATCCCCTCCCCCCCCCCCCAAAGGGTTCCGGAAATTGGGGAGGGGTCCCGGAACACCCCAAAAATCTGGGGAGGGGGGTCGGCTGGGAGACCCCCAAAAATGGGGAGGGGTCTCCAAGAGGGGGAGATCGAACTGGTCCCAGCTGGAGAATGGGGAGACCCCCCCCAAAAAAAAGGACCCCGAAATTGGGGAGGGGTCCCAAAATTGGGGGGAGGGGGGCGAACCCCGAACCCCCCGCGATAATTTTGGGGGGGGGGGTCCCCAGATAACCCCAGAGTGAAAAGGGGGGGCTCCTGAGACCCCTCCCCATTTTGGGACCCCCCCCAGGAATCTTTTGGGGACCCCTCCCCACATTTAGGGCGGGGTTTTGGGGACCCCTCCCCCCTAAAAATCCCACCCGGGGGGGTCCGGGAGACCCCTCCCCACTTTTGGGGTTCCGTTTGAGACCCCTCCCCCCCCCCCGAATTTGGGACATTTCGAATTTAGACCCCTCCCCCAAATTTGCGCCCCCTCCTCAATTTGGGACCCCGAAGTTAAAGGGGAGGGTCCGGGAGACCCCTCCCCACCCCGGGGGGGCTCCCCCTGTTCTCGGGGCCGTTTTTGGGACCCCTCCCCAAATTTTGAGACCCCTCTCCATTTTCGACCGCCCCCTCCCCAATTTAGGACCCCCCCCCAAATTTGGGGAGACCCCGAAATTAAAGGGGGGGAGGGGGGAGGGTCCGGCCCCTCCTCCCAGCGCAGGAATTTGGGGAGGGGGCGCCGCTTTTGGGGCTCGGGGGGGTCCTGGGGGGGTCCCGGGGGTTTTGGGGGGTCCCGCGGATTTTGGGGGGGGTCCCGGGGGGGGGTCGCGGGGGGGCGGGGCGGGGGGCGTGGCCTCGGCAGTGGCCGAGCCCTTATAAGGCCAAAAAATGCTGGAGCGGGGGGGGAGGGGCCGGAGCCCATCCCCCACCCCCCGACCACGCCCCTCCCCCCTCCCCCCAAAATCCGCCCCCAAATCCCCCCAAACCGCGGGGCGCGGCCCCCCCCCCCCCCCAAAACCCGCGCGAGGGGGGAGGGGAGCGGGGGAGACCCCGGGGGGGATTTGGGGACACCCGGAAAGGCCCAAAGGGACCCCAAAACCGGGAACGGGAACTGGGGACGCCCCAAAAACCCCGGCAGACACCCCAAAACCAGCGGCGGGAACTGGGGACACCCCAAAAACCCCAAAACCGTGAATGGCACCTGGGGACACCCCGGACACCCCAAAAGGGATTCGGGGACTGGTCCTGAGACCCCCAAAACCCCCAAAGGGACCCCAAAAGCGGCAGCGGGACCTGGGAACCTTCCCTGACACCCCAAAACCCCAACGGGGCCTTGGGGGCCACGCCCAGAGACCCCAAAAACCGCGCGCGGGGGGTGGGGCCACGCCCCAAAACCCCAAAACCCCAAAACCAGTAACAGGAACTGGGAACCAGCGCTGAGAGCACAGAAACGCTGCCGGGGTGTGGGGACACACCCAGGGACCCCAAAACCCCAACGGGGACCGGGGGACACACCCAGGGACCCCAAAACCCCAACGGGGACCGGGGGACACACCCAGGGACCCCAAAACCCCAACGGGGACCGGGGGACACACCCAGGGACCCCAAAACCCCGAACGGGGACCGGGGGACACACCCAGGGACCCCAAAAACCCCAACGGGGACCGGGGGACACACCCAGGGACCCCAAAAACCCCAACGGGGACCGGGGGACACACCCAGGGACCCCAAAACCCGAACGGGGACCGGGGGACACACCCAGGGACCCCAAAACCCCAACGGGGACCGGGGGACACACCCAGGGACCCCAAACCCTCCATGGGGACCCCAAAAGCCCCGGCAGGGTCCCTGGGACGCCCCCCTTGTCTCCCGTGTCCCTGTGGGGTGTCCCCAAATCCCTGTGGGGTGTCCCCCCCATGTCCCGTTGTTCCCCCAGCCCTGACGCCTGTCCCTGATGTCCCCCCGTGTCCCTCTGGGTCCCCTGTCCCCCGATGTCCCCGATACCCTGAACACCCCCTGATGTCCCCAATGTCCCCGATGTCCCCATTGTCCCCGATGTCCCCCAATGTCCCCAATGTCCCCGATGTCCCCAATGTCCCCGATGTCCCCCAATGTCCCCGATGTCCCCGATGTCCCCAATGTCCCCAATGTCCCCGTGTCCCCGATGTCCCAATGTCCCCAATGTCCCCCAATGTCCCCGTGTCCCCGATGTCCCCAATGTCCCCGATGTCCCCAATGTCCCCGTGTCCCCGATGTCCCCGATGTCCCCCAATGTCCCCAATGTCCCCGATGTCCCCAATGTCCCCGTGTCCCCAATGTCCCCGATGTCCCCAATGTCCCCGTGTCCCCGATGTCCCCAATGTCCCCGATGTCCCCGTGTCCCCAATGTCCCCAATGTCCCCGTGTCCCCGTGTCCCCAATGTCCCCCAATGTCCCCAATGTCCCCGATGTCCCCCAATGTCCCCGTGTCCCCGTGTCCCGCAGACAGCAAAGCCATCGTGGACGGGAACCTGAAGCTGATCCTGGGGCTGATCTGGACGCTCATCCTGCACTACTCCATCTCCATGCCCATGTGGGACGAGGAGGATGAGGAGGAGGCCAAGCGCCAGACGCCGAAGCAGCGGCTGCTGGGCTGGATCCAGAACCGGCTGCCACAGCTGCCCATCACCAACTTCAGCAAGGACTGGCAGAGCGGGAGGGCACTGGGAGCACTGGTGGACAGCTGTGCCCCGGGTATGGGGCACTGGGGACACTGGGGACACTGGGATGGGCACTGGGAGCACTGGTGGACAGCTGTGCGCCGGGTATGGGGCACTGGGGACACTGGGATGGGCACTGGGGACACTGGGAGCACTGGGATGGGCACTGGGAGCACTGGTGGACAGCTGTGCGCCGGGTATGGGACACTGGGGGCACTGGGATGGGCACTGGGGACACTGGGATGGGCACTGGGGGCACTGGGATGGGCACTGGGGGCACTGGGATGGACACTGGGAGCACTGGGATGGGCACTGGGAGCACTGGTGGACAGCTGTGCCCCGGGTATGGGGCACTGGGGACACTGGGATGGGCACTGGGGACACTGGTCGGGGTGTCACTGGTGTCACTGCTCAGGGTGTCACGGGTGTCACCAGTCGGGTCTCACCCGTGTCCCTGTCCCTGTCCCCAGGGCTGTGTCCCGACTGGGACTCGTGGGACCCGAGCCGCCCCGTGGACAACGCACGCGAGGCCATGCAGCAGGCGGACGAGTGGCTCGGCATCCCCCAGGTGACCCCGGGGACACGGCCCTGCCCCATCCCTGTCCCCCCAGGTGACCCCGGGGACACGGCCCTGCCCCATCCCTGTCCCCCCAGGTGACCCCGGGGACACGGCCCTGCCCCATCCCTGTCCCCCCAGGTGACCCCGGGGACACGGCCCTGCCCCATCCCTGTCCCCTGTGCCCCCAGGTGACCCCGGGGACACGGCCCTGCCCCATCCCTGTCCCCTGTGCCCCCAGGTGACCCCCGGGGACACGGCCCTGCCCCATCCCTGTCCCCTGTGCCCCCAGGTGACCCCCGGGGACACGGCCCTGCCCCATCCCTGTCCCCCCAGGTGACCCCGGGGACACGGCCCTGCCCCATCCCTGTCCCCTGTGCCCCCAGGTGACCCCCGGGGACACGGCCCTGCCCCATCCCTGTCCCCCCAGGTGACCCCGGGGACACGGCCCTGCCCCATCCCTGTCCCCCCAGGTGACCCCGGGGACACGGCCCTGCCCCATCCCTGTCCCCTGTGCCCCCAGGTGACCCCGGGGACACGGCCCTGCCCCCATCCCTGTCCCCTGTGCCCCCAGGTGACCCCCGGGGACACGGCCCTGCCCCCATCCCTGTCCCCTGTGCCCCCAGGTGACCCCCGGGGACACGGCCCTGCCCCCATCCCTGTCCCCCCAGGTGGCCCCGGGGACACGGCCCTGCCCCATCCCTGTCCCCTGTGCCCCCAGGTGACCCCGGGGACACGGCCCTGCCCCATCCCTGTCCCCCCAGGTGACCCCGGGGACACGGCCCTGCCCCATCCCTGTCCCCCCAGGTGACCCCGGGCACCGGGGTCACCGCCGTCCCGGCCCCCTGTCCCCCCAGGTGACCCCGGGGACACGGCCCTGCCCCATCCCTGTCCCCCCAGGTGACCCCGGGGACACGGCCCTGCCCCATCCCTGTCCCCCCAGGTGACCCCGGGGACACGGCCCTGCCCCATCCCTGTCCCCTGTGCCCCCAGGTGACCCCCGGGGACACGGCCCTGCCCCATCCCTGTCCCCTGTGCCCCCAGGTGACCCCGGGGACACGGCCCTGCCCCATCCCTGTCCCCCCAGGTGACCCCGGGGACACGGCCCTGCCCCATCCCTGTCCCCTGTGCCCCCAGGTGACCCCGGGGACACGGCCCTGCCCCATCCCTGTCCCCTGTGCCCCCAGGTGACCCCCGGGGACACGGCCCTGCCCCATCCCTGTCCCCTGTGCCCCCAGGTGACCCCCGGGGACACGGCCCTGCCCCATCCCTGTCCCCCCAGGTGACCCCGGGGACACGGCCCTGCCCCATCCCTGTCCCCTGTGCCCCCAGGTGACCCCCGGGGACACGGCCCTGCCCCATCCCTGTCCCCCCAGGTGACCCCGGGGACACGGCCCTGCCCCATCCCTGTCCCCCCAGGTGACCCCGGGGACACGGCCCTGCCCCATCCCTGTCCCCTGTGCCCCCAGGTGACCCCGGGGACACGGCCCTGCCCCATCCCTGTCCCCTGTGCCCCCAGGTGACCCCCGGGGACACGGCCCTGCCCCATCCCTGTCCCCTGTGCCCCCAGGTGACCCCCGGGGACACGGCCCTGCCCCATCCCTGTCCCCCCAGGTGACCCCGGGGACACGGCCCTGCCCCATCCCTGTCCCCTGTGCCCCCAGGTGACCCCGGGGACACGGCCCTGCCCCATCCCTGTCCCCCCAGGTGACCCCGGGGACACGGCCCTGCCCCATCCCTGTCCCCCCAGGTGACCCCGGGGACACGGCCCTGCCCCATCCCTGTCCCCTGTCCCCCCAGGTGACCCCGGGGACACGGCCCTGCCCCATCCCTGTCCCCCCAGGTGACCCCGGGGACACGGCCCTGCCCCATCCCTGTCCCCCCAGGTGACCCCGGGGACACGGCCCTGCCCCATCCCTGTCCCCCCAGGTGACCCCGGGGACACGGCCCTGCCCCATCCCTGTCCCCTGTGCCCCCAGGTGACCCCCGGGACACGGCCCTGCCCCATCCCTGTCCCCCCAGGTGACCCCGGGGACACGGCCCTGCCCCATCCCTGTCCCCTGTGCCCCCAGGTGACCCCCGGGGACACGGCCCTGCCCCATCCCTGTCCCCCCAGGTGACCCCGGGGACACGGCCCTGCCCCATCCCTGTCCCCTGTCCCCCCAGGTGACCCCGGGGACACGGCCCTGCCCCATCCCTGTCCCCCCAGGTGACCCCCGGGACACGGCCCTGCCCCATCCCTGTCCCCCCAGGTGACCCCCGGGGACACGGCCCTGCCCCATCCCTGTCCCCTGTGCCCCCAGGTGACCCCCGGGGACACGGCCCTGCCCCATCCCTGTCCCCCCAGGTGACCCCCCGGACACGGCCCTGCCCCATCCCTGTCCCCTGTCCCCCCAGGTGACCCCCGGGACACGGCCCTGCCCCATCCCTGTCCCCTGTGCCCCCAGGTGACCCCGGGGACACGGCCCTGCCCCATCCCTGTCCCTGTCCCCCCAGGTGACCCCCGGGACACGGCCCTGCCCCATCCCTGTCCCCCCAGGTGACCCCGGGGACACGGCCCTGCCCCATCCCTGTCCCCTGTGCCCCCAGGTGACCCCCGGGGACACGGCCCTGCCCCATCCCTGTCCCCTGTGCCCCCAGGGGACCCCCGGGGACACGGCCCTGCCCCAGCCCTGTCCCCCCAGGTGACCCCCGGGGACACGGCCCTGCCCCATCCCTGTCCCCCCCAGGTGACCCCCGGGGACACGGCCCTGGTCCCTGTCCCTCTCCTTGTCCCCGTCCCTCTGGGGCCGTTTTGGGGGGACACGAGGACCCCCAACCCTCCCTGGTGTCCCCACGTCCCCGTCCCCAGGTGACCACCCGTCACCTGGGGGTGACACGGACCCCCCTGATGTCCCCCCCCCTGTCCCCAGGTGACCACCCCTCACCTGGGGGTGACACGGACCCCCCTGATGTCCCCCCCCCGTCCCCAGGTGACCACCCCTCACCTGGGGGTGACACGGACCCCCCTGATGTCCCCTCCCCTGTCCCCAGGTGACCACCCCTCACCTGGGGGTGACACGGACCCCCCTGATGTCCCCCCCTGTCCCCAGGTGACCACCCCTCACCTGGGGGTGACACGGACCCCCCTGATGTCCCCTCCCCTGTCCCCAGGTGACCACCCCTCACCTGGGGGTGACACGGACCCCCCTGATGTCCCTCCCCCGTCCCCAGGTGACCACCCGTCACCTGGGGGTGACACGGACCCCCCTGATGTCCCCTCCCCTGTCCCCAGGTGACCACCCGTCACCTGGGGGTGACACGGACCCCCCTGATGTCCCTCCCCTGTCCCCAGGTGATCACCCCCGAGGAGATCGTGGACCCCAACGTGGACGAGCACTCGGTCATGACTTACCTGTCCCAGTTCCCCAAGGCCAAGCTCAAACCCGGGGCCCCCCTGCGCCCCAAACTCAACCCCAAGAAGGCCCGAGCCTATGGGCCAGGTGAGGGGGGAGGGGTCACCCCAAAATCCCCCGGGACCCCCAAATGTGGGGGGGTGGGTGGGATGGGAAATGGGGTCCCCCCTGCCCCCCAAAATCAACCTCAAAAATCTCCGGGGGCTCCGGGACCCCCAAATTTGGGGTTGGGGGATTTGGGGGCGCTTTGGGGTGGGGGCTGAGACCCCCCTGGGGGGTGACCAGGACCCCCTTGGGACCCCCAGGATGGGTTTGGGATCCCCCGGGGTGAGTGTGGGACCCCCGAATTGAGTGTGGGACCCCCGAATTGAGTGTGGGGTCCCGCAGGGATCGAGCCCACCGGGAACGTGGTGCAGCAGCGCGCTGAGTTTGGGGGGGATCAGAGGTCTGGGAGCCCTTTGGGTGGGTTTGGGACCCCCGAATTGAGTGTGGGACCCCCGAATTGAGTGTGGGACCCTCGAATTGAGTGTGGGGTCCCGCAGGGATCGAGCCCACCGGGAACGTGGTGCAGCAGCGCGCTGAGTTCACGGTGGAGACGATCAGCGCGGGGCAGGGGGAGGTGCTGGTCTACGTGGAGGATCCCGACGGGCACCGAGAGGAGGTCTGGGGGGTCCCTGGGGGGATTTGGGGGGTCCTCGGGGGCGTTTGGGGGGTCCCTGGGGGATCTTGGTGGAATTTTGGGGGGTCCTTGTGGGGGTTTTGGGGATCCCTGGGGGATTTTGGGGGGTCCCTGGGGGGATTTGGGGGGTCCCTGGGGGGATCTGGGGGGGATTGAGGTGTTTTGGGGACCCCAGGGGGTCTTTGGGGGGTCCCTGGGGGGATTGAGGTGTTTTGGGGACCCCAGGGGGTCTTTGGGGGGGGTCCCTGGGGGGATTTGGGGGGGATTGAGGTGTTTTGGGGATCCCAGGGGGTCTTTGGGGGGTCCCTGGGGGGATTTGGGGGGGATTGAGGTGTTTTGGGGACCCCAGGGGGGTCTTTGGGGGGATTTGGGGGGTCCTGCGGGGGTCTGACCCCCCGTGACCCCTCCCAGGAATTTTGGGAGGTTTTTGGGGGGAGCTTTTGGGGAGGATTTAGGGGCGGGGGGTCTCTCCCGGTTGGAGTTGGGGTTATTTTCGGGAGGTTTTGGGGTGTTTGGGGTGAATTTTGGGGTCCCCGGGGGGTCTGACCCCCGTGACCCCTCCCCAGGCCAAGGTCGTGGCCAACAACGACAAGAACCGAACGTTCTCCGTGTCCTACGTGCCCAAAGTCACCGGCGTGCACAAGGTCTGGGGGCCCGGGGCGATTCTGGGGTCCCCGATTAATTTTGGGGGGTTCCTGAATAATTCTGGCGGGAATTTTAGAAAATTTCGAAGGTCCTGAGATGGTTTTGGGGATCTTGACTCATTTTTGGGTTTTGGGGGACTCCTGATTAATTTTGGGGGACCCCAGTTAATTTCGGGGGACTCCTGATTAATTTTTGGAGTCCTCTATTAATTTCTGGGAGTCCCAAGGCGTTTTTGGGCCAATCCCAAGGATGTTTTTGGGGCATTTTGGGCCGTTTTTGGGGCTGTTTCCTGCTCTTCAAAGTCCCCGTTTCTCCCCCGAGTCCCCTCCTGTCCTGAGGCTTTTGAGGGTCAATTTTGGGGGGTCCCACCTGCTGACCCTCCCAATTTTTGGGGCTCCCCGAGACGTTTTGGGCTGTCCCTGACCCGTTTTTGGGCAGTTCCGAATCATTTTTGGTGCCGTTTTCGGGCTCCTCCTCCCCGTCTGGGATTTTTTTGGGGGTCCCTCCCTGTGACGCCCCCCGTGTTTCGGGGTCCCCCCGCAGGTGACGGTGCTGTTCGCGGGCCAGCACATCGCCAAGAGCCCGTTCGAGGTGCAGGTGGGGCGAGCGGCCGGGGACGCGGGGCGAGTGACGGCGGCGGGGCCGGGGCTGGAGCCGCTGGGCAACGTGGCCAACAAGAGCACGCACTTCGACATCTGCACGGCCGGTGCGGCCACGGGGGGGTCTGGGGGTGGGCTGTGGGGTCCTGGGGGGATTTAGGGGAGATTTGGGGGGTCCTGGGGGGGATTTAGAGGAGAACTGGGGGGGTTTGGGGGGTCCTGGGGGCATTTTGGGGGGGTTCTAGAGGGGATTTGGGGGGGATTTAATGGGGATTTGTGGTGGATTTGGGGGGTTCTGAGGGGATTTTGGGGGTCCTGGGGACATTTTGGGGGGCTCTAGAGGGGGTTTTTGGGGATTTGGGGGTGTTTTGAGGGGATTTGGGGAAGATTTAGAGGAGATCTGGGGGGGTTTTGGGGGTCCTGGGTGCATTTTGGAGGGGTTCTAGAGGGGATTTGTGGTGGATTTGGGGGGTTCTGAGGGGATTTTGGGGGTCCTGGGGACATTTTGGGGGGCTCTAGAGGGGTTTTGGGGAAGTTTTAAGGGGGATTTGGGGGTGTTTTATGGGGTCTCGGGGAAGATTTAGAGGAGATTTTGGGGGTTCCTGGGGGGATTTTGGGGTCTCTGTGTGAATTTTGGTCATTATTGGGGATTTCCGTGCGATTTTTTGGGGGATTTCCGTGCGAGTTTGGGTGTCTCTCCCAGAATTTGAGGAGGGGTCTCTGTGTGTCTCCCCCCATGCAGGGGCGGGCCCGGGGGAGGTGGGGGTCTCCATCGTGGACCCCAGCGGGCGCCGCGGGACCCCCGAGGCCGTGCTGGAGGACCGCGGGTCTGGGGGCTTCAGGTGCTCCTACAAACCGCAGAGCGAGGGGCTGCACCAGGTGCACGTCACCTTCGGGGGGGCGCCCATCCCCCGCAGCCCCTTCAGCGTCACCGTGGGCCAAGGTGAGACCCCTCCCCAAATTCGGCCTCTCTGCGCTCTGAGCCCCCCAAATTCGGGGCTTTCTGTGTCCCTCCGCCCCCAAATTTGGGGTCTCTGTCCTTCAAATTCCCCCAATTTTGGGGTCTCTGTTCTCCAACACCCCCAATTCGGGGGTCTTTCTGTCCCTCCACCCCAAAATTTGGGGTTTCTCTCCTTCAAGCCCCCCCCAATTCGGGGGTCTCTGTTTCCCCCCACCCCAATTTTGGGGTCTCTGTCCTTGCCAAGCTTCTGTCCCCTCCCCCTCCCCAATTTGGGGTCCCCGGGGGTCTCTCTGCCCCTCCCCCCCCAATTTTTGGGGTCTCTTTTCCCTTTTGGGGGTTCGGGGCTGTCGCTGCTTTTGCTGACTTTGCTTTTCTCTCTGTCCTCTCCCTATCCCTGTGTCCCTCTGTCCGTCTGTCCTGTCCCTCTGTCCCCTCCTGTCCGTCTGTCCCGGAAGCGCCGCCCGGGGCCTCGTGGGGACCCCACTGACGGTGAGGGGGGGCCTGGGGGGGAGGGGGGAGGGGTCCCCAAAACCCTTCTGACCCCGCAACCCCCCCAGAACTCCAAAAATCCCCCAAAATTCACCCAAAAATCCCCCAAAATCCCCCAGAATTCCCCCCAACTCCCCCCCAAAATCCCCCAAACCCCAGAATCCCCCGGTGGGGGCTCCCTGGAACACCAGGGAAGGCTCTGGGGGGTTTTGGGGTTCTGACCCCACCCCGAAATGAGTCTGGGGTCTCCCCGCTCCCGACCCTCTCCCCCTCCATCTCCCCGCCCTCCTTTGGGGATTTTCTGGGATTTTTTTTTGTCTTTTCCCGGGTTTTTTGTCTTTTCCCGGGGGTTTCGGGATTTTCCCGGGTTTTTTTTGTCTTTTCCCGGGGGTTTGGGGGCTCCCCGCCCCGGGGGGGTTTTTGGGGTGCAGACCCCCCCCCTGAGCGGCCCGTGCCCCCCCAGCCTGCACCCCCGGCGCGGTCCGGGCCGAGGGTCGGGGGCTGCAGCCCAAGGGGCTCCGCGTCAACGAGCGCGCGGATTTCAAAGTGTTCACCAAGGGCGGCGGCAGCGGCGACCTCAAAGTCACCGTCAAGGGCCCCAGTGAGTGCGGGGGCAACCGGGGAGGGGTCCCTGGAATTGGGGAGGGGGCCCGGAACTCGGGGAGGGGTCCCTGGAATTCGGGGAGGGGTCCCTGGAATTGGGGAGGGGTCCCGGAATTCGGGGACGGGTCCCTGGAATTCGGGGAGGGGGTTTGGGGTGGATTTGGGAGGGTTTTGGGGGCTTTAGGGACACTGCACAGGGATTTAGGGGCAGTTCCTGTCCCCTCCCCAGGGACCCAGTGAGTGCTGGGGAGGGTAAGAAATTGGGGAGGGGTCCCAGAATTTGGGGAGGGGTCCCTGGATTCCATTTTTTGGGAATTCCCGATTTTTTCACGGGGTCTGATCCCGATTTTCCTGCCCCCCCCAGGAGATCCCAAATCCAAAAGGGTTTGGGGGATGGAACCTTCGGGGTGCTCCCGTTTCTGTGGGGTTTTCTGTGGGATTTTGGGTTTTTTTGAGGGAATTCCCATTTTTGGGGAATTTTTTGGGAAGATCCCAGAGCCCTGGGGGATTCAGGTGATGGGGTTTGGGGTGCTCCCCTTTTTGTGGGTTTTTTTGGTGGGATTTTGGTGTTTTTGTGGTGGGGTTTTTTTGGTGCTTTTTGTAGGATTTTGTTGGGAGGTTTTTTTTGGGAATTCCCGTTTTTTGGGGGGTCTGATCCCGGTTTTTGGTGCCCCCAGAGGGTGCCGAGACCGTGAAGCAGAAGGATTTGGGGGATGGAACCTTCGGGCTCGAGTATTTCCCCACCGTGCCCGGGAATTACTCGGTGGGCGTCACCTGGGGCGGGCAGCACGTGCCCCGCAGGTACTGGGGGGACTGGGAGGAACTGGGAGAGGATTTGGGGGGACTGGGCGGGGATTTGGGGGGGACTGGGAGGGGACTGGGAGGGACTGGGAGGGGATTTGGGGGGACTGGGAGGGGATTTGGGGGGACTGGGAGGGGATTTGGGGGGACTGGGAGGGACTGGGAGGGGATCTGGGGACACTGGGAGGGACTGGGAGGGGACTGGGTGACCCCTGGTGACCATTGGTGGCAATTTGGAATTTTTGGGGCCATTTATTGGGGTTTTGGGAGTTGTTTTTGGGGTTTCCAGGGTGTTTTCGGGGCTGTTTTTGGGGTTTCCAGGGTGTTTTTTGGGGCCGGTTTTGGGGTTTCCAGGGTGTTTTTTGGGGCCGTTTTTGGGGTTTCCAGGGTGTTTTTTTGGGGCCGTTTTTGGGGTTTTGGGAGTTGTTTTTGGGGTTCCCAGGGTGTTTTTTGGGGCCGGTTTTGGGGTTTCCAGGCTGGGTTTTTGGGGCCGTTTTTGGGGTTTCCAGGCTGGTTTTTTGGGGCCGTTTTTGGGGTTTCCAGGGTGTTTTTTGGGGCCGTTTTTGGGGTTTCCAGGGTGTTTTTTGGGGCCGGTTTTGGGGTTTCCAGGGTGTTTTTTGGGGCCGGTTTTGGGGTTTCCAGGGTGTTTTTTGGGGCCGGTTTTGGGGTTTCCAGGGTGGTTTTTTGGGGCCGGTTTTGGGGTGTCTGTGTGTCCCTGACCCCCCCGTGTCCCCCAGCCCGTTCGAGGTCACCGTGGCCCCCGAGGGCGGCGCCCCCCGGGTTCGGGCCTGGGGGCCCGGCCTGGAGGGGGGGGTGGCCGGGAAGGCGGCGGATTTCATGGTGGAGGCCATCGGGGACGACGTGGGGACCCTCGGTGAGGGGAATTGGGCGGTCTGGGGGGGATTTGGGGGGTCAAGGCCATCGGGGACGACGTGGGGACCCTCGGTGAGGGGAATTGGGCGGTCTGGGGGGGATTTGGGGGGTCAAGGCCATCGGGGACGACGTGGGGACCCTCGGTGAGGGGAATTGGGGGGTCTGTAGGGGATTTGGGGGGTCAAGGCCATCGGGGACGACGTGGGGACCCTCGGTGAGGGGAATTGGGGGGTCTGGGGGGGATTTTGGGGGGTCAAGGCCATCGGGGACGACGTGGGGACCCTCGGTGAGGGGAATTGGGGGGTCTGGGGGGGATTTGGGAGGAAAAAATAGAGATTTGGGGGGTCTTGGAGGGATTTTGGATGATTTCAAGGAGGTTTAGGGGAGGTTTCAGGGAGGTTTGGGAGGGTTTGTGGGAACATTTGGGATTTTGGGGAGGATTTTGGGGGGATCCCCAATTTCCCCCTGGTTTCTCAGTGGATTTCAGGTTTCCCATCACAGATTCCCTGTTCCTCACCCCATTCCCGGTGTTTTCCCAGGGTTCTCGGTGGATTATTTTGTTGTCTCACCCCGTTCCCGGTGTTTTTGCAGGGTTCTCGGTGGATTATTTTGGTTTCTCACCCCGTTCCCGGTATTTTTTTCCAGGGTTCTCGGTGGATTATTTTGTTGTCTCACCCCGTTCCCGGTGTTTTTTCCCAGGGTTCTCGGTGGATTATTTTGGTTTCTCACCCCGTTCCCGGTATTTTTTTCCAGGGTTCTCGGTGGATTATTTTGGTTTCTCACCCCGTTCCCGGTGTTTTTGCAGGGTTCTCGGTGGATTATTTTGTTGTCTCACCCCGTTCCCGGTATTTTTTCCCAGGGTTCTCGGTGGATTATTTTGGTTTCTCACCCCGTTCCCGGTATTTTTTTCCAGGGTTCTCGGTGGATTATTTTGGTTTCTCACCCCGTTCCCGGTGTTTTTGCAGGGTTCTCGGTGGATTATTTTGGTTTCTCACCCCGTTCCCGGTGTTTTTGCAGGGTTCTCGGTGGATTATTTTGGTTTCTCACCCCGTTCCCGGTGTTTTTCCAGGGTTCTCGGTGGATTATTTTGGTTTCTCACCCCGTTCCCGGTATTTTTTTCCAGGGTTCTCGGTGGATTATTTTGGTTTCTCACCCCGTTCCCGTTTTTTTCCCAGGGTTCTCGGTGGATTATTTTGGTTTCTCACCCCGTTCCCGTTTTTTTCCCAGGGTTCTCGGTGGATTATTTTGTTGTCTCACCCCGTTCCCGGTGTTTTCCCAGGGTTCTCGGTGGATTATTTTGTTGTCTCACCCCGTTCCCGGTGTTTTTCCAGGGTTCTCGGTGGATTATTTTGGTTTCTCACCCCGTTCCCGTTTTTTTTCCAGGGTTCTCGGTGGAGGGCCCCTCCCAGGCCCGCCTGGAGTGCGAGGACGGCGGGGACGGCTCGGGCCGGGTTCGGTACTGGCCGCAGGAGCCGGGGCTGTACGCGGTGCACGTGCTGTGCGACGGCACCGACATCAAGGGCAGCCCCTTCATGGCTCAGATCCGGCCCCAGAGCGGGGACTGCTTCCCTGAGAAGGTCAGAGACAACCCCAAAACCCTGCTGAAACATCCCCAAAACCCTGCCAAAAATCCCCAAAACCCTGCCCAAAACCCTGCCCAAAACCCTGCCAAAAATCCCCAAAATCCTGCCCCAAAACCCTGCCAAAAATCCCCTGAAACCCTGCTGAAATATCCCCAAAACCCTGCCAAAAATCCCCTGAAACCCTGCTGAAACATCCCCAGAATCCTGCCAAAAATCCTCCTGAAACATCCCCCAAAATCCTGCCAAACATCCCCTGAAATCCTGCCCCAAATCCTTCCCAGAATCCTGCCTCGAATCCTGCCCCAAACCCCCCAAAATCTTGACTGGAATTCCCGCTGAATTCCTGGATTTCCCTGGATTTTCCCCATTCCCTCATTCCCTCATTCCCCCATTCCCGATTTCCCCCATTCCCGATTTCCCCCATTCCCCCATTCCCTCATTCCCCCATTCCCGATTTCCCCCATTCCCGATTTCCCCCATTCCCGATTTCCCCCATTCCCGATTTCCCCCATTCCCCCATTCCCTCATTCCCCCATTCCCGATTTTTTCCCGATTTCCGTCAGGTGCGGGCGCAGGGCCCGGGGCTGGAGCCCTCGGGGGTGCGGCTGAACCAACGCGCCGAGTTCAGCGTGGACGCGCGCCTGGGGGGCAGCGGCGACCTCAGCGTGCAGCTGCAGGTGGGCAGCGCCCGCAGGGGCGTGGTTGGGGATTTTGGGGAGTTTTTGGGGATTTTTGGGGGGATTTTTTTGGGGATTTTTTGGGGAGTTTTTTGGGATTTTTTGGGGATTTTTTGGGGGATTTTGGGGATTTTTTGGGGGTTTTCGGGTGGGTTCAGAGAGGGATTTTGAGTGGATTTTTGGGATTTTTTAGGGTGTATTTTGGGCTGTGTTTTTGGGGTTTATTCTGGGCTGCATTTTGCGTGTACTTTGAGTGTATTCTGGGCTGTATTTTGGCTATATTTGTGTGTATTCTGGGCTGTATTTTGGGGTGTATTTGGCTGTATTTCTCTGTATTTTGGGTGTATTTTTGGGGTTTATTCCGGGCTGTGTTTCGGGGTGTACTTTGTGTGTATTTTGGGCTGTATTTCGGGGTGTATTTTGGGCTGTATTTGGGTGTATTTTGTGTGTATTTTGGGCTGTATTTGGGTGTATTTTGTGTGTATTTTGGGCTGTATTTCGGGCTGTATTTTGGCTGTATTTGGGTGTATTTTGTGTGTATTTTGGGCTGTGTTTCGGGCTGTATTTTGGGCTGTATTTGGGTGTATTTTGTGTGTATTTTGGGCTGTATTTCGGGGTGTATTTTGGGCTGTATTTGGGTGTATTTTGTGTGTATTTTGGGCTGTGTTTCGGGGTGTATTTTGTGTGTATTTTGTGTGTATTCCGGGCTGTATTTCGGGGGTCCTGAGCCGTTGTGGCCCCCAGGACGCCGAGGGCAGCCCGGTGGAGGTGGAGGTGAAGGACAACGGGAACGGCACCTTCAGCTGCTCCTACATCCCCAGGAAAGCCGTGAAACACACGGCCATGGTGGCCTGGGGGGGCGTCAACATCCCCCAGAGCCCCTTCCGGGTGAGGGGAAAACGGGAATGGGGAGGGCAGCGGGGATGGGAGAGAAAAACAAAAATGGGAATTGGGAGGGGGGTTGAATGAGACAGAAAAATAAAATTGGGAATTGGGGAGGGGGGGAAATGGGAGAGAAAAATAAAAATGGGAATTGGGGAGGGGGAAAAATGAGAGAGAAAAATAAAAATGGGAATTGGGGAGGGGGAAAAATGAGACAGAAAAATAAAATTGGGAAAGGGGAGGGGGGGGATGAGACAGAAAAATAAAATTGGGAAAGGGGAGGGGGAAAATGAATCAGAAATAAACAAAATTGGGAATTGGGGAGGGGGAGATTAACCAGACAACCAAAATTGGGAACTGGGGGGGAAGAAGGACCCAAAAACCCCAAAATTGGGATTCTGGGGGGGCTTGGAGGGGATAAACGTCCCCAAAACTCTGGGTGTGTCCTGCCGACTTTGGGGTTTTTCTGGGTTCCTCAGGGGATCCTAAATCTGGATTTTCTTGGGTGCTCAATCCCAATTTTTGGAGTTTTGGGGTGTCCTGGGGTCTCTCCCCGTTTCTGGGGTCCCCGCTGACCCCTGTGTCCCGCAGGTGGGGGTGGGCCCGGGCAGTCACCCCCACAAGGTCAAGGTTTTCGGGCCGGGCGTGGCCAAGAGCGGCCTCAAGGCCCTGGAGCCGACGTTCTTCACCGTGGACTGCACCGAGGCCGGCCAGGGTGGGGCTGGGGGCGTCTGGGGGGGCCGGGGGGGGGTTTGGGGAGAATTTGGGGGGGATTCTGGGGGAACTGGGGAGGGTTGGGGGTGATTTGGGAGGGTTTCAGGGGGATTTTGGGGGGAATTTGGGAGGGGGATTTTGGGGGGAATTTGTGAGGGTTGGGGGGATTTTGGGGGGATGTGGGGGGGTTTGAGGGGAATTTGGGAGGGTTTGAGGGGAATTTGTGAGGGTTGGGGGGATTTTGGGGGGATGTGGGGGGGTTTGAGGGGAATTTGGGAGGGTTTGAGGGGAAATTGGGAGGATTTGGGGGATTTTGGGGCCGGTTTTGGGTTCCTGGTGGATTCCCCTGGAGGTTTTTGGGGTCCCAGCAGTTCCCGCAGGATTTTGGGGGTCATGGGGGGGTTCCCCATCTTTCTGGGGGGATTTTGGGGGTCCCTGAGCCCTTTGCGCCCCCCAGGTGACGTCAGCATCGGCATCAAGTGCGCGCCGGGCGTGGTGGGCCCGGCCGAGGCCGACCTGGACTTCGACATCATCAGGAACGACAACGACACCTTCACGGTGAAATACACGCCCAAAGGGGCGGGGCTGCACACCATCATGGTGCTGTTCGCCGGCCAGGTGGGGCTGGGGGCTGCGGGGGGGGCTGCGGGGTCTGGGGGCTCCGGGGGAGTCAGGGGGATTTGGGGGATTTGGGTCAGGGGGCTGCACACCATCATGGTGCTGTTCGCCGGCCAGGTGGGGCTGGGGGCTGCGGGGGAGTCAGGGGGATTTGGGGGATTTGGGTCAGGGGGCTGCACACCATCATGGTGCTGTTCGCCGGCCAGGTGGGGCTGGGGGCTGCGGGGGCGGGGTTTGGGGGGGTCTGGGGTGGATCTCGGGGGTCTCTGGGGGGGTCCCTGAGCCCTCTGTGTCCCCCCAGGCCACCCCCAGCAGCCCCATCCGGGTTAAGGTGACTGGGGGGGTCTCTGAGTGATCTCAGGGTGATTTGAGGGGTCTCGGGGTGGTCTCGGGGTGATTTGAGGGGTCTCGGGGGTCTCGGGGTGATTTGAGGGGTCTCGGGGTGGATCTCGGGGGTCTCAGGGGGGTCCCTGACCCCTCTGTGTCCCCCCAGGCCACCCCCAGCAGCCCCATCTGGGTTAAGGTGACTGGGGGGGTCTCTGAGTGATCTCAGGGTGATTTGAGGGGTCTCAGGGTGATTTGAGGGGTCTCGGGGTGGTCTCGGGGGTCTCGGGGTGATTTGAGGGGTCTCGGGGTGGTCTCGGGGGTCTCAGGGGGGTCCCTGACCCCTCTGTGTCCCCCCAGGCCACCCCCAGCAGCCCCATCCGGGTCAAGGTGGATCCGGCCCACGACGCCAGCAAGGTCAAGGCTGAGGGGCCCGGCCTGAGCCGCTCCGGTGGGTCTGGGGGCTTCGGGGGGGATTTGGGGTGCTGGGAGGGGTTTGGAATTTTTGGGGGGTTCTTTGGGTGTTTGGGATTTTTTGGGGGATATCTGAGATTTTGGGTTTTTTTGGGGGGGATTCTTTCGGAATTTGTGATTTTTCTGGGGGTGTCTAACAGGGATGTTGGGGTGTCTGACGGGGATTTTGGGGATTTTTGGAGGTGTCTAACGAGGATTTTGGGGATCTGGGGGGTCCCCCAGGTGTGGAGCTGGGCAAGCCCACCCATTTCACAGTGAACACCAAGGCTGGGGGCAGGGCTGCCCTGGACGTGCAGGTGACGGGGCCGGGCAAGGGCGAGGCCGTGAGGGACCTGCAGGTGACAGACAACCACGATGGCACCCACACGGTCACCTACACACCTGTGCAGCAGGTGAGCACCCCAAAATAATCCTAAATAACCCCAAAACCCCCACACGGTCACCTACACACCTGTGCAGCAGGTGAGCACCCCAGAATAATCCTAAACAACCCCACACGGTCACCTACACACCTGTGCAGCAGGTGAGCACCCCAGAATAATCCTAAACAACCCCACACGGTCACCTACACACCTGTGCAGCAGGTGAGCACCCCAGAATAACCCTAAACAACCCCAAAACCCCCACACGGTCACCTACACACCTGTGCAGCAGGTGAGCACCCCAGAATAACCCTAAACAACCCCAAAACCCCCACACGGTCACCTACACACCTGTGCAGCAGGTGAGCAGCCCAAAATAACCCTAAATAACCCCACACGGTCACCTACACACCTGTGCAGCAGGTGAGCACCCCAGAATAATCCTAAACAACCCCAAAGACCCCACACGGTCACCTACACACCTGTGCAGCAGGTGAGCACCCCAGAATAATCCTAAACAACCCCAAAACCCCCACACGGTCACCTACACACCTGTGCAGCAGGTGAGCACCCCAGAATAATCCTAAACAACCCCAAAGACCCCACACGGTCACCTACACACCTGTGCAGCAGGTGAGCACCCTAAAAACACCCCAAAAACTGCCTCTGTGACCTCAGAAATCCCATAAAACACCTGAAACTCCCAGAACACCCCCCGAAACCCCAAACCCCACCTGGCTCAGCTCAGGGGGGGGTCCCCCAAATCCCGGCCCCCCCCTGAGCCCGCTGTGCCCCCCAGGGCAATTTGGGGGTGTCGGTGACCTACGGGGGGGACCCCATCCCCAAGAGCCCCTTCAGCGTCGGGGTCAGCCCCGGGATGGACCTGGGCAAGATCAAAATCTCCGGCCTGGACGACAGTAAGGGGGAAACGGGGGCTGGGACTGGGGGGGCCCCGGGGATTGGGGGGGGCCCCGGGGATTGGGGGGGCCCCGGGGATTGGGGGGGCCCCAGGGATTGGGGGGGCTCCGGGGATTGGGGGGCCAGAGAGTCCCCAGGATTTGGGGGGTTTTGGGGTTGGGGGATTCTGAGGGGTTTTGAGTTTGGGGGCGTCTCGAGGGTTTGGGGGGGATTTTGGGGTTCCCTGTCCTTGATTTGGGGACCTGTCCCTCCCTGATTTCAGGATTCTGGGTTATTTTGGGGCTCCCTGTCCCTCATTTTGGGGTTCCCTGTCCCCCATTTTGGGGTTCCCTGTCCCGTTTTGGGGTTCCCTGTCCCCCATTTTGGGGCTCCCTGTCCCATTTTGGGGCTCCCTGTCCCCCATTTTGGGGTTCCCTGTCCCCCATTTTGGGGCTCCCTGTCCCCAGTTTGGGGTTCCCTGTCCCCCATTTTGGGGCTCCCTGTCCCCGTTTTGGGGCTCCCTGTCCCGTTTTGGGGCTCCCTGTCCCGTTTTGGGGCTCCCTGTCCCCCATTTTGGGGCTCCCTGTCCCCATTTTGGGGCTCCCTGTCCCCCATTTTGGGGCTCCCTGTCCCCATTTTGGGGCTCCCTGTCCCCCATTTTGGGGCTCCCTGTCCCCCGTTTTGGGGCTCCCTGTCCCGTTTTGGAGCCCCCTCCCCACGGCTGGTCGCTGTCCCCGCAGAGCTGGAGGTGGGCAAGGCTCAGGAGTTCACGGTGAAGGCCAAGGGCGCGGGGGGCCAGGGCAAGGTGGGCGCGCGGATCGTGGGCCCGTCGCGGAAGGCGCTGCCGTGCACGGTGGAGCCGAGCGCCGACGGCAGCGCCGTGCGCTTCGTGCCGCGCGACGAGGGCCCCCACAGCGTGGAGGTCACCTACGACGGCGTCCCCGTGCCCGGCAGCCCCTTCCCCGTGGAGGTGGTGCCGCCCACGGACCCGTCCAAGGTCAGTCGGGGCTTTGGGGGGGTGTGGGTCACAACTCAACCCAACTCAACCCAACCCAATCCAACTCAACCTAACTCAACCCTACTCAACCCAACCCACCCCAGCCAATCCAACCCAACCCAACTCAATTCAACTCAACTCAACCCAACTCAACCCTACTCAACCCAACCCAACCCAACTCAATTCAACTCAACTCAACCCAACTCAACCCAACTCAACCCAACCCACCCCAGCCAATCCAACCCAACTCAACCCAATCCAACTCAACCCAACTCAACCCAACTCAACCCTACTCAACCCAACCCACCCCAGCCAATCCAACCCAACTCAACCCAACCCAACCTGACTCAAGCCAACCTTCCCCTCCCCACAGGTCCGTGCCTTCGGCCCCGGTCTCCAGGGGGGCCTGGCGGGGGTTCCGGCGCCGTTCACCATCGACACCAAAGGCGCCGGCACGGGCGGTTTGGGCCTGACCGTGGAGGGGCCCTGCGAGGCCAAAATCGAGTGCCAAGACAACGGCGACGGCACCTGCTCCGTGTCCTACCTGCCCACGGAGCCCGGCGACTACAACATCAACATCCTCTTCGCCGGCACGCACATCCCGGGCTCGCCGTTCCGCGCCCCCATCCGGCCGAAATTCGACCCTTCCAAGGTCACCTGCGAGGGGCCGGGGTTGGAGAAGGCCACGGCCGGGCAGCCGGGGCGGTTCCGCGTGGACTGCAGCCGCGCGGGCACGGCCGAGCTGACCATCGGCATCGCCTCGGAAGCTGGCGCGCGGGCGGAGGTGAGGGTGGAGGAGAACGGCGACGGCATCTACACCATCGCCTACACGCCGCGCAGCGCCGGCGTGCACACCGTCACCGTGGAGTACGGCGGGCAGCCCGTGCCGCACTTCCCCAGCACCGTGCGCGTGGAGCCGGCGCCGGCGGCCGTGGACACGGCCGGCATCAAGGTGTACGGGCCCGGCGTGGAGGGGAAGGGTGAGTCTGGGGTGGGGTGGAAGGGTTGGGTTGGGATGGGATGGGCTGGGTTGGGTGGGATGGATTGAGTTGAACTGGGTTGGGTTGAGTTTGATTTTATTGCGTTGGGATGGGTTGGGTTGGGTTGGGTTGAGTTGGGATGGGTTGGGTTGAGATGGGATGGGTTGGGTTGAGTTGGGATGAGTTTGGTTTGATTGTGTTGGGATGGATTGAGTTGAGTTGAGTTGGGTTGAGATGGGTTGGGTTGAGTTCATTTGGGTTCAGTTGGGTTCAGTTGGGTTGGAAGAAGCCCCCATTGACCCCAGCCCCGCTCCCCACCCCAGGCGTGTTCCGCGAGGCCGTCACGGAGTTCGAGGTGGACGCCCGGGCCGTGGCCAAGGCCGGCGGTGCCCACGTCAAGGCCCTGGTGTCCAACCCCTCCGGAAACGTCACCGAGACCTTCGTGGAGGACCGGGGCGACGGCACCTACCACGTGGAGTACACGCCCTACGAGGAGGGTGAGCGCCCGCCGCGCGCCCCGGGGCCTTGGGGGGCATTTGGGGGGATTTTGAGGAGGCTTTTGAGGGATTCAAAGGGATTTGGTGGACTTTGGTGGATTTTGGGTGGGACTTTGAGGAATTTGGTACATTTTGAGAGATTTGGTGGATTTTGGGAGGAATTTTTTTGGGTGTTTTTTGGGTGGGATTTGGTGGATTCTGAGGGAATTGGTGAATTTGGGGTGGGATTGGGGTGGGATTTCCAGGATTTTGGTGAATTTTGGAGCGGGATTCTGAGGGATCCGGGGGTCCCCCTCAGGCCTGCACACCGTGGACGTGACCTACGGGGGGTCCCCGGTGCCGCTGAGCCCCTTCCGTGTCCCCGTCACCGAGGGCTGTGACCCCAGCCGGGTCCGCGTGCACGGCCCGGGCATCCAGAGCGGCACCACCAACCAACCCAACAAATTCACCGTGGAGACCCGGTGAGAGCCAAAATTCCCAACGGGAACCCTCAAAATCCTGACTGGAATCTCCTTCCCGTGACCCCTAATCTCCCCTCCCCGACCCAAAACTCCCCCTCTCCATGACCCCGCCGCCGTGTTGCAGCGGGGCCGGCACCGGGGGGCTGGGGCTGGCCGTGGAGGGCCCCTCGGAGGCCAAGATGTCGTGCACGGACAACAAGGACGGCAGCTGCTGCGTGGAGTACACCCCGTACGAGCCCGGCACCTACAGCCTCAACGTCACCTACGGCGGCCACCAGGTCCCCGGTGAGCGCCACCGGGTCTCTGGGGGTTTGGGGGGATTTTTTTGGTGATTTTTTGGGGTCTTTTGTGGAATTTTTGCTGATTTTTTGGCAATTTTTTGCGGATTTTTTGCTAATTTTTTGGTAGATTTTGGGGGATTGTTTGGGTTTTTTGGGGGAATTTTGGGGGATTTTTTGGGGACTTTTTGAGATTTTCGGGGGATTTTTTGGGGATTTTTTTTGGATTTTTGTTGATTTTTTGCTGCTTTTTTGCTGCTTTTTTGGTGATTTTTTGGGGAATCTTAAAGGATTTTTTTGGGAATTGTACCAGATCTTTGGGTGATTTTTTGGGAATTTGCCGGGATTTTTGGGGGGATTTTTTTGGGAATTTTCCCGGATCTTTGTGACATTTCCCTAACTGCCGTTTCCCCTCTCCCCACACACCCCGAATTCCCGTTTTCCCGGGCAGGGAGCCCGTTCCAGGTGCCGGTGTCGGACGTGGTGGACGCGTCCCGCGTGTCCTGCGGGGGGCCCGGCCTCACCCCCGGCCACGTCCGCGCCAACGTCCCCCAGACCTTCACCGTGGACACGGCCAAGGCCGGGGTGGCCCCGCTGGACGTCAAAGTGCAGGGCCCCAAAGGTCAGCGGGGGGCTGGGGGGCTTTGGGGGGGACTTTGGGGGGATTTGTAGGATTTGGGGGCGTCTTGGGGGGCGATTTGAGGGAGTTTGGAGGAGGTTTAGTGGGATTTTGGAGGGTTTCGGACAGGGTTTGGTGGGATTTTGGGGGTTTGGGGGGTGTTTTGTGGGATTTTGGAGGGTTTGGGACAGGGTTTTGTGGGATTTTGGGGGGTTTGGGGGTGTTTTGTGGGGGTTTGGGAGGTCTCCAGGGAATTCTGTGAGATTTTGGGACCACCCCATATTTACCATCTATGTGGCATTTTCCCCTCTCCTCCCACACGTTTTCTGCCGCTCTCCTTTCAACCCGTCCCGGCTCTTCCTGCTCGCCCCGACCCCCCCGCAAACCCCCTAAAACCCCCCGTGATCGCCGCGGGCAGGGATCGTGGAGCCCGTGGACATCGCGGACAATGGGGACGGCACCCAGCGCGTGTCCTACGTGCCGTCCCGCGAGGGTCCCTACAGCATCTCCGTGCGCTACGGCGACCACGAGGTGCCCCGCAGGTCGGTGCTGCCTGGGGGCGTTTTGGGGCGGCTCCTCGGGGGCTTCTGGGCTGTCCTGACCCCGAATCCTCCCCGCAGCCCTTTCAAGGTGAAGGCTCTGCCCACCCACGACGCCAGCAAGGTGCGGGCGAGCGGCCCCGGGCTCAACACGACCGGCGTGCCGGCCAGCCTGCCCGTGGAGTTCACCATCGACGCCAAGGACGCCGGCGAGGGGCTGCTGGCCGTGCAGATCACGGTGCCCGGGGGGCTCGGGGGGCTTCGGGGGGGATGAGTTTTGGGGGTTTTGGGGACGCTGGGAAGGGTCGGAGGGGTTCGGTTTTGGTGGTTGGTTGGAGATTTGTGGCGGCGGTTGGGAATGGACGTGGAGAATTTGTCAGCCCAGCCCCGCCCCACAGCCCCTAAATCCCATTTTTCTCCCCAAACCCACCCCACATCCTTAAATCCCGTTGTTTCCCCCCACCCCACATTCCCTAAATCCCATTTTCCCCCCCAAACCCACCCCACATCCTTAAATCCCGTTGTTTCCCCCCCCAACTCCCATCCCCTAAGTCCCGTTTTTTTCCTCCTCAAATCCACCCTACACTCCCTAATTCCTGTTTTCCCCCCAAAACCTCACCTCACGTTCCCTAAATCCCATTTTTATCTCTAACCTCACCCATTTCTACCACACCAGCTGCCAAAATTCCCGCTTTTCCCCTCAGGAAAAAACTTTTCCCCTCAGTAACTCAAGGGAGCCTGACCCCACCCGGGCGCTCTGGGATCCTTTTTCCTTGTCATAAAATCCAAGCCAAAACCGCCAAAATTCTGGGTTTTCCATCTCCCAAACACTAAAATTCCCATTCTCACCTCATCAGCTGCCAAAATTCCCACTTTTTCCCCTCAGGAAAAAACTTTTCCCCTCAGGATCTCAAGGGAGCCTGACCCCACCCGGGCGCTCTGAGTCATAAAATCCAACCCCACACCCCAAAAGTGCCAAAATTCTGGTTTTTCCACCTCCCAACCACTAAAATTCACATTCTCACCTCATCAGCTGCCAAAATTCCCACTTTTTCCCCTCAGGAAAAAACTTTTCCCCTCAGCGTTTCAAAGGGAAACCCAAGGGAACCTGACCCCAAATCCACCCGGGTGCTCCGGAGTCCTTTTTTCCAGCCCTAAAATCCAGCCTCACACCCCAAAACCGCCAAAATTCTGATTTTTTCCACCTCCCAAACACTAAAATTCCCATTCTCACCTCATCAGCTGCCAAAATTCCCACTTTTTCCCCTCAGGAAAAAACTTTTCCCCTCAGGATCCCAAGGGAGCCTGACCCCACCCGGGCGCTCTGAGTAATAAAATCCCTTTTCCTAGTCATAAAATCCAACCCCACACCCCAAAAGTGCCAAAATTCTGGGTTTTCCACCTCCCAAACACTAAAATTCACATTCTCACCTCATCAGCTGCCAAAATTCCCACTTTCTCTCCTCAGGAGAAAACTCTTCCCCTCAGGATTCTGAATGGAAGCTTAAGGGAGAGCTTGACCCCACCCGGGCACTCGGGGATCCTTTTTCCCAGCCCTAAAATCCAACCCCACACCCCAAAAAACCACCTAAATTCCCGTTCTCACCTCACTAACGGACGGAATTCCTGCTTTTTCCCCTCAGGATCCCGAGGGGAAGCCCAAGAAAGCCTCGATCCGGGACAACCAGGACGGCACCTACACCGTGTCCTACGTGCCGGACATGACGGGGCGCTACACGATCCTCATCAAATACGGGGGGGATGAAATCCCCTATTCCCCTTATCGCATCCGGGCCGTGCCCACCGGCGACGCCAGCAAGTGCACGGTCACCGGTGAGCCCCGAGACGGGGGAAAACCCCCCAAAACTGGGAGGAAACACGGCAAAAACGGGAAAAACCACGCTAAAAATAACAAGGGAACCCCCCCCTCCCTCCCCCCAAAATGGGGGATACCACCTGAGGAATGGGAGAAACCATCGCGAAAACCCCCTCAGGAAAGAGGGGGGGGCACAGCCCTGCGGGGAAAGGGGCACGGCTGCACTGAGGGGGGCGGCTTGGGGGTGTTTCGGGGGATTTTTGGGGTGTTTTTGAGGGGTTTTGGGGTCTCACGGCTGTGTCTCACTGGATTTCTTGCTTCTCTGCCCACCCCACCCCACGCCCACCCCCCCACGCCCCCCCACGCCCCCCACGCTGTAGTTTCCATCGGAGGTCACGGCTTAGGTAAGAGCACGGCTTGGTCTGGGGGGGAGCATGGCCTGGACCCCCCCCGTGCACCCCAAAATCGAGACCCCCCCCCCCCCGCACCCCAAAAATGTCCCTGCATGGGGGGGGGGGGGGCTGGGAGGGATTTGGGGTGGGAGAGACCCAAGGTAAAGAACCCAAAAAAGACACCTGGGACCCCCCTCAGATTACTGCTGAGGGAGCCCCAAACTCAATTAATGATGAGGATCCCCCTCAAAATTAATGATCCGAGAGCCCCAGACTCAGTTAATGATGGGGGACCCCCCTCAAAATTAATGATCCGAGAGCCCCAGACTCAGTTAATGATGGGGGACCCCCCAAAATTAATCATGAGGTAGGTTGAATTAATGATGGGAGACCCGCCCAGTTTAATGACGGGCTGATCTCAATTAATGATGGGTCACCCCAAAATTAATGATGGGAGACTGTCCGAAATTAATGAGAGACCCCCATGATCTTAATTAATGAAGGGACCCCCCTGACAAACCCATTCCTGGGGTCCCCAATGGATCCCATTTTGGGGTTTCCTGGCCCCATTTTGGGGTTCCTGGCCCAGTTTTGGGGTTCCTGGCCCCATTTTGGGTTCCTGGCCCCATTTGGGGTTCCTGGCCCAGATTTGGGGTTTCCTGGCCCCATTTTGGGGTTTCCTGGCCCAGATTTTGGGGTTCCTGGCCCAGTTTTGGGGTTCCTGGCCCAGTTTTGGGTTTCCTGGCCCAGATATTGGGTTTCCTGGCCCAGATTTTGGGGTTTCCTAGCCCAGATTTTGGGGTTCCTGGCCCAGTTTTGGGGTTCCTGGCCCAGTTTTGGGTTTCCTGGCCCCCTTTGTGACCCCCGGCTCCCTCAGGGCCAGGCCTGGGCCCCACCATCCAGCTGGGCGAGCAGACGGTGATCACGGTGGATGCCAAGGCCGCGGGCAAGGGGAAGGTGACGTGCTCGGTGTGCACACCCGACGGCTCCGAGGTGGACGTGGACGTGGTGGAGAACCCCGACGGCACCTTCGACATCTTCTACACCGCCCCCCAGCCCGGGAAATACGTCATCTGCGTCAGGTTCGGGGGGGAGCACATCCCCAACAGCCCCTTCCAGGTCATGGTGAGTGACACTGGGGGGGAAACGGGGGAAAAATGGGAAAAAACGGGGTGAAAATGGGAATTATGGGGGGGAGCACATCCCCAACAGCCCCTTCCAGGTCATGGTGAGTGACACTGGGGGGAAAATGGGAAAAAACGGGGTGAAAATGGGAATTATGGGGGTGAAAATGGGAATTATGGGGGTGAAAATGGGAATTATGGGGGGGAGCACATCCCCAACAGCCCCTTCCAGGTCATGGTGAGTGACACTGGGGGGGAAACGGGGGAAAAATGGGAATTATGGGGGTGAAAATGGGAATTATGGGGGTGAAAATGGGAATTATGGGGGGAGCACATCCCCAACAGCCCCTTCCAGGTCATGGTGAGTGACACTGGGGGGAAAACGGGGGAAAAATGGGAATTATGGGGGTAAAAATGGGAATTATGGGGGTGAAAATGGGAATTATGGGGGGGAGCACATCCCCAACAGCCCCTTCCAGGTCATGGTGAGTGACACTGGGGGGGAAACGGGGGAAAAATGGGAATTATGGGGGTGAAAATGGGAATTATGGGGGTGAAAATGGGAATTATGGGGGTAAAAATGGGAATTATGGGGGGGAGCACATCCCCAACAGCCCCTTCCAGGTCATGGTGAGTGACACTGGGGGGGAAAAGAGGAAGAAATGGGGCAAATGAGGTGCAAAGTGGGATTTATTGAGGATTATGGGGCGGATTGGGGGGAAAATGATGGAATATAGGGGGGAAATGTGGAAAAAATGGGAAAAATGGGGTGAGAAATGAGGTGAAAAATGGGGCAAGACTGGGAATTGTGAGGATGATGGGGTGGAAATGATGAAATTGGGTCTGGGGGGGTTTTTGGGGCGCTCTGACCCTCGGTGCCCCCCAGGCCACGGACCGGCCCCTGCTGGGGGTCAACGGGCTGGACATGGCCGGGCTGAGACCCTTCGACCTCGTCATCCCCTTCACCATCAAGAAGGGCGAGATCACGGGTGAGGGGGGGCTGGGGGGACCCCAAAACTGCCCAAAAACTGATCCAGAGCAGCTCCGAAATCGGCCCCAAAATACCAAAACATCCTGGCTCCAAGATAGCGCAGAATAGGCCTGAAAATGCCCCCAAATCCCTTCAATTCAGCCCCCAAAAATCAGCCTCAAAACCAGCCCAAAACCACCTCAAAATTGGCCCCAAAATGCCACAAAATCACCCTTAAAACCAGCCCCAAAATATCCCCAAATCCTCCCAAAATTACCTCAAATTCAGCCCCGAACCAGCCCAAGAATGCCCCAAAATAGCTCAAAATCAGCCCAGAAATACCTCTGAGTGTCCCCAGGTATCCCCAGGTGTCCCCAGTCCCTCCCAGGTGTCCCCAGGTGACGCCAGGTGACCCAGGTGTGTCCCCAGGTGAGGTGAGGATGCCCTCGGGCAAGGTGGCCACCCCGGACATCACGGACAACAAGGACGGCACGGTGACCGTGCGCTTCGCCCCCAGCGAGGCCGGGCTGCACGAGATGGACATCCGGTGTGACAGCATCCACATCCCTGGTACCAGGATTTGGGGATTTTGGGGGGATTCGGGGGGGATTTGGGGGGGATTGGGGGGGATTCGGGGGGATTTGGGGGGGATTGGGGGGGATTCGGGGGGATTTGGGGGGGATTGGGGGGGATTTGGGGTTTTGGCTGCACGAGATGGACATCCGGTGTGACAGCATCCACATCCCTGGTACGGGGGGATTTGGGGGGGATTGGGGGGGATTTGGGGTTTTGGCTGCACGAGATGGACATCCGGTGTGACAGCATCCACATCCCTGGTACGGGGGGAAATCTGGGGATTCTGGGGGGGATTGGGGGGAAATTTGGGGATGTGGGGGGATTCGGGGGGATTTGGGGGGGATTTGGGGGGGATTTGGGGTTTTGGCTGCATGAGATGGACATCCGGTGTGACAGCATCCACATCCCTGGTACGGGGGGATTGGGGGGGATTCGGGGGGGATTCGGGGGGGATTGGGGGGGATTGGGGAGGGATTGGGGGGGATTGGGGGGGATTTGGGGTTTTGGCTGCACGAGATGGACATCCGGTGTGACAGCATCCACATCCCTGGTACGGGGGGATTGGGGGGGATTGGGGGGGATTGGGGGGATTGGGGGGGATTTGGGGGGGATTCGGGGGGATTTGGGGTTTTGGCTGCACGAGATGGATGCTCGCTGTGACAGCATCCACATCCCTGGTACCGGGGGGAATTCAGGGATTTTGGGGGATTTTTTTGGGGGGAAATTTGGGGATTTTTTTATTATTATTTTGGGGGATTTTGGGGATTTGTTACGTTGTTTGGGGATTTATTTATTTATTTATTTTCTGGGATTTTTGGGGGGGCTTCTGGGAGTGTTTTCCTCCCCACGCACCAATTCTCCGTGGACTTCAGGGTTGGTTTTGGGGTTTTTTGTTTTATGGGGGGGTCTGTGTCCCCCTGGGGGGTTTGGGGACAGTGTGGGGGTGTCCCCTGACCCCCCCGTGTCCCCCCAGGCAGCCCCCTGCAGTTCTATGTGGATTATGTGAACAGCGGCCACGTCACGGCCTATGGGCCCGGCCTGAGCCACGGCACAGTGAACCGGCCAGCCAGCTTCACTGTCAACACCAAGGACGCTGGAGAGGGTGGGCACACCTGGGGACACACCTGGGCACACCTGGGCACACCTGGGGACACCTGGGGACACACCTGGGGGATTGGGGCACGGCACAGTGAACCGGCCAGCCAGCTTCACTGTCAACACCAAGGACGCTGGAGAGGGTGGGCACACCTGGGGACACACCTGGGCACACCTGGGCACACCTGGGGACACCTGGGGACACACCTGGGGGATTGGGGCACGGCACAGTGAACCGGCCAGCCAGCTTCACTGTCAACACCAAGGACGCTGGAGAGGGTGGGCACACCTGGGGACACACCTGGGCACACCTGGGCACACCTGGGGACACACCTGGGGATACCTGGGGGATTGGGGACACACCTGGGGACACCTGGGGACACACCTGGGCACACCTGGGGGATTGGGGACACACCTGGGGGGACACCTGGGGACACTTGAGCCTGTCCTTCCCCCAGAGCACTGTCCCTGTCCCCGATGTCCCCAGGGGGGCTGTCCCTGTCCCCAGGGGGGCTGTCCCTGTTCCTGGGGGGCTGTCCCTGTCCCCAGTGTCCCCAATGTCCCCGATGTCCCCAGGGGGTCTGTCCCTGTCCCTGGGGGGTCTGTCCCTGTCCCCAGTGTCCCCAATGTCCCCGATGTCCCCAGGGGGGCTGTCCCTGTCCCCAGGGGGGCTGTCCCTGTCCCCGGGGGGGCTGTCCCTGTCCCCAGTGTCCCCAATGTCCCCGATGTCCCCAGGGGGGCTGTCCCTGTCCCTGGGGGGTCTGTCCCTGTCCCCAGGGGGGCTGTCCCTGTCCCCAGTGTCCCCAATGTCCCCGATGTCCCCAGGGGGGCTGTCCCTGGCCGTCGAGGGCCCCTCCAAGGCCGAGATCAGCTGCCAGGACAACGGGGACGGCACCTGCTCCGTGTCCTACCTGCCCGTGCTGCCCGGGGACTACGGCATCGTGGTCAAATACAACGACAAGCACATCGCGGGGAGCCCCTTCACCGCCAGGATCACGGGTAAAAAACGGGTGAAAAACGGGAAAAAAACCGAAAAAATGGAAAAAAACCTCAAAAAAAAGAGTGCTGCCTCGGTGGCCTCACTGTGCCCTGACTGTCCCCCTTTGTCCCCGTGTCCCCAGGTGACGATTCCCTGCGCCAGTCCCACCTCAAGGTCGGAGCCTCGGCCGAGATCCCCCTGGACATCGGCGAGAGTGACCTGAGCCAGCTGAGCGCCACCGTCAGCGCCCCCTCGGGCCGGCGGGAGCCGTGCCAGCTGAAACGGCTGCGGAACGGCCACCTGGGTGAGGGGACATCACTGGGGACATCACTGGGGACACTGGGGACACCCCTGGGGACATTGGGGACACTGGGGACACAGAGCCCTGCCAGCTGAAACGGCTGCGGAACGGCCACCTGGGTGAGGGGACACCCCTGGGGACAGCCCTGGGGACACTGGGGACACTCCTGGGGACATTGGGGACACTGGGGACACAGAGCCCTGCCAGCTGAAACGGCTGCGGAACGGCCACCTGGGTGAGGGGACACCCCTGGGGACAGCCCTGGGGACATTGGGGACACTGGGGACACCCCTGGGGACATTGGGGACATCCCTGGGGACATGGAGGATGTTGTACCCTGTATCCCTGTCCCCTCACTGTCCCTGTCCCCGTGTCCCTGTCCCCAGGGTGTCCCTGTCGCTGTGCCCAGGGTGTCGCGGTGTCCCTGTGTCGCTGTCCCTGTCCCCTCGCTGTCCCCTCGCTGTCCCCTCGCTGTCCCCTCGCTGTCGCTGTCCCCTCACTGTCCCCGTGTCCCCGCAGGGATCTCGTTCGTGCCCCAGGAGGTGGGGGAGCACCTGGTGCACGTCACGCGTGGGGGGCAGCCCCTGGCCCGCAGTCCCCTGGCTGTCACCATCAGCCAGGCCGAGCTCGGTGACGCCTCCCGGGTGCGGCTCAGGGGGCCCGGCCTGAGCGAGGGGACGACGTTCCAGCCCGCCCAGTTCACCATCGACACCCGCGAGGCTGGTGCGGACTGGGGGCACTGGGAGGGGACGGGGAGGGGATCTAGGGGCAATGGGAGGCACTGGGAGGGGACTGGGAGGCACTGGGAGGGGATTTGGGGTCACTGGGAGTGACTGTGATGGGTTTTTGTTTTGTTTTTTGGGGTATTTTGGGTTATTTTCGGGGTATTTAGGGTCTTTTTAATACGATGTTGTAGATTTGGGGATTTGGGGATTTTTTGGGGTGGATTTTTGGGGTTTTTGGGCTCAGCCCCGACCCCGTGGCCCCCCCAGGGTACGGGGGTCTCAGCCTGTCCATCGAGGGGCCCAGCAAGGTGGACATCACCACGGAGGAGCTGGAGGACGGCACGTGCCGAGTGTCCTACTGCCCCACCGAGCCCGGCAACTACATCATCTCGGTGAAATTCGGGGAGCAGCACGTGCCCGGTGAGCACTGGGGGGACTGGGGGGCACTGGGAGGGGACTGGGAGGGGATTTGAGGGGACTGGGAGAGACTGGGAGGGGATTGAGAGGAACTTGGAGGGACAGGGAGAGACTGGGGGGGACTGGGAGGGGATTGACAGGAACTTGGAGGGACAGGGAGGGATTGGGAGGGGACTGGGAGGGGATTGGGAGGGACTGGGATGGAATTTGGGAACACTGGGAGGGGCTGGGGATGGATTGGGAGGGAACTGGGAGGGGATTAGAGGGGATTGAAGGGGGACTGGGGGACACCGGGAGGGGATTTGGGGACACCGGGAGGGGCCGGGGGTGTCGGGGGGGTTTTGGGGGGTCCCCACTGACCCCGCCCCCCCCCAGGGAGCCCCTTCTCGGTGAAGGTGACGGGGGAGGGGCGGGTCCGCGAGAGCATCACCCGGCGGCGCCGCGCCCCCCCCGAGGCCAGCGTGGGGACCCCCTGCGACCTGAGCCTCAAAATGCCCGGTGAGACCGCGGGGGGGGTTCGGGGGGGGATCCGGGGGGGTCCGGGGGGTTCGGGGGTCCTGGAAGCTGTCAGGGGGTCCCTGAGCGTCCCTGGAGGTGCTTTGGGGGATGTTTGGGGTGTCCCGTGGGGGAGTTTTGAGGGGTCTCCATCTGTGAGGTGACAGCACAGGTGACAAACAGGAACATTTCCAGTATCCCACTGTTACCCCAATTCATCCATTTCCCCCCCAATAACCCATTTTTTCTCTATTTTCTCCCCATTTCTCCCCATTTCTCCCCCATTTCCCCAGAGCTGTCCATCTCGGAGGTCTCGGCCCAGGTGACAGTTCCCACATTTCCAATAACCCGTTTTTTTCTCTGTTTTTTTCTCTATTTTCTCCCCCTTTCTCCCCATTTCCCCAGAGCTGTCCATCTCGGAGGTCTCGGCCCAGGTGACCGTTCCCACATTTCCAATAACCCATTTTTTCTCTATTTTTTCCCCATTTTTCCCCATTTTCCCCCCATTTCCCCAGAGCTGTCCATCTCCGAGGTCTCGGCCCAGGTGACCGGCCCCTCGGGCCAGCCCGTGGCCTCGCAGGTGCTGCCGGGGGCGGGGGGCACGGTCGGGGTCCGGTTCGTGCCGCAGGAGACCGGAGCCCACCGGGTCAGCGTCAAGGACCGCGGGCAGCACGTGCCCGGGAGCCCCTTCCAGTTCACCGTGGGACCCCTGGGAGAGGGGGGCGCCCACAAGGTCCGGGCTGGGGGCCCGGGGCTGGAGCGAGCCGAGGCCGGGACCCCCGGTGAGGGAACGGGGGGGAAACGGGGGGGAAAATGGGGAAAATGGGGGGGGAAAATGGGGGGGAAAACGGGGGGGAAAAACGGGGAAAATGGGGGGAAAAACCCCGAAAAATGGGGGAAAAAAACCCCAAAATGGGGGGGAGGAAACGGGGAAAAATGGGGGGAAAAACGGGGGGGGGAAACGGGGAAAAATGGGGGGAAAACGGGAAAAATGGGGGGAAAAAACCCCAAAATGGGGGGGGGAAACGGGGAAAAATGAGGGGGAAAAACGGGGGAGAAAACGGGAAAAATGGGGGGGAAAATGGGGGGGAAAACGGTAAAAATGGGGGGGAAAACCCCCGAAAAATGGGGGAAAAAAACCCCAAAATGAGGGGGGGGGAAACGGGGAAAAAAGGGGGGAAAAATGGGGGGGGGAAACGGGGAAAAATGGGGGGAAAAATGGGGGGGGAAACGGGGAAAAAAGGGGGGGAAAAACGGGGGGGGAAACGGGGAAAATGGGGGAAAACCCCCCGAAAAATGGGGGGAAAACCCCGAAAAATGCGGGAAAAAAACCCAAAATGGGGGGGACGAAACGGGGAAAAATGGGGGGGGGAAAACGGGGGGGAAAAACGGGAAAAAATGGAGGCAGGGAACGGGAAAAATGGGGGGGAAAACCCAAAAACCAGGATGGGAACGGGGAGAAAAACCTGAAAAATTGGGGGGGAAACCTGAAAAAGGGGAAAAAAACCCGAAAAATGGGGGAAAAAACCCCAAAAATGGGGGGGGGAAGTGGAAAAATGGGGCAAAGAGAACAGAAAATTGGGGGCAGAGCCGAAAAATGGGGGAGGAAGCTCAAAATACAGAGTGGGAACCTAAAAAATGGGGGAGAGACACCAGAAAAGGGGGCAGAGACACCAAAAAACCCCAAAGATGGGGGCTCCGTGTGCTTTAGGGGGGGATTTGTGGGGTTTGGGGATTTTGGGGTGGTTTCTGTGTGGTTTTTGAGGTTTTTTGGGCGGTTTTTTGGGGTTTTTTTGGGGTTTTTGACCCCGTGTCCCCCTCCCCAGCCGAGTTCAGTATCTGGACCCGCGAGGCCGGGGCCGGGGGTCTCTCCATCGCCGTCGAGGGTCCCAGCAAGGCCGAGATCGCCTTCGAGGACCACAAGGACGGATCCTGCGGCGTCTCCTACGTGGTGCAGGAACCCGGTGAGGGCCGGGGGGAATCTGGGCGGGATTCGGGGGTTTTGGGGGTTTTTGGGGTGGGGTTTTGGGGATTTTTGGGGTGGGATTTTTGGGATTCTGAGGTGTTTCCCTAATCCGTGTCCCCCAGGTGACTATGAGGTGTCAGTGAAGTTCAATGACATCCCCGAGAGCAGGGACAGAGCCGAGTTTTGGGGTTTTTGGGGCGGGATTTTGGGGGTTTTTGGGGCGGGATTTTGGGGTTTTTGGGGCGGGATTTTGGGGTTTTTGGGGCGGGATTTTAGGATTTTTGGGTGTTTCCCTAATCCGTGTCCCCCAGGTGACTATGAGGTGTCAGTGAAGTTCAATGACATCCCCGGGAGCAGGGACAGAGCCGAGTTTCGGGGTTTTTGGGGCAGGGTTTTTTAGGTTTTTGGGGTGGGATTTTGGGGATTTTTGGGGCGGGATTTTTGGGGTTTTGAGGTGTTTCCCTAATCCGTGTCCCCCAGGTGACTATGAGGTGTCAGTGAAGTTCAATGACGAGCACATCCCCGAGAGCCCCTTCGTGGTGACGGCCGCGGCCCCGAGCGACGCCGCGCGGCGCCTCACTGTTTCTAGCCTTCAGGTGAGGCACCTGGAGATCCCAAAAACCCCAAAAAAACCCAAAAAAACACCACAGAACCCCCTGCAGAGCGGGGGGGGCCCGGCCAGCGCAGCCCCCAAACGTCGGGGGGGGTTGGGGACGGGTTTGGGGCTTTTAGGGGAAGTTTTGGGGCTTTTAGGAGAAACTTTGGGGTTTTTAGGGGAGGATTTTGGAGTTTTTAGGAGAAGTTTTGGGATTTCCAGAGGTGGATTTTGGGGTTTTCAGGGGAGGATTTTGGGGTTTTCTGGAAAAGTTTTGGGGTTTTCTGGAAAAGTTTTGGGATTTCCAGAGGTGGATTTTGGGGTTTGCAGCAGGGGCAGTTTGGGGATTTTTCGAGGCCGTTTTTTGGGATCTGTAGGATCCAAATCTGTAGATTTGGGGATTTTTAGGAAGAGATTTTAGATGTGGAAGCAGTTCTTGGGGTATTTAAGTCAATTTTTGGGATATCCAGGGCAGTTTCCAGGGTTCCCAGGTCAGTTTTTAGGGTTTCCAGGTCAGTTTTTGGGATATCTCAGTCAGTTTTTGGGTTGCCCAGGTCAGTTTTGGGGTTCCCAGGGCAGTTTTTGGGGTTCCCAGGTCAGTTTTGGGGTGCCCAGGGCAGTTTTGGGGTTCCCAGGGCAGTTTTGGGGTTCCCAGGTCAGTTTTTGGGTTCCCAGGTCAGTTTTGGGGTTCCCAGGGCAGTTTTTGGGATATCTCAGTCAGTTTTTGGGTTGCCCAGGTCAGTTTTTGGGGTTCCCAGGGCAGTTTTTGGGTTGCCCAGGTCAGTTTTGGGGTGCCCAGGGCAGTTTTGGGGTCCCTGCGCTGGCCCAGCCCCCCCAGCCCGGGGGTCTCGGGGTCTCTCTCGTGTCTCTGATAAAGGCTTTGAACAGGGGGGGGCCGGGGGGGGTTAACGGGACCCAGCGGGGCCCAAAATTCCCCAAAATCCCCAAAATCGCCCCAAAACCTTTCGGGGTCCCCGCTGGCTCCCGTTAAACCCCCCCAGCCCCCCAAGGTAAGTGGGGTCCAGGGGGGGACCCCAAAATTCCCCCCCACCCCCTTTAGGGACCCCCAAACCCCTCCCCCCCCTCCAGATTTTGGGGGGGGAAAATCCCCAAAACCAAATTTGGGATTTTGGGGTTTGGGGCTCCCCACTGGGGGTTCTGAGGGGGGAGGGCTTGGGGGTCCCACTCCCCCAAAATCTTTGGGGGTGAGGATTTGGGATTTCCTGACCCCTCTCCCCCCCCAAAAAAAAACAAAAAAATTTTTGGGATGAAGATTTTGGGTTGTTCTTCCTCCCAAAAATATTTGGGGTTGTAAAGTTTTGGGAGGGGGATTTGGGGTCGGGGTGGGAATTTTTTTGGGTTGTTTTCTCTCCCCCCCCCCCCAAAAAAAAAAAAAAATTTGGGATGAGGTTTTGGGGTTTTCCAAACCCCCCGAAATTTTCGGGATGAATTTTTGGGGTCGTTCTGCCCCTCCCTGGCATTTCTGGGATGAGGGTTTTGGCCTCTCCCCTCCCCAAATTTAAATTTTTTTGGGTTTTTTTTTTTTTGGGTATTTTACCCCTTTGGGCGTTTTTTTGGGGTGAAAATTTGGGGGTCCCCCAAAACCTGAACTTCTCCCACCCCCACCCCAAAATTTGGGTTTTTCTGGGGCTTTTTTGGGTTTTTTTTTGTATTTTTTGAGGAGGGGGGTGGGATATTTTCTGTTTGGGGTTTTTTTGGGGGGAGGGGTTTGGGGGTTTTTGTTGATTTTTTGGTGTTTAATTGTTGTTTTTTTTTGGTTTTTCAAAATTTTGGGGGGGGGGTTATTTTGAGTTTTTTGTGGGATTTTTTTTTCCAGAGGTGTTTGGGGATTTTTTTGTTTGTTTATTTGGAATTTTTTAGGTTTTTTTGAGTTTTTGGGGTTGGATTTTTTTAGGGGGGAGTTTTTGAGATTCCTTTGGAGATTTTCGGAATTTTTCTTTTTTTTTTTTCCTGTTTCTTTGGGGGTTTTTGCTGTTTTTGTTTTTTTTCTGTTCCTTTGGGGAGGTTTTTGGGGTTTGGGTGTTTTTGGTTTTTTTTTCCTGTTTCTTTGGGGGTTTTTTTGGTGTTTTGGGTTTTTTTGGGGGATGTTTTGTTTTGTTTTTCCTTTGGGTTTTTTGGGGGGATTCCTTTGGGGTTTTTTTTTGTGTGTTTTTTGGTTTTTTTCTGTTCCTTTGGGGGTTTGGGGAGGTTTTTGGGGTTTGTCTTTTTGGGGTTTGGTTTTTCTGGGTTTTTGTTGTTTTTTTTTAATTTTTTGGGTTTTTTTCCTGTTTCTTTGGGTTTTTTTTTTGTTTTTTCCTGTTCCTTCGGGGATTTTTGGGGTTGGGTTTCTCTGTTATTTTTGGGGGTTTTCTTTAGGATTTTTTGTTTGTTTGTTTTTCTCTTCCTTCGGGTGATTTCCTTGGGCTTTCTTTATTTTTTTTATTATTTTTTTGGGGGGGGATTTCTTTGTGTTTTTTTTCGCTGTTTCTCCTTTTCCTTTTTTCCCCCTTTTCTCTCCCACCCCCAAACTCCGCCCCCCCCGTTCTCTGTCCCGGGGCTCGGGTCTCTCCGGATTTTGGGGTTTTTTTGGGGGTTCCTGACGCGTTTCCCCCGCAGGAGTCGGGGCTCAAGGTTCACCAGCCGGCCTCGTTCGCCGTCAGCCTCAACGGGGCCCGGGGGGCCCTGGACGCCAAAGTCCACAGCCCCTCGGGGGCCCTGGAGGAGTGCCACATCTCCGAGGTCACCCCAGGTGAGGGGCACCCCGAAACCCGGGGCTGCACCCCGAAAAAACCCGGAAAAACGGGGTGTTCCTAGGAAAAAATTAAAAATTCCACCCCAAAATTCAAAAATTTCGCCCCAAAATTCACAAATTTCACCCCAAAATCTGCCCCATTCCCACCCCTGGGGTGCTGCCACAGCTCCGAGGTCACCCCAGGTGAGGGGCACCCCAAAAACTGGGGCTGCACCCCGAAAAAAACAGAAAAAAATCGGGTATTCCTAGAAAAAAATTAAAAATTTCACCCAAAATCTGCAAATTTCACCCCAAGATTTGCCCCGTTCCCACCCCTGGGGTGCTGCCACAGCTCCGGGGTCACCCCAGGTGAGGGGCACCCAAAAATCTGGGGTTGGACCCCAAAAAACCCAGAAAAAAATCGGGTTTTCCTATAAAAATCTCTGCAAGTTTCCGTGAAAATCAGCGAATTCCACCCCAAAATGTGCCCTGTTCCCATCCAAATGGGGTTTCAGGGATGGTTTCGGGGTTTCAGGGATGGTTTCAGGTCCCTTTTCCCCACACAAATTCACCACGTGCTTCATCCCACAGGAATTTGGGATTTTGGGAGGGCTCATCTCAGGATTTGAGGATCAGTGCAGGATTTGGGATCTCCGGAGTTTCAGGGATAAATTCGAGGTTTCAGGGACAATTTTGAAGTTTCAGGGATAATTTTGAGATTTCAGGGATAATTTCGAGGTTTCAGGGATAACTTTGGGGTTTCAGGGATAACTTTGGGGTTTCAGGGATAATTTTGGGGTTTCAGGGATAATTTTGGAGTTTCAGGGATAATTTCGAGGTTTCAGGGACAATTTTGGGGTTTCAGGGACAATTTCGAGGTTTCAGGGATAACTTTGGGGTTTCAGGGATAATTTTGGGGTTTCAGGGATGATTTTGGGGTTTCAGGGATAACTTTGGGGGTTTCAGGGATAATTTTGGGGTTTCAGGGATAACTTTGGGGGTTTCAGGGATAACTTTGGGGTTTCAGGGATAACTTTGGGGTTTCAGGGATAACTTTGGGGTTTCAGGGATAACTTTGGGGTTTCAGGGATGATTTTGGGGTTTCAGGGATAACTTTGGGGTTTCAGGGATAACTTTGGGGTTTCAGGGATGATTTTGGGGTTTCAGGGATAACTTTGGGGTTTCAGGGATAATTCTGGGCTGCCCTTTCCCCAGACAAATACGCCGTGCGTTTCATCCCGCGGGAGAACGGCGTCTACTCCATCGACGTGAAGTTCGAGGGCTCCCACATCCCCGGGAGCCCCTTCAAGGTGCGGGTGGGGGAGCCAGGACAGGCCGGGGATCCGGGCCTGGTCTCGGCCTACGGGCCCGGCCTGGAGGGAGGCACCACAGGTATGGGATGTGAGGGGGAAAAAATGGGAATTTGGGGGGAAAAAATGGGAATTTGGGAGGTTATGGAGGTGAGGGGCATTATAGGTATGGAATTTTGGGAGAAAAAATGGGAATTTGGGAGGGATCTGGGACAGGCCGGGGATCCGGGCCTGGTCTCGGCCTACGGGCCCGGCCTGGAGAGAGGCACCACAGGTATGGAACTTTGAGGGAAAAAAATGGGAATTTTGGGGACAAAATGGGAATTTGGGAGGTTATGAGGGTGAGAATCATTAGAGGTATGGAATTTGGGGGAAACAACAGGAATTTTGGGAGAAAAAAATGGGAATTTGGGAGGGATCTGGGACAGGCTGAGAATCCAGGCCTGGTCTCGGCCTACGGGCCCAGCCTGGAGAGAGGCACCACAGGTATGGGATGTGAGGGGAAAAAATGGGAATTCTGGAAAAAAACCCAGGAATTTGGGGGTTCTGAATGGGGCCTGGTGCTGGGACTTTGGAGTCTGGATGAACCCCCTGGATTTCGGGGTTTTTTTGGGGCCTGGTGCTGGGATTTCGGGGGATTTTATTGGGGCTTGGTGCTGGGATTTCGGGGTTTTTTCGGGGCCTGGTGCTGGGATTTCGGGGGATTTTATTGGGGCCTGGTGCTGGGATTTCGGGGTCCCCCACAGCCCAATCCGGGTCCCCCCAGGCTCCCCGGCCGAGTTCGTGGTGAACACGTCCAAGGCGGGCCCGGGCGCTCTGGCCGTGACCATCGAGGGCCCGTCCAAGGTGACCATGGAGTGCCACGAGTGCCCCGAGGGCTTCCGGGTCAGCTACACGCCCATGGCCCCCGGCAGTTACCTGATCGCCATCAAATTCGGGGGGCCCCACCACATCGTGGGGAGCCCCTTCAAGGCCAAGGTCACCGGTGAGCACCGGGGAGGGGGCTAAAGGGGGGTAAAGGGGGGTTTAAAAGGGATTTTTTGGGGGGAAATTGGGGGGATTAAAAGGGATTTTTGGGGGGTTTGGGAGGTTTAAAAGGGATTTTTTGGGGGGAAATTGGGGGGATTAAAGGGGATTTTTGGGGGGTTAAAGGGGGGTTTAAAAGGGATTTTTTGGGGGGAAATTGGGGGGATTAAAGGGGATTTTTGGGGGGTTAAAGGGGGGTTTAAAAGGGATTTTTTGGGGGGAATTGGGATTAAAGGGGATTTTTGGGGGGTTAAAGGGGGGTTTAAAAAGGATTTTTTGGGGGGAAATTGGGGGGATTAAAGGGGATTTTTGGGGGGTTAAAGGGGGGTTTAAAAAGGATTTTTTGGGGGGAAATTGGGGGGATTAAAGGGGATTTTTGGGGGGTTTGGGAGGTTTAAAAGGGATTTTTTTGGGGGGAAATTGGGGATTTAAAGGGGCTTCAATGGAGTTTTTGGGGTTCCGATCCTGATTTTTCGGGGGGATTTTTTGGCCCCCACCCCCTGAATTTTCGGCGTTTCAAGCCCCCCCTCATTTTCCCATTCCCACCCCCGAGTTTTTGTGTTAAACCCTCAGATTTCCGGGGTCCCAGTCCTGATTTTCCGGGGGGATTTTTGCCCCCCACCCCCCGGATTTCCGGGGTCCCACGCCGCGGTTCTGGCCCGTGCAGCCCCCCCGGGTTTGGGATTTATTTGCCGTTGTTTTGGTGCAGGCCCGCGGCTGGTGAGCGGGCACAGCCTCCGGGAGAGCTCCTCGGTGCTGCTGGACTCGGGGGGCCCCTGCCCCGGCCCCCCGGCACCCCCGGGACCCCCGGGACCCCCCAAATTCTCGGACGCCTCCAAGGTGGTGGCCAAGGGGCTGGGGCTCAGCAAGGGCTTCGTGGGCCAGAAGAATTCCTTCACGGTGGACTGCAGCAAGGCTGGTGAGCGGGGAGGGCAAAACACGGCCAGGAAAGGGCCTGGAATGAACCCAAATCAACCCGAAATCAACCCAAAATAACCCCAAAATAAACCCAAAACATGACCTGAAATAAACCAGAAATCAACCCAAAATCAACCCAAAATCAACCCAAAATAACCCCAAAATAAACCCAAAACATGACCTGAAATAAACCAGAAATCAACCCAAAATAACCCCAAAACATGACCTGAAATAAACCAGAAATCAACCCAAAATCAACCCAAAATAACCCCAAAATAGACCCAAAACATGACCTGAAATAAACCAGAAATCAACCCAAAATAACCCCAAAATAAACCCAAAACATGACCTGAAATAAACCAGAAATCAACCCAAAATCAACCCAAAATAACCCCAAAATAACCCCAAAATAAACCAAAAATCACCCCAAAATAACCCCAAATCAACCCAAAATAACCCAAAATAAACCCAGAATATGACCTGAAATAAACCAGAAATCAACCCAAAATAAACCTCAAATCAACCCAAAATCACCCCAAAATAAACCAAAAATCACCCCAAAATAAACCAAAAATCACCCCAAAATAACCCCAAAATCACACCACAATAACCCAAAAAAATCAACCCAAATAAAGAAAAAAATAACCCCAAAATAAAAAAAATCACACCAAAATAACCCGAAAAATGAGCTGAAATGGTGCAAACCATTCCCCCCCCCCAAAAAAAAAAAAAAAAAAAAATCCATAAAAAAATCCCAATAAACTCCCAAACCCTCCAATTCCCTTTGTTCCCATTGCAGGCACGACCAGCCCCCACAGCCCCTGCAAACCCTGAAAACCTCCCCAAAATCCCATTAAATTTTTTTTAAAATCCAAAAAAAATCCCTCCAAAAAAAAGAGAAAAAAATCCCAAAAACATCCCCCCAAAAAAATTAAAAAAAAAATGCCCCAAAAATAAAAAAAAACCCCAAAAAATAAAAAAATCCCCAAAAAATTAAAAAAAAAAATCCCAAAAAATAAAAAAAATCCCCCAAAAATAAAAAAAAATCCCCCCAAAATTTTAAAAAATCCTCAAAAAATCCCCCATAAATTAAAAGTAAACCAAAAAAAAACCCCCAAAATTCCGTTTTTTTTGCAGGCACCAACATGCTGCTGGTGGGGGTGCAGGGCCCCCGCAGCCCCTGCGAGGAGATCGTGGTCAAGCACTTGGGCAACCAACTGTACAACGTGGGCTACCTGCTCCGCGAGCGCGGCGAGTACCTGCTCGTGCTCAAGTGGGGGGAGCAGCACGTGCCCAACAGCCCCTTCCGGGTCACCGTGCCCTGAGAGCCCCCCAAAACCGCCCGGGGAGGGGGCAGCGACCACCAGGGGGGGAGAAGGACGAAAAATGGGGGAGAAACAGGAAAAAATGGGGGAAAAACACAAAAAAAATGGGGGAAAAACAGGAAAAAATGGGGGAAAACCAAAAAAAAATGGGGGAAAAACAGGAAAAAATTGGGGAAATACAGAAAAAAATGGGGGAAAAACAAAAAAAAAATGGGGGAAAAACAGGAAAAAATTGGGGAAAAACAGAAAAAAAATGGGGGAAAAACAGAAAAAAATGGGGGAAAAAGACAAAAAAATGGGGGAAAAAGACAAAAAAATGGGGGAAAAGGACAAAAAAAATGGGGGAAAAGGACAAAAAAATGGGGAAAAGGACAAAAAAAATGGGGAAAAAGACAAAAAAATGGGGGAAAAAGACAAATGGAGAAAAGTTATCAAAAAATGAGGGAAATGCAGGACAAATGGGAAAAGGACAAGAAAATTGAGACAAGGATAAAAAAATGGAGAAAAGGATAAAGAAATGGAGAAAAGGAAGAGAAAATACAGAAGAAATGGAGAAGGGTTATCAAAAAAATGGAGGAAAGTTACCAGAAATGGAGAAAGTTACAGGAAAATGAGGGAAAACGGGAAAAAAGGGAAAAAGTTCCTTAAAACAAGGAGGAAAGTCCCCAAAAATGGGGAAGTTCCAAAAAAAGAAAAAAAAAGGGGGAAAGTCATCAAAAATGATGAAAAATCCCCCAAAATGGGCAAAAGTTGGCAAAAATTTGGGAACCTCCTGAAAAATTGAGGGTTCCCCCCCCAAATTTCAGGAAAAATCCCCCCAAAATCCGGGATTCCCCCTCCCCCAATTTGGGCAATGACGTCACCCCCAAATTTGGGGCTCCCCCAGAATTTTAAACTCCCCCCCACCCCCCAAAAGAAACCTTTTAGGGCCCCTCCCCCATTTTGGGGTCTCTCCCCTCCCCCCCCGCGCCCCTCACGCCCCCCCGCCACTGCCCCTCCCCCCCCACACTCCCCACCCCCCCCAAATTTTTGGGGACCCCTCCCCCCAATTCCTCCCCTCCCTTTTATTCTTTTTTTTTTTTTTTTTATTTTATTGGACTTTTTTATCTCCGCCCCCCTCCCCAAAATAAAAACTTGTTCTGCTTCATTTCGGATTCTGGATTTTTCTGGGTTTTTTGGGGTTTTTTGGGGTAAATTTTGGGGGATTTTTGGGGGGGATTTGGGGTTTTTTTTGGGGATTTTTCGGAGGTTTTCTGGGGTTTTTTTGTTTGGGTTTTTTTTTTTTTTTTAGGGGGTCTGGGGATTTCGGGGGGAGGAATTTTGGGGATTTTTTTGAGGGGGTTTCGGGATTTCGTTTTGGGTTTTTTTTGGGGGGGGGTGAGGTTTTGGGTTTTTTTAGGGTTGAAACACTAATTTTAGAAAAAATGAGGATTGCAGTTAAAAATTAGTTATTTTCAAGAATTAATGAAAGCAAATAGAGAGACCTTGCTGGAAATAATTAAAAATTCGAAGTTAATGGGAAGAAACCGGGCGAGGAAAACTAAAAAAAACCCTCGGGATCCTTCCCGAATTAAGGCGAGACCCCCAAATCCCAATAAAGGAGCTCCAAAAAATTCAAATAAAGGCAAAAATCCGCAATAAATTCATGGGACGCGCCCTCAAAAAAATCACGGAGGGACGCCCCAAAAAGCTGAGAAAAATCACCTCAAAATTCCCTCTAAAATCGCCACAAAACCCCCAAAAAATCACCACAAAATCACCTCAAGAGTCCCCAAAAATCACCACAAAATCCCTCCAAAATCGCCTCAAAATCTCCCAAATAAAAGCCATAAAATGACCACAAAACCACCTCAAAATCCCCCCAAAATCGACACTGAATCATCTCAAAATCCTGCAAAAAATCGCCATAAAATGACCTCAAAATGCCAAAAAAATCACCACAGAATCAACTCAAAAATCGCCTCAAAATCACCTCAAAATCTCCAAAGAATCGCCAAAGAAATCCCCCACGTCCCAAACGCCAAAATCCCCCCCAGCTCCCGGTGAATCCCCGCCCCCTCCCCGTTACCCCGAGCGTGCCCCCCCCGCCGCCGCGTCCTCCCCTCACAAATTCCCAAAATCCCCCAAAATTCTCTTTTTTATTTTTCCCACCCAAAATTCCTTTTTTTTTTTTTCCCCGCCCAAATCCCTCCTTTCCCTTCTCCCGCACCCAAAATGGCGGCGCCCAGTGCCTCGGTATGACGTCACTTCCTCCTCCCGCCACAACTTCCGCTGTTCCCGTCACCCCCCCCCGGGGCTGTTCCCTCCCCTTTTCTCTCCCCCCCCCGCGCTCCCGCCGCTGTTCCCGCTCCTCCCCCCCTCCCCCCGCGGCTGTTCCGCGCGGCGCCGCTCCCCCCCCCGCGCGGCGGCGTCTCCCGGAGCCGCAGGATGGAGGTGCTCAACCAGGTGGGGACCCCCCCCCCAAAAAACACCCCCGGGACCCCCCCCCCGCCCCGAACACACCTGGGGACCCCCCCCAGAACCCCCCGGCCCGGCCTGGGGGGGGGAGGGGTGGCTGAGACCCCCCCCCACCCCCGCTGGGGGGGATGGGTGGGGAATTGTGGGGAGGGGGCTTTGGGGGGTGGATTTGGGGAGGGGGCGTCTGCGGTTTTGGGGTGGGGGGGGGGGTCTGAATTTTTTGGCGGGACGCGGATGAATTGGGGAGGGGGCTCCAAAATTTGGGGAGGGGGCTCCAAAATTTGGGGCGGATTTTGGGGGGGGGGGGGGCTCCAAGATCGGGGATTTCTGGGTGGGGGAGGGGAGGGTGTGGGATTGTAAAGGGGGGGGGGGTGTCCTGAATTTGGGGAGGGGTCGTGAAGGATTTTGGGGGTGGGGGGGATGCCCTTGAAAGGGGAGGGGTCTTTTTTCTTTTTTCTTTTTTTTTTTTTTTTTTTTTTTTTTTGGGGGGGGTCGCTGCCGCAGCATCGCGGAGGGGGGAGGGGAGGGTGAGGATGATGATGCAGCAACAACGGGGGGGGGGCGCAAAAAAAAAAAGGGGGGAATGGGGCGGCGGTGTGACGTCACAGTGACGTCACGATCGGGGTGACACCCCCTCCCCTTAATTTTTGTCCTTGGGGGGGATTTTGGGGGGTTGGGGGATTTTGGGGGGGATTTTGGTTTTTTGGGAGGGATTTTGGGGTTTTTGGGGGTTTGGGGTTTTTTTTGGGGGGGGGTTTGGGGGGTCTCGGCCTCCCCCAAATTTTGGGGGGGGTCCCCGAGCCCCCCTGAGGGTCGCCCCCCCCCCAGTTGGTGGCCGGGGGGCAGTTCCGGGTGGTCAAGGAGCCCCTGGGCTTCCTCAAGCTGCTGGAGTGGGTGAGTGACCCCCCAAAAAATCCCAAAAATATCCCCAAAAAAATCCCAAAAAAATCCCAAAATATCCCCAAAAAAATCCCAAAAAATCCCAAAATATCCCAAAAAATCCCAAACCCCCAAATCCTCCCCGGGACCCCCCAAAAAACCCCCACAATTACCCCCCAAAATCCCTCAGGACGTCCCAAAAAAAAAATCAAAACCCCCCCAAAATTCCCCCCCGGACACCCCAAAATCCGCCCTGGGACCCCCAGAATTCCCCAGGACCCCTCGGGACCCCCCAGATCCCCCCATTTCCCCTCCCCCACCCCCCCATCCGGGTCAGCGCCATAATCCGGGATAATCCCGGGATTCCGGGCGTGGGGGAGGGGCCGGGACCCCTCAGCCCCCCCCGAATTCATCCCCGGACCCCCAAAATTGGGAACTCAGCCCCTCCCCCACCCCACCCACCCAATAATTCTGGAGTCTCCAAAATTCTCCTCCCAGTTCATCCCAGTAACCCCCAGTGCCCCCCCAGTCCCTCCCAGTGCCCCCCAAATTCCCCCAAACCCCTCCCAGCCCCACCCTAACCCCTCCCAGTCCCTCCCAGTAACTTCCAGTAACTCCCAGTGCCCTCCCAGTGCCCTCCCAGTGCCCCCCAAATTCCCCCCAAACCCCTCCCAGCCCCTCCCAGTCCCTCCCAGTACCTCCCAGTGCCCTCCCAGTGCCCCCCAGCCCCCCCCCAACCCCTCCCAGTCCCTCCCAGTAACCCCCAGTGCCTCCCAGTAACTTCCAGTCCCTCCCAGACCCCTCCCAGTGCCCCGCAGTGCCCCCCAAATCCCCCCCAAACCCCTCCCAGTGCCCTCCCAGTAACCTCCAGTTCCCCCCAGTCCCTCCCAGTGCCCCCAAATTCCCCCAAACCCCTCCCAGCCCCTTCCAGTCCCTCCCAGACCCCTCCCAGTGCCCCCCAGCCCCTCCCTAACCCCTCCCAGCCCCTCCCAGTCCCTCCCAGTAACTCCCAGTGCCCCCCCAGTAACCCCCAGTGCCCCCCCAGTCCCTCCCAGTGCCCCCCAAATTCCCCCAAACCCCTCCCAGCCCCACCCTAACCCCTCCCAGTCCCTCCCAGTAACTCCCAGTCCCTCCCAGTTTTTCTCCATCTTCGCCTTCGCCACCTGCGGGGGGTTCAGCGGGTCGCTGCGCCTCAGCATCGAGTGCGCGCCCCCGAACCGCTCGGCGCCCATCAGCGTGGGCTTCGGCTACCCCTTCAGGTGGGCGGGGGTCGGGGGGCGGGGGGCTTGGGGGGGTTTGGGGGGTTTTGGGGGGGTTTTGGGGGGGTTTGGGGGGGTTGGGGGGGGTTTAAGGGGGAGGTCGGGGGGTCTGGGGGTGATTTGGGGGCCCCAAATTCCCCAAAAATCAGCCTGGGGCACCCCCGAACTTCACCTCGGGGGGGTCTGCGGACACCCTGGACCCCTCCCCATAATTGTGGGGTCCCCCCAGGCTGCACCAGGGTCCCAAAATCCCCCAAAAATCCAAAAAATCCCCCAAAACTCCCCAAAAATCCCCAAAACTCAAGACGAACCCCCCCAAATTTTACTTTAGGGGGATCTTGGGATACCCTGGACCCCTCCCCATAATTCTGGGTCCCCCCAGGCTGCACCAGGATCTCAAAATCCCCCCAAAAATAAAAAAAACCCAAAAAATTAAAAAAAAATCCAAAAAAATCCCCAAAACTCAAGACGAACCCCCCCAAATTTTACCTTAGGGGGGTCCTCGGACCCCCAGGACCCCTCCCCATCATTGTGCCCCTCCCCCAGGCTGCACCAGGTGTATTTCGAGGCCCCCTCGTGCGCGGGGGGTCCCCCCGAGCGGGTGTTCCTGGTGGGTGACCACTCCTCGGCCGCTCAGTTCTTTGTCACCGTCGGGGTCGGCTCCTTCCTCTACGCCCCCGCCGCCCTCGGGGGGTACCTGTTCGCCCCCCAGGCCTACCGGGCGGGGGGCCGGGGACCCCGGATCGTGAGTGGGGGGCTTGGGGGGGGCGTTGGGGGGGGTTTGGGGCAGTCACGGGGCAATTTGGGGCAGTTATGGAGGGGTTTGGGGGGGTTTGGGGGGTTTGGGGGGGGTTTGGGGGGCTTTGGGGGGGGTGGGGAATGGGTTTGGGGGGGTTTGGGGGGGTTTGGGGGGTTTGGGGGGTTTGGGGGGGTTTGGGGAGGGTGGGAATGGGTTTGGGGGTGTTTGGGGGGGTTTGGGGGGGGTGGGAATGGGTTTGGGGGTGTTTGGGGGGGTTTGGGGGGGGTTTGGGGGGGTTTGGGGGGTGTTTGGGGGGGTTTGGGGAGGGTGGGAATGGGTCTGGGGGTGTTTAAGGGGGGCTTTGGGGCGGTTTTGGGGGGGCTTTGGGGACCCCCTGGAGGGGTTTGGGTGGGCTGGGCTGGAATTTGGGGGGGTTTGGGGGGTCTTTAAAGGGGATTTGGGGCAGTTTTGGGGGTCTTTGGGCTGGTTTGGGGCAGTTTTGGGGTGTCCTGACCCCCCAAATTTGCCCTTCCAGGACCTGGGGGTGACCTCAGCTCTGGGAGGGAATTTGGGGATCCCAAAGGAATTTTTGGGCTCAGATTTGGGGTTTTTGGGGTTTTTGGGGTTTTTGGGCTCTCAGGTTGCTCGGACGGGTCTGGGGTCTCTGATGTCGATTTTGGGGTGTCCTGACCCCCCCAATTTGCCCTTCCAGGACCTGGGGGTGACGGCAGCCTTGGCCTTCCTGTGGCTCGTCAGCTCCTGCGCGTGGGCGGCGGCGCTGGCCGAGGTCAAGGCGGCCACGGCGCCCTCGGGGGTGCTCGCCCAGGTCGGGGGGTGCCAGCGGCCGGGGGCGCGGTGCCAGGCGCTGGGAGCCCCCCGGACCTCGGGCCTCAACACCTCGGTGGTGAGTGCGGGCTGAAAAAACCCGAAATACAGAAATTTACCCCAAAATTTCCCCCAAAATTTCCCCCAAAATACTGAAATTTACCCCAAAATTTACCCCAAAATTTCCCCCAAAATACTGAAATTTCCCCCCAAATTTCCCCCAAAATACAGAAATTTACCCCAAAATTTCCCCCCAAAATTTCCCCCCAATCCACAAATTTCATCCAAAATCCCACCTAAAACACCCTCAAAAACAAAGAAAATAAAAAAAAAATCTCCCCAAAAACTAAAAAACAAAAAACCAAAAATCCCTCAAAAATCCCCCCAAAACCCCCCCAAAATAACAAAAAATCCCCAAAAATGCCCAAAAAATAGAAAAAAATCCTCATAAAATCACCAAAAATCACCAAAAAAACCTCAATACAACCCCCAAAAAATCCCCCCAAAATTCACAAAAATCCCCCAAAGAATCCCGAACCCCCCAACCCCCAAATCCCATTTTTTTCCCCTTTTCCAGGTGTTTGGTTTCCTGAACCTGGTGCTCTGGACGGGGAACGTTTGGTTCGTGTTGAAGGAGACGGGCTGGGGGGGGCTGGGCACCCGCGCCCCTCCCCCAGGGGGGGTCCCCGAAAAATCCGCGGCCCCGGAGGGGGGGTACGGCCCCCCCGAGGGGGGCTACGGCCCCTCCCCCGCCTCCGGTGGCTACCCCCAGCCCGGCGGGGGCTACCAGCCCGACTATGGGCAGGGGGGCTTCGGGGCGCCCCCCTCGGAGGGGGGGTACGGGCAGGGGACCCCCACGGCCTTCGCCAATCAGATGTAGGGTGAGGATTGGGGGGGATTTGGGATTATTTTGGGGGAGTTTTGGGGGGGTTTGGGGTCGTTTGGGGGAATTTGGGGGGGGTTTGGGGGAATTTGGGGGGGTTGAAGGGATTTTGGGGGGATTTGGGGGTTTAGGGATTATTTTGGGGGGATTGGGGGGGATTTGAGGGGGTTTTGGGGGAGATTTTGGGGGGGCTTGGGTGGGATTTGGGAGGATTTTTGGGGGGATTTTTGGGGTCGTTTTGGGGTAATTTGGGGGGGTTTGGGCGGAGTTTGGGCTGGGGGGTTTGGGGATTATTTTGGGGGGGATTTGGGGGGATTTTGGGGGGGGGCGGCGGTGACATTTGGACCCCGAGTCCTCCGCTCCGCCAGGGGGCGCCCTGACCCCCCCCCCCCCCATTTCCTGCAGGTCCTCCCGCCCAGCAGGGGGCGCCGTTCCCGCCCGCCGCCCCCCGCGGCGGCGCCATCTTGGGGGCGTGGCCTGGGAGTAAACCACGCCCCCAACAGGGGAGGGGCACGTGCAATGGGCGGGGCTTAACACCCCCCCCCAAAAAAAACATAAACCCCCCCAATAAAAATGGAACAACCCCCCCACCCCCCAAAAAAACCCCTCCCCCACCCCCCACGGCCGTGCCAAAGCCCCTCCCCCACCCCCCCAGGCCGTGCCCCTCCCCCACGCCCCCCCCCTCCGTGTCTTTGTGACGTGATTGTGACGTTTTCGGGGGGGCCCCTCCCCACCCTCCCCTCCCCCCCCAAAAAACCAAACGTGGGGCAGGGCCGGGGGTGGGGGAGGGGGAGGGGGGGGGCTGAGCCCCCCTTGGGACCCCCCAGGAGGGAATAAAAGATGACGGTGACACCGCCAGGGGGCGCCCCAAAGTTTATTTTGGGGGGGGTCTGGGGTGGGAAATTGGGGGAGGGGACCCCAAAGTTTTGGGGGTCGTGACCGAGTTTTCTGGGGGGGGGTCTTGGGGTCCAACGCCAATTTTTGGGGAGGGATTTTGGGATTTGGGGTTTTTTTCGGGGGGGGGGTCTCGAGGTCCGGACCCTGAGTTTGGGGGGGGGGGTCTGGGAATTTTGGGAAGTTTTGGGGCGCTGCTCCCCCCGCCCCCCCCAAAATGCCCCAAATCCGGGGTTCGGGGGCCCCTCCCACAAAAACGGAGTGGGCGGGGCTTATAGGGCAACGGGCGTGGTCATGACGTCACCACACCAGCAATAGCCATAAAAGGGAGTGGGCGGGGCTCGCTGTGGCCACGCCCCCCGGCCTGAGTCATTCCCGGCGCGGCCCCGGAGGAGCGAAGGTACCGGGACCCCCCAAAAAACCCCAAAAAAACCCCAAAAAACCCTGAAATTCACGGGGGGAGCCCAAAAATCGCCCCCAGAGCCGTGAGGTGACCCCGGGACCCCCAAAAAAACCCAAAACTCACCCGGGACCCCTCTGGGACCCCCCAAACTTTCGGGGGACACCCCCAGTGACTCCCAGTCCCTCCCAGTAACTTCCAGTGACCCCCTGGACCCCCCCCAGTCCCTCCCAGTGACCCCCAGTGCCCCCCCCCCAGCCATGGAGAGTTTTCGGGGCCTCTCGGACCAGGAGCTGCTGGAGAAACTCCAGAGCCGGCGCGGACCCCTGGGTGGGCACTGGGAGAGACTGGGAGGGACTGGGGGGGGGGGACTGGGAGGGACTGGGAGGGACTAGGGGGGCTCTGAGGGGACACTGGGAAGGACTGGGGGGAAAGAGAAGGGTAACTGGGAGCACTGGGAGGGACTGAGGGGGCACTGGGTGGGAACTGGGACGGACTGGGAGGGGTCACTGGGAGGGGCACTGGGAGCACTGGGAGCACTGGGAGGGTCACTGGGAGGGTCACTGGGAGCACTGGGAGGGGTCACTGGGAGCACTGGGAGCACTGGGAGGGGTCACTGGGAGCACTGGGAGCACTGGGAGGGGCACTGGGAGCACTGGGAGCACTGGGAGCACTGGGAGGGGCACTGGGAGCACTGGTCTGACCCCCCCGTCCCCCCCCAGGCCCCCCCCGCAAACTCTACGAGAAGAAATTCTACGAGTTCGAGACCCGGCGCTGGAGGAGGGGGGGGGCGGGTCCGTGGGGGGTCCCGGGGGGAGTTTGGGGGTCCCTGGGGGGGTCCCCGAGGGTTTTGGGTGGTCGTGGGAGGATTTTGGGTCTCCCTGGGGGGGTCCCGGGAGGGTTTGGGGTCCCTGGGAAGGTCCTTGGAGAATTCTGGGGGGTCCCGGGGGGGATTTGGGGGGTCCCGGGGGGGGTCCCCGAGGGTTTTGGGGGTCCCGGGGGGTTCCTGAGGGTTTTTTTTGGGGGGGGGGGTCTCTTCTCCCCCTCCTCACCCCCCTTCCCCCCCACAGATGATCCCGACAACGACCGAGACCCCCCGGAATTTGGGGAGGGGGCGCGACCCCGGCAGCCTGTGAGGGGGGAGGGGCTTGGGGGGGGGATTTGGGGGAAAGTTTGGGGGGTCTGGGAGGAGATTTGGGGGATTTGGGGGGAATTTGGGGGGGTCTGGGATGGGAAACTTGAGGGTCTGGGGGGGGATTTGGGGGAGAATTTTGGTGGGGGGAATTTTGGGGGTCGGGGGGAGGATTTGGGGTATTGGGGGAGGGGCTTCCCCTCACCCCTCCCCCTTTCTCATTGTGCCCCTCCCCCCGCAGATTGGGGAGCGCCCCCCCAGCCCCTCCCCCACCCTGAGGGAACACCTGGACAGGTGAGGAGGTGGGGGGGGGTTTTAGGGGGGCATTTTTGGGGTTCTCCCCCCCCCAACCCTCCCTTTAACCCTTTCCTCCCCAGCCCCCTCCGTTTGGAGCCCCGGCAGCCGCTCCGAGCCCCCCCAGGACCCCCCCGGACCCCCCCGGGACCCCCCGGAATCCCCCCCCGGGACCCCCCCGGGCGATTCCTCCCCCTCAGACCCCAACTGGTGGCACTGGGGCTGATCGGGGGGGTCCTGCTGGGGTTGTTGCTGCTGGGGGGGGGTCCTGGTTGAAACCCCCCCCCCAAAAAATTCTGCCGGGATTCCCCTCGCAAAGAACCCAAATCCTTGGGGAAATTCAAATTTCTCACGGGATCACCCCCCCCCCCAAATCCATCAGGGACCCCCCTCCCTCCAAAATGGCAGAATTCTCGTGGGACCCCCAAAATCCCTTTGGGACCCCCCCCAGGATCCCCAAAACTCACATGGGACCCCCCCAGAAACCCCAAGCCACCCGCGGGACCCTCCAAAACCCCCGTGGAGCACTCCCAGGACCCCGGAGTCCCCTCGGGATCCCCCTTGGACCCCACAGGATTTTTTGGGACCCCCCCAGACCCCTCACAAACCTCCCCAAATTCCGGGGGCCCGGCCCCCCCCAATAAATGCATTAAACGCGTCCGCAGCTGTCAATCAACGCCGTGGGCTGAGCCGTGATTGGCTGGGGGCGGGGCCGTGGGCGTGGCTTCGGTTTGGGACGAACCATTGACGTTCAAAGCTGGGGGATACGTGGGCGATGCCACGATGAAAGAGGCGGGGTCTCTTTAAAAGAATATTCATTTATTAGTGCTAATATTGTTCGTTTTATTAAGGAAGAAATTGATTTAACATTAGCCTGCTTTACCTCCGAAATGATTCCATTTCAATTCATGGATTTTTATTATTAAATCTTCACGGTCGGGGAGGGGGGAAATGGCGGGCGGAAGTGACGTCGCACAGGCGTTTCCCGCCTCCCGCTCTGATTGGTCGCTTCCCTCAGCGCGTGGGCGGCGCTTGCGCTGTTTGCTTCCGGTTTGGGCGGGGGCCGCAGCCGAGGGTGAGGGCGGTGGGGGAGGGGCGGCTCCGGGGCGGGTTTTCGGGGGGTCCTGAGGGGATTTTTGGGGGTCTCGGCGCCCCCGGCCGGGTCCCAGCGCTGTCCGCGCCCCCCCCAGGCCGCCATGAGCCTGCAGTGGACGGCGGTGGCCACGTTCCTGTACGCCGAGGTTTTCTTGGTGCTGCTGCTCTGCGTCCCCTTCGTGTCTCCGGCCAGGTGAGCGGGGCGGGGGGTCCCTGAGGGTGAGGGGGGGGATTCTGGGGGGGTTCCCTGAGCGTCTGTGGGGACACAGGGGGGTGAGGGGAGGGTTCGTGGAATTGGGGATTTCCTGAGGGAATCTGGGGGTTCCTGGGGGACTCTGAGGGGTCTCGGTCTGTATCCCCCAAACATGGATGAAAAGTTTTTCTCCTCTTTTTCGTGACCCTTTGGGGGATTCCCTGGACCTGAGGATTTTATTTAAAAATTTTTGGAGGGTCCTGGGAGGTTCCTGAAGGACTTGGGTGGGGTGGGGGGGGGTCCCAATTTCTGCTCCCCCAAAACATGGAAAAAAAAATGTCTTTTTCTCATCATTCTGGGAAGATTCCCTAAAACTGAGGATTCCCTGAGGAGGATTCCCCGGGAATTTGAGGAATTCCGAGGTGGGGGCCCCAATTTATCCCCCCCTTCCCCTTTCAGATGGCAAAAAATTTTCCGCTCCCGCCTCGTGGGCTTGGCCGTGGCTTATGGCAACACCTTCTTCATCGTGCTCATCGTCATCCTCGTGCTGCTGCTCCTCGGTGGGTCTGGGGGCGGCTTTGGGGGGGGGTCCCAGCCCCCCCCCCGCCCCGTGCTGACCCCTCCGACCCCCAGATGCTCTGAGGGAGACCCGTAAATACAACGTGGGCGAGAGGGAGGCGCTGAGCAGCACCCCGGCCGCCCTGGAGCATTTCCACATGAAACTCTTCCGTGCCCAGAGGAACCTTTACCTGGCCGGCTTCTCCCTGCTGCTGTCCTTGTGAGCCTGGGCGGGGCTCGGGGGTCCCCGACGCCATCTGGGGGTCCTAGACATAGCTGGGGGGGTCTCAGATGCGATTTGGGGGGTGCTGGAGTCGGTTTGAGGGGCCTGGAGTCAATTTGGGGGGTCCCAGACACGATTTGGGCAGGGCTGGAGTCAATCTGGGGGTCCCAGACACGATTTTTGGGGGGCTGGGAGGGGGATAGGATTTGGGAGGGGCTCTGGAACATTTCAAGGGGGGTCCCTGAACCCCGTTTGGGGATCCCTGGCCCCCATTTTGAGACCCCTGACCCCCATTTTGGGACCCCTGACCCCATTTTGGGACCCCTGGTCCCCATTTTGGGACCCCTGACCCCATTTTGGGACCCCTGGCCCCATTTTGGGATCCCTGGCCCCCATTTTGAGACCCCTGACCCCATTTTGGGACCCCTGATCCCCATTTTGAGACCCCTGACCCCCATTTTGGGACCCCTGACCCCCATTTTGGGATCCCTGGCCCCCATTTTGAGACCCCTGACCCCATTTTGGGATCCCTGACCCCATTTTGGGACCCCTGACCCCATTTTGGGATCCCTGGCCCCCATTTTGGGACCCCTGACCCCCATTTTGGGATCCCTGACCCCCATTTTGGGATCCCTGGCCCCCATTTTTCCCCCCCAGCTCCTGAGGCGCCTCCTGGCCCTGATCTCGGCCTAGGCCGCACTCGAAGCCTCGAGCCAGGCCTCGCTTGAACAGGGCCCGGGGGGCTCTGGGGGGGATTCAGGAGGTTTGGGGGTGTCCCTGAACCCCATCTGGGGATCTCTGACCCCCATTTTGTGATCCCTGCCCCCCATTTTTGTCATCCCTCACACGTCCTGCTGCCGCTGATCTCGGCCTAGGCCGCAGGTGAAGCCTCAAACCAGGCCTCGCTTGAACAAGGCCCGGGGGGCTCTGGGGGGGCTCTGGGGGATTCAGGAGGATTTGGGGGGGGGTCCCTGAACCCCATTTCTGTGCCCCCCCAGCCTCCTGAGGCGCCTGGTGACGCTGATCTCGGCGCAGGCCGCGCTCGGGGCCTCCAGCCAGGCCTTCCGCAAACAGGCCGAGGGCGCCAGCCAGGCCGCACGGCAGTACCTGGAGGACAACGACGCCCTCAGGAGGGTAAAACACGGCCCCAGCAACACCTGGGCTACCCAAAATCCACCTGGGCTACCCCAGAAACACCTGGGCTACCCCAGAAACACCTGGGCTACCCCAAAATCCACCTGGGCTACCCCAGAAACACCTGGGCGGCCCCAGAAACACCTGGGCTACCCCAAAATCCACCTGGGCTACCCCAGAAACACCTGGGCTACCCCAAATCCACCTGGGCTACCCCAAATCCACCTGGGCTGCCCCAGAAACACCTGGGCGGCCCCAGACACACCTGGGCTACCTCAGGAACACCTGGGCGGCCCCAGAAACACCTGGGCTACCCCAGAAACACCTGGGCTACCTCAGGAACACCTGGGCTACCCCAAATCCACCTGGGCTACCCCAGAAACACCTGGGCGGCCCCAGAAACACCTGGGCTACCCCAAAATCCACCTGGGCTACCCCAAAATCCACCTGGGCTACCCCAAAATCCACCTGGGCCACCCCAAAATCCACCTGGGCTACCCCAAATCCACCTGGGCTACCCCAGAAACACCTGGGCGGCCCCAGCAACACCTGGGCTACCCCGAAATCCACCTGGGCCACCCCAAATCCACCTGGGCTACCCCCAAATCCACCTGGGCTACCCCGAAATCCACCTGGGCTCCCCCCAAATCCACCTGGGCTACCCCCAAATCCACCCGGGCTACCCCAAAATCCACCTGGGCTACCCGAAATCCACCTGGGCTACCCCAAAATCCACCTGGGCTACCCCAAAAATAACCCCTGCAATTTCTGAGCCATTCCGTGGGAAAACGGTCGGGGTAGGTTGAAAACATTCCTGAAAAAACAAAAAACCAGCCCAAAAGTTGAGTTTGTAACTCAGAAATATTTTAAAGTATCTCATTAAATGCTAAAAGTCCTGAAAATGTTTCCAAAAAAAAAAAAAAAACCTCTGGGAAAACATTCCAGTTGGTAGCTCAGAAATGGTTGAAAAAGTGTTTCAAAAATACCTGATTAAACATCAAAAACTCCTGAAAATATTCCCAAAAAATTGAGTTGGTACCTCAAAAAACACTGAAAAAAAACCTGAATAAGCATCAAAAATTCCTGAAAACATTCTCATAAAAATCACCAAGATATTCAGCTGGTAACTCAAAAATTGTTAAAAAAATTTTAGAAATGCCTGAATAAGCATTAAAAGATTCCTGAACACATTCCTAAAGGAAACACCCCAAGAAATGGAGTTGGTACCTCAGAAATGGTTGGAAAAGCAGTGAAAAAAAAATCTGATTAAACATCAAAAAGTTCTGATAAAGTTCTAAAAAAAATCCTTTAAAAAATCTGGATAACCCCCCCCCCCCCCAAAAAAACCATTTTTGCCAAATTACCCGAAATTACCCCTCAAAAATCGGGATAAACCCCCCAAAAATCAGGATAAAACCCCCAAAAAAATCGGTATAAACCCCCAAAAAAACTCCTAAAAATTGGGAAAAAAACCCTCAAAAAGTCGGGATAAACCCCCAAAAATCCCTGAGCCCCCCCAAAATTTCCCAAATTTTGTTTTTTGTGCCCCCTCAGCAGCTGCAGGAGTCTGGGGGGGCCCCATCCCCCACCCGGGACGAGAACGAGACCCTCAAGGCCAAGGTGGAGTCCCTGAAGAAGGAGCTGGAGCTGAGCAAGAAAGGTGAGAATTTGGGGGATTTTTTGGGGGGGGTCTGAGGGGTTTAGGCAAATTTTTGGGTGTTTTATTCTGATTTTTTTCCTGGGATTTTTTGGGGGTTTATTATGATTTTTTTTTTGAGTTTTTTTGGGATTTTATCCCAACGTTTTGAGGGTTTTTTTGGGGTTTCTCCTCGGTTTTTTTGAGGTTTCTCCTGGGTCTTTTGAGGGTTTTTTTTATTTTATTGAGGTTTTTTTGGGGGTTTATTCCGATTTTTGGAGGTTTTTTTTTTTGTTTATTCTGTTTTTTTCAGTTTTTTGGGAGGGTTTTGAGGAGCAATCGAGAAGATTTTGGGGGGACGTGGGAGGGGTTAAAGGGGGAATTTTTGGGGGGTGGGTTTGGGGGTTCAGGGTGTATTCTGGGATGTATTTTGGGGTTCCCTGACCCCCCCAGCCCTGGAGAAGGCCGAGAACGAGGTGCAGGCCATGAGGAGCCAGGCCCAGGGGCTGAGCCGAGAGTACGACCGGCTGCTGGAGGAGCACGGGAGGCTGCAGGTACCCCAAAACACACCTGGGGGACCCCAAAACACACCTGGGGACCCCGAAATACACCTGGGGACCCCGAAACACACCTGGGGGACCCCGAAACACACCTGGGGGACCCCAAAACACACCTGGGGACCCCGAAATACACCTGGGGACCCCGAAACACACCTGGGGGACCCCGAAACACACCTGGGGGACCCCGAAACACACCTGAGGGACCCCGAAACACACCTGGGGGACCCCAAAACACACCTGGGGACCCCGAAACACACCTGGGGAACCCCGAAACACACCTGGGGACCCCGAAACACACCTGGGGGACCCCGAAACACACCTGAGGGACCCCAAAACACACCTGGGGACCCCAAAACACACCTGGGGACCCCAAAACACACCTGGGGGACCCCTAAACACACCTGGGGGACCCCGAAACACACCTGGGGACCCCAGAACACACCTGGGGACCCCGAAACACACCTGGGGGACCCCAAAACACACCTGGGGACCCCGAAACACACCTGGGGGACCCCAAAACACACCTGGGGACCCCGAAACACACCTGGGGACCCCGAAACACACCTGGGGGACCCCAAAACACACCTGGGGACCCCAAAACACACCTGGGGAACCCCGAAACACACCTGGGGACCCCGAAACACACCTGGGGACCCCAAAACACACCTGGGGGACCCCAAAACACACCTGGGGACCCCGAAACACACCTGGGGACCCCAAAACACACCTGGGGAACCCCAAAACACACCTGGGGGACCCCAAAAACACACCTGGGGACCCCAAAACACACCTGGGGGACCCCGAAACACACCTGGGGGACCCCTAAACACACCTGGGGGACCCCGAAACACACCTGGGGGACCCCAAAACACACCTGGGGGACCCCAAAACACACCTGGGGGACCCCAAAAACACACCTGGGGACCCCAAAACACACCTGGGGGACCCCGAAACACACCTGGGGGACCCCGAAACACACCTGGGGGACCCCGAAACACACCTGGGGACCCCAAAACACACCTGGGGACCCCAAAAAACGCCCCGGGGGATCCCAAACACAGCCCCAGGGGGGAGCCCAAATATCCCAGAGAGAGCCCTAAAAATACCCCATGGAAATCCCAAAAATACCCCAGAGGGGACCCCAAGAATTCCCTGGGGAGGGGCCCAAAATGTCCCCGGGGGGACCCCAAAAACGCCCCCAGGGAGGGTCCCCAAAACCTCCCAAACTTCTCGGAGCCCCCCAAAACTTCCCCCAAATCCCCCCCCGCTCTCCATTCACCCCCAAAATCCCCCTGGGACCCCAAAACTCCCCCCCAGACCCCCCTCAAATCCCCCACCCCCCCCAGGCCGCTCACGACGGACCCCGCGACAAGAAGGAGGAGTGAGGGGGCGGGGCCAGCCCCGACCACGCCCACAAACGGTGACAAAGCCACGCCCACCACGGTTAAACCCCGCCCCCCGGACCAGGCCACGCCCCCCGGACCAGGCCACGCCCTCCCCCCCTTTTTTTTTTTGGGTGGGGGGTCCCTCATTCAAACGCGGCGTTTTTGGGGAACCCTCCCCCCCTTCTTTTTGGGGTCCAAATCTCATTTTTGAGGGTCCAACCCCTCCCCCCTTTGTGCCCCTCCCCCTCTTCCCATGGTTTGGGTTTTTTGGGGTGGGGGAGGGGCAGTGGGGACCCCTCCCCTTTTTTTTTTTTTTTTTTTGTTTCTGCTTCAATAAAAGCACCTCGGGTCGGGTTTTGGGTCCCCAAATTTCCGCTCCTCGAGACCCCAAAGTCCATCCTGAGACCCCCAGAATCCCCTTTGGGACCCCCAGAATCCCCCCGAGACCCCGGAGGTTTCACCTTTTATTGGCACCGTGCACATTTGGGTGGGGGGTCGGGGGGGGCACCATGGGGTGGGACCCCCTCTGTGGGGCAGGGACTCCACCAGGGACCCCCGGCTATGGGGCAGGACCCCCAAATTACGGGGTAAAACCCCCCAAATTATGGGGTAAAAACCCCAAATTACGGGGTGAAAACCCCAACAGCGAGGCAGGAGGGTCTTGCTGTGGGGCAGGACCGCAGTTGTGGGGTGAGCCCCGGGTTGTGGGGCGGCCGTGGGGACCCCCCGCTATGGGGCGGGGTGCAGGGTCCGGGCGTGGCCCCGCAGAGCCTCGAACTCGCGCTGGACAAAATCGGTGAGAGCCCGACGGAGCTCGACCTGGGGGGCAGGACAGGGACGTGTGGGGCAGGACAGGGACGTGTGGGGCAGGACAGGGACATGTGGGGCAGGACAGGGACGTGTGGGGCAGGACAGGGAAATGTGGGGCAGGACAGGGATGTGTGGGGCAGGACAGGGACGTGTGGGGCAGGACAGGGACGTGTGGGGCAGGAAAGGGAAATGGGGGGCAGGAAAGGGAAATGGGGGGCAGGACAGGGATGTGTGGGGCAGGAAAGGGAAATATGGGGCAGGACAGGGATGTGTGGGGCAGGACAGGGAAATGTGGGGCAGGACAGGGATGTGTGGGGCAGGAAAGGGACATGTGGGGCAGGAAAGGGAAATGTGGGGCAGGAAAGGGACGTGTGGGGCAGGACAGGGACGTGTGGGGCAGGAAAGGGAAATGTGGGGCAGGACAGGGAAATGTGGGGCTGGGATCGGTAGATCTGTGGGGCAGGGTTGGGATCTGTGGGGTTGGGGAATCCAGGGATCTGTGGGGCTGGGATTCATGGATCTGTGGGGTTGGGATCTGTGGGGTTGGGATCCAGGAGTTTATGGGGTGAATCCCCCCCTAAAGTCTATGGGGCAGAACCCCCTAAATTTATGGGGAAAACCCCTAAATCTATGGGGTAAAATCCCCCAAATGTCTGGGTCAAACCCTCCAACTTATGGGGCAAACCTCCCCAGATCTGTGGGTGAAACCCTCCCAAATCTGTGGGGCAGGACCCCAAATCCCTGAGTCCCAGCCCCCAAATCCCACATCTGGGGGTCCCAAACCCCACATCTGGGGGTCCCAGCCCCACATCTGGGGGTCCCAGACCCACCGTGGGGGTCCCGTCGCTGCGCAGCCGCTCCAGGAGGGGCCGGACACTGAAGGGGCGCCCCACAACCACCGTGATGTGCTGGGGGGGAAATGGGGGGGTCAGAGGGAGCAGAGACCCCCAAAAACCCCACAGAGACCCCCAAAAACCCCACGGGGATCCCAAAAACTTCATGGAGACCCCCAAAAACCCCACAGAGACCCCAAAAACCCCACGGGGATCCTAAAAAACCCCACAGAGACCCCAAAAATCCCCCAAACCCCCCCAAAAATCCCAAACCCCCGCAGAGGCCCTGAAAAAGACCCCCAAAAACCCCCCCAGAGCCCCCCCAAATCACCCCAAAATCCCCCCAAAGACCCCGAGACCCCCCAAATCCCCCCGAATTCCCTCACCTGCCCCACACGGGGCACGTAGGGGCGGCAGTTGGGGAGGACATCGCTCATCCCTGGGGGGGAGGGGACACAAAATGAGGGGGGGACACCCCCCAAAACCCCCCCCAGACCCCTCCCCAAAATCCCCCAATCCCACCCCACACCCTCCCCAAAAATCCCCCTGGGACCCCAAAAATTCCCCCCAAACCCTCCCGACATTTCTTAATCCCACCCCAAAACCCCCTGGGACCCCAAAATCCCCCCCAGACCCCCCTCAAATCCCCCCCAGATCCCCCCAAAATCCCCCCAGGACCCCCAAAACCTCCCAAACTCACCCAAAATGCCCCAATCCCACCCCCAAAAAAAATCCTGAGACCCCAAAAATCCCCCCCAAAACTCCCCCAAACTCACCCAGGACCCCCCCAAAAAACCCCCAGGGACCCCAAAATCCCCTGCCGGGCCCCCCGAACGCCCCCAGCCCCCTCCTCACCCCCGTGCCACAGCGGGAGGATCACGGGGTCCCGGCGGCACTCGGCCAGGAGCCGCCCGATGCCTGCGGGGGATTTGGGGGCATTTTGGGTTTTTTTGGGGTTTTTTGGGGGGCTCTGAAACCCCGGGAAGGATCTTTGGGGGGTCCAGGAGGGTTTTGGGGTCCCAGGAATGGGATTTTGGGGGGGTCTGGGGTGGGATTGGGGCATTTTTGGGGGGGGGTCTGGAGGGATTTTTGGGGGGATTCAAGGGGGGTTTGGGGTTTTTTTAGGGTTTTTTGGGGGGATCTGGGGGAGGATTTTTGGGGGGATCCCAGGGGGGCGGGGCTAGGGGATTTTGGGGAGTCTGGGGGATTTTTTGGGGTTTTTTTAGGGGGTCTCACCCCATTTGAAGCGAGCGACCTCCTGGCCCAGGTTCACCTTACCTGGGGGGGGAAATGGGGCTGGGGGGGTCAGGACCCCCAAAAATCCCCCCCCGGGACCCCCAAAATCTCCCCCCCGGGACCCCAGAATCCCCCCCGGGACCCCAAAATCCATCCAGGACCCCCAAAATCTCCCCCCAGGGACCCCTCTGGGTTCCTCCCAGTCCTTCCCAGTGCTCCCAATTCCCTCCCAGTTCCCTCCCAGTTCCCCTCAGTATCTACCCAATTCCTCCCAGTGCTCCCAGTTCCCTCCCAGTCTCCCCCATTGCCTTCCCAGTACCCTCCCAGTCATTCCCAGTGTCATCCCAGTGCTCCCCAGTGCCTCCCAGTGCCCCCAGTACCCTCAGGGAACACGTGCACCCAGTCTCCCTGGTTGAGCTTTTCCAGTATAAAATCCATTCCCCGCTGGTAAACGCCGTCCCCTGCAGCACCAGTTCGGGACTGGGACCCTCCCAGTATGGACTGGGAGCGGCCCAGAGCACCCACAGCCCTCCCAGTATGGACTGGGAGCGGCCCAGTGCTCCCCAGTTACACCCCAGTACAGATCAGAAACAGACCAGTGCCTCCCAGTCCCCTCCCAGTGCTCCCAGTGTCCCCAGATTCCCTCCCAGCGCCCTCCCAGCCCATCCCAGTTTCTGTTCCAGTACTCCCAGTCCCTCCCAGTGCCTCCCAGTCCATCCGAGTCTCATCCCAGTCCCTCTCCCAGTCCTCCCAGTCCCTCCCCTACTGTTCCAAGTCCCTCCCAGTCCCTCTCCCAGTGCTCCCAATGCTCCCAATCTATCCCAGTCCCATCCCAGTGTCCCCAAATTCCCTCCCAGTCGCTCCCAGTGCTCCCAGTACCGCGGCACACGGGCACGCAGCGCCCCAGGCTGAAGAAGAGCGAGTGCAGCTCCCGAGTGAAGCAAATGTCAGCGGCGGTGGGGGTCCTGGGGAGGGGGAAACGGGGCAGGGACCCCCAGAAATCACCCTGGGACCCCCAGAAATCACCCTGGGACCCCCAGAAACACCCAAAACCAGCCCTGGGAACCCCAAAAATCACCCTGGGACCCCCAGAAATCACCCTGGGACCCCCAGAAACACCCAAAACCAGCCCTGGGAACCCCAAAAATCACCCTGGGACCATCCAAAAAACAGCCCTGGGAACCCCCAGAACTCCCCCAAAATCCCCTGGGACCTCCCCAGACCCTCCTGGGACCCCCCAAATCCCCCCAGGACCCCCCAAATCCCCCCCAGCCCCCCCCTCACCAGCGCATCCTGTGCAGGTTCCAGACGTGGCGAAGCTTCAGAGACCCTGGGGGGGTCACAGGGGTCACGGGGACCCTCAGAGACACCCCAAAAAACCCTTCAGACCCCCCCAGACCCCCCAAAATCCCCTCAGGACCCTCCCCAGCCCCTTTAGAACCCCCCCAAAAACCCTTCAGACCCCCCCAGGACCCCCCAAATTCCCCCTCCAACCCCTTTAGGACCGTCCAGAGTCTCCCCAAAACCTTTCAGACCCCTCCAGGACCCCCCCCCCAACTCCTTCCAGACCCGCCCAAAATCCCCCAGGACCCCCCAAACACCTCCCAGGCCCCCCCGGGACCCCCGTACCCCAAAGGTGGGGGTCGTCCATGCAGGAGGCGTGGTTGGACACGGTGAGCAGGGGGGTCCCGGGCCCCCTCCTCTCCACCAGCTCGTGCAGAACCTCGGCGTTGTGAACGCGCAGCCTGTTCAGGTACCCTGGGGAGGGGGATGTGGGGGGTCCCGGGGGGTCCTCGAGGAGATTTGAGGGGTTTTTGGGGGGTCCCGGGTGGTTTTTGGGGGCCCTCGGGGGGGTTAGGAGGGTCCCCGGGAGATCCTAAAGGGATTGGAGGGAGAATATGGGGGGGGGGGGTCTGAAGGGTTTTTGGGGAGGGTTTGGGGGGTCCTCAGAGGGACTGGGGGTCGTGGGGGTGTCTGGAGGGTTTTGGGGGGGTCCTAAAGGGGCTGGAGGCGGAATTTTGGGGTTTTTTTGGGGAATCTGAAGAGTTTTGAGGAAATCCCAAATCAAGCCTGAGAAGATGAAAGGCCGGGACCCCCTCCCCAAATGAGGTTCCGCTGCTCTGGGGGTGGCTCCAGGCGGGATTTTGGGGGGGGGTCACTCACGGGTCCACACGCAGCTGTAGGTGCCCACCAGGCCCGTGACCACGCGGCTCGCCAGGGCCCAGCGCCGCGACGGCTCCGCCGGGAACGGCCACTGAACGAGCAGCGGCATCCTCGGGGGGGAGGGGGGGGGGCACCGACCCCGGGACCCCCCCCGGGACCCCCCAAAAAAATCCCCAGGCCGCGCTGCCCGCCGCGCTGCCGTAAAGCGCGCCGGACGCCCCGCTGGCTGTCGTGCAACAAGCCGTCAAGCGAGGCGTTCTCTGACTACCGCCGTGCTGGGGACCAAAGGAAGGCACGGGGGGGATCCGGTGGTCACGGAGCCGCCTCGGAACCTCCGAAACCCTCCCGGGATCCCTCCAAAATTCCTTCGGGGCCCTCCCGGGACCACCGGCCCGCTGTCGTAAATAGCGCCGCTCGCCCCGCTGCGCTGTCGCAAACTCCGGGAGGAGTCCTCCGGAGCAGAGGAGAAGCGCCGGGCGGAGCGGCCAATCTCGGGGCACTCTGGCAATAACATAACCATAAAGAGACGCGTAAACCCCGCCCCTTTTTGGCGATCAGCCAATCAGCGGTAGCCGCTGAAAGGCGGGTATTATAATAGCGGTGAATGGTCACGCCCATTTTTCTCAAAACCAACCAATCACCTCCAAGGCCCCGCCCCCTCCCACCGCCCTCCGTCGCTAGGGAGACGCGCGCCGCCATTTGCCCGTGAGGCGGTGCCGCCGACACTTCCGGTCGGGCCCAGCCCAGCTCCCCCGGCCCAGCCCCGGCCCAGCCCCGGCCTCGCGTTGCTCCGGAGGCGGAGGTGGAGCGGGACGCGCAGGTAGGATCTCCCCGCTGCGGTTTCTCCCCTTTTTTTCCCTTTTTTCCCCATTTCTCCCCTCAGCTCACGCCGCTGTTCCCCCGGCAGGGTCCCCCCGCGGCGGCCGCGGCCGCCATGGCCGCCGTGTGGCAGCAGGTGCTCGCCGTGGACGCCCGGTGAGCTCCGGGGGGGCTTGAAAGGAATTTCTGGGGGGGGAATTTCGGATACCTGGAGGTTTTTTTTGAGGGGGGGATGCCCCTACCTGAGTTTCTTCGGGTGGGGTTTCACATCTGGTGCCTTTGAGGCTGGGGGATGCTCATTCCTGGATTTGTGTTTCTGGAGGATTTCGGTACTTGGGGCGGTTTTGGGGGTGGAATTGTCACACCTGGGTGAGTTTTGGGCGTGGTTGTGACACCTGGGACAGGTTTGGAGTGGAATTGTGACACCTGGGTTTATTTTTGGGTGTGATTTTCATACCTGGGTCTGGTTTTGGGTGGAATTTTTCCCATTTTGGAGTGGAATTGGTTCATTTTTGGGTGGAATTTCTCTGGTTTTGGGTGGAATGAACCCCGTTCCTCACCTGTTCCTCACCTGTCTCACCTGTCCTTAGTTCTGCATCCCTGGGTCCGGTTTTGGGTGGCATTTTTCCCATTTGTGGGTAGAAATTTTCAGGTTTTGGATAGAATGAACCCCATTTCTCACCTGTCCCTCACCTGTCCCACCCAGTTCCGCACTCCTGGGCCCATTATAGGTGGATTTTTTTCCCATTTTCGGGTAGAATTGGCTGATTTTTTTTGTGGCATTTTTCTACCTGTCCCACCGAGTTCTGCATCTCTGGGTCCATTTGTGGGTGGAATGTCTCTATTTTTGGCTAGAATGGACCCCATTTTTTCTTACCTGTCCCTCACCTGTCCCAGGTAGGCGGCGCACCGCTCGCCGCAGGTGCCGCAGTTCCGCCCTGCTGGGCCCATTTTTGGGGGGAATTTTCCCCATTTTGGGGTAGAATTAACTCCATTTCTCCCCTGTCTCACCTGTGTCTCACCTGTCCCAGGTACGCGGCGTACCGCACGCCGCAGCTGCCGCAGTTCCGCACTCAGTACGTGCGGCGGCGCTCGCAGCTGCTGCGGGAGCGCGCGCAGGGCGGGCACCTGGCAGGGGACGCTCGCCGCTGGTACCTGCGGCTGCGGGCGCGGCTCCTGGCCCAGCGCTACGGGGCCCTGTCAGAGCCGGGCAGCTGCCGCAGCAACCTGAGGGCCAGCAGGACCACGCTGGACCGCATGGAGGTACCTGGGCACACCTGGGATATACCTGGATGGACCTGGGGACACCTGGGATATACCTGGGGACACCTGGGATACACCTGGGGACACCTGGGATACACCTGGGCACACCTGGGATACACCTGGATAGACCTGGGGACACCTGGGATACACCTGAGCACACCTGGGATACACCTGGATAGACCTGGGCACACTTGGGATAGACCTGGGGACACCTTAGATACACCTGGGCACACCTGGGGACACCTGGGATACACCTGGGATGCACCTGGATAGATCTGGGGACACGTGGGATACACCTGAGCGCAGCTGGGTATACCTGAGTACACCTGGGATACACCTGGGCACACCTGGGATGTACCTGGGCACACCTGGGATACACCTGAGGGGCTCAGGACACACCTGGGGGCCACTGGACGATCCCAAAACTCCTTTTGGGGGGGTCCTGGGAGTCGCAGCAGCCACTCTGGGGAGACTCTGGGGACCCCACCCCCATTTCTGGGAGCCCCCTCCCCAGTTTTGGCTTTTCCCCCCCAGGATTTCGAGGAGGACCCGCGGGGGTCCCGGGGCCACCGGCGCTCCCTGAGCCGCAGCTCCGGCCCGGGGGGGCTCCGGGGGGGCCCCGAGGAGCGGTGAGACCGGGGGGGAGTGGGGAGGGGTCCGGGGGGGATTTGGGGGGTCCTGGGGGGTCTCAGGGGGTCCCCACCCATTCCCCCTAGACGAAACCATTGCGGGGGGAGCGGGGGGTTCCGGGTTGAACTCGGGCTGTTCCATCCCGGGGGGCTCTCGGGCTGTTCCAATCCATCCCAGGGGGTCTCGGGCTGTTCCAATCCATCCCGGGGGGGTTCTGACGCCCCCCTGCCCCTCCCCGCAGCCCCCCCGGCGTTGTCCCCACCCCCCTGGCCGAGGCCAGCCGGGCCATGGCCGGGGACACGTCCCTGAGCGAGAACTACGCCTTCGCGGGGGTGTTCCACGTGTTCGACCAGCACCTGGACAGCGCAGGTACGGGGGGCGGGGCCGGGGGTCTCACCTGGGGGGGTGGAGGGGTCCCCAAGGGGCTCTGGGGGGGGTCTCAGGTGCCTCTTTTGGCGGGGAATCCCACAGGGAGGGGTCTGGGGTCTCACCTGAGGTTCCCCCAGCTCTGAAATTTTGGGGAGGGGTCTCACCTGTCCCAAATCTGCCTCCCCCAGTACAAAAAGTGCTGTTTGCCCACGGCACGTCACACCTGCAGAGTGGGTTGGGGGTGGTCCCTCTTTTTTTGAGGGGTCTTCTGTGGCTCTGGGGGGTTTCCTTGAATCCAGAATTTTGGGGAGGGGTCTCACCTGTCCCAAATCTCCCCCCCCCAGTCAGAAGCTGCGCTTTGCCCACAGCGAGCGCCACCTCCTGGACAGGCTGGGGACGATCCCGGGTGTCTGCTCCGGCTCCGGGGGGTCCCCAGGCTCTGTAATTGTGGGGAGGGGTCTCACCTGTCCCCCCCCCGTCCCCCCGCAGTCCGCAAGGTGCAGTTTGCGCACGACGAGCGCCACCTGCTGGCGTGCTGCTCGCTGGACGGGACCCTCTCGGTTTGCCGCCTGGCCCCGGGGCCCCCGGCCGTGCTGCGGCGCCTCCGCGGCCACGGCGCCGGCGTCTCCGACTTCGCCTGGTCCCTGTCCAACGACGTGCTCGTGTCCGCCTCGCTGGACGCCACCCTGCGCCTCTGGGACCCCTCGGACGGGCGCTGCATCCGCAGGGTGCCCGACCCCGACGGCGCCGAGCTGCTGTGCTGTGCCTTCCAGCCCCTCAATAACAACCTGACTGTGGTGAGAGACACCCCGAAACCACCCCGAAACCAGCCTGAAATCATCCTGAAATTATCCTGAAATTATCCTGAAATTATCCTGAAATCATCCCGAAATTATCCTGAAATTATCCTGAAATCATCCTGAAACCATCCTGAAATCATCCTGAAATTATCCTGAAATTATCCTGAAATCATCCCGAAATCATCCCGAAATCATCCCGAAATTATCCTGAAATTATCCTGAAATTATCCTGGAATTATCCTGGAATTATCCTGAAATTATCCTGGAATTATCCTGAAATTCCCCCCAAATCCCCCCCAAGCCCAGCCCTGCCCTGCAGCCACTCAGCACCAGCCTGGCTGTGGTGGGAGAGCACAAAAATCACCCCAAAATCACCCAAAAATCGCTTTAAAATCACCTCGGAATCTCCCCAAACTCCCGCAGAGACCCCCGAGAACACCCCCAGCACCCCCCAGGTGCTCTGGGGGTCTCAGGTGCAGATCTGGGGGTATTTTGGGGGGTATTTTGGGGGGATTTTGGGGGTGTCGGGGTGCATTGTGGGGTCTCGCCGCCCCCCCAGGTGGGCAGTGCCCGGCACATGGTTCGGGTCGTCAACATCTCCACGGGGAAGGCGGCGCGGGGCGGCACCGGGCGCCTCCCCGGGCGGGTCCTCGCCCTCTGCTTCGATGCCCCCGGGCGAGTTCTTTGGGCTGGCGACGATCGGGGCTCGGTGTCCTCGTTCCTGTGCGACCCCGGGACTGGTACGGGGCGCTGGGGGGGACTGGGAGGGGATTGGGAAGGAACTGGGAGAGAATTCGGGGGCACTGGGAGGGACTCAGAGAGGATTTGGGAGCACTGGGTAGTACTGGGAGGGCACTGGGCCATACTGGGGTGGTACTGGGAGAGACTGGGAGGGGATTTGGGGGCACTGGGAAGGACTGGGACAGTCCCAGGGGGCACTGGGCCATACTGGGAGGGCACTGGGACATACTGGGAATGTCACTCCCCCTAAGGCGTTTGACCAAGGGCTGTGGGGTGCTGGTCCAGGAGGGGCTGGGGGGCACTGGGGCGGTACCGGGGGGCACTGGGAAGGCCCTGGGGGGTGACTGGTCCATACTGGTCCATACTGGTCCCCCAGGCCGGCTGACCAAGGCCTCCCGGGTGCTGGTCCAGGCCGGAGGCTCCATCACTTCTCTCTCTGCCCGGGCCTGGGCGAGCCGGGAGGCTCCGGACCCGTCCCTGCTGGTGAACGCCTGTCCCGACAGACTGCTGCTCTTCCGGTGTGGGGGACACCTGAGGGACACCTGAGGGACACCTGGGGGACACCTGGGGGACACCCAGGGGGGGTTGGGACACCCAGGGGGGTTTTGGGGGGCTGGGGGATCGGGGTGAACCGGAGCAGTCAATGCCTGTCCCTGCAGATCGCTGCTCCTCTGGTGTGGGGACGGGGCCTGGGGACCCCTCAGGGGGTTTTGGGGACATCTGGGGACATCAGGGGGAGAAAAGGGCCCCGGGGGAATTTAGGGGAAGTTTTGGGGGGTTTTTTTGGGTGATTTTGGGGTGTCTCTGACCCCTTTCCCCCTCCCAGGGTGGTGAAGAACGAGGGCGGCTCGGGGGGATTGAGGGGCAGTTTTTGGGTTTTTTGGGGCAGTTTTTCAGGGGTTTTTAGGGCAGTTTCAGGGGTGATTTTGGGGCAGTTTTGGGGGTTTTTTTTGGGTGATTCTGGGGTACCTCTGACCCCTTTCCCCCTCGCAGGGTGGTGGAGGACGAGGGCGGCTCGGGGGCCCCGGGGCTGCGGCTCCGGCGCAGTTTCCCCACGCGGCACCGGGAGCAGCCCCTGAGGAGCTGCTTCTGTCCCCTGATGTCCTTCCGGCAGGGAGCCTGCGTGGGTGAGCCTGGGGGGACTGGGGGGGACTGGGAGCGACTGGGAGCGACTGGGGGGGGCCCAGGGACAGCCCCCAGCCCTGTCCCCATTGTCCCCAATGTCCCTGATATCACCAATGTCCCCAAATGTCTCCTGATGTCCCCAATGTCGTTGATGTTCCTGATGTCCACAAATGTCTTCCAGTGTCCCCCTGTCCCCATTGTGTCCCCAAATGTCCCCAATGTCCCCTCACTGTCCCCATTGTGTCCCTGTTCCGGGCATCGAGGGGCTCAGTGTGTCCCTGTTCTCCCTGTCCCCATTGTGTCCCCATTGTCCCCATTGTGTCCCCTGATGCCCCCAAATGTCCCCAATGTCCCCATTGTCCCCAATGTCCCCTCATTGTCCCCGCAGTGACGGGCAGCGAGGGGCTCAGTGTGTCCCTGTTCTCCCTGTCCCCATTGTGTCCCCTGATGTCCCCAAATGTCCCCAATGTCCCCTCATTGTCCCCGCAGTGACGGGCAGCGAGGGGCTCAGTGTGATCCCCTGATGTCCCCATTGTGTCCCCAAATGTCCCCATTGTGTCCCTGTCCCCATTGTGTCCCTGTCCCCGCAGTGATGGGCAGCGAGGGGCTCAGTGTGATCCCCTGATGTCCCCATTGTGTCCCTGTCCCCGCAGTGATGGGCAGCGAGGGGCTCAGTGTGATCCCCAATGTCCCCATTGTGTCCCCATTGTCCCCTCACTGTCCCCATTGTCCCCACTGTCCCCATTGTCCCCACTGTCCCCTCATTGTCCCCGCAGTGACGGGCAGCGAGGGGCTCAGTGTGATCCCCTGATGTCCCCATTGTGTCCCCAATGTCCCCTCACTGTCCCCATTGTCCCCGCAGTGACGGGCAGCGAGGACGCCTCCGTGCATTTCTTCGACGTGGGCCGCGCCGCCCGGGCCACCGTGAACACCCTGCAGGGCCACGGGGCCGCCGTGCTCGCCGTGGCTTTCAACTGCGACGAGTCCCTGCTGGCCTCGGGCGACGCCGGCGGCACCGTCATCGTCTGGCGCCGGCAGCACGCCTGAGGCACCCCAGATACCCCTGAAATACCCCAAATCCACCCAAAATACACCCCGAAATACACCCAAATCCAGGGGGGATCCCGAAATCCCCAAAATCCACGGGTGGAGGGGGTGAAGCCCACGGGGGAATCGTGAAATCCGCTTGGAAATAACCCCAGAACGCCCAGGAAAATTCCAGAATCCGTGGGGAAATCCCTGAAGAAATCCTGAAATTCCGCAGGGAAAACCCGGAATCCGCTTTGGAATAACCCAAAAAAAACCACCCTGAAATGTGGCAGCGTGGGCTCAGAGCGTGCAGAGTTTGTGGGACTCGTGTGGCTCCAAAATCTTCCCAAAAACCCCCAAAATCCTTCCCCAAAAACCCCAAAATCCTTCCCAAAACTTTCTCCAAACCGTCCTCAAAATCCTTCTGAACCTTTTCCAAATTCTCCCCAAAGCCACCCTGGAATCTCCTCAAAAATACCCCAAAAATTCCCCCCAAAAATCCCAAAATTTCCCCAAAATTCCCCTCAATCCCCCCAGCCTCGTTCGGGAGGTCCGACCCCAAAATCTCCAGACCCGTCCTGGACACCCCAAACTTCACCTGGAACCCCAAAACCAACCCGGACTCCCAAAACTCCCCCTCAAACATTCACCTGGGCCCCCCAAATTCCCCCTCAATCCCCCCCGAACCCCACCTGGCCCCCCCCAAACCCCTCCCACCGCCCCGGGCGCTGTGGCGGCAGTGGAGGCGCAGCCCAGGTGTGGCCCAGGTGTTTGAGAACACTGGAGACGTGGCCCAGGTGTGGCCCAGGTGCGGCCCAGGTGTTTCAGAACAGGAACTTGCGGCACGAGGCCGCCCCACACTTGCACTCGATGCGGCCGCGGGCGCGGGGGGAGCCCCCCGGGGACCCCCCCACCAGCCCGAAATTGGAGTCCATGCGGGTGCTCTCGGCGTCCACGGGGTCCACTGCGGGAAAAGGGGCGTGGTCAGGGGCCAGGTGTGGCCAGGTGTGTCCCCCGCCCATCCAGGTGTGGCCCTGACCCTCCCAGGTGTGACCAGGTGACAGATGCGCGACAGGAACAAATGTGTGTCAGGGACTGGTGTGTTACAGGTGTCCCAGGGGTGTCCCAGGTGTGTCCCAGGGGTGCCCCAGGTGTATCCCAGGTGTGCTCCAGGTGTGTTACCGTGCATGTTGTAGTCAAAGGTGAGCTCCTCCCCGGCCCGGATGGGTCTGGTTGCGAACAGGNCNANGNGNGNCNGNCNCNGNTNCNGNTNCNCNANGNANANGNTNTNCNCNTNCNGNTNGNGNTNANACTGCCCCCCCCGACAGGTGAGACACACCTGGCAGGTGAGCCCCGCCCCCCCAGGTGAGCCACACCCAGAGCACATGACCCACCCCAGCAGGTGAGACACACCTACAGCCACACCCAGAGCACATGACCTGCCCCAGCAGGTGAGACACACCCACACCTGAGCCCAGGTAAGCCGCACTCACGNTNTNGNTNANGNANTNCNANANGNTNCNGNANTNGNCNGNGNCNANGNTNTNCNCNTNCNCNANGNANTNCNGNTNGNANANGNANGNGNCNCNCNGNCNGNCNTNCACCTGTCCCCGGCGCTCGGCCTCCTCCGAGGTGATGATCTGGGCCAGGGACACACCTGGGTCACACCTGGGGTCACCTGAACCGCCCCACACACCTGGGGTACACCTGTACCATTCATACCTGCACGACGTCACACTTGGGGTCACCTGAACCCACACCACAAACCTGGGACACACACCTGTACCACTTACACCTGCACCATGTCACACCTAGGACCCTATTCCACACACACCTGTGTCACACACCTGTCACACCTGTACTGTGTCACACACACCTGTACTGTGTCACACACACCTGTCACACCTGTACTGTGTCACACACACCTGTCACACCTGCACTCACCTCGCCCACGTACTCCATGACGAAGGAGTTCTTGCGGATGCGCTGCAGGGTGCGCACTCCCAGCGCTGTCACACACACCTGTACACACCTGTCACACCTGTACTGTGTCACACACACCTGTCACACCCGTACACACCTGTCACACCCGCACTCACCTCGCCCACGTACTCCATGACGAAGGAGTTCTTGCGGATGCGCTGCAGGGTGCGCACTCCCCAGCCGCGCCCGTCGCCGGTGCGGAAGATGCACAGGTCGTAGCGGATGCCGCGCTGCACCACGCGGTTCGGGCACTCGGCGCCGCAGCGGCACCTGGAGTTGCACTCGTAGATCGGCAGCCCCGCTCTGATCCTCACCTGCCCGGCCTCGTTGTAGGCGAACCTGTTGTGCGACGCGCCCGGGCAACACCCCCCGGCCAGCGTGGCCTCGGCCAGGCAATCCCGGCACTCGCAGCCCGCGGCCACCGGCGTGAGCGTCACACCCGCGCCCACCTTGTACTCGTTGACGTAGACGAAATCGCGGGGGGGCCCGTGCAGGTCGACCTCGTTCTCCACGGCGATGCGGCCGCGGTGGCTGCGGGTGCGGTTCAGGTGACGCTCCCACCTGCGCAGGGCTCGGCGCTGCTCGGCCTTTTGAGCCAGGTAAGACACGGCTCGGGCAGGTAAGCCGCGAGGGCCGGGCCGGACGGGGCCGCCAGGTGCCTTGGCGAGGTCGGAGTGCAGTTGTTGCAGGAGGCCGCGGCAGCGCAGGTTGCGGCGCGGCTCCCAGGTGTTGGCGGAGGGGGGGTACCCGCGCCACTTCACCAGGTAAAATTCCTCGTCCTGACGGGAGGGAAGGGGTTAATGGGGGGGGGGGGGGTTTATGAGGGGAGGGGGCCCGGAGTGACCCCAAAATCCAGGGACCCTTTGGGGTCTCTGTGGGTCAGGGGCACTTTTGGGGTCCCAGGCCATGTGGGGTGTCACAGGGACATCAAAGGACACCCCAATGTCCCTGTGGGGTCTCACGAGCTGTGGGGGGTCCTGGGGGGTCTCAGGGTCACCCAGTGCAGCCCTGTTTGCCCCCAGTGTCCATAGTGGGTTTGGGGTCCCGTATGGGGGTCCCGGGCCATTTCCTGGTGGGGGTGTCCCAGTTTTGGGGTCCCGGTTTGGGGATCTCGGGTCAGTTCTGGGTTCGGGGGGGTCCCGGTTCGGGGGGGTCCCGGTTCGGGGGGGTCCCGGTTCGGGGGGGGTCCCGCGTCCCCTCACCCGCACTCTCCGGTAGTCGCACAGCAGCTCCACCTCGAAGTCGCCGAGGTTGCGGCGGGTGACGCCGAGGGCGCGGCACCGCACGCGCTGCAGCCGGCACAGGTCCTGCAGGCGCGGCCAGGGCGAGAGGCAGCACACGGAGCACTCTGGGCAGCGTCCGCCAGGGCGGCGCCACCGCGGCCGGGGCAGCGCGGGGCAGGGCGGGGCAGGGCGGGGCCGTGAGGGGCGGCGGCGGCAGCGCAGCCCCCCCCAACCCCCCCAACCCCCCCAACCCAACCCGCGACAGCGCGACAAGACGGGGGACCCCGCGGGGGGAGGGGAGGGGACACCCCTGGGGACAGCACAGCCCCCCCCCCGCCCTCCCCTCCCCCCTCAGCGCGTTCCCGCCACTTTCCCCCCCATCCCCCCACTTCCCCTCAGGACCCAACGGCCGCGCGCGGGCAGCGGCGCCCTCCCCCCACAGCGCCCCCGGCCCCTTTTCCTCCCCTCACGCCCCCCCGGAGACCCCTCGGGCCCGCCCCGCCCGCGCCACCTTTTAAATTTTCCGCCATTTTCTGCCGCCGCCGCTTTTTTTTTGCCTTTTTCCGCCTTTGCTTTTTTTTTTTTCCTTCACTCGCGCCGCTTCCGCCCCGCGGGGAGAGCTGGGGGCGGAGCTTCCTCTGCCCGCGCCCGGCCCCGATTGGCTGCTCCGGGGGTTGATTTGCATACTGACAGCCGGCTCCGCGCTTCTTATTGGCTGGCGCCGCGATTTATTTGCATACTGACAGCTTCCCGCCCTTCCCCTATTGGTCGCCGCGCCGCCTCATTTGCATACTATCTGATCGCGCCATTGGTAGTCCCGTCGGTTTATTTGCATATCGCTCCCGTCAGCACCCGCGGCTCCTCATCTGCATATTGCCACAATCGGCCGATTCCCATTGGTCGGCGCGCCGCTCATTTGCGTATCGTTCCCAGCAGCCCCCGCGCGCCGCGCAGATCCCGAAATCCGCCGTTTTTTCCCCATTTTTCCCCGCGGTTTTCCCGGATCGGAGCCGGGATTTTCCTTTGGGTCCCTCCCCGAACCCCTCCGTGCTCGGGTCCCCTCCTCCCTCCTGGCTCATTAAACGGTAATTAGTTAATTGGTTAACGAGGCCAGTGGTCACGTGACTCCTGCGTTTATTTGCCGTCTGCGGGGGGCGGTGGGGGAGGGAAAGGGCTGGGGGGGAGGGGTTGTGGGGGGGGGGGGAACATTTTGGGTCTGGGGGCGCCCTTAGAAGCCAAGGGGGGGAGGGGCTCAGTCGTCCCATTCATCATCATCCTCCTCGTCCTCGCTGGCCTCGCCTTCATCTGGGAGGGGGCAAAATTCGGGGAGGGGTCAGGGGTTGGTTGTTTTCGGGGCGGGGGTCTCGGGGATTTTTGGGGTGTTTTTGGGGGGTCTCACCCGAGGAATGGATGACTCGGCTTCGCTTCTGCATCACGTCCATGAGGGCCCCCACGAGCCCCCCCGCGCCGGGACCACCCCCCGCGCCCACCTCGGGGGTCTCAGGGGTCTGGGGGGGGGGGGAAGGGGAGGGGTCAGGACAGGGCAGACCCCTCCCCCCCTCCAAAAAAAAATTTGGGCCACGTCAGAGCCCCTCCCCCATCCCAGGGGTCCCCACCTCCCCAGTTTTGGGTCCCACCCCCTCATTTTTGGGGTCCTCCCCCCCTATTTTGAAGACCCCTCCCCCATTATTGAGCTCCCAGCCCCGCCCATTTTTTGGGTTCCCCCCTCCTCAGATTTTGGGGTCCTCCCTCATTTTGGGGGGATTCACCCCCCTCGTTTTTTGGGGTCTCTGACACCCCCCCCCCCCCCCTTTTCCGAGGTTCCTCCCCCCCCATTTTCGGTCCCCCCTCCCCAAATTTTGGGGTCCCCCCCCCGCACCTTGTTGAGTGTCACCCCCTGGCGGATCTGGTCCAGCAGCGCCCCCCGGCCCGGGGGGGTCGCGGGGGGAGCCCCCCCAGAGGGGGGAGGGGGCGGGGGAGGGGGGGGTGGGGGAGGAGCGGCCGCTCCGGAGGGGGCGGAGCCTCGGGGGGGAGGGGCGGGGCCTCTCGGAGGGGGAGGGGCGGGGGGAGGGGCGGGGCTGGAGCGGGGTGGGGGAGGGGCGGGGAGCCCCGAGCGGGAGCGGCTCGAGGAGGGGGGAGGGGCGGGGGGAGGGGCGGGGGTGCCACGGCTCGGGGGGGGAGGGGGCGGCCCTGGGGGGGGAGGAGGAGAGAGAAGGGGGGGGAGGGGTCAGAGGGGGCACCGAGACCCCCGGGGGTGCCCCCAGGACCCCTCCAGGTTCCCCCCAGGTGTCCCCAGGTGTTTCCAGGTGTGTCCCCAGGTATGTCCATCCCCCCCAGATGTGTCCAGGTGTGCCCAGGTGTGTCCCCAGGTGTGTCCCCAGGTGTGTCCCCAGGTGTCCCAGGTGTCCCAGGTGTGTCACCTTGCTGTCCCCAGGTGTGTCCCCAGGTGTGCCCAGCTGTGTCCCCAGGTGTCCCAGGTGTGTCCCCAGGTGTCCCCAGGTGTCCCCAGCTGTCCCCAGGTGTCCCAGGTGTGTCCCCAGCTGTCCCCAGGTGTCCCAGGTGTGTCCCAGGTGTCCCAGGTGTGTCCCCAGGTGTCCCCCGGTGTCCCCAGCTGTCCCCAGGTGTGTCCCAGGTGTCCCCAGGTGTCCCCAGGTGTCCCCAGGTGTGTCCCCAGGTGTCCCAGGTGTCCCAGGTGTGCCCAGGTGTGTCCCAGGTGTGTCCAGGTGTGTCCCCAGGTGTCCCAGGTGTCCCAGGTGTGTCCCCAGGTGTCCCCAGGTGTGTCCCCAGGTGTGTCCCCAGCTGTCCCCAGGTGTGTCCCAGGTGTCCCCAGGTGTGTCCCCAGGTGTCCCCAGGTGTGTCCCCAGGTGTCCCAGGTGTCCCCAGGTGTCCCCAGGTGTGTCCTCAGGTGTCCCCAGGTGTCCCCAGCTGTCCCCAGGTGTCCCCAGGTGTGTCCCAGGTGTCCCAGGTGTGTCACCTTGCTGTCCCATCTCCTCCCTCACGGCCTCCAGCCCCCCCCGGCGCTCGATGAAGTCCCGGATGAGCCGCGAGGTTTCGGCATCGGCCAAATGGCGCTCGCTGACCCCGGCCTGGGCGAAGAGCGCGCGGAGGGCGGGGTCCAGGGAGGCGAGCTGGGGGAGGGGACAGCGACAGCGACACTCACAGGGGCCGGGGCCACCTCAGGGGGCCGGGGCCACCCCCCTGGGGTCAGGGTCACCCCCCCTTGGGGTCAGGGTCACCCCCCTGGGGTCAGGGTCACCCCCCCGTGGGGCCGGGGCCACCCCCCCGTGGGGCCGGGGTCACCCCCCTGGGGTCAGGGTCACCCCCCCTGGGGTCAGGGTCACCCCCCTGGGGTCAGGGTCACCCCCCTGGGGTCAGGGTCACCCCCCTGGGGTCAGGGTCACCCCCCTGGGGTCGGGGTCACCCCCCTGGGGTCAGGGTCACCCCCCTGGGGCCGGGGTCACCCCCCTGGGGTCAGGGTCACCCCCTGGGGTCAGGGTCACCCCCCCTTGGGGTCAGGTTCACCCCCCCTGGGGTCAGGGTCACCCCCCCCTGGGGCCGGGGTCACCCCCCCCTGGGGTCGGGGCCACCCCCCACTGTCACCCCCTATAGGATCATTGTCACCCCCATGGGGTCACTGTCACCCTTTGGGGTCACTGTCACCCCCCGTTGTGTCCCTGTCACCCCCTACGAGATCACTGTCACCCCTCCCCCACAGTGTCGCTGTCACCCCACACGGTGGGGGAGGGGTCATTGTCACCTACATCGAAGCCACCGTTGGGGTCCCACCCGATGTGACCGACGTGCCTGGGGGGGGGAGGGGAGGGGAGGTGAGACCCCCACCTGGGACACCCAAAAAAACCCCAAATCCCCTCAAAAACCCAAATCCCTCCCAAAAAAAACCCCAAAAAATTCCCCCCAAAAAACCCCAAATCCTCCCCAAACCTCCCCCCAAAAAAAACCCCAAAAAACCCAAATTCCCCCCCAAAAAAATCCCCCCAAAACCCCCCTAAAAAACCCCCAAATCCCCCAAAAAAACCCCCCAAATCCCCTCCCCCCAGACCCCAAAAAACCCAACCCCCCCAGACCCCCCCAAAAACCCCCAAATCCCCTCCCCCCGACCCCAACCCCCCCCCAGACCCCCCCCAAAACCCCCAAATCCCCTCCCCCCGACCCCAACCCCCCCCCAGACCCCCCCCAAAACCCCCAAATCCCCCCCCCCAGACCCACTTGAAGCCGGAGGGGGCCCCGATATCGGCCTTGGAGATTTTCTTGCGTCCCCCCCCGGCCTTTTTGGGGTCCCCGGAGGCGGGGGGGGGTCCCGGGGTGGGGGAGGGGCCGGAGGGGGGGCTGGGCAGCCCCCGGTAGCGGCTGGGGGTGATGTCGGGGTTGGGGATGGGCACGGCCGGGATGGGGGGGCCTGCGAAAGGGGGGGAAAAAATTAAAAAAAATGAAATTGTTGTGGGGTCAGGCGGGGTATGGGGGAATCCTAAAATTCGTCCAGAGAGAGAAAAAAAATTATCAAAGATCCCAAAATTATCCCAGAAACCCCCAAATTACCCCAAAGATCCCAAAATCCACCCCAGGGACACCAAAATTCATCCAGGGATAGAAAAATGATCCCAGAGAGCCCCAAACCCACCCCAGGGACCCCAGACCTGTTCCGAAGACCCCCCCAAAAATTCCCCCAGAGATCCCAAAATCCTCCCCAAGGATCCCCCAAAATCCACCCCAGAGATGCCAAAATTACCCCAGACCCCAAAATCCACCCCGGGACCCCAAAATCCACCCGGGGACCCCAAAATCCACCCCAGAGACCCCAAATCCCCCCGAAATGGGGCGGGACCCCCCAAATCCCCACTCACCGTCAGGGTTGGGGGTCCTGGGGAGGCTCCCCCGACGCTCTGGGGGGGCACAGGGAGGGTCAGGGGGGTGGAGACCCCAAAATCCCCCCAAAATCCCCCCAAAATCCCCCCAAAATCCTCCCAACCCCCTAAAATCTCTTCAAATCCCCCCCGAAACCCCAAATTTTTTAAAATCCCCCCAACCCCCCCCCACTCACCATTGCCGGGGGGTGGGGGAGGGGGCAGCGACTGCTTCTCTGTGGGGGGAGAAAAGGGGAGGGGTCAGAGGGGGGGAGGGGCAGGGTTTGGGGGTCCCCAGGTGAATTTTTGGTTTCCCCAGGTGTGTTTTTGGATCCCCAGGTGTGTTTTTGGATCCCCAGGGGTATTTTCAGGATCCCCAGGTGTGTTTTTGGATCCCCAGGTGTGTTTCCGGGCTCCCAGGTGTATTTTCAGGGTCCCCAGGTGTATTTTCAGGTTCCCCAGGTGTGTTTTTGGATCCCCAGGTGTATTTTCAGGTTCCCCAGGTGTGTTTTCAGGTTCCCCAGGTGTATTTTCAGGTTCCCCAGGTGTGTTTCCGGGCTCCCAGGTGTGTTTTTGGTATCCCCAGGTGTATTCTCAGGCTCCCCAGGTGTGTTTTTGGATCCCCAGGTGTGTTTTTAGGGTCCCAGGTGTGTTTTTCATGGTCCCAGGTGTATTTTCAGGTTCCCCAGGTGTGTTTCCGGGCTCCCAGGTGTGTTTTTGGATCCCCAGGTGTGTTTTTGGATCCCCAGGTGTATTTTTGGATCCCCAGGTGTGTTTTCAGGTTCCCCAGGTGTGTTTCCGGGCTCCCAGGTGTATTTTCAGGGTCCCCAGGTGTATTTTCAGGTTCCCCAGGTGTGTTTTTGGATCCCCAGGTGTATTTTCAGGCTCCCCAGGTGTGTTTTCAGGTTCCCCAGGTGTGTTTCCGGGCTCCCCAGGGGTATTTTCAGGATCCCCAGGTGTGTTTTTGGATCCCCAGGTGTGTTTCCGGGCTCCCAGGTGTATTTTCAGGGTCCCCAGGTGTATTTTCAGGTTCCCCAGGTGTGTTTTTGGATCCCCAGGTGTATTTTCAGGTTCCCCAGGTGTGTTTTCAGGTTCCCCAGGTGTATTTTCAGGTTCCCCAGGTGTGTTTCCGGGCTCCCAGGTGTGTTTTTGGTATCCCCAGGTGTATTCTCAGGCTCCCCAGGTGTGTTTTTGGATCCCCAGGTGTGTTTTTAGGGTCCCAGGTGTGTTTTTCATGGTCCCAGGTGTATTTTCAGGTTCCCCAGGTGTGTTTTTGGATCCCCAGGTGTGTTTTTGGATCCCCAGGTGTATTTTTGGATCCCCAGGTGTGTTTTCAGGTTCCCCAGGTGTGTTTCCGGGCTCCCAGGTGTATTTTCAGGGTCCCCAGGTGTGTTTTCAGGTTCCCCAGGTGTGTTTCCGGGCTCCCAGGTGTGTTTCCGGGCTCCCAGGTGTGTTTTCAGGTTCCCCAGGTGTGTTTTTGGATCCCCAGGTGTATTTTCAGGTTCCCCAGGTGTGTTTCCGGGCTCCCAGGTGTGTTTCCGGGCTCCCAGGTGTGTTTTGGGGCGGGGTCTCTCACCTGCCCTCTGCTGTCGCCGTCTCAGCCTCTCCTGGACCCGCCCCTCGAACGTGGCGGCCTCGGCCTCGGAGGCGAAGTTCAGCCCCGCCCACCCCTCCTGAGCCAATCAGGAGCGGCCGTGGGCGAACAGGCCACGCCCACGCGCCCAGAACACGCCCCCTTTCCCTTTTATGGCATTGCCGCGCAGGCCCCGCCCATCAAAACCATAACCACGCCCCCCTTTCCCTTGTATGGTCATGACAATTGAGCCTGTCAATCAAACGCCACTCCCACCGACAACCACGCCCACTATCCTTCTATGGTATCGCCCCGCCCACTGAGCACAGGCCACACCCACATTGATCTGACCACGCCCCCAATTGACCCCGCCCCCACCTCCACACCCCTTTAAGCCCCTCCCCCTTGACACACCCAATGTCGCTCCCTCATTTGCATGGCCCCGCCCCTCGCGGCCCCGCCCACTCACGTGGCTGACGAAGGTGTGGAAGAAGGGGGTGGGGCTCTTGTAGCCCATCCCCCCCTGCAGCTCCTGCTCCCACCACAGCACCCCGGCCTGGGGGGGGGCGGGGTCAGGGACCCCAAAAAACACCCAAAAAACCACCCAGGGACCCCCAAAAAAACACCCCAAAAACCACCCAAAAACCACCCCAAAAACACCCAAAAAACACCCAAAAACACCCAAAAACCACCCCAAAATACACCCCAAAAACACCCCCAAAACACCCCAAAAACACCCCAAAAACACCCAAAAAAACACCCAAAAAAACACCCCAAAACCACCCAAAACCACCCAAAAAACACCCAAAAAATACTCAAAAAACACCCCAAAAAACACCCAAAAACACCCAAAAAACACCACCCAAAAACCACCCAAAAAACACCCCAAAAAACAACCAAAAAACACCCAAAAACACTCAATAAAACACTCAAAAACCCACCCCAAAACCACCCAAAAACACCCAAAAAACCACCCCAAAAATCCACCCAGGGAAACCCCAAAAACTCCCCTTGGACACCCCAAAACCCCTCAAGGACCCCCCCCAACCCCCCCAATCCCAAACCCCCCCCCCCCCCCATTCTGGGATTTGTGGGGATCCCCCCCAAAGGATTTTTTGGGACTCTTTGGGACTTTGGGGATTCCCTGGTTTTTTTTTTTGGTTTTTGGTTTTTTTGTTTTTTTTTGGTTTTTTTTTTTTTTTTTTTTTTTTGGGGGATTTTTCTGGGAACTCTTTGGGGGAATTTTTGGGGGATTCTTTGGGGTTTTTGGGTTTTTTTGGGGATTCTTTGGAGGTTTTTTTGGGGGTATTCTTTGGGGTTTTTTTGGGGGATTCTTTGTGTTTTTGGGCCCCAGGCTCACGGGCAGACGGAAGATCCGGATGAAATAGGAGCGCCGGGGGCTGTCCCGGACCAGGCAGGCGACGCCGCAGCCCCGGAGGCTCCAGGACCCCCCCGGGACCCCCCCGGGACCCCCCGGGACCCCCCCGGGGCCCCCCCCGGGCTCGGCCACCAGCAGCTGCACCACGGCCGTCACCAGGCTCTGCGGGGACACCCCGGAAACGCCCCAAAGTCACCCCGGAGACCCAAAAATGACCCCAAAACCCACCCCAGAGACCCCAAAACCCACCCCAGAGACCCCAAAATCCACCCCAGAGACCCCAAAACCCACCCCAGAGACCCCAAAATCCACCCCAGACTCCACAACTCCCCAGTTCCCCCCAATTCCCCTCCCAGTTCCCTCCCAGTCCCCTCCCAGTCCATCCCAGTTCCCCCCCAGTCCCCCCCAGTCCCTCCCAGTCCCTCCCAGTCCATCCCAGTCCCCTCCCAATCCCCTCCCAGTTCCCTCCCAGTCCATCCCAGTCCCCTCCCAGCGCCTCCCAGTCCCCTCCCAGTCCCCCCCAGTCCCCCCCCAGTCCCCCCAGTCCCTCCCAGTCCCCCCAGTCCCCTCCCAGTCCCCCCCAGTCCCCCCCAGTCCCCTCCCAGTCCCCTCCCAGTCCCCCCAGTCCCCCCCAGTCCCTCCCAGTCCCCCCCAGTCCCCCCAGTCCCCCCCAGTCCCTCCCAGTTCCCTCCCAGTCCCCCCCAGTTCCCTCCCAGTCCCCCCAGTTGCTCACCACACATTTCCTGCCCAGCACTTCGAACACTCGCTGATTTTCCTCCTCCCCCAGCAGCTCCGAGGGGGCGTTTTCCCCCCCCTGCCGCCCCCCCCGGCTCATCCCCAAAAAAATTCCCCGGGACCCCCCCCCAAAAAAAATCCGGGACCCCCCCCCCAAAAAAAATCCGGGACCCCCCAAAAAAAATCACCTGGGAAACCCCAGAAATCACCTGGGAAATCCCAAAATCACCCAGGAAACACCAAAATCCTCCCGGGACACCCAAAAATCGCCCAGGGACACCCAAAGGGACCCTCGGGAACCCCAAAATTCCTCCCGGCCACCCCAAAAATCCCCCCGGAGACCCCAGAAACCTCCTGGCCACCCCAAAAACCTCCAGGACACCCCGACCCCGGGGCCTCTTCCGGCCGGAAGCACCCAAGGGTGGCGGGGACGTCACCTCCGGACTGGGAGGAACTGGGGGAACTGGGAGGGCACTGGGGGGCTTGAAAGGGGAACTGGGAGGGACTGGGAGGGGAACTGGGGAGACTGGGAGGGACTGGGGGGAACTGGGAGGGACTGGGGGGAACTGGGAGGGACTGGGAGGGGAATTGGGGGGGCTTGAAAGGGGAACTGGGAGGGACTGGGAACACTGGGAGGGACTGGGGGGAACTGGGAGCACCCTCAGCCAGTGATGGGAGCAAACTGGGAGCACTGGGAAAAATCCCAGTCCTGGCCCCGGGCCTGGCCACACCCTCCCAGTTCATACTGGGAGCTCCCCAGTTCATACTGGGAATAGTAAATCCCTTCCCAGCTCATACTGGGAACCTCCAACCCCTTCCCAGTTCATACTGGGAATCTCCCAAACCCTTTCCCAATCTATACTGGGAGTCCCCAGTTTCCTCCCAGTCCATACTGGGAGTCTCCAACCCCTTCCCAGTTCATACTGGGAATCTCTCAAACCCTTTCCCAGTCCATACTGGGAGCCCCCAGCCCCCTCCCAGTCCCCTCCCAGTCCCTCCCAGTCCATACTGGGAGCACACCAGTATCAGCCATCCTTTATTGGCAGTTCCGGCCCCTCTGGGACCCCCCGGGTGGGGGGAGGGGCAATAAATAAAGGGGGGGGAGGGGAGAAGGCACCCAGGGCTGGGGGCAGGAACTGGTTTATACTGGTCCATACTGGGAGAAGGCCTATGGGGCATCAACACAGCAGTAGGGGCACCCTACCGGTCCATACTGGTCTGTACTGGTCCATACTGGGAGAAGGCCTATGGGGCATCAACACAGCAGTGGGGGCACCCTACCGGTCCATACTGGTCTGTACTGGTCCATACTGGGAGGACGCAAGGCCACGTGGGTGAGGAGATCCTGGGTGAGTTCTGGACTGGTTTGTACTGGTTTGAACTGGTCAGGCCCAAGGCAATGCAGATCCAGGGAGCTCCCAGTGGTTCACACAGGTTTGTACTGGTTTGTACTGGTCCGTACTGGGAGGATGCAAGGCCACGCCGGTGAGGAGCTCCCAGTTTGGCTGCTGGACTGGTCCATACTGGTCCATAATGGTTTGAACTGGTCCAGCACAAGGCGATGTGGGGCTCCCAGATCCATACTGGTTCATACTGGTTCATACTGGTTCATACTGGTCTGGCCCAAGGCAACGCAGATCCAGGAGATCCCAGCCAGGATGTTGCACTGCTTCATACTGGTTCGTACTGGTTCATACTGGTTCGTACTGGGACGTCCCACGGTGGTGCAGAACCCAGCAGGGAGGCACTGGGCTGCACTGGTTTATACTGGGAGGGGTCCCTGATGACCCCAGGGTGGCTTTGGGGGGACATTTGGGGGGACAGACCCCAAAGTGACCGAAGGGTCCCCAGGGTGACATTTTAGGGCACCACCACATTGTCCTACAGACCCCAAAGGGACTTTGGGGACCCCAGGGTGACCCCAGGCCCTCACTGAGCTGTTTTAGGGTGTCCCCACAGTGTCCTAAAGACCCTGATAGTGACCAAAAGGGTCCCCAAGGTGACCCCAGGACCTCACTGAGCTGTTCTAGGGTGTCCCCACATTGTCCTGCTCACCCCAAGGTGACACCACAACCTCACTGAGCTGTTTTATGGGGTCGCCACATTGCCCTAAAGACCCCCAATGACTTTGGGGTCCCTCAAGGTGACCCCAGGACCCCTCTGAGCTGTTCCACGGTGTCCCCACCTTGTCCTAAAGACCCTGACAGTGACCAAAAGGGTCCCCAAGGTGACCCCAGGACCTCACTGAGCTGTTCTAGGGTGTCCCCACCTTGTCCTACTGACCCTGACAGTGACCAAAAGGGTCCCCAGGGTGACCCCAGGACCTCACTGAGCTGTTTTATGGGGTCCCTACATTGTCCTACTGACCCTGACAGGGACCAAAAAGTCCCCAGGGTGACCCCAGGGCCCCTCTGAGCTGTTCTAGGATGTCCCCACCTTGTCCTGCTCACCCCAAGGTGACCCCAGGGCCCCTCTGAGCTGTTCCACCGTGTCCCCACCTTGTCCTGCTCACCCCAAGGTGACCCCAGGGCCCCTCTGAGCTGTTCCACCGTGTCCCCACCTTGTCCTGCTCACCCCCAGCGACCCGCCCCCCTCTCCCCCCTCCCCCTTTACCCCGAGCCGTGCCCCACCTGCGGCCCCACCTGGGGGGCGCCCCACCCCTCCAGGTAGGTGGCGAAGAGCGCCTTGGCGCGGCGCAGGACGCGGCCGGGCTGGTGCCGGCGCACCAGGCGGTCGAAGTGCATGGCCACCTCGTTGTAGTCGCCGGCGCGCGCCATGACGGCGTCGCGCTGCTCCAGCAGCATGGCCAGGCACACGAACAGCACGAACGGGTTGCCCTGGCCCAGCTCCTCGGGGGGCGGCAACGGGGCCCCGTCGTCCTCCACACACAGCTCGTCCTCGTCCGAGGAGGAGCAGGAGGAAGAGGAGGACGAGGAGGAGGAAGGGTCTTCCCAAGCCCAACGGCCGCCCCAAGGGTCCTCGGGGCTGGTTGGGTTGGTGGGGGGGGCGTGGAGCTCGTGGTGGGCACGTCTGGGGTCGTCACGCCCTTCCCTGGGGTCCTGGTGGCCGTGGTTGATGTCATCGTGGCCAAATCTGGGGTCATGGTGGCCATCCCTGGGGTCATGGTGGCCATCCCTGGGGTCATCGTGGCCATCCCTGGGGTCATCGCGGCCATACCTGGGTCTGGGGTCGTCACATCCTTCCTTGGGGTCATCGTGGCCATGCTTGAGGTCATGGTAGCCATCCCTGGGGTCACGGTGGCCATCCCTGGGGTCGTGGTGGCCATCCCTGGGGTCACGGTGGCCATCCCTGGGGTCACGGTGGCCATCCCTGGGGTCGTGGTGGCCATCCCTGGGGTCACGGTGGTCGTCCTCGGGGTCGTCATGGCCTTCTCCAAAGCTGTGTCCTTCTCCTGGATCATCGAGTCCCTCTTTGGGGTCATCTCGTCCTTTTTTGGGGTCGTTTTGTCTTTTTTCGGGGCCATCAAATCCCTCCTCGGGGTCGTCTCGTCCTTCTCTTGGCTCACGTCCCTCTCTGGGGTCCCCCTGTCCCTTTTTGGGGTCCCCCTGTCCCCTTTTGGGGTCCCCCTGTCCCCTTTTGGGGTCCCCCTGTCCCTTTTTGGGGTCCCCCCAGCACAGGCTCCGGGGTCTCTGCTCCATCTCCAGGGCGTCCGTTCCCTCCTCCACCTTCCTGGGGCCACCTGGCTCCGAGTCCTTGGAGCCCTCGGGGGCTTCTCCAGCGTCCCGGGGGCCCTTCGGGACCTTCCCGGAGCTCCTGGGACCTTCTAGAACGTCTCCGGAGGTCTCGGGACCCTCCCGGCTGTCCCCGGGACTCTTGGGGACACCTGTGGAGCTCCCGGAACCTTCCGGAACGTCACTGGAGCTCCTGGGACTCTCTAAGACATCGCTGGGGCTCTTGGGACCCTCAGATCCGTCACTGGAACCCTTAGGAACCCCCGGGCTACCACCGGAGCTCTCAGGACCACCGGGGCCGTCACCGCGAGCCTTGAGGCCACCGCCAGAACCGTCAGCGCCTTCCTCCTCCTCCTCCTCCTCCTTCCTCCTCCTCCTCCTCCTCCTGGGCAACCTGGGCCTCAGGCCCCGCCGCTCCCTCAAGGCCTTCCGGGCGCTGCGCGCGCCGAGGGGGGCCCCGAGCAGGGGGACGCCCTCGGGGGGCGGGGGGGGCGCGGGCGGCAGCGAGCTCCAGGTGATCTCCAGCACCTTGAGGGCGTCCTCGAAGGCGAACTCGCGCTTGAGCTCGAGCAGCAGCCAGCGGTAGCAGAAGAGCAGGTCGTGGGCGCCGCGGGCCGCCAGGAAGGCCCAGAAGGCGGGGTCGGCGCGGCGCAGCAGGCGGCGCAGGTGGCCGAAGGCTCGCGCCAGCCCGCGGCCGCCGGGCCGGAAGCGCGGGCCCAGGCGGCGCATCAGCGAGCAGAAGCACAGGAAGGCCTGCGCCTCGTCGTCCAGCACGGCCAGCAGCGGCGCCGCCACGTCCGACATGCCCTGGCAGTAGGAGAGGCGCGGGTGGCCCAGCGCGAAGGTGGTGAGCAGCGCCTGCAGCGCCGCCAGGTGAGGGTGCCCCTCCTCGGGGCCGCCGAAGTACGGGTGGGCGCGGTCCGTGCGCACCACGTCCTTGCGCACCGAGGCCGCCACCTGGGCCAGCTCGGCCGGCGCCGCGCGAGCCGCCAGCGCCACCTTCAGGGACGAGTACTCGGCCGCCTTGAGGCGCAGGTGCGAAAGGCGCTCCTGGCCCGTGAGGCCGGCGGGGAAAACGTTGAGCAGGTAACGCCACACTACCTGTGTGTGAGGGGGGGTGGGACAGGTGAGACGGGCTGGACACCTGTGTGTGAGGGGGGGTGGGACAGGTGAGACAGGCTGGACACCTGTGTGTGAGGGGGGTGGGACAGGTGAGACGGGCTGGACACCTGTGTGTGAGGGGGGTGGGACAGGTGAGACGGGCTGGACACCTGTGTGTGAGGGGGGTGGGACAGGTGAGACAGCCTGAACACCTGTATGGGGGATGGGACAGGTGAGACGGGCTGGACACCTGTGTGTGGGGGGGGGTGGGACAGGTGAGACGGGCTGGACACCTGTGTATGGGGGATGGGACAGGTGAAGCAGGCTGGACATCTGTGTGTGAGGGGGGTGGGACAGGTGAGACAGGCTGGACACCTGTGGGGGTGGGAATTGAACAGGTGAGGGTTGGGACAGAACCAGAACAGCTGGGGACAGGTGAGAGCAGGAACACATTCAGCAGGTAATGCCAGAACACATCTCAGGTATGACCACAACCCCTCAGGTGAGATCAACCCCTCCCAGGTGTGACCACAACCCCCCAGGTGTGATCAACCCCTCCCAGGTGTGACCACAACCCCCCAGGTGTGTCCCAGGTGTGTCCCAAGGGATTTCCGTGCTCTCACCTTGCGCAGGCCGGGCTCCACTCCCCCGTGGAACACGTGCAGCCTCAAATCCTGGGGCCTCAGCAGGCGCCCACCTGGGCCCAGGTACATCCTCAGGTCAGCGTCGCTCAGGGGGGCGCAGGGCGGGGGAGGGGGCGGGGGCGGGGACACGGCCGGGGTCCCCTCGGGCCACGCCAGAGCCGCCTGCGCCCGCGCCAGCGTCCGGCCCACCTGCGGGAACGGCACTGCTGCCACTGGGAGGCCACCGGGAGGGGCCCCAGAGACCTCTCACCTGGGCCAGGTGTGCTCACCTGTGCCAGCAAGGCCTGGGTGAAGGGCAGGGCCGCCGCCAGCAGCGAGCGGCGCTCGGGGACCGGCTCGGCCGCCGCCACCTCCCGCGGGCTGATGATGTCCCAGTCCTCCAGTAACGGGCCTGGGGACAGGTACAGGTAAATCACACACCTGAGCACACCTGAGACTCCTCTGACCTCCCACCTCACTCACCTGAGCCCCACAGGGACACTCCCACATGCACCTGACACCTGCCCAAAACCCAGCTGTGTGTCCCCAGGTGCGTCCCAGGTATATCCCAGGTGTGCCCCAGGTATCCCAGGTGTGTCCCAGGTATCCCACGTGCGTCTCAGATGTCCCAGGTGTGCCCCAGGTGTGTCCCAGGTGTATCCCAGGTGTATCCCAGGTGTGCCCCAGGTGTGCCCCAGGTGTATCCCAGGTGTGCCCCAGGTGTGTCCCAGGTGTGTCCCAGGTGTGCCCCAGGTGTGTCCCAGGTGTGCCCCAGGTGTGTCACTCACTGTCAGGGGGGTTCCTGACGTCCAGGCGAAGCCTCAGGGTGGGCCGGGCGCAGGTGAAGGCGTTGGCCAAGTCCCCATCGCTCAGCAGAGGCACAAAAGTGTCCTGGCCCTGCCCATCCCGCGCCGCAAAGCTCAGGACGAAGCTTTTCTTCCTGAGGGGGGACAGGTGAGCTCACCTGGGTGCTCCGAGGGGCCACCTGGGAGGGAAACCAGGGGCTCCCACTCACCCCTGCAGGTCGAAGGCCCGGGCCAGGATGTGCTGCAGCACGTCCAGGGACGTGATCTGCGGGTCCACGGCGAACGAGCGGAACTCGGGCGGCTGCTGGCCCTCGTTTTTCTGCGGGAGGAGCGTTCGGGAACCCCGGAGAGCCCCGGGGGGGATCCGTGAGGGCGCCGGCGCCGCCCGGCCCCTCACGGCGGCCCAAGATGGAGGCGCGGCACCGTCACCACGGCAGCGCCGCGCGCCTCCCTCGCCGCCGATTGGCTGCCGGCCCCCCACGTGGCGCGAGAGGCGGGAAAATTTCCCGCCGCTGGCGGCAACGCCGAGGAAACGCCCCCCGCCCCCCGAGCTGATTGGCTGCCGGAGCCAACGTGACCCCGCACACGAGCGCTAATGACGTCACCAACCCCACGCGAGGCCCCGCCCCTTACCTTGACGCGCACGCGCACGACCTCGCACTCCTCCTCCAGCGCGGCCCCGCCCCCGAAGCCGGTCCCGCCCCCCGGCGAGGCCCCGCCCCCCGTCGCCGCCGCCATGTTGGGGCGGGGTGTCGGTAAGGGGTGGGGGGGGGGTTTGGGGGAGTTTCGCCGCCGCCGCCCCCCCCCCAAACCGGGGAAGCGGGGGGGGCTGCTGTTACGTCACCGTGCTGACGTCACGCCGCGCCCCCCCGGCTGGACGGCGCGCGGTTTTTTGCGGGGGGGATCCGGAGCCGCGCCCGTGCCCGTGCCCGGTCCTGCGGCCGCGGCAACAACATCCGGGGCAGCGCCCGGAGGTGACGTCACGGGGGCGGGCTCCGCCGAGGCGCGTCCTCCTCTGATGACGTCACCGGCTCTTCCCACCCGTCCCAACGCAGCAAAATGACGTCACAGGCAGAGATTCACATCGAGTTTATTGAGGGGGAAGAGGGGGGCGCATGCGGGACCCCCTTAAACGGGCAAGGCCGGAGCGGGCCCCGCGGCCTCCTTAAAGGGGCAACGCCGCGGCGGGCACCGCCCCCGCTCTTAAAGCGGCAACGCCACGGAAGGAACCGCTCCTCCCTTAAAGGGGCGATGCCGGTGGCGCCCACCGCGTCCTTAAAGGGGCAGCGCCCCGGCCGGGGGGCGGAGCCTGCGCGGCGGGGGGGGCGGGGCGGGGGCGAGGCCCCGCCCCTCAGGGGGGTCCCGAGGGGGTCGCTTGTTCCTTCCTGAGCTGCGCCAGCTCCTGCGACAGCGACTCCAGGTCCTGGAAAAGCGGGAATGGGTGGGGGGGGAATGGGGCTGAGACCACGCCCACTGCGCCAGGCCACGCCCTCGCCGTGACCACGCCCACAGCTGAAAGCCCCGCCTCCATTTTAACCCCTTGTTTCACATCCCAACTCAGTGATGTCATCGCGTACGCCACACCCCCGACGTCAAACCACGCCCCTTTAGGCCACACCCCCGCAGGCCCCGCCCCCTCACCTGTGCCAGGTGCAGGTTCTTGGTCAGCTGCTCCTCCAGGAGGTTTTGCAGTTTCTTGTTCATCTCCCGCAGCCCCTCCTCACCTGGCCCCGCCCCCGCCCCGCGCCGGGCCGGCCCCGAGGGCCCCGCGGCCTCTGGGGACAGGTGAGGGCACAGGTGAGACGGGACAGGTGAGGGCACAGGTGAGACGGGACAGGTGAGAGCACAGGTGAGACGGGACAGGTGAGGGCACAGGTGAGACGGGACAGGTGAGAGGGGACAGGTGCAGGGACAGGTGAGAAGGATCAGATGGGTGAGGACAGGTGAGGGCCAGGTGAGCACCAGGACAGGTGAGAGTGACGCCAGGTGAGGCCCAGGTGAAGGACAGGTAGGACAGGTGAGAGTGAGGCCCAGGTGAGGCCCAGGTGTGAGCCCAGGTGAAGGACAGGTAGGACAGGTGAGAGCGAGCCCAGGTGAGGCCCAGGTGTGAGCCCAGGTGAAGGACAGGTAGGACAGGTGAGAGTGAGGCCAGGTGAGGCCCAGGTGAAGGACAGGTAGGACAGGTGAGAGTGAGCCCAGGTGAGGCCCAGGTGAGCGGCTCCAGGTGCGCTGCCCTCACCTGTCCGGCTGTCCCGCACGAAGCTCTGGATGATGGCGCTTTTCCTGCACAGATCCTCGGCCATGGACGCGCTCGACACCTCCAGGTGCCTCACCTGGCCGGGCAATGCCAGGTGAGCAAGGCCAGGTGTGTCCCCGCGCCCCGCCCAGTCCCTCCCAGTCCCTCCCAGTGCTCCCAGTACCTTCTCCTCCAGCAGCCAGCGCTCCTGCTGGCTCTGGGCCAGTCTCTGGAACAGTTCGGCCACCTCGGCCGGGCTGAGGCCGCCCCCACCTGGGACCCCCCCGGCGCTGCCGCCCCCGGGGCTGCCCGAGCCCGACTGCAGGGGCGGCGACAAGGGGGCGGGGCCAGGGTTAGGCCACGCCCAGCCCGAAAGCTCCGCCCCCAAAGGGAGGTTTGTGCATAAAAGGAAAAGGGGGCGTGCCCACGGCCGTGTTGGCCACGCCCCCAAGCAAATCCTAAGCCACGCCCAAAAGGTGAATTAAACCACGCCCCCAATTATGTAAAATAGGTCATACCAAAGCCACACCCACACTGGGCCACACCCATCTAAGCCACGCCCTCTATCATTAGGCAAGTGTAATTAAATAGAACAATGTGTTAATGAAGTGCAATTAAGCCACACCCACATTGGGCCACACCCATATAAGCCACGCCCCAAACAAAGCCACTCCCCCAATATTATGTAAATTAAGCCACACCCCCCGTTGGACCACACCCATTGCAGCCACGCCCCAACCAAAGCCCCACCCCAGACCACACCCCCAGTTTAACCCCACCCATCAAGCCACGCCCACAAAACCACACCCACCCAAGCCCCGCCCCCGCCCCGAGGCCCCGCCCACCTTGGTGCTGCCGGGGGCGGAGCCATCGCGGCCCAATGAGGACACGGAGCTGCTGTCCCCGCCCGGGCCCCGCCCCGGGGAGCCCCCGTCCAATCCCAGCTCGTCCAGCCCTGGGGGGACCCCAAAATTCCCTCAGGGACCCCAAAACTCAATCAGGGACCCCCAAAATTCATCACAGACCCCAAAATCCCTCAGGGACCCCAAAATTCCATCAGGGACCCCAAAGCTCCTCAGGTTGGGATTAGGGCACCACGAAAACCCCAAAATTTCCTTTGGGAACCCCCAAACCTGCCCAGGGCGGGATCAGGAAACCCCAAAATTCCCCCAAATTTTCCCAGCTGGGTTCAGGAAACCCCAAAATTCCCTCAAATTCCCCCAAATTCCCCCAAATCCGCTCAGGCTGAGCTCAAGGAAACCCCAAACTCCCCACCCAAAACAATTTTTTTACCTTCTCCAAATCCCCCCCAAATCCCCCAACCCTCCAACACCAAACCCCCCCTTCATTCTGAACCCCCTGGGTTTTAGGGACCCCCGTGACCCCAAAATTTGGGGATTTTTGCCCCCCCAGACCTGGGCGGGTCCTGCTGGGCAGCAGCAGCTCCTGGAGCCTCTCCTGGAGCCGCTCGCCCCGGCGCCGCTCCAGCTGCAGCTGCCTCCTCAAATCCTTCAGCTGCCCCAAAAAAAACAAAATAAAAATAAAATAAAATATTGGGGGTCGTTTTGGGGCGGTTTTGGGGGTTTTTTTGGGGGGTTTCCCCGGGTTTGGGGGTGGATCCCGGGGGCACTCACGGCGGCGCTGCCTTTCTTCTCCAGGATGCGCTGCCCGTCCTGCACGTCCTTCAGCTCCTGGGGGGACGTTTGGGGGGATTTCGGGGGGTTTTGGGGTTTTTGGGGTTTGGGGGATTTTTTGGGGATTTTTTTGGCCATTTTTGGGGGGTTTAAGGGGTTTTTAGGGGATTTTTCGGGGGATTTTTGGGGGCGTTTAGGGAATTTTTTTGGGGAGTTTCGGGGTTTGGGAGATATTTTTGGGGGATTTTGGGGGGATTTGGGGGGGTTTAGGGGATTTTTGGGGGGAGTTTAGGGGATTTTTGGGGTATTAGGGGATTTTTGGGGAATTTAAGGGATTTTTGAGGAGGTTTGGGGTTTTTTTGAGGATTTTTTTGGGGGGGAGTTGAGGAGGTTTTAGGGGGTTTGAGTTTCTTTGCGGATTTAGAGGGTTTTGGGGGGTTTGTGGGGATTTTTTGGGGGGGATTTTAGGGGGTTTGGGGGTTTTTGGGGGGATTTTTTGGGGCTCTTTAGGATATTCTGGGATACCTGGGCTGGTTTTTGGGGTGGTTTAGGGGATTCTGGGATACCTGGGCTGGTTTTTGGGGTGGTTTTAGGGGATTTTGGGACACCTGGGCTGGTTTTTGGGGTGGTTTAGGGGATTTTGGGACACCTGGGCTGGTTTTTGGGGTCTCACCTGTCTCAGGGCGTGCCCCTCCCTCTCGTGCTGTTCCCGCAGCCGCTGCTCCTCCCCCAGCGCCGCCCGCAGCCGCCCCAGCTCCTCCTGGGGCAAATTTGGGACATTTTGGGACATTTGGGGACGTTTGGGGACGTTTGGGGACTTTACCCAAAATCCTCCTAAAATCCCAGCAGATTCCATCAAAATCCCCCCAAAAATCCCCTCAAAATTCCCCCAAAATCTTCCAAAAATACCTCAAAATTTCCCCCCAAAATCATCCCCAAATTAACCCAGAATCTCCCCAAAATCCCTCAAAATCTCCCCAAAATTGACCTAAAAATCTCCTCAAAATTTACCCAAAACTTCACCAAAATCCCCCAAAATTCCCCCAAAGATCCCCCAAAATTTACCCCAAGTTCCTTCAAAATCCACTCAGATTCCCCTAAAATTCACCAAAAATACACCAAAAATTTACCCAAAATCTCCTTAAAATTCCTCCAAAGTCTCCCAAACATCCCTCAAAATTCCCCCAAAAAATCATCCCAAAGTTTACCCAAAATCTCCTCAAATTCGCACAAAATTTACCCAAAATTCCCCCAAAATTCCCTCCAAAACCCCCCATAATCTCCCCGAAATCTCTCCAAATTTACCCCAAATTTACCAAAAAACTCTCCCCAAATTTTACCCAAAATCCCCCCAAAATCCCCCCAAATCCCCCAAATTTCCCCAAATCCCCCCTGACCTCGAGCTGCCCCCGTTGCTGCTCCTGCTCCTCCCGCAGCCGCTCCTGGGGGGGCACAGGGGGGGTTTGGGGGGACCCCAAAATTGGGGAGGGGTCCCTGGGGGGTTCTGGGGGGTCCCCAGGGGGGTTTTGGGGGTCCCGGGGGGTCACCTGGGCGGCCTCAGCCTCGTGCAGGCGCTGGCGCAGCTCGTCCCGCTCACCTGAGCACACCTGGGGGGACTGGGGGGGTCAGGGAACCCCAAAATCCCCTCCCCAAAATCCCTCCAGAGCACCCCCCAAATATCCCCCAGACCCTCCTAAATCTCCCCAAATCCCCCCCCAGGACCCCCCAAATCCCCCCAATCCACCCCAATCCCCAGCCCCACACCTGCAGCCCCCCCAGCCCCACACCTGCAGCCCCCCAGCCCCACACCTGCAGCTCTCCCAGCCCCACACCTGCAGCCCCCCCAGCCCCACACCTGCAGCCCCCCCAGCCCCACACCTGCAGCCCCCCCAGCCCCACACCTGCAGCCCCCAGCCCCACACCTGCAGCCCCCAGCCCCACACCTGCAGCCCCCCCAGCCCCACACCTGCAGCCCCCCCAGCCCCACACCTGCAGCCCCCCCAGCCCCACACCTGCAGCTCTCCCAGCCCCACACCTGCAGCCCCCAGCCCCACACCTGCAGCCCCCAGCCCCACACCTGCAGCCCCCCCAGCCCCACACCTGCAGCCCCCAGCCCCACACCTGCAGCCCCCCCAGCCCCACACCTGCAGCTCCCCAGCCCCACACCTGCAGCCCCCCAGCCCCACACCTGCAGCCCCCAGCCCCACACCTGCAGCCCCCCCAGCCCCACACCTGCAGCCCCCCCAGCCCCACACCTGCAGCCCCCCAGCCCCACACCTGCAGCCCCCAGCCCCACACCTGCAGTTCTCTCTCTGCTCTCTGTCTCTGGCTCTCGCTGTCCCGCAGTTCCCGCGCTCGCTCCTCGCTCAGATCCCGCAGAGACCCCTGGGCCTGCCGGGACCCCCAGCAATGGGGCCGGGGGGCCCTGTAGGGGGTCTATGGGGGTCTGTGGAGTCTCTATGGGGGTCTATGGGGGTCTGTGGGGTCTCTATGGGGGTCTATGGGGTCTCTATGGGGGTCTGTGGGGTCTCTATGGGGGGCTATGGGGGTCTAGGGGGTCTCTATGGGGGTCTATGGGGTCTCTATGGGGGTCTGTGGGGTCTCTATGGGGTCTGTGGGGTCTCTATGGGGGTCTGTGGGGTTCTATGGGGTCCCTAGAGGGATTTGGGGGGGTTCTAGGTGGTCTCTATAGGGTTTGAGGGCGTCCTATGGGGTGCTGGGAGGGGTCTATGGGGTCTATAGGGTCCCCATGGGGTCTATTGTGTCCCCAAGGTCTCTGTAGGGTCCCCATGGGGTCTATAGGGTCTATAAAGTCTCTATAGGGTCCCCAGGGTCTCTATAGGGTCCCCATGGGGTCTATAGGGTCCCCAGGGTCTCTATAGGGTCCCCAGGGTCTCTGTAGGGTCCCCAGGGTCTCTATAGGGTCCCCATGGTCTCTATAGGGTCTATAGGGTCTCTGTAGGGTCCCCATGGGGTCTATAGGGTCTATAAGGTCTCTATAGGGTCTCTGTGGGGTCCCCAGGGTCTCTATAGGGTCCCCAGGGTCTCTATAGGGTCTATAGGGTCTCTGTGGGGTCCCCATGGGGTCCCTGCCCCCAGACCTGCGTTGCTGCCTCCAGCTCCTGCTGCAGCCGCCGCCCCCGAGCCTGGAACTCCTGCAGCTCCTGCAGCTCCTGCAGCTGAGCCCGGCAGCGAGCCCGGAGCTGCTCTGCCTCTGACCTGGCACCCCAAAAACACCCAAAAAACAAACTCAGAGACCCCAAAAACCCCCAAAAACCACCCCAAAAACCCCCCGGGACCCTCCCCTGCAGCTGAGCCCGGCAGCGAGCCCGGAGCTGCTCTGCCTCTGACCTGGCACCCCAAAAACACCCAAAAACACCCAAAAAACAAACTCAGAGACCCCAAAAACCCCCAAAAACACCCAAAAAACAAACTCAGAGACCCCAAAAACCCCCAAAAACACCCCAAAAACCCACCGGGACCCTCCCCTGCAGCTGAGCCCGGCAGCGAGCCCGGAGCTGCTCTGCCTCTGACCTGGCACCCCCAAAACACCCCAAAACCCCCAAAAAACAAACTCAAAGACCCCAAAAACCCCCAAAATCCACCCCAAAAACCCCCCGGGACCAAACAACCCCCCCAGGACCCCAAAACCCAACTGAGAGACCCCAAAATCCGCCCAGGACACCCCAAAAATCCACCTGGGACCCCTCGAGGTCAAGACCCCCTAAAATCTCCCAAGGATCCCCCCAAAAAAATCCCCCCAAAACATTCCCTCAAAATTCCCCCAAATACCCTCCAAAATCTCCCCTGGCACCCAAAAAATTCCCCCCAATTTTCCCCAAATCCCCCACAAATTTCTCCCAAATTCCCCCAAATTTTCCCCAAATCCCCCCCAAATTTTCCCCAAATTTCCCCCCAAATTTTCCCAAATTTTCCCCCAAATTTCTCCCAAATTTTCCCCAAATTCCCCCCAAATTTCTCCCAAATTCCCCCAAATTTTCGCCAAATTTCCCCCAAATTTCCCCTCAAATTCCCCCCAAATTTCCCACAATTTCCCCTAATTTTCCCCCAAATTTCCCCCAAATTTCCCACAATTTCCCCCCAAATTTCTCCCAAATTCCCCCAATTTTCCCCCAAATTCCCCCCAAATTTTCCCCCAAATTCCCCCCAAATTCCCCCCAAATTTCCCCCAAATTCCCCCCAAATTTTCCCCCAAATTCCCCCCAAATTCCCCCCAAATTTCCCCCAAATTCCCCCCAAATTCCCCCAATTTTCCCCACCGGCTCTCCTGGAGCAGCGTCTCCTTCTCCTCCTGCAGCCGAAGAAAACTGGGGAAAAAACAGAGAAAAATGGGAAAAAAACAGAGAAAAATGGGAAAAAATGGGAAAAAAAACCAAAGAAAAATGGGAAAAAATGGGGAAAATTTGAGGAGAAATGAACAAAAACAAGGAAAAAATCCAGGGAATGTTCCCAAATTATTCCCACATTTCTCACCTTTCCCGCTGTTCCTGCAGCTCTTCCGTCAACTGAGAAAAAAAAAATAAAATAAAATTCCTCTTGGAGACCCCAAAAAAATCCCAAATTTCCCCAAAAAACCCAAAATTTCCTCTTGCAGCCCCTCAAAACCACCAAATATTTGAATAAAAACCCCAAATTTCCTTTTGGAGACCCCAAAAATCCCAAATCTTTTTTTAAAAAACCCCAAATTTTCTCTTGGAGACCCCAAAAATCCCAAATTTCTCCCCCAAAAATCCCAATTTTTCCCCCCCTCTCACCTTGGCCACCTCCTCCTGCAGCTGGGCCAGCTCTGCCTGCAAGAGACCCCCGTGAGACCCCCCAAAATTTCACCTTCCCCCACCCCAAAATCCCCCCAAAATATTCCCAAAATCCCCCCAAATTATTCCCAAAATTCCCCCAAAATATTCCCAAAACTCCCCCAAATTATTCCCAAAATTCCCCCAAATTTTTGCACCCTCGAAATCCCAAATTTTCGCCCCAAAATCTCCTCAGAACCCCCCAAAATCCCCCCCCCAAAAAAAAACCCCAAATTTTCAAAATTCCGGCCCCCAAAAATCTCCTGACCCCCCGAATTTTTTTCTTCTCCCAAAAATTCCCCCAAAATTCTTTTTGGAACCCCTGAAAATAAACAAAAAAAACCCCAAATTTTCTCCCATATTTTCCCCAAATTCCCCCAAATTTCCCCCAATTTTTCCCCAAATTCCCCCCGAAATTTCCCAAAAATTTTCCCCAAATTTTCCCAAATTTCCCGAATTTTTCCCCAAATTTTCCCCCAATTTTTCCCCAAATTTTCCCCAAATTTCCCCAAATTTTCCCTTACCTGGGCAGGGGGTCCTGGGGGGTCCCTGGGGGGGGCGGCCGCCCCCCCCCCCCTCCCCCTCCTCCTCCTCCGGTTTTTGGGGGGGCTCTGAGGGGGGGGAGGGGTATCAGAGACCACCCCCCCAAAAAAAAAAAAAAAAAAATTCACCCGGGAGACCCCCCAAAATCCCCTGAGACCCCCAAAAAACTCCCCAAATTCTCAGAGACCCCCCCCAAACCTCCTGGACCCCCAAAATCTCCCCCAAATCCACATTTTCCCCCAAAAAAATCATCCCAGGACCCCCAAAATCCCCCCAGGACCCCCAAAATCCCCCCAGGACCCCCAAAATCCCCCCCAAATTCTCATTTCCCCCCAAAATCCCCCCCAGTCTCCCCCAAAATCCCCCCCAGGACCCCCAAAATCCCCCCCAAGACCCCCCAAAATCCCCCCTGACCTTCTGGGGGGGCCGGGGGCGCCCCCCCCTCCCCTTGGGCTCCGTCCTGGGGGGTCCCGGGGGGGTCTCGGGGGGCTCCCCCCCCCCCCCCTCCTGCAGCCTCCGGTTCTCCTCCTCGAGCCCCTCGATCTGGGCACAGAGCTGGGACCCCCCCAAAGGTCAGAGACCCCCGAAACTGAACCCAAAATAACCCTGAGACCCCCAGAAATAACCCTGAGACCCCGAAATCCACCCCAAAATAACCCTGAGACCCCCAGAAATAACCCTGAGACCCCGAAATCCAACCCAAGAATAACCCTGGGACCCCCAGAAATAACCCTGAGACCCCCAAAATCCAACCCAAAATAACCCTGAGACCCCCAAAAATAACCCTGAGACCCCCCAAAAGTCAGGGACCCCCGAAATCCCCCCCAAAATAACCCTGAGACCCCCGAAATCCCCCCCAAAATAACCCTGAGACCCCCAGAAATAACCCTGAGACCCCCCAAAGGTCAGGGAACCCCGAAACTGAACCCAAAATAACCCTGGGACCCCCAGAAATAACCCTGAGACCCCGAAATCCACCCCAAAATAACCCTGAGACCCCCAAAAATAACCCTGAGACCCCCCAAAAGTCAGGGACCCCCGAAATCCCCCCCAAAATAACCCCGGGACCCCCAAAATCCACCCCCAAATAACCCCCAGACCCCCAAAAATAACGCTGGGACCCCCCCAAAGGTCAGAGACCCCCGAAATCCAACCCAAAAGAACCCCGGGACCCCCAAAATTTGGGGATCTGGGGGAGATTTTGAGAAGATTTTGGGGAAAATTTTGAGGGGATTTGGGGGGGATTTCGAGGGATTTTTGAGGAGATTTTTGGGGGGATTTTGAGGGTATTTTTGTGAGGATTTTGAGAAGATTTTTGGGGAGATTTTGAGAGGATTTTGAGCGGATTTTGAGGAGATTTTGGGGAGATTTTTGGGGGGATTTTGGGGGGATTTTGGGGAGGATTTTGGGGGATTTTTGAGGGGATTTTGAGGAGATTTTTGGGGGATTTTGGGGGGATTTGGGGAGGATTTTGGGGGGATTTTTGGGGGGATTTTGGGGAGGATTTTGGGGGATTTTGAGGGGATTTTGAGGAGATTTTTGGGGGATTTTTGGGGGGATTTTGGGGAGGATTTTGGGGGGATTTTTGGGGCCCCACCTTGGCCAGCTCCCTCAGCAAGGTGCTGTTCTGGAGACGGAAATCATCCTCTTGGCTCTGCAGCTTCCCCTGCAGCATCCTGGTCTCCCCCAGCAGGGCCTCCACCTCCTGGGGACCCCAAAAACGAGATGGGAACCCCCAAAAACGGACCCGGAGACCCCAAAAAGGGGCTCAGAGAGTCCAAAACACCTCCAAGCCCCCCCCCAAAATCCCCCTGGGACCCCCCAGATTCCCCCCCAGGACTCACCTGGGCCTTCTTGCTCTTGCTGAGAGCCTGGAAAAGAAGGGGAGGGGTCTCAGGGGGCTTTCAGGGGGGTTTGGGGATCCTGGGAGGGAATTTGGGGGTCCTGGGAGGGAATTTGGGGGTCCCAGGGGGACTTTGGGGGTCACAAGTGGAGGTTTCAGAGAGATTTGGGGACCTTGGGGGGGTCACAGGAGGGATGAGGATTCAGGGGAGAATTTGGGGGGGTCAGGAGGGGAATTTGGGATTGTTTTTTGGGGGGGGGGATGGGGGGAGGGATCAAGCCTCACCTTGTTGGCCTTGGCCAGGTCTCTGTCCAGCGTCTGCACCCTCTGCCGCAGCCCCGACAGCTCTGGGGGGGTCACGGCAGTGAGGGGGGTTCAGGGACCCCCCAAAATTTCCCCAATTTCCCCCAAGTTCCCTGCCCCGCTCGTACCGGCGCTGTTCTTGCGCAGCTCATCCGACAGCCGATAATTCTCGGTTCGCAGCTCCAGCAGCTGCGCCTGAGGGGAACCCAGGGGGTTTAGGGGGGGCAAAAAGACCCCCGGGAGACCCCCCAGGCCTCCCCTCAATCCCCCCGAGCGCCCCCAGACTCCACACGAACCCCCCGAAACCCCCGAGCCTGACAAATCCAGGGACCCCCAAATCCCACATCAGGATCCCCCTCAGTTCTCCCGGAGCCTCGAGACCCCTCAGGACTCTCCCAAACCCTCACCCCGAGCCCCTCAGGGCTCCCCAAAACCCCCCCACAACCATTTATGACCCCCCACGATCCTCCCACGACCCCTTTGCCATCCCCCAACCCCCCTGGGAGCCCCCCGAGATCCTCCCCGGGCCCCCCGGGACCCCCCGGGCCGCACCTGCATCCTTTGGAACTCCTCGGCTGACAGAGCCTGCGCCATCTTGGCGCCCGGGATCCCCCCCGGGGGCGGGGCCGGAAGTGGCCGCTCCGTCCCTGCGCGGGGTCATAGAGACGTCAAGGCAATGGCGGCCCCGGGGACCATAGAGTTCAGTCCTCCCCGCCGGCCAGAGCGGCCCAGAGAGCCCTAAAGTTTAGTCCTCCAAGCCGGCCAGAGCGGTCAGGCTGACCATAGAGTTCAGTCCTCCCCGCCGGGAGCACGGAGAGCGTCCAGGCCGCTAAATGTTCCCACAGAACCCTCGGAGAAGGAGAAACCATCTCTTGCTGCCGTTTTTGGAGCTGTGTCTCCCTTCCCAGAGACCCCTCAGGTCCAATATGGGTTGTAGAGAGCACCTCCCGTTCTCTGGGGGTCTCTAGGGAGCCCCCCCTCCATATCTGGCAGCCCTCAGGGACACCCCCAGGCTTTAGAGGCACACGGACCTGGTGACAGCGTGTCACCAGGTGTGCCCAGGTGTGCCCAGGTGTGTCCAGGTGAGCACCATTTCCTCCTCAGCTGCCCCCTCAAAACCCTTCACAGGCACCACTTCCAACCTCATTGCCGTCATGACCTTCATGAGCTCCATTTTCCCCTTCACGGACTCCATTTCCCCCTCAGCTGCTCCTCAAACCCCTCACAGATGACATTTCTACCTCATGAGCATCATTTCTCCCCTCACGGGCTCCATTTCCCCCTCACGGGCTCCATTTCTCCCTCACGGGCTCCATTTCTCCCTCACGGGCTCCGTTTCTCCCCTCACGGGCTCCATTTCTCCCTCACGGGCTCCATTTCTCCCTCACGGGCTCCATTTCTCCCTCACGGACTCCATTTCCCCCTCAGCTGCTCCTCAAACCCCTCACAGATGACATTTCTACCTCATGAGCATCATTTGTCCCCTCACGGGCTCCATTTCCCCTCACGGGCTCCACTTTTCCCTCACGGGCTCCATTTCCCCTCACGGGCTCCATTTCCCCCTCACGGGCTCCATTTCCCCCTCACGGGCTCCATTTCTCCCTCACGGGCTCCATTTCTCCCTCACGGGCTCCATTTCTCCCTCACGGGCTCCATTTCCCCCTCACGGGCTCCATTTCCCCCTCACGGGCTCCATTTCCCCCTCACGGGCTCCATTTCTCCCCTCACGGGCTCCATTTCCCCCTCACGGGCTCCATTTCCCCCTCACGGGCTCCATTTCTCCCTCACGGGCTCCATTTTTCCCTCACGGGCTCCATTTTTCCCTTCACTGCCCGCCCCGGTTCAGTTTCCCCCTCAGCCGCCCCTCACGAACTTCCCGCGCTGCAGTGTGAGAGGCGGAGCAATGCAAATTAAAAAACTAAAAAATGCTGGAGAAGCATCATGGGAGTCTCATTTTGCGGAAAATTTAAAATTCTGGGGATCGGTGAAGGCAGAACGAGAGATAAAAGCACGGGATGAGGTGGAGAAGGAAACAAAAAAGAGATCGGGAAGGAGTGGGGAGAGATGAGGAGAGGGTGGGGTATGTAGATCACCGAGCCGCGCATGCAAATGAGGCCGCCGAGGGCATCACGGGAGCAGAAATTTGGGGAGATTCTCGCAGTTTTTGGGGTCAAGGTGTGCGAAATGCGGGAGAAAAGCGCAGGGAGAGATGGAGAAAAGATCCCCGAGGGTTGGGGCAGGGCCGGAGGGCGGCGCGGGGGTGACCGTGATGTGTGAGCGGGGCGAGCGGCGCTGGGCGCGGGGCGCGGCAGGGGCCGCTATCGCTTCTCGGCCTTTTGGCTAAGATCAAGTGTAGTATCTGTTCTTATCAGTTTAATATCTGATACGTCCTCGATGAGAGGACTTCATATTAAACGGATTTTTGGGCTCGGGAGTTGGACCCGGAGCTTGCTCCCTCCGCTCCGCGCATCGTCCCGGTATTGCAGCGCCTCCGGGAACGGTGCACCCCCCGCCTCGGGGGGACCTGTGTGCGGTGAACAACAGATCCCAGCGCCGGGAAACGGCTCCGGAGCGCCGGGAGCCCTCACAGGATCCCCCGGAAAATGCTCCAAAACATCTCTGAAATCTGCGCAAAAACCGTCCCGAAATGCCCTGAAAATTCCTCCGAAAACGGAGGAAAAAGGGGGAGAAAATGGGGAAAAATAAGGGAAAAAGGAGGAAAAAAGCACAAAAAGAGGAGGAAAGGAGAAGGAAAAGGAGGAGAAGGCGGAAAAGCCGCGGGCACGCGCCGGCCTTAAAGCCGCCGTGGGCGGGGAAGCGGCCCCGGGTGCGCCTGGGTGAGCGCGATCGATCGATCGATCGATGATTGATTGCGATCGCTCCTCCCTGCCTGATCCATCGCTCTGGGCTCCACTGAGCCCGCCTCGATCGATCGCTCGGCGCTCGGCTGCCAATGCCTGCCCATCGATTGCTCGACAATCGATTGCTAATGCCTGGGCAGGCATGAGCAATCGATCACCGAGCTAATCGATCGGCAGGCATGAGCAATCGATCACCGAGCTAATCGATCGGCAGGCATGAGCAATCGATCACCGAGCTAATCGATCGGCAGGCATGAGCAATCGATTGTCGAGCTAATCGATCGGCAGGCATGAGCAATCGATCGCCGAGCTAATCGATCGGCAGGCAGGAGCAATCGATCGCCGAGCTAATCGATCGGCAGGCATGAGCAATCGATCGCCGAGCTAATCGATCGGCAGGCACGAGCAATCGATCGCCGAGCTAATCGATCGGCAGGCATGAGCAATCGATCGCCGATCTAATCGATCGGCAGGCATGAGCAATCGATCGCCGAGCTAATCGATCGGCAGGCATGAGCAATCGATCGCCGATCTAATCGATCGGCAGGCATGAGCAATCGATCGCCGAGCTAATCGATCGGCAGGCATGAGCAATCGAGTGCCGAGCTAATCGATCGGCAGGCATGAGCAATCGAGTGCCGAGCTAATCGATCGGCAGGCATGAGCAATCGATCGCCGAGCAATCGAGCGCCAGGCACGAGCAATCGAGTGTCGAGCAATCGATCGGCAGGCATGAGCAATCGATCGCCGAGCTAATCGATCGGCAGGCACGAGCAATCGATCGCCGAGCTAATCGATCGGCAGGCACGAGCAATCGATCGCCGAGCTAATCGATCGGCAGGCATGAGCAATCGATCGCCGATCTAATCGATCGGCAGGCATGAGCAATCGATCGCCGAGCTAATCGATCGGCAGGCATGAGCAATCGATCGCCGATGTAATCGATCGGCAGGCATGAGCAATCGATCGCCGAGCTAATCGATCGGCAGGCATGAGCAATCGAGTGCCGAGCTGGTCGATCGGCAGTCATGAGCAATCGATCGCCGAGCTAATCGATCGGCAGGCATGAGCAATCGAGTGCCGAGCTGGTCGATCGGCAGTCATGAGCAATCGATCGCCGAGCTAATCGATCGGCAGGCATGAGCAATCGAGTGCCGAGCAATCGATGGGCAGGCATTGGCAGCCGAGCGCCGAGCGATCGATCGAGGCGGGCTCAGTGGAGCCCAGAGCGATGGATCAGGCAGGGAGGAGCGATCGCAATCAATCATCGATCGATCGATCGATCGCGCTCACCCAGGCGCACCCGGGGCCGCTTCCCCGCCCACGGCGGCTTTAAGGCCGGCGCGTGCCCGCGGCTTTCCCGCCTTCTCCTCCTTTTCTCCTCTTTTTGCGCTTTTTTCCTCCTTTTTCCCTTATTTTTCCCCATTTTCTCCCCCTTTTTCCTCCGTTTTCGGAGGAATTTTCAGGGCATTTCGGGACGGTTTTTGCGCAGATTTTAGAGATTCTTGGAGCATTTTCCGGGGGATCCTGTGAGGGCTCCCGGCGCTCCGGAGCCGTTTCCCGGCGCTGGGATCTGTTGTTCACCGCACACAGGTCCCCCCGAGGCGGGGGGTGCACCGTTCCCGGAGGCGCTGCAATACCGGGACGATGCGCGGAGCGGAGGGAGCAAGCTCCGGGTCCAACTCCCGAGCCCAAAAATCCGTTTAATATGAAGTCCTCTCATCGAGGACGTATCAGATATTAAACTGATAAGAACAGATACTACACTTGATCTTAGCCAAAAGGCCGAGAAGCGATAGCGGCCCCTGCCGCGCCCCGCGCCCAGCGCCGCTCGCCCCGCTCACACATCACGGTCACCCCCGCGCCGCCCTCCGGCCCTGCCCCAACCGCTCGGGGATCTTTTCTCCATCTCTCCCTGCGCTTTTCTCCCGCATTTCGCACACCTTGACCCCAAAATCTGCGAGAATCTCCCCAAATTTCTGCTCCCATGATGCCTTTCGCGCCGTGGCGTTGCTAATCTGCATATCCGCGCGTCCGTCGTGACGAGACCCCGCCCACTCCCCGCCGCGCGATGTGATTGGACAACTGCGCGCTGCGATTTGCATGGCCCCGCCCCCTCCGCTGCACGTGGGCTGCACTGGTGGGACTGGGAAGGGGGCACTGGTGGGACTGGGATGGGGGCACTGGTGGGACTGGTCCTGTCCCCGCTTTACTGGTACGAACTGGGACGCTCCCAGCAGCTCCCCCGCTCCCTGCCCCGCCCCTCCCCCTCTCAGCGATGACGTCACGCCCCTCCCCCACCCCGGGACCCCCTGCCCTGGGCGTTCCCCGCCCCTCCCCCCCCCAGGGGACCGCTGGTGACTCAGGGGCCGCGCCCTCCCCCACCCACAGCTGGATCCGCTCAACAGCTGGAGCGGGAGGGGGGGGGAGGGGACCCGGCCCTGCCCTCCCCTCCCCTCCCCCACCACCCCCAACCCCCCAAAAAAATACTCAGGCGCGGGGTGGGGGAGGGGCAGCACCGGCCCTTTATTGCCCTCACCCCCCGCCCCTCCCCCACCCGGGGGGGCAGGGCGGGACTGGGGGAGGGGGGGTCAATCCCAGTTCGGGGTTCACAATCCCAGTTTAGGGGGATCCCAGTTTGGGGGTCCTTTCCCAGTTTGGGAAGTGGGGGAGGAGTGGGGGGAGCCCTGAACCTCTGGGGGGGGGAGGGGCTCCCAGTTTGAGCCTTCTCCCCCAGTTTGGGAGGGATCCTCACCCCAGTTCGGGGTAACCAGTCCCAGTTTGGGGGTCCTTTCCCAGTCTGGGGTGTCCCCTCCCAGTCTGAGCCCCCCCCTCAGCCGTGGGGGCTCGGCAGGGGGGGCCGGGGGGGCCTTCCCAGCCCTCCCAGTGCTCCCAGTACGAGCAGGGCCCCTCCCAGCGCCACCGGCAGGGCGAACACCAGCCCGAGCCGCGGGGACCCGGCACTGGGAGGGGCCCTGGGGGCAACTGGGGCCACTGGGGGGGCCACTGGGGCAACTGGGAGGGTCACTGGGGCCACTGGGAGGCCCTTGGCCCGGGGGGAGGTAACTGGGGGGGCAACTGGGATGTCCCTGGCTTCCTGGGGTGCAGCTGGGGGGGCAACTGGGAGGGTAACTGGGACAAACTGGGAGGATCTGAGTGCGGGGGGGGGCAGTCGGGAGGGCAACTGGTGGCAACTGGGATTGAGGGGGGGCAACTGGGGAGTCCTCGGCTCTGGGGGGAGTAACTGGGACAAACTGGGGGGGTCTGGGATCGGGGGGTGCGGTTGGGGAAGCAACTGGGGGCAACTGGGATTGAGGGGGGGCGACTGGGGGGGGTGTTGGGGGGTCCTTGATCCTGGGGAGGGCAACTGGGGCAGTAACTGGGGCAACTGGGGGGGCAACTGGGGGGTGCTGGGTTCTGGGGGGGGTAACTGGGACAAACTGGGGGGCCCTGGGGTTGGGGGGGGCAGTTGTAGGGGCAACTGGGAGAAACTGGGACTCGGGGGGGGCAACTGGGGGAGAACTTGGGGGGTCCTGGGGGGTGAAGGAGGAGGTTTGGGGGTCCCCATGGGGGCTGGGGGAGGGGCTGAGTCCATGGGGGTCCCCCGGGGGGTCGAGGGCCTTGTGGGGGTCCCTGGGGTCACTGTAGGGGTCCCCATAGGGGTCCCAGGGCCGGGTTTGGGGGTCCCAGGGCCGGGTTTGGAGATCCTCGGGCTCATTTTGGGGGTCCCTATAGGGGTCCCAGGTTCTGTTTGGGGGTCCCTGGGCTCATTTTGGGGGTCCCTATAGGGGTCCCAGGTTCTGTTTTGGGGGTCCCTGGGCTCATTTTGGGGGTCCTCGCCCCCATAGGGGCTCCAGGGCAGGGTTTGGGGGTCCCCGGGCCGGATTTGGGGATCCCCGGGCTGGGTTTGGGGGTCCCAGGGCCGGGTTTGGGGGTCCCTATAGGGGTCCCACGTTCTGTTTTGGAGATCCCTGGGTTCATTTTGGGGGTCCCAGGGCCGGGTTTGGGGGTCCCCGGGCTCGGGTTTGGGGGTCCTCACCCCCATAGGGGCTCCAGGGCAGGGTTTGGGGGTCCCCGGGCCGGGTTTGGGGGTCCCAGGGCCGGGTTTGGGGGTCCCAGGGCCGGGTTTGGGGGTCCCCGGACCGGGTTTGGGGGTCCCTGGGCTCATTTTGGGGGTCCTCACCCCCATAGGGGCTCCAGGGCCGGGTTTGGGGGTCCCAGGGCCGGGTTTGGGGGTCGCGGCCCCTCCGGAGGCTCCCGGGCTCGGGGTCCCTGTAGGGGTCCGGGGGGGGCGGGGAGGGGTCCCAGGGCTCCTCATCCTCGTAGGGGTCCCCATAGGGGTCCCCATAAATGTCGGGGTCCCAGGGCTCCGTCTCGGGGTCCCACGGGCCCTCCCCGGGGTCCTCGGCCCCGTAGGGGGGGTCCGGGTCCCCATAGGGGGGGTCCCCGTAGGTGTCGGGGTCCCCCAGGTCCCCATAGGGGTCCCCGTAAGGATCGGGGTCCCCGTCCCGATAGGGGGGCTCGGGGGGCGGGGCCGGGTGGGACCCCCGGTGGGACCCCCGGTGCCGGGGCTGCCCCAAAGCCCGGTCCCGGGAGTCGGAGGGACCCCCCTCCCGGGATCCCGAGCGCGATCCCGGTGCTGCTGGAGATCCCGGTGCGAGTCCCGGTGTCGCAAATCCCGGTGCGAGTCCCGGTCCAAATCCCCGTGTAAATCCTCCCGGGAATCCCGGTGGAAATCCCGGTGGGAATCCCGGTCCAAATCCTCCCGGGAATCCCGGGCCGAGCCGCGATCCCGGTGCTGCTGCAGATCCCGGTGCGAATCCCGGTGCTTTCCCGGGGACAAATCCTCCCGGGAATCCTCGGGCAAATCCCGGTGCAAATCCCGCTGCCAGCTGGGCTGGGAATCCTCATGGAAATCCTGATGGGAATCCCGGCCCAAATCCCGGCCCAAATCCAGGTCTAAATCCAGGTCTAAATCCCGGTTCCAATCCCGGTTCCGATCCCGGTTCCAATCCTCCTCCGAGCCCCGGTGCCGCTCCGGGGGCAGCTCCTCCCGGGAATCCTGGTGGGAGTCCCGGTCCCGATCCCGGTCCCAATCCTGGTCCAAATCCCGATGCGGATCCCGGTGCTGATCCCGCTCCAAATCCCGGGACGAGGCTTCTCCTCCTCCTCCTCCTCCTCTTCCTCCCGTCCCCTCCCGGTCCCGGGTTCTCCATCCCTCGGAGCGTCCCCGGTGTCCCCCGAACCCTTCGGGAGGGGTCCCGGCGTGTCCCCGGTGTCCCCCGCGCTCCTGGGGAGGGGTCCCGGTGTGTCCCCGGTGTCCCCCGCGTTCCTGGGGAGGGGTCCCGGCGTGTCCCCGGTGTCCCCCGGGCGGGGGTCGCCGCCGCCGCCGGCAGGTGACCCCGTCGGGCTGCAGGACGAAGCCGCGGTGACAGTGACACGCGAAGCCGCCGTGGTGGTTGAGGCACATGTGGTGGCACACGGCGGCCGTGCGACATTCGTCCCTGTCCCCGCAGCCCCCCGCGGCCACCGGCCCGAAACCCAGCGGGCAGGGGGGGAGGGGAGGGCCGGGAGAGACCCCCGAGTGTCCCCCCACCCCCCCCTCGGCTGCCACCGCGGCCACCAGAGCCACGAGAGCCACGAGAGCCACGAGCATCGCGGTCACCTCCTGCTGTCACCTCCCGCTGTCACTGTCACCTCCTGCTGTCACTGTCACCTCCCGCTGTCACTGTCACCTCCTGCTGTCACCTCCCGCTGTCACTGTCACCTCCTCCTCCTCCTCCTCCTCCTCCTCGGGATGGGGGCGGGGGGCACAGCCAGACCCGCCCCCCCCAAATCCCAAATCCCAAATTCCAAATCCCAAATCCGGCTCAGTTCCCTCCCCACCCCAAAAACCTCAAATCCGTCCCCGCCCCTCCCGAAAATCCCAAATCCCGGCCCCACCCCTCTGTGCCCCCCCCACCCCCAAAAATCCCAAATCCGGCCAAACTCGGCCCCACCCACCCAAAATCCCAAACTCGGCCCCACCCACCCAAAATCCCAAACCCGGCCCCACCCACCCAAAATCCCAAACCCGGCCCCACCCCGGGCCCCACCCCCCGTCTGGGACGTCCCCCCCCCGTTTTGTCACTGCCCCGGTGTCACCTCCCCCCCACAACTCCGGTTTCATAAAAATAAAAGAGATTTTACAAAGTTGTATTTTATAAAATAAAGGGGCAGTTGTTGGGGAGGGGCTTCATTGGTGGGGGTGACATTGGGGTGACACTGGGGGTGACACTGGGGGTGACACTGGGGGTGACATTGGGGTGACACTGGGGGTGACATTGGGGTGACATTGGGGGTGACACTGGGGGTGACATTGGGGGTGACACTGAGGTGACATTGGGGTGACATTGGGGTGACACCGGGGGTGACACTGGGGTGACATTGGGGTGACACCGGGGGTGACACTGGGGGTGACATTGGGGGTGACATTGGGGTGACATTGGGGGGTGACACTGGGGTGACATTGGGGGGTGACACTGGGGTGACACTGGGGTGACACTGGGGGGGTGACATTGGGGTGACACTGAGGTGACACTGGGGGTGACACTGGGGGTGACATTGGGGGTGACACTGGGGTGACACTGAGGTGACATTGGGGTGACACTGGGGTGACATTGGGGGTGACACTGAGGTGACATTGGGGTGACACTGGGGTGACACCGGGGGTGACACTGGGGTGACACTGGGGGGGTGACATTGGGGTGACACTGAGGTGACACTGGGGGTGACACTGGGGGTGACACTGGGGGTGACATTGGGGTGACACCGGGGGTGACATTGGGGTGACACTGGGGTGACATTGGGGGTGACACTGGGGGTGACACTGGGGGTGACATTGGGGTGACATTGGGGTGACACTGAGGTGACATTGGGGTGACATTGGGGTGACACTGGGGGTGACACTGGGGGTGACACTGGGGGTGACACTGGGGTGACATTGGGGGTGACACTGAGGTGACACTGAGGTGACACTGAGGTGACACTGAGGTGACATTGGGGGTGACACTGGGGGTGACACTGGGGGTGACACTGAGGTGACATTGGGGTGACATTGGGGTGACACTGAGGTGACATTGGGGTGACATTGGGGTGACACTGGGGGTGACACTGGGGTGACACTGGGGGTGACATTGGGGTGACACCGGGGGTGACACTGAGGTGACACTGGGGGTGACATTGGGGTGACACTGAGGTGACATTGGGGTGACACCGGGGGTGACACTGAGGTGACATTGGGGTGACACTGGGGGTGACACTGAGGTGACACTGAGGTGACATTGGGGTGACACCGGGGGTGACATTGGGGTGACATTGGGGGTGACACTGAGGTGACACTGGGGGTGACACCGGGGGTGACATTGGGGTGACACTGGGGTGACACTGGGGTGACATTGGGGTGACACTGGGGGTGACAGGGGTGACATTGGGGTGACACTGAGGTGACATTGGGGTGACACTGAGGTGACATTGGGGGTGACACCGGGGGTGACATTGGGGTGACATTGGGGTGACACCGGGGGTGACAGGGGGGTGACACCGAGGTGACACTGGGGGTGACAGGGGGGTCCCGTCAGGCCAGCGGCCCCCGGGTCCCGTAGAGCTGCACCAGGGCCCCGCTGAGGGAGGGGCCCAACTTCCTGTGGGGGGGAGGGGACAGAGAGGTGAGACCCCAAAATCCGGGGTGAGACCCCCCCAAAATCCGGGGGGGGTGCAGAGATTTTGGGGTCCCCGGGGTTTTTGGGGAGGGGTCTCACCGCTGGGCGGGGCCGCAGCGCAGGGCACTGAGCAGCTCCCGACACTTTTGGGGGTCCTGGGAGGGGCCCAGGGCGGCCATGAGGCTGTGGGGGAGGGGACAGAACTCAGGGGACGCCCCTCCCCCCAAAAAACCCCCTCAGAGTCCCCTCCCCCACCCTGAGAACCGCCCCCCTCCCCCTCCCCATGGGACCCTCCCCCACTCCCAGGTCCCTTTTGGGGACACTCAGGGGACCCCAGCCCCCTCCCCCACCCCCCCAGCCCCCCCCGGGACCCCCCGGGACCCCCCGGGACCCCCCCGGGACCCCCCCGGGACCTCCCGGGACCCCCCGGGACCCCCAGACCTGGCGGGGGTGGGGAATTGGCTCAGGACGGCCCCGGCCCTGCCCCCACTGAGCCCCCCCAGCTGCAGCAGCTGCCGAGCGAACACGACCCCCACGGTCTGGGCCTGGGGGGGGGAAATGGGGGTGAGGGGACCCCAAAATAACCCCTGAACCCCCCCAAATACACCCTGAACCCCCCACAACCCCCCGAACCCCAAAACGGGGCTGAGGGGACCCCAAATTCCACCCCAAGCCCCCCCCCCTCCCCCCCAGGTCCCTTTTCTGCCCCCCCAAAACCCAACACGAGCCACCCCCCCCTCCCCCATCAAAGACCCCCTGGGGGCCCCCCCGACCCCTTTAACCCCCCCAAGAAACTCCCAGCCCCCTTTAGAGCGACCAGGACCCCCCAAAATCCACCTCCATGTCCCCCCCAGCCCCATTTTAGCCCCCCAGCCCCATTTTATCCCCCCCAGCCCCATTTTTAGCCCCCCCAGCCCCATTTTTATCCCCCCCAGCCCCATTTTATCCCCCCCAGCCCCATTTCAGCCCCCCCAGCCCCATTTTATCCCCCCCAGCCCCATTTTTATCCCCCCAGCCCCATTTTATCCCCCCCAGCCCCATTTTTATCCCCCCCAGCCCCATTTTCAGCCCCCCCAGCCCCATTTTATCCCCCCCAGCCCCATTTTCGGCCCCCCCAGCCCCATTTTTATCCCCCCAGCCCCATTTTCAGCCCCCCCAGCCCCATTTTCAGCCCCCCCAGCCCCATTTTATCCCCCCCAGCCCCATTTTCGCCCCCCCAGCCCCATTTTAGCCCCCCCAGCCCCATTTTATCCCCCCCAGCCCCATTTTTGTCCCCCCCAGCCCCATTTTCAGCCCCCCCAGCCCCATTTTCAGCCCCCCCAGCCCCATTTTTATCCCCCCCAGCCCCATTTTATCCCCCCCAGCCCCATTTTGGCCCCCACCTGGCTCTTGGCCCCCCCCTCTCGCAGCCTCTGGAAGGGCAGCAGGGCCAGGGGGGTCCCGGGGGGCTCGGGGGGGCCCCGGGCGGTCACGTCCCCCCCCCACGCCCTCAGCACCCGCTCCTGGGGGAGGGGGGACATTTTGGGGGGGTCGGGGGGGGGTTCAGGGACCCCCTCGGTGACGCTCTGGTGGCCCCTCCCCCCCCTCCCCACCTCCCTGTGTCCCCCCCCCATTCCCCCCAAAATTTCCCCTCACCCCCCCCCCAATATCCCCCCTTCCCTCCACGCCCCCCCAAATTCCCCTCCCTTTCCCACCCCGAAGACCCCCCAAATTCCCCCCAAAATTCCCCCAAAATTCCCCCCAAATTCCCCCCGTCCCCCCCCGCAGCCCCCCCCTTTTCCCCTCCCCTCCCCCCCCAATCGCCCCCTCCCCTCCCCCTCACCCCAAATCTCCTCCTCAGCTGCTCCCCCAGCGCCCCCAAATACTCGGCCGAGTCCTGGGGGTCCCTGGTGCGCACCACGAAGAGCCCGTCCACCACCTGGGGAGGGGGCTCTGAGACCCCGAAACGGCCCCGGGACCCCCCGGGACCCCCCAAAACCCCCCCGGGACCCCCAAAACAGCCCCGGGACCCCCAAAACAGCCCCGGGACCCCCGAAACAGCCCCGGGACCCCCCCGGGACCCCCAAAACAGCCCCGGGACCCCCCGGGACCCCCGAAACAGCCCCGGGACCCCCAAAACAGCCCCGGGACCCCCCGAAACAGCCCCGGGACCCCCCCGGGACCCCCGAAACAGCCCCGGGACCCCCAAAACAGCCCCGGGACCCCCGACACCGCCCCGGGACCCCCAAAACAGCCCCGGGACCCCCGAAACAGCCCCGGGACCCCCCGAAACAGCCCCGGGACCCCCCCGGGACCCCCCAAAACCCCCCCGGGACCCCCGACACAGCCCCGGGACCCCCAAAACAGCCCCGGGACCCCCAAAACAGCCCCGGGACCCCCAAAACCCACCCCAGGGTGCCCAAATCCAACCCAGGGGGGTACCTGGGTGTGGGGGGAGGGGTCTCGGGGGGTACCTGGGTGTGGGGGGAGGGGTCTCGGGGGGTACCTGGGTGTGGGGGGAGGGGTCTCGGGGGGTACCTGGGTGTTGGCCGCCGCCTGGCGCAGGCTGGGCAGGGGGAGGGGCAGCGGCTCCCCCTCCCCCGGCTCCTCCAGGAGATAAACGGGAAAACGGAGCCCGGAGTGACGGAGCCGGAACTGGGACGGGACCGGGGGGACACGGGGACAGCCAGAGACCCCCCAGTTACACCCAGAGACCCCCCAGTTACACCCAGAGACCCCCCGGCCCCCCCAGCCCCCTCCCAGCCCCTCCCAGTCCCCCCCAGTCCCCTCCCAGCCCCTCCCAGTCCCCCCCAATCCCCTCCCAGCTCCTCCCAGCCCCTCCCAGTCCCTCCCAGTCCCCCCCCCCCCAGTCCCTCCCAGTCCCCTCCCAGTCCCCTCCCAGTCTCTCCCAGTCCCCTCCCAGTCCCCCCCAGTCCCTCCCAGTCCCCCCCAATCCCCTCCCAGCTCCTCCCAGCCCCTCCCAGTCCCTCCCAGTCTCTCCCAGCCCCCTCCCAGTCCCCCCCAGTCCCTCCCAGTCCCCTCCCAGTCCCTCCCAGTCCCACCCAGTCCCCTCCCAGTCCCCCCAATCCCCTCCCAGTCCCTCCCAGTCCCCCCCAGTCCCTCCCAGTCTCTCCAGTCCCACCTTCTGCTCCCGGTACCGCCCGTCCCTGACGCTGTTCCCCAAATCCGCCGCCGATTTTCGCTCCACGACCACGTCCAGCGCCAGCTCGCGGGGGGCGTGGCCTGGGGCGGGGCCACGAGGGTCACACCCACCCACGGCCACGCCCACCCCACGGCCACACCCATCAGCAACGACCACACCCATCATTGACCACACCCATCATTGACCACACCCATCATTGACCACACCCCTAATTATGACCACACCCTTAAAAATGGCCACACCCACTGACCACACCCATCACGTCACTCCCAGGGGTGTGGTCCCCGCTGGCCACGCCCCATCACCCCCCGACCACACCCACCTGGGGGCGGGGCCTTCTCCCGGGCCACCCACAGGAAGTCGCCGACGTGGAGGCGCCGCAGCAGCACCGGGACCCCCCGGGAACGGAGCAGGGCCGGGACCCCCCCGGAGGGGCTGGGGACACGGGGGACACGTCAGGGGACACGTCAGGGGGGTGGGGACACGGGGGGGACATTGGGGACACGGGGGGGACACTGGGGACAGGGCCAGGCACCCGTTGGCCTCGGTGACGTCAGCGCAGAGCACGATGTCGAACTCGCCGGGTCTGAGCTCAAATTCCTGCCGGGGGTCGCACCTGGGGGGGAGCCCAAAATCACCTGGGGGGGGCGGGGGGGTGTGACCCCTCCCCCAAAGTGTCCCCGCCCCCCTCAGCCCCCCCAAAAACTCACGGAGGGGGGGAGGGGGCGCAGTTCTCGTCCTGCTCCGCCGGGGGGCGCTGTGGGTGTACCTGGGCAGGGGGCGGGGCCTGGGCGAGGCTCCGCCCCCTCGGGGTCAGTGTGTACCTGGGGGGGGGAACAGGGGTGATTTGGGGGGTGTCCTGGGGGTCCCAGGAGAACCTGGGGTGTCCCCAGGTGGTGCAGGGGGGTCCCAGGTGAGTCTCCCAGGTGAGTCTGGGGGTTCGGGGGGGGTCCCAGGTGAGTCTGGGGGTCCCAGGGGGGGGGTCCCAGGTGAGTCTGGGGGCCCCGGGGGGGGTCCCAGGTGAGTCTGGGGGTCCGGGGGGGTCCCAGGTGAGTCTGGGGGGTCCGGGGGGGGTCCCAGGTGAGTCTGGGGGTTCGGGGGGGGGTCCCAGGTGAGTCTGGGGGTCCCGGGGGGGGTCCCAGGTGAGTCTGGGGGTCCGGGGGGGGTCCCAGGTGAGTCTGGGGGTCCGGGGGGGGTCCCAGCCATACCGGGGGGGGTGGCCGCTCCTCTGAACCAGGCCCCGGCGCAGGAGGGGACCCAGAGCTGCCTGTGGGGGAGGGGACGGGGGGGGAGGGGGGTGTCAGCCCCTCCCCCTCACACCTTTGGGGTGGCACAGCGGGGGGAGGGGCAGCCGCGGGTCACTCACCGGGGTCAGGGCGAGGTCACAGAGGGGCTGGGCCTCGTGCAGCAGCTCCGCCTCTGGGAGGGGCTCTGCGTGCTGGGGGAGGGGCTTTGGGTGAGGGGGGGCAGGGGTTTGAGCCCCTCCCCCACCCCCAGGTGTGCCCCCTCCCCCTCACCTGGCTCAGGACCTGCAGCAGGGCGTGGCTCCCGGAGCGGGGGAGGGGCCGGCGAGGGCAGCGCTGGGTGAAGGGGGAGGGGCCGAGATTGGGGGCGGGGCCTCCTCCGCCCCTCCCCCCCTCAATGGGAGACCTGTGGGGTGTCCCGGGTGGGGGAGGGGCGGAGGATGGGACTCACCTTGGGCGGGGCTGGGGGAGGGTCTGGGCACCGCCCCTGGGGAGGGGGCGTGGCGGGGAGCTGCTGTTCTGCCGCATGCAAATGAGATGCAAATGAATATGTAAAATAGCCATATAAACCCCACCCACCGCCAAAGCCCCGCCCAGAAACCCCCCACCCATTGAGGCCCCGCCCACCCTTTACAGGCCCCACCCAATGAGCTCCCTCCCCTTTAGGCCCCGCCCACCCTTTACAGGCCCCACCCAATGAGCTCCCTCCCCTTTAGGCCCCGCCCATCCTTTACAGGCATCACCCAATGAGCTCCCTCCCCTTTAGGCCCCGCCCACCCTTTACAAGCCCCACCCAATGAGCTCCCTCCCCTTAGGCCCCGCCCACCCTTTACAGGCCCCACCCAATGAGCTCCCTCCCCTTTAGGCCCCGCCCACCCAGCCGGTGCTGCCGCAGCCGTTGGTCGAGGCGGGCGCAGAGGGCGGGGCCAAAGTGCTGCAAGATGGCGGCGGAGCGGCCGGAACGGAGCGGGAGCGGGAACAGGGCCAGGGAGCGCAGGGCCTGGCGGGAAACACACCTGAGATACACCTGGGGAACCTGAGACACACCTGAGACACACCTGGGGAACCTGAGACACACCTGAGACACACCTGAGACACACCTGGGGAACCCCAAATCCACCTGAGGACCCCCAAACCCCCACCAGACACCTCCAGATCCCCCTGGGGACCCCAGACTCGCCCACCGGGGGAGCCCTAAATCCGACCGGGGACCCCTCCCCACCTTACCCTCTCATAGGCGCCCCTCGCCCACGTTCCCTGCGCCTCGTCCCGCCACTCCCGGAGCCAGCGGGCGAACAGGGGGTTGGGGTGGGCGCGGGGGCGGCGGCGGCGCCGGGAGGAGGCGGAGGCGGCCGCGGCCATGATTGAATCCTCCCGCCACAGCCCTGAACCGGAAGTTCCGGGCCCAGCGGGGCCGCTCTGGCCGCGCTCGCTGAGCCGGGAGCGGCGACTCGTCTGCTCTGGAGGACTCCGCTCTGGGCCTCCCGGAGGCCAAACTCGTCTGCTCTGGAGGACCCCGCTCTGGGCCTCCCGGAGGCCAAACTCGTCTGCGCTGGAGGACCCCGGCCACCCTCAAATCATCCCCACAACCCCCAAATTCTGCCCCCAGGTATCCCCAATCCTTCCCTGGGCCCCCCCTCGCAATCCCAGGACGTCTCCAGATGCGGCACAGCAAAACCTTTATTGTTTAGAAAATCATTTTAGAAACCAACTCGAAGAGGACACGCCCGAAATAACACAGACCCCCCCGGGGAGGGGGCGGGTGGGGGCGCCCCAAAGTAACACTAATGGCGTGGGGGGAGGCACCCCAAATGAACTCCCTGCGAGCATGGCACCCCAAAATCCCAACCTCTGGTGGGGGAAGGGGGAGGTGGGGACCCCCTTCACCCCCCCCCAGGTGGTTTTGGGGTGATGGCGAAGGGGTGGCACCCTGGGACCCCCCCCGGGATGAGTTTTGGGTGGGTGGCGGCACCGGTTTGGGGGGTCTCAGAGGTGGGGGGGGGGTTGGGGAGACGGTGCATGGGGAGGGGTCGGGAAGGTTTTGTGGTTGGGGGTCCCCAGATGTGATTTTGGGGTGGCTGGAGGGGGTTTGGAGAACCCCCAGCCCCTCCAAGGGGTATCTGGCAGCTGGAACTCGCCAGAAGTTCGGGGGTTTGGGGGGTTTTGGGGTGCCGGGCTGTGTTTGGGGGTGCAGGGGGGGTTCGGGGGGCCCAGTTTTGGGCTCTCAGAGGAAGGCGTCGCACCACTCGCGCAGGCAGCCCGAGCAGTCGCGGCTCTGTTTGGCGTTGGCCCCGCACGTCTCCTTGAGCCACTCCCGGAACAGCTCCTCGTCCTTGCGCAGCACCAGGAACTGCCCCAGCACCACGTACGCCTGCAGGGGACAGCGAGGGGACAGCGAGGGGACAGCGAGGGGACAGCGAGGGGACACAGCTGTCACCAGGGGGTCACTGACACCCTCCCCAGTGCCCCCCTCGCTCCCGGCCCTTGTGGTCCCCCTGTGCCCCCTCCCCTTGTCCCCACATCACCCCTGCCCTGCCGTGTCCCCAAACCCCTGGCGATGTCCCCACGTGTCCCTAAGCCCCCGGGAATGTCACTGTTCAAGCCCTTCCTCAGTGTTCCTGTGGTCCAAACCCTTCCCCAGGTGTCCCCGATGTCCCCAGGTGTCCCCGATGTCCCCAGGTGTCCCCGATGTCCCCAGGTCCCACCTTGTCAAAGCCTTTCTCCTCCAGCTTCCTGCCCAGCACGTCCCCGATCCCAGCCAAGGTCCCCACCGGCTTCTCCCCCATCGGCTCCGCCACGAAGTCCCGGTGCTTCTGTGACGTCGAGGACATGGCGCCTGGGGGGACAGGAAGGGGACATTGAGGGGACACTGAGGGGACACTGAGGGGACATTGAGGGGACACTGAGGGGACACCGAGGGGACAGGGCGCGGTATTTGAGCGGGACACGGGGACTGCACTGGGTGAGTGACAGCGGCACAGTGCGGGGACACAGGGACAGCGTGGGGACACGGAGAGAGGCTGAGGGACACGGGGACAGGGCGGAGGGAGGGAGGGACAGCGAGGGAGGGGACAGGGACAGAGCGGGGGGGGGATGAGGACCCTGAGGGGACGCGGGGACAGAGCGGGGACAGGGACTGAGGGGGACACGGTGGGAGACACTGAGGGGACACTGAGGGGACACTGAGGGGACACTGAGGGGACACCCGCGGCCTTCCCGCCCCTCACAGACTCCCCCGCCCCGTCCCGCCCCTCGGGCCCTTCCCGCCCCTCCCCTGCCCACGCTCCCGGCGCCGCCGCCGCCCCGGGGCCCCTCCCGGCCCCTCCCGGTCCCTTCTGTCCCCTCCCGGTCCCCTCCCGTTCATCCCCGGCCTCACCGTCCCCTCGGGCCGCTCCAACCGCCGCTCCCGCCTCAGGCCGCTGCCGCTACGCACTGACGTCACTTCCGGCGGCGCCTGCTGCTAACGTCACTTCCGCGGCGCGCACGCGCGGAAACCATAGAGGGGAGAGCGCGGAGCGGCCGCGCGGGGGCGCTCTGGGATCATAGAGAGGGGCCGGGTCCTCCCAGGGCCCCCCCGGGTCCTCCCAGGGCCCCCCCGGGTCCTCCCAGGGCCTCCGGGATTTTTGGAATCGCCTCCAGGTTCGTCCCGCGGCCTCCCGAATTCCCGGAGAGCGTCCCCAGGTCCCCAGCCCTCACCTGGACGCCTCCAGGTTCTCCCCAAAATCCCTCCCGGGCTCCCCATCCCAGCGGGTTCTGCCGAGGGGATCCTCAAGGAGAACAAGAGCGGCGATTCTGGGCAAGTACGGGGTTAAAAAATGGGATTTTTATTGAGCGGATGGGAAAAAAATTAAAACGCAACAGGTGAGAATGTCGGGAAGAGAAACACGGAGAAAACGGTGAGAAATTAAATAGAGTTTTGGGAAAAATAGTTTTGGAATAGAAATGAAAGGTACGGGGGCAAAAAGAAGGCAATTGGGGCACAAAGGCGGATTTGGCAGGAAAATATAAAAAATTCAGGGCGGAGAGATGAGATTTTGGGGGAAATTCTGGATTTGGGGGCACAAAGGAGGGAACTGGGCCAAAGGAGAGGAATCTGAGGGCAAAACTGGAGAATTTTGACGTAAAATAAAGGATTTGGGGATAAAATAATGGCGACATTTAGAGAAAATAATAATATTTCGGGCAAAACCGGGAAATTGGGGAAGGAAGGAGAAATTTAGGGAGAAGAAAGAGGAATTTGAGGGGAAAAAAAAAGGAATTTCCCGCCCACTATGGAAACAACAAAGCCCCAATTTGCATCGAGATGGGCGTTGCCGACCACACCCATATGCAAATGAGCAGGTCAGGCCACGCCCATCCCAGCTTTTGGGGGGGGGGCGCTGAAATTTGGGCCCCGTTTTTGGGGTGTACCCGCGGGAATTCGGGGTTTTCCCGCGGGAATTCGGGGTTTTCCCGCGGGAATTCGGGGTTTTCCCGCACTCCCCCAAATCCTGTACTGGGGGAGGGTCTCAGCCCCGTTTTTGGGGATGAATTTGGGGGTCCTGCCCCCCCCTCAGGCCTCGTCCTCCGTCAGGAGCATGTTGGGGACCCCCTTGGAGATGGGGAAGCGCCGCCCCGAGTCCGGGCACTGCAGGGCCCCCTCCAGCACCTCCACCTGCGGGGGGCGAAACTGGGGGGTCAGGGGGGGTCCCCGAGGTTTGGGGACCCCCCCCGAGGTTTGGGGACCCCCCCCGAGGTTTGGGGACCCCCCTGACCTCGAGCAGGACGTGGTGGAGGCGCCGCAGGAATTCCTCGTCCCCCTCGTAGTTGGGGATGGGCTCGGGGGGCAGCTCCGAGGGGTGCCCCAACTTTTTGGGGAGGGGGGGGGGGAGAAATTTGGGGTCAGAGATGGGTTGGGGACGCCCCCCCGAAATTCCAGAAGTTTCCCCCAAACTCCAATCCCAGCCTGGGCCTTGCTAAGCCAATCCCAAGCGCCCCCAAAACCAGACTGGAACCCCCAGACCCCCCCCACCCCAAATCTGAGACCCCTGAGCCCCCCAAAAAAACCCCCAGATCCCCCCGGGCTGAGCCCTTCCAAACCCCCCTTCCCCTGGTGCCCCCAAAATTCCCTCCAGACCCCCAGACCCTTAAAATCCCCCCCAAAATCCCCCCTGAATTCCCCCCCAGACCCCCCAAAATCCCCCACAAATTTTCTCCTGACCCACAAAATCCCCCCCTAGACCCCAGAAATTCCTCCCAGGCCCCCAAACTCCCTCCTAGACCCCCAAAATCTCCCCAAATTCACTCCCGGACCCCCAAAATTCCCTCCAAACCAACTCCTCCCGACTCCCGGTCCCTCCCCGGTGTTCCCGGCCCCTCTCCGGTGTTCCCGGTCCCTCCCCGGTGTTCCCGGTGCCTCTCCCGGTGTTCCCGGTCCCTCTCCCGGTGTTCCCGGTCCCTCTCCCGGTGTTCCCGGTCCCTGTCCCGGTGTTCCCGGTGCCCCCGCTCACGCTCTCCGCCGCCTCCCGCAGCGCGTCCCAGCGCAGCCGCGGCACCAGGCGGGACACGAAGGCGGCGTTGAACGGAACCGGGCGGACCCGAACCTCGGCGGCCTGCGGGGAACCGGGGGAGATAACGGGGAGAAAACGGGATTAACGGGGGGGAACCGGGAGGCTCCGACCGGACCCGAACCTCGGCGGCCCGGGGGAAATAACGGGCGTTAATTGGGGATTAACGGGAATTTTACCGTGTGATTAATGAGGGGTTAATTGGGGATTAACGGGAGTTTTACCGGGGCTGGGCGGGGTCGTAACGGGAGCCTTTCCGGTTAACGGGGCGGTGAACGGGGTCAGGGCGGGGTTTAATGAGAGAAATGGGGGAATGGACGCGGAAATCGCGGGAATTAACGGGAGGGTAACGAGGGGCGTTAATTAACGGGCAATTAACGGAACCGGCCGGAGCCGAACCGCGGCGGCCTGGGGGGAACGGGGAGTTAACGGGGAGGGAACTGGGATAACGGGGAGGGGAACTGGGATAACGGGAGGGGAACTGGGATAACGGGGAGGGAACTGGGATAACGGAGAGAGGGACTGGGATAACGGGGAGGAACTGGGATAACGGGGAGAGAACTGGGATAACGGGGAGGGAACTGGGATAACGGGAGGGGAACTGGGATAACGGGGAGGGAACTGGGATAACGGGGAGGGAACTGGGATAACGGGAGGGGAACTGGGATAACGGGGAGGACTGGGATAACGGGGAGGGGAACTGGGATAACGGGGAGAACTGGGATAACGGGGAGAACTGGGATAACGGGGAGGGGAACTGGGATAACGGGGAGGGAACTGGGATAACGGGAGGGGAACTGGGATAACGGGGAGGGGAACGGGGAGTTAACGGGGAGGGAACTGGGATAACGGGGAGGGGAACTGGGATAACGGGGAGGGAACTGGGATAACGGGAGGGGAACCGGGATAACGGGGAGGGGAACGGGGAGTTAACGGGGAGGGAACTGGGATAACGGGGAGGGGAACTGGGATAACGGGGAGAACTGGGATAACGGGGAGAGGGACTGGGATAACGGGAGGGGAACTGGGATAACGGGAGGGGAACTGGGATAACGGGGAGAACTGGGATAACGGGGAGGGAACTGGGATAACGGGGAGAGGGACTGGGATAACGGGGAGGGAACTGGGATAACGGGAGGGGAACTGGGATAACGGGGAGGGAACTGGGATAACGGGGAGAACTGGGATAACGGGGAGGGAACTGGGATAACGGGGAGGGAACTGGGATAACGGGGAGGGAACTGGGATAACGGGGAGGGAACTGGGATAACGGGGAGGGGAACTGGGATAACGGGGAGGGAGGTTTAATGGGATTAACAAGCCGGGAACGGGGCAGCTCACGGGGGACGAACCGGGGGATTTATTGGGGGTAACGGGAGGAATGAATGCGGATTTCTGGGGTTGTTGGCCTTGCCGGGGGTGACGGGAGGATCACGAGCGGCACCGGCCGGAACCCGGCGGTTCTGAGGGGAAAAGCGGCGGGGCCGTCCCGGTAGGGGGGGACCCGCAGTGTCCCCCCTCCCCCCCATTCCCGGTATCCCGGGGGTCCCCCCGCGCCCCCGCACCTCGATGCGCAGGGGGAAGCCGCCCCCGGGCCGCAGCCCCGGCACGTGCGAGCTCAGCAGGTTGTGGGTCAGGAGCTTCATGGCGCCGCTTCCGCTTCCGGTGCGGCACTTCCGGTAAGGCACTTCCGGTAAGGGGTGGTCACCGGGGCAACGGGGAGGCGGAAATGGGCGGGCCCCGCTTAAAGGGGCAGTGCCCAAACGGGAATTCCCCTCTCCCCCCACGCGGAGACCCCGCCCCGAACCCTTCGGGGACCCCCAAAATCGCTCCGAGCTCCTCCCGCGTTTGAGACCTTTCCCCCTTTCCCGACCCCCAGGGTGACCCCACCCCTTGAGTTGGGGGTTCCTGATCTCACCGGAGCACCCATGGGAGCTCAACCCCCATTTTTGGGGTCCTGTTCGAGCCCTCAACACCCCCTCGGTGACCCCCCCGCACCCCGGGACCCTCCCCGAGGCCCCCGGGTACAAACCCCCTCATTTTGGGGTGTCATGGTCTCCCCTCTGAGCTCAAATCCTTCCCCATTCCCTTCTCCGGGGGGGGACACTCAAATCTCCCCAAAAACAGAGACAAAGTCGGGAGCACAAATGCAGTTCATTTATTCAGTGTTTGAGAGGGACCCCCAAACCCCCCAGAAACCCCCGAAATGGAGTGGGGACGGGGAGAGAAAAAAGAAAAACAAAACCCGATTTTGGGGTCGGGGCGGGGGGAGCGGATGAGAACCCAAATAACGAGTGAGGGGAGCAGAAAGGGGGACCCCACCCCAAACCGAGGGGCTGGTGAGGGAGGGGAGTCAGTGCAGCCGGGGGGCGCAGGGGCTTTGGGGTCACTCGGGGCTGTAGGGGAAGCTGAGCAGAGCCCCCTCGTAGGGCCCCACCTTCAGCTCGTCCAGCCGCAGCTCCTGCTCCCCGCCCTGCGCGCCGGAGCTGCTGCTGTAGCGCAGCCGCACCTGGGGGGGCAGCGCGGGGGTCCCGGGCTCCCCCGGGGGTCTTTTGACGGAGAAAGGTTTCAGGTCGGTGCCGTGGGGGTTCAGCACCAGCAGGAAGCGCTCGTTCTGGTCCCAGAAGCGCAGCACGGCGATGGCGGAGCCCGCGGGCACCACCCGCGCCTCCCCCAGCAGCAGCGAGCGCTCGCGGGCCCGCAGCGAGGCCAGGGCCGTGCACAGCTCCAGCTCCGCGGGCGGCGGCTGAAACGGAGGAGGGGGCGGCGGTCAGGGGGGGCCGGGGGACCCCGAAACGCGGCCTCGAGGGGACGGAACGAGGCGCTGGCCCTTTAAGGACGAGCTGCGTGGCGTTGCCCTTTTAAGGATGCGTTGCCCTTTTAAGGCCGCCCTCACCTTGTGGGACCCACCCGATCAGGAATGCCCCGCCCCGTAGTGGGCGTGACCAACGAAACCCCGCCCCCTCCAGGTCATAAAAGGCCGTAAATCCCAAAGGGTGACGTCACTAAACCGCGCCCCCACCGCGTGTCAATCACAGCCGCAGGCCACGCCCACCTCGTCGCCCTTGCTGCCATTTTGGAATCCCTCGATGTTTTCCCGGCGCGTCGCCTCCAGCTGCGGCAAAACACGGCGGAAATTTGGGGTCAGGGGGTGACCCCCGAAACCCCCCCCGGGACCCCAAATCCCGCCCCCCCGGTACCTTCTGGTCCGTGAGGGGCCGCCCCAGGCCCAGCTCGTCGCCGTAGCTCAGCACGGGGGTCCCGGGGAGCCCCCAGAGCAGCAGCAGCTGCTGCAGCCGCAGGTCGGGGCTCACCCAGGCCTCCCACGGGGACCCCACCTGCGGGACGGGCACAGAGTGACCCCCGGGACCCCCGAGAGCGGCAGGGGGACCCACAGAACCGAGGGGGCTGTAGAGGAGGGTGGGGGGGGAACACCATGGGGAGATTTTGGGGGGCCGGGGATCCCAGCGATGACTGGGGGTCTCAGCGGGGCTGGGCTCAGGGTTTTGGGGGTCCCGAGATGGGAGGAAGGGGTTCCAAGGCTCAGGGTTGGGGTCTCTGGGAGGTTTGGGGGCGCAAGGAAAGCTCGGGGGGATTTGGGGGTGCCAGGGAGGATTTTGGGTGCCCGACTCACGCTCCAGCCCAGCGCCACCGAGGAGTTGAGGCTGAGGAAGCTGATGAGGTCCCTGAGGGCGCCCTCGGGGGATTCCACCTCGGGCTGCGGCTCCAGGCCTTTCAGGAAGGGCCCCACGAGCAGCTGAGGCCCCCAGGGGTCCCTGAGCACCTTCCAGGGCTCCTGCAGCTGGGTGCCCCCCACCAGCACCCTGGCAACGGCAGGGGGTCAGGGGGGCACCCCAAAATCGGGGGAAAACGTCAGGGGGGCACCCCAAAATTGGGGGTCCAAGAGCTACGGGATGAGGGCAGCAGGAGATTTTGGGGGGGATAAATTTTGGGGGGTTCAGACCTGGCCACGCCGCTGGGGCTCGGCTCCTGCTCCGTCAGGTTCCTCCACTCGGCCACCAGCGAGGCCTGGGGGGACACGGGGGTCACCCACGGCCCCCAGAGACCCCCCAATCCTGCCCCCAGACCCCCCAATCCTGCCCCAGACCCCCCAATCCTGCCCCCAGACCCCCCAAATCTGCCCCCAGACCCCCCAATCCTGCCCCAGACCCCCCAATCCTGCCCCCCCTCACCTGCAGCTCCTCAATTCCACCCAGGAAGATTCCAGCAATGTCCTGCTTCAGCCAATGGGTCAGGGCGGCCTGGGGGGGGGCACGGGGGGGGGTCAGGGGGGGTCTCAGGGCACCCCCAAACCCCACCCCCACCCCAGGGACCCCCCCCCAGACCCACCTTGACCTGCTGGAGCACCTCGGGGTCCTTTGCTGCCTCCCCCCAGACGGGACCCCCAGAGGGGTTGGGGGTCAGGTCCAGGATCACCTTCAGCCCTGGGGGGAGGGGAAATGCGGGGGGTCAGGGCGCCCCAGAACCCCCCCGGTATCCCAGAACCGCCCCAGTTCTGTGCCCCTCCCCCAAATTTAGGGTCTCACTCCGCTTTGCCCCCCCTCCCCCCCGTTATCCACCATTTACCCCGAATTTTGGGGGTCACCTCCGCCGCGTCCCCCCCATTTTTGGGGTCCCACCTTTGTCCTTGGCCGCCTCCAGCAGGGCAGTGAAGTCCTGGAAGGTGCCCAGGGCCGGGTCCAGCTCCCTCAGGGCGGGGATTTTGTCATCCGGGGATTTTGGGGGGTACACGGGGCCCAGCACCAGCCCCCCCACCTGCAGCTTCTCCTTCAGGTACCCCAAACGTTTCTCCACACCTGCAGGGGAAGGAAAAAGGGGGTGAGAACCCCAAATGGGACCCAAGGGAGCAACCCCAAAATCCTCCCAGGCTCCCTGATGTCCTCAGAGATCCCCAACACTCAACGGGGACCCCAAAAACAACCCAGGGGTGCCAAAAAATCCTCCCAGGATCCCCAAATCATCTCAGAGCTGGGGAAAAAGTTCCAAAATCCCCAAGATTTTGGGGGCTCGCTCAGGCTCTGGGGGATTCCCAGAGGTCCTCAACTCCCCTCAAATGGGTGGGAGGATCTGAAATAGGGGGATCCCCTCATCTGAATCCCCCCAAAAACATCCTCGGATTCCTTTTGGGGGGGGGCACTAATGGGCCCCCCCCCCCCGGCTCCCAGGGGACCCCCAAACCCTCCCAAACCTTCCTGGGGACCCCCCAAATTGCCTCTGCCATCCTCTGGGCACTCCTTCCATCCCCTGAGGGTTCTCTTTGGACCCCCAAAACCCCCATGGGACCCCAAAACCCCCAATGGGAACCCCAAAACCCCCATGGGAACCCCAAAACCCCCATGGGAACCCCAAAACCCCCCATGGGACCCCCCAAAACCCCCATGGGAAACCCAAAACCCCCATGGGAACCCCCGAAACCCCCATGGGACCCCCCGAAACCCCCATGGGACCCCCCGAAACCCCCATGGGAACCCCCCAAACCCTCCAGCCATCCTCTGGGGAATCCTTTAATCCCCTGAAGGTCCTCTAAGGACCCCCTAAATCCCCCCAAACCCCCCATGGGCCCCTCTAAATCCCCCCAAACCCCCCATGGGCCCCTCTAAACCCCCCCAAACCCCCCATGGGACCCTCTAAACCCCCCATGGGACCCCTCCTCACCTTTCAGATTGCCCCCGAAGGCCTGGGGGGGGGCCCTGTAGAGCGCCCCGAGCTCCCACCAGCCTTTGTTGGGCAGGGGCTGGCAGCGAGGGGCCTGGGCCACGATGGCAGCGGCGGCCCCCAACATCCCGATCCAGCCCCCCCAGAAGAGAATGAGCAGGACCAGGCGGGCCCGGGCCCAGAGCGGGGTCCCGGCCTCCCTCAGCAGCTCCTCCTTGCCCAGCCCCGTGAATTTGGGGCTCCCCGAGGCGCCGGCGCCCGCCAAAGCCGCCTCCTCCTCTTCCTCGGGGGGGATCTTCATCACCAGCCCGTTCTTCTCGCCGCCCGGCCGCGACTCCGGGGCCGGGACGGGGTCTCGGTGCGGAGCGGGAGCCTGAGGGGGGGTCCCCGGCTCCGGCTCGGGCTCGGCCGCCGCCGCCATCGGCTCCTTCTCGGCCTCCAGCGCCGACAGCTCCAGCTCGCGGGGCGGGGATTCGGGATCCATCTGCGGGTAAAGGGGGCCCCGAAACGGTCAGGGACTCCCCCCCAGGGCACCCCCAAAGCCTCTGGGCCGGGTTGAACTTTCCCCCCCCACCCAGTACGGGCTTTGAAGCCCGACTTTGCCCCCGCCGGGCAATGTAAATATCTACAGAGATCCAAAGGTGATCCCCGCACCTCAGGATCGCCCCGACATTTTTCTGAGGATCCCCCTGGCCACCCTAAAAATCTTCTTGGGGGAGGGGGGGTTCGATTCAAGCGCCTCTTGCGTATCTGACAACCCCCCTCGGGGAGGGACCCCAACATTTTTCAAGGCCTCGCGGCCTCCCCCAGCGCCCTTAGAGGGCCCCGCCTTGAACAACCAAATGTGGCTTTGGGGGGGGATCTCGAGCCCGTCCCGCACACTCAAGGAACCCCGGGGCACCCCGATATTCTCACGGGGAAGCCGAAAGCTGCTCGTGCTCCCCAGAAATTGCCCCTGCACCCCGCACCCCCTCAGGGCCGCCGGTACCTTCACACAGACCTCGTGACAGGAGCGGAACAGCTCGGCTCAGCCTTTTATACCCCGGAAAAGCCACGCCCCCGCCGCGCCGGCCACGCCCCCCCGGCGCCGCCGAGACGCCCGGGCCGGGCGGATCAAAGGGCACGAGGCGGGGGGGGGGGGGCCGGGCACGCCCCGGGGCGAACGGGGCGGGACAGAGCCTCAGAGGGCGCGGTTTGGAGTCTCGGACTCCCACCGTGGCTCAGCGGGACGCCGACTGTGGGGCTCGCTCCCTTTTCTTCTCCCTGAGGATTCTCCGCACCCCCGTCTTTTTCGGGGATCTCCCCCCTACGCCGCCATTTTGCTGCACCCCAAACAGCCGCCATTTTGCTGTTGTGAAAGTCTCTATTCATCTCTGCCGGGCGCCGCCATTTTATTGCGCTCCAGGGGTGCGCTGTTTACGGAGCTCCCCGCCCGGTGGCCCGCACGGGGCGTCCTCACCGGGAGACGCGTTGAAAGATCCCCGGTGCCTTTTACGGAGGTTTCCAGCCCTCTGCGAGGGGACAGGACGGAGCTACAATCGCCCTGCTCCCCCCCTCCGCGTGCGGAATGGTTCATCCCACAGTGCCCTCTCCTTCCCGCCTTCACCTCGCCCAATCAGCGCCGCGCCCCGCCGGAAGCGGCCGCGCCCCGGAAGCATCGCCATGGTAACGAGCGGAAGTTCCGCTCTCTCCCGGAAGTGGTGGCGCGGCCATGGGCGCCTCCAAGAAGCACCGGGAGCGCGGCGGGGCCGAGGGGAGCGAGGAGGCCCCGGGAGCGACCGGGACGGGCAGCGGCGGCGGCAGCGCGGGGCGGACCCGCGAGCACCGCAAGCACCGGCACCGCGGCGGGGAACGGCGCGGGAAGCGCAGCCGCTCCCGGGGGGAGCGCGGGGGCTCCGGCGGAGGCTCCGGTTCCTCCCGGCGCGGAGGGGCCGAGGAGCCCGGCAGGAGCGGCCATGGCCGGGGCGGCTCCGAGAGCGAGCGGAGAGCCAAGAGGGAGAGGAAGGAGGAGCGGGAGGAGCCCGGTGAGGGCTGGGAAGAATTCGGGGGGGATTTGGGGGGGTCTGGAGGGGCTCGGGATGTGCTGAAGGTGATTTTGGGGGGTGGGGAGGGGGACTTGGCAGAGTTGCGGAGGCTGGAGGCGATTTTGGGGTTCAATTAAAGAGATTTTGGGAGGGTTTTGGTGCTCCCGGGGGTGATTTGGGGTTTGGGGGGGGGGCACCTTTGGATGGGGGAGCCCCCAGAGAGAATTTGGGGAGGAAAAAGGGGATTTTGGGGGGCTTAAAGGGCATTTTGGGGGGGTTAAAGGCGATTTTGGGGGCGCTAAAGGTGAATTTGGGCCCCGTGGGGGTGATATGGGTGCAGCAGGAGCTCCCCTCGCCCGAATTAATTAACAATAACTCATTAATTGTTCCCTCAGCTCCCCCTAAATCCGCAGCGGCCGAATCCTCCCTGAGCGTGGAAGAAACCAAGTGAGACCCTCCCCGTTTTCCCCTCAATCCCCCCAAAACTTGGGGTGTCCCCCCCCTAAAAAACCCCCCCAGGACCCCAAAAAACCCCCCCCGGACCCCAAAAAACCCCCCCGGACCCCAAAAAACCCCCCCGGACCCCCCTTTTTGCCGTTCCCAGTAAACTCCGGGCCAAGCTGGGGCTGAAACCTCTGGAAACAACGACGGTCAAGAAAGGTGAGAGGGAGCCCCGGGCTCGGGGGGATTTGGGGTTTTTGGGGGGATTTTGGGGCCCATTTTGAGGTTGATTTTGGGGTGGCCTGGAGGTGATTTCGGGGCCGATTTTGGGGTTTGATTTTGGGGTGTTCAGGGCTGATTTTGGGGCTGATTCGGTGGCCAGTTTTGTGGCTGGTTTTGCCGATTTTTGGGCCGTTTTTGGGGTGCCTTTAGGGCTGGTTTTGGGGTATTTTGGGGCCCGTTTTTGGGGTGTCCTGGCGCTGATTCGGGCCCGGTTTTTGGGGTGATTTGGGCGCGGTTTTTGGGGTGATTTGGGGCCCGTTTTTGGGGTGATTTGTGCCTGTTTTTGGGGTATTTTGGGGCTGTTTTTTGGGGTGTCCTGGCGCTGATTCGTGCCCGGTTTTTGGGGTGATTCGTGCCCGGTTTTTGGGGTGATTTGGGCCCGGTTTTTGGGGTGATTCGGGCCCGTTTTTGGGGTGATTCGGGCCCGTTTTTGGGGTGATTTGGGGCCCGTTTCTGGGGTGATTTGGGCCCGGTTTTTGGGGTGATTTGTGCCCGTTTTTGGGGTGATTTGGGCCCGTTTCTGGGGTGATTTGGGGCCCGTTTTTGGGGTGATTTGGGGCCCGTTTTTGGGGTGATTCGTGCCCGTTTTTGGGGTGTCCTGGCACTGATTTGGGCCCGTTTTTTGGGGTGATTTGTGCCCGTTTTTGGGGTCCCCCCGCAGAGGCCGGCACCAAGGAGGACCCGGTGGCTGCCGAGCTGATCAATCCCCTGGCGCTGCGGCAGCGAGAGGAAATCCGGGAAAAACTGGCGGCGGCCAAAGAGAAACGGCTGCTGAACCAAAAACTGGGGTACGGGGGGGTTTGGGGGGAATTTTGGGGGGTTTGGGGGGGATTTGGGGGGATTTCGGGGGGATTTGGGGGAGCTGGGAGGGGGTTTGGGGGAAATTTGGGGAGAATTTCTGGGGATTTGGGGGGAATTTGAGGGGTCTGGGAGGGGATTTGGGGGGAATTTTGGGGGGTTTGGGGGGAATTTAGAGATTTGGGGGGGATTTGAGGGGTCTGGGAGGGAATTTGGGGGAAATTTGGGGGGTTTGGGAAGGGATTTTGGGGGGTTCCGGGGGGATTTGGGGGGAAATTTGGGGTTTTTTTGGGGGGAATTTAGAGATTTGGGGGGTCTCAGAGGGGGGTTTGGGGAGTTTGGGGGTTTTTGGGGGGGTTTGAGGGATAATTTAGAGATTTGGGGGGTCTCAGAGGGGATTTGGGAGGAAATTTGGGGTTTTTTGAGGGGAATTTAGAGATTTGAGGGGGATTTGGGGGGGTCTCAGAGGGGATTTTGAGGCACCAAAAAAAAAAAAATACATTTTAGGATTCGGGGTGAGGGGATTGAGAATTTTTTTTTTTTGGGGGGGGTGAAATTCAGGATCCAGGATTGATTTTTTTTTTTTTTTCAGGGAGCACAAAAGAGATTTTGGGGTGGAATTTGATGCTCAAAAAAACCAAAAAAAAACACGGGAATTTTTGGGAAGGTTCAGGGAGGATTTGTGGCGGTTTGGGCGAGCCCAAAACGCGATTTTTAAATTTTTTTTTTATTTTTTTTTATTTTTTTTGGGGCGAACAAAGGAAGGTGAAGACGCTGGGGGAGGAGGAGCCGTGGTTGGACGACGCGGCCGCGTGGATCGAGCGCAGCCGAGCCCTGCAGAGGGAGAAGGAACTGGCGGAAAAAAGGGTGGGGAGGAACCCGAAAATCCCCAAAAATCCCCGAAAATCCCAAAATCCCAAAAAAAACCCCAAACCCCCCGATCCCAGCAAAAAACCCCGAGCTTTTACCCCGATTTTTGGCGGTTTTACAGCTAAAATTTTGATTTTTCCGGAATTTTTTTAGCGAATTTTTGCATTTAAATGCTCGATTATGATCTGGATTTTTGGGATTGTGGAGCTGCCTAAAAATTTTAGTTAAAATCTAAATCTTCCAGTTAAAAATTATCTAAAAATTTAAAGGTATTTGGCCTTAAATATTTTTTTCTCAAATAATTTTTTGGGTTAAAATGAGGAGTTTTGAGTCAAGAATTAAATTTGCGTCTCAGTTTTTAAGGATTTTGAGTTTCAATGTAACTTTTTAGGGATAATTATTCACAATATCTCTAAAAATGGTGCCTTGAGACTTTAAATGTTTTAAACTTTTCTTAAATTGTTTTGGTTTTTTGAAAATTTTTTCAGAATGCTTTTGAGTTTGTTGGGATTTTTTGATTTTTTTAAAAGTTCCTTTTGAATTTGTTTTTTCTTTTAACTTCTTGATTTTTTTCAAATTTTTTTGAGGTTTTTAAAAAATTTTTTAAAATTAGTTTTGAATTCGATTTGTCACGTGTGCTGCTAAAATCCCCAAATTCCGATTCTGCCTCAATTTTTTAGAAACCAAGTTTGAATTTTGGGAACATCCCCCCCCAAAAAAAAAATTCCCATAAAAATTCAACAATTCGGGAGCACCAGCCTGGATTTTTGAGCCAATTTTTGGGGCCAAAAATGAGGATTTCGAGCTCGGTTTTGCCATCACGAGGAATTCCCAAATTCCCGTTTTTTTGGGAGCCCCCGGGGGTGTCCCCGGGGTGTCCCCGGGGTGTCCCCGGGGTGTCCCCAGTGCCCCAAACTGGCTGAACTGGGAATTTTGCAGGCCCAGCTGCTGGAGGAGATGGATCAGGAGTTCGGGGTCAGCCCCTTGGTGGAGGAGGAGTTCGAGCGGCGCCGCAGGGTCAGAGGGGACATTGGGGACACTTGGGGACAATTTGGGGACATTTGGGGACATTTGGGGACATTTGGGGACGTTATTGGGGGGATTGGGGACACTTGGGGACATTTTGGGGACATTTGGGGACACTTGGGGACACTTGGGGACATTTTGGGGACAATTTGGGGACAGTTTGGGCAGAGCTTGGGGATATTGAGGACAGCTTGGGGACAATGGGGACGTTATTGGGGACATTTGGGGACATTTTGGGGACATTTTGGGGATGTTATTGGGGGATTGGGGACACTTGGGGACATTGGGGACATTTGGGGACATTGGGGGGATTGGGGACATTGGGGGATTGGGGACATTGGGGACATTATTGGGGGGATTGGGGACATTTGGGGACAGTTTGGGCAGAGCTTGGGGACATTGGGGGGATTGGGGACATTATTGAAGATGTCGTGGTGACGCTGGGGTGACCTGGGTGGTGACATCGGTGGTGACATTGGTGGCGTGGCGGTGACATTGGTGACATTGGTGACACTGTGGTGACATTGGTGTCCCCGCGGTGACCCCGGTGCCACTGTCGGTGACACTGTGGTGCCACTGTCGGTGTCACTGTCGCTGTCCCCGCGGTGACCCCGGTGCCACTGTCGCTGTCACTGTCGCTGTCCCCAGGAGCGGTACAGCGCCCGGGACCTGCAGGGGCTCACGGTGGAGCACGACCCGGCCTCGATCCCCGAGGGACAAACGCTGGTGCTCACCCTGAAGGACAGGGGTGGGTGGGGACAGGGGACATTGGGGACACCTGGGGGACATTGGGGACATTGGGGACATTGGGGACACCTGGGGGACATTGGGGACACCCGGGGGACACCTGGGGGACATTGGGGACACCCGGGGGACATTGGGGACACCTGGGGGACATTGGGGACACCTGGGGGACACCTGGGGGACATTGGGGACACCTGGGGGACATCGGGGACACCCGGGGGACACCTGGGGGACACAGGGAGGGTCCACACGGTGTGCGGTGTCTCCTTGTCCAAGATGGCCGCTCACTGTCCCTGTGTCCCCTCTGTCCCCTCGGTGTCCCCCCCCTGTCCCCCGTGTCCCGGTGTCCCCTGTTGCTGTCCCCATGTCCCTGTCCTGTCACCCTGTGTCCCCTGTCGCTGTCTCCGTGTCCTGTCCCTGGTGTCCCCCGTGCTGTCCCGGTGTCCCTGTCGCTGTCCCCGTGTCCCCCTGTCATTGTCCCCCTGTCCCGGTGTCCCCGTGTCCCGGTGTCCCCGTGTCCCGGTGTCCCCCTGTCCCCATGTCCCCATGTCCCCGTGTCCCCGTGTCCCGGTGTCCCCGTGTCCCCCTGTCGCTGTCCCCCTGTCCCGCTGTCCCCGTGTCCCCTGTCCAGGCGTGCTGGAGGCGGGGGAGGACGTTCTCCAGCACGTGTCTCTGGCGGCCGCCGCCAAGGCCCGCGAGGAGCAGGAGCAGCGGCGGCGGCGCCCGAACGGCGACCCGTACGGCGACAGCGAGCCCGGGCCCGGCCCGCAGGTACCGCCGCGACATGTCGCGACAGAGACACGGCACGGTACAGTGCCAGATATCGCGACAGAGACACGGCACGGCGCGATACACTGTCAGATATCGCGACAGAGACACGGCCCGGTGCGGTACAGTGCCAGATATCGCGATAGAGACACGGCACGGCGCCGTACAGTGCCAGATATCGCGATAGAGACACGGCCCGGCGCCGTACAGTGCCGAGTATCGCGATAGAGACACGGCACGGCGCGGTACAGTGCCGAATATCGCGATAGAGCCGGGGCATGTCATCATACACTGCCCTATGTCGCGATAGAGTGACGTCACGTCACGACGCGTCACCGTGTCCTATCACGATATAGTGCCGCACATTTCGGTACAGCACCGCGTCCCATCGCGACATATCGCTGTGTCATATCGCGATATCTGGCTCTATATGCAGACATATCGCGATATACGGGCTTATATCGCGATCTATGGGTGTATATTGTGATATATCGGGATATACGGGTTTATATTGTGATATATCGCGATATGCGCGTTTATATCGTGTCATATCGCGATCTATGGGTCTATATCGTGACTTATCGCGATATAGGGGTTTATATCGTGACGTATCGCGATCTATGGGTTTATATCACGTCATATTGCGATCTATGGGTTTATATCGTGACGTATTGCGATTTATGGGTTTATATCGCGACATATCGTGACATGTCGCGATTTTCCCGCCCCCAGGCCCCGCAGGCGCCGTCGCTGCTGTCGAAATACGACGACCCCGCCCCCCGGGCCTCGTTCCGCCTGGGCCCGGGGGGCACCCAGGACGTGGGGGGGGACCCCCGGCCCGGGCCCCTCCCCCAGCCCGGCCCCGCCCCCCAGAGCCTGGAGCTGCCCCTCCCCCGCCTGGCCCAGGAGTACCTGAGCCCCGAGGAGATGGTGAGGGGGAGGGGCGGGGGGGGATTGGGGGGATTTAGGGGGGATTTGGGGGGATTTGGGATCATTGGAGTCGCTTTTGGGGTCACTTTTGGGGCCCTTGGGGTCACTTTGGGGTCAGTTTTGGGGTTTTTGGGGTCAGATTTGGGATTTCCGGGGTCCCCGGTGTCAGTTTTGGGGTCAGTTTTGGGTTTTTTGGGGTCAGTTTTGGGTTTTTTGGGGGTTTTTGGGGTCCCCAGGGTCAGTTTTGGGTTCTTTGGGGTCACTTTGGGGGTTTTTGGGGTCCCTGGTGTCAGATTTGGGGTCAGTTTTGGGTGTTTTGGGGTCAGTTTTGGGGTTTTTGGGGTCCCCGGTGTCAGATTTGGGGTCAGATTTGGGGTTTCCGGGGTCCCCGGTGTCAGATTTGGGGTCAGTTTTGGGTTTTTTGGGGTCAGTTTTGGGGTTTTTGGGGTCACTTTGGGGTCCCCGGTGTCAGTTTTGGGGTCAGTTTTGGGGTTTTTGGGGTCCCCGGTGTCAGTTTTGGGGTCAGTTTTGGGGTTTTTGGGGTCCTTGGTGTCAGTTTTGGGGTCAGTTTTGGAGTTTTTGGGGTCAGTTTTGGGGTTTTTGGGGTCACTTTGGGGTTTTTGGGGTCCCCGGTGTCAGTTTTGGGGTCAGTTTTGGGTTTTTTGGGGTCACTTTGGGGGTTTTTGGGGTCCCCGGTGTCAGTTTTGGGGTCAGTTTTGGGGTCACTTTGGGGGTTTTTGGGGTCCCCGGTGTCAGTTTTGGGGTCAGTTTTGGGTTTTTTGGGGTCACTTTGGGGGTTTTTGGGGTCCCCGGTGTCAGTTTTGGGGTCAGTTTTGGGGTCACTTTGGGGGTTTTTGGGGCCCCCCAGGCCGTGACGTTCAGGAAGACGCGGCGCCGCGTTCGGAAACTGCGGAAAAAGGAAAAATCTCTGAAAGCCGACGAGCTGCTGGCCCTGGCCCCGGGGGACACACGGGGGGACTTCGGCTCCAGGTGGGGCTGGGGGTCCTGGGGGGGATTTGGGGGGTCCTGGGGGGGATTTGGGGGGTCCTGGGGAGAGATTTGGGGGAAAAATGGGGGAATTTGGGGAAAAAAAGAGGAAATTTGGGGGGTCCTGGGGTGGGAAATTGGGGGAAAAAAAGGGGAAATCTGGAGGGGTCGTGGGGGGAATTTGGGGAGGATTTAGAGGGATTTGGGGGGTCCTGGGGGGGGATTTGGGGGGATAACGGGGGAAAAAAGGGGAAAATTGGGGGGTCCTGAGGGGCATTTGGGGGGTTCTAGGGGGGATTCAAGGGGAATTTGGGGGGATTTGGAGGGATTTGGGGGGTCCTGAGAGAATTTGGGGGGAGAATGGGGAGTCCTGGGGGGGGATTTGGGGGGATCCTGGGTTTGATGTTTGGGGTTCAATCCCCCAAATCCCCCCCCCAAAATCTCCTATATCCCCTTTAAATCCCCCCCAAACCCCCCCAAAAATCCCCCCAAAATCCCAAATCCCCCAAATCCCCGCAGGACCCGGGGCCGAGGCCGGCGGGTGCCCGAGGATGAGGAGGGGGCCGGGGGGGACCCCGAGAACGGCCCCAAATCCCCCGAGGGGACCCCCCAGGCCCCCCTGCCCTCGGATGACACCAGGACAGAGAACATGGAGATCAGCAGCGACGGTGGGGGGGCCTGGGGGGGTTTTGGGGGGGATTTGGGGGGATTTGGGGGGGTTTTAGGGGATTTTGGGAGATTTTTGGGAGGATTTGGGGAGGTTTTAGGGGGATTTTGGGAGGATTTGGGGGATTTTGGGAGGATTTGGGGAGGTTTTAGGGGGATTTCAGGGAAATTTTGGGAGGATTTGGGGAGGTTTTAGGGGGATTTTGGGAGATTTTAGGGAAATTTTGGGAGGATTTGGGGGTTTTGGGGAGGTTTATGGGGGTTTTAGGGGATTTTTGGGGGATTTTAGGGGAACGTGGACATCAGCAGTGATGGTGGGAACAGGATTTGGGGCCGATTTTTGGGGTTTTCAGGGGGATTTTGGGGCCGATTTTTGGGGTTTTCGGGGGATTTTGGGGCCGATTTTTGGGGTTTTCAGGGGAGATTTTGGGGCCGATTTTTGGGGTTTTCGGGGGATTTTGGGGCCGATTTTTGGGGTTTTCAGGGGGATTTTGGGGCCGATTTTTGGGGTTTTCAGGGGGATTTTGGGGCCGATTTTTGGGGTTTTCAGGGGATTTTGGGGCCGATTTTTGGGGTTTTCAGGGCGATTTTGGGGCCGATTTTTGGGGTTTTCGGGGGGATTTTGGGGCCGATTTTTGGGGTTTTCAGGGGATTTGGGGCCGATTTTTGGGGTTTTCAGGGCGATTTGGGGCCGATTTTTGGGGTTTTCAGGAGGATTTTGGGGCCGATTTTTGGGGTTTTCGGGGGGATTTTGGGGCCGATTTTTGGGGTTTTCGGGGGATTTTGGGGCCGATTTTTGGGGTTTTCAGGGGGATTTTGGGGCTGATTTTTGGGGTTTTCGGGGGGATGTGGGGCTGATTTTTGGCGTTTTCGGGGGATTTTGGGGCTGATTTTTGGGGTTTTCGGGGGGATTTTGGGGCTGATTTTTGGGTTTTTTTAGCTGTCTTCAGGGGGATTTTATGGGATTTTGAGGAGGTTGATGGGATTTTTGTGGGTTTGATGGGATCTCCGTGGGACTGCGGGGAGTTTTGGGGTCCCCCTGAGCCCGATGTCCCCCCCAGACGAGGCTGCTGCCCCCGGGACGCCCCCGGCCCTGGAGGAGGACGAGGCTGAGCAGGAGCTGCAGCAGCAGCTGGAGCGGGGCCGGCGCCTGCGGCAGCTCCGGGAGCTCCGGGAGGGGCCGGGGGACAAGGTGGGACCCCCCAGAGCGCCCCGAAATCATTTAGAGCACCCCAAAATCCCCCAGAGCCCCAAAAAATCCCCCAGAGCATCCTTAAATCCTTTAGAGCATTCTAAAATCCCACAGGAGCGCCCCAAAATCCCCCAGAGCACCCTAAAACCTTCCAGAGCACCCCAAAATCCTTTAGAGCGCCCCAAAATCCCCCAGGAGAGCCCCAAAATCCCCCAGGAGCCCCCCAAAATCCTCCAGGAGAGCCCCAAAATCCCCCAGAGCATCCTAAAACCTTCCAGAGCATCCTAAAATCCTCCAGGAGCCCCCCCAAAACTGGGAAAATAACCCCCAAAAAAGGACAATAACCCAAGAACAAGGAAAGTAACCCCAAAAATGGGTGAATAAGCCCGAAAATGTGGAAATAACTAAAAAAAAATCAGAGGAAGTGACCCCAAAAAAGGGAAAATAACCCCAAAATTGGGGAAATAAACCCAAAATCAGGGTGAGTAGCCCCAAAAATGGGTGAATAACCCCAAAGACAGGAAAATGCACCCCAGAGTCAGGGAAATAACCTCGAAAATGGGGGAGTAACCCCAAAATTGGGAAAATAACCCTCAAAAAAGGGAAAAGAACTGTAAAATCAGGGAAAATAACCCCCAAACCAGAAAAATAACCCCAAAATCAGGGAAATTAACCCCAAAACCAAGAGAAATAAACCCAAAAATGGGGGGAACGATGCCAAAAAATCCGGAAAATCACCCCAAAAATGGGGAAACCCCCCCAGAATCGGGGGGGTGCCCCCCAGGCTGTGCCTGAGGCCGCTCCCCTCCCCCTCCGCAGGTGCTGGAGCTGCTCCGGGGGGGCCCCGGGGGGGTCCCCGAGCCGCGGGGGGGGAGGGGCGGGGGGGAGGGGCGGGGGGCAGCATCGTCTTCAACGCCACGTCGGAATTCTGCCGGACCCTGGGGGAGATCCCGACGTACGGACGGGCCGGGAACCGCGAGGAGCACGACGAGATCATGGTCGGCACCCCGGGGGGAGGGGCTGGGGGGGTTTTGGGATTTTTGGGGGTTTTTTGGGGGGATTTTTTGGGGGTTTTTTGGGGTTTTTTGGGGATTTTTTGGGGATTTTTTTGGGGTTTTTTTTAGGGGATTTTTTGGGGTTTTTTGGGGATTTTTGGGGGTTTTTGGGGGTTTTTTAGGGGGTTTTTGGGGGATTTTTGCGGTTTTTTTTGGAGATTTTTTTGGATTTTTGGGGAGTTTCAGGGGGTTTTTGGGGATTTTTTGGGGGGAGTTTTGGGTTTTTTTGGGGGGTTTTTTGGGGATTTTTTGGGGATTTTTTAGGGGGTTTTTGGGGATTTTTTGGGGATTTTTGGGGGATTTTTTAGGGGATTTTTTGGGGTTTTTTTGGGGTTTTTTTGGGGATTTTTGGGGGATTTTTTAGGGGGTTTTTGGGGATTTTTTGGGGATTTTTGGGGGATTTTTTAGGGGATTTTTTGGGGATTTTTTGGGGTTTTTTTGGGGATTTTTTTGGATTTTTGGGGGTTTTTTGGGGATTTTTTAGGGGTTTTTTTGGGGGATTTTTTGGGGGATTTTTTGGGGGTTTTTAGGGGATATTTTTGGGGATTTTTTAGGGGATTTTTGGGGGTTTTTAGGGGATTTTTTGGCGATTTTTGGGGGATTTTTTAGGGGATTTTTGGGGATTTTTTTGGGGATTTTTTAGGATTTCTTAGGGAATTTTTGGGGGATTTTTTTGGGATTTTTGGGGTTTTTTTGGGGGGATTTTTTGGGGATTTTTGGGGAGTTTCAGGGGGATTTTGGGGGTTTTTGAGGGATTTTGGGAGGGATTTTTGGAGATTTTTTGGGGGATTTTTGGGGAGTTTCAGGGGGTTTTTGGGGATTTTTTTGGGGTTTTTTGGGGGTTTTTAGGGATTTTTTGGGGGTTTTTGGGGGTTTTTTGGGGGATTTTTGGGGTTTTTTTGGGGGGTTTTGGGGAGTTTCAGGGGGATTTGGGGGATTTTTGGGATCATTTCGTGGAGTTTTGGGGCCATTTTTTTGGGGCAGTTTGGGGGGATTTGGGGAGTTTAGGGGCGATTTGGGGAGGAATTTGTGGAGGTTTGGGGGGTTTTGGGAGGAATTTGGGGTCAGGGAAGGCGATTGGGGAGGGGAATTTGGGGCGGAAATTCGGGAATTTCGGGGCTGTTTTGGAGGGGATTTGGGGGATTTTTTTTTGGGGGTGTCAATTTGTTGTCCCCAATGTCCCCAACGCTGCCCCCAGGCCCTGGAACGTGCTGGGCGCCCCCCATCCCCCCCAGAGCCCCCCGACTCCGAGGGGGAGGAGAACGTGGGGTGGAGCAGCGTGAACCTGGCAGAGGAACGGCAGCACCAGGACGTGAGACCCCAAAAACGGGCTGGGGGACCCCGGAAACGGGATGGGGGACCCCGAAAACGGGATGGGGGACCCCGAAAATGGGATAAGGAACCCAAAAAATGGGCTGGGGGACCCCAAAAATGGGATAAGGAACCCAAAAAATGGGATGGGGGACCCCAAAAATGGGATAAGGAACCCAAAAAATGGGCTGGGGGACCCCGAAAACGGGATGGGGGACCCCGAAAACGGGATGGGGGACCCAAAAAACGGGATGGGGGACCCCAAAAATGGGATAAGGAACCCAAAAAATGGGATGGGGGACCCCGAAAACGGGATGGGGGACCCCAAAAAGGGATAAGGAACCCAAAAAATGGGATGGGGGACCCCGAAAATGGGATGGGGGACCCAAAAAATGGGATGGGGGACCCCGAAAACGGGATGGGGGACCCCGAAAATGGGATGGGGGACCCCGAAAACGGGATGGGGGACCCCAAAAATGGGATAAGGAACCCAAAAAATGGGATGGGGGACCCCGAAAACGGGATGGGGGACCCCGAAAAGGGGATGGGGGACCCCGAAAATGGGATGGGGGACCCCGAAATAAGAGGAAACACCCCAAAAATGGGATGGGGGATTCCTAAAAATAGGAAGGACTTTAAGACTTGGGGGTAAAATGGAAAAAACCCTTTAAAAAAAAAACAAGAGAAACCTAAAGGTGGGATCCCAAAATGGGGAAAAAAAACCTCATAAATGAAAAACCCCAAAAACGGGGGCAAAAACCCCAAATTCAGGGGGAGCAGAGATGGGTGCCCCCCAAAAACCAAAGAGAAACCCCAAAACCGAGACCCTAAAATGGGGGAGACCCCGTAAAAGTCACCCCGAAACCGCCTCACCCCAAACCCAACCCCCCCAATTCCCCCTCCAGGGTCCTTGGGGGGGTTTTTGGGGTTCCCCGATTTTGGGGTGCCCCCCTGACCCCCCACATTCTCCCCCTCTCTCAGTTCTCAGCCTCGTCCACCACGATCCTGGACGAGGAGCCCATCGTGAACCGCGGCCTGGCGGCGGCGCTGCTGCTCTGCCAGAACAAAGGTGGGGTCGGGGGGGATTTGGGGGGGATTTGGGGGGTCTGGGGGGGGATTTGGGGGGTCTGGGGGGGGTTTGGGGTCGTTTTAGTAAAATTTGGGGGGGGGGATTTGGGGTAATTGCGGTGAACTTTGGGGGAAATTCCGGGAATTTGGGGTCATTCCAGTGGGATTTGGGGTCTGTTTGAGGGGGTTTTTGGGGTCCCTGTGATGGTTTTTGGGGTCCCTGTGATGGTTTTGGGGTCCCTGTGATGGTTTTGGGGTCCCTGTGATGGTTTTTGGGGTCCCTGTTGGGTTTTTGGGGTCCCTGTGATGTTTTTGGGGTCCCTGTGATGGTTTTTGGGGTCCCTGTGGGGTTTTTGGGGTCCCTGTGATGGTTTTGGGGTCCCTGTGATGGTTTTGGGGTCCCTGTGATGGTTTTGGGGTCCCTGTGATGTTTCTTGGGGTCCCTGTGATGGTTTTTGGGGTCCCTGTGAAGGTTTTGGGGTCCCTGTGATGGTTTTGGGGTCCCTGATGGAGTTTTTGGGGTCCCTGTGATGGTTTTGGGGGTCCCTGTGATGTTTTTGGGGTCCCTGTGATGTTTCTTGGGGTCCCTGTGATGGTTTTGGGGTCCCTGATGGAGTTTTTGGGGTCCCTGTGGGGTTTTTGGGGTCCCTGTGGGTTTTTGGGGTCCCTGTGATGTTTTTGGGGTCCCTGTGAAGGTTTTGGGGTCCCTGTGATGTTTTTGGGGTCCCTGTGAGGTTTTTGGGGTCCCTGTGATGGTTTTTGGGGTCCCTGTGATGGTTTTGGGGTCCCTGTGGGGTTTTTGGGGTCCCTGTGAAGGTTTTGGGGTCCCTGTGAAGGTTTTGGGGTCCCTGATGGGGTTTTTGGGGTCCCTGTGATGTTTTTGGGGTCCCTGTGATGGTTTTGGGGTCCCTGTGATGGTTTTGGGGTCCCTGTGATGTTTCTTGGGGTCCCTGTGATGGTTTTTGGGGTCCCTGTGAAGGTTTTGGGGTCCCTGTGATGGTTTTGGGGTCCCTGATGGAGTTTTTGGGGTCCCTGTGATGGTTTTGGGGTCCCTGATGGAGTTTTTGGGGTCCCTGTGATGGTTTTGGGGGTCCCTGTGATGTTTTTGGGGTCCCTGTGATGTTTCTTGGGGTCCCTGTGATGGTTTTGGGGTCCCTGATGGAGTTTTTGGGGTCCCTGTGGGGTTTTTGGGGTCCCTGTGGGTTTTTGGGGTCCCTGTGATGTTTTTGGGGTCCCTGTGAAGGTTTTGGGGTCCCTGTGATGTTTTTGGGGTCCCTGTGAGGTTTTTGGGGTCCCTGTGATGGTTTTTGGGGTCCCTGTGATGGTTTTGGGGTCCCTGTGGGGTTTTTGGGATCCCTGTGATGGTTTTGGGGTCCCTGTGATGGTTTTGGGGTCCCTGTGCTCACCCCCCTGTCCCCAGGGCTCCTGGAGACCACCGTGCAGAAAGTGGCTCGGGTGAAAGCCCCGAACAAATCCCTGCCCTCGGCCGTGTACTGCATCGAGGACAAGATGTGAGTGACGTCACCTGTGTCACCTGTGTGTCACCCCTGTCACCCCCATCCCCCCTGTCCCTGCCCTCGGCCGTGTCCTGCATCGAGGACAAGATGTGAGTGACGTCACCTGTGTCACCTGTGTGTCACCTGTGTCATCCCAATGTCACCTGTGTGTCACCTGTGTCACCCCTGTCACCTGTGTGTCACCCCAATGTCACCTGTGTGTCACCCCTGTCACCCCCATCCCCCCTGTCCCTGCCCTCGGCCGTGTACTGCATCGAGGACAAGATGTGAGTGACGTCACCTGTGTCACCTGTGTGTCACCTGTGTGTCACCTGTGTGTCACCTGTGTCACCTGTGTCACCTGTGTCACCCCAATGTCACCTGTGTCACCTGTGTGTCACCTGTGTCATCCCAATGTCACCTGTGTGTCACCTGTGTCACCCCAATGTCACCTGTGTCACCTGTGTGTCACCTGTGTCACCTGTGTGTCACCTGTGTCACCCCAATGTCACCTGTGTGTCACCTGTGTGTCACCTGTGTGTCACCTGTGTCACCCCAATGTCACCTGTGTCACCTGTGTGTCACCTGTGTCACCCCAATGTCACCTGTGTCACCTGTGTGTCACCTGTCCCCATTGTCTCCCCATGTCCCCATTGATGTCCCCAATGTCCCCATTGATGTCCCCATTGTCCCCAATCCCCCCAATGTCCCCATTGATGTCCCCATGTCCCCATTGATGTCCCCAATGTCCCCATTGATGTCCCATTGTCCCCATTGATGTCCCATTGTCCCCATTGATGTCCCCATGTCCCCAATGATGTCCCCAATGTCCCCATTGATGTCCCCATGTCCCCAATGTGTCCCCAATGTCCCCATTGATGTCCCCATGTCCCCAATGTGTCCCCAATGTCCCCATTGATGTCCCCAATGTGTCCCCATGTCCCCAATGTGTCCCCATTGATGTCCCCAATGTGTCCCCATGTCCCCCCAGGGCCATCGATGACAAGTACAGCCGGCGGGAGGAGTTCCCCATTGTGTCCCCATTGTCCCCATGTCCCCAATGTGTCCCCAATGTCCCCAATGTGTCCCCATTGTCCCCAGGGCCATCGATGACAAGTACAGCCGGCGGGAGGAGTTCCCCATTGTGTCCCCATTGTCCCCATGTCCCCAATGTGTCCCCAATGTCCCCAATGTGTCCCCATTGTCCCCAGGGCCATCGATGACAAGTACAGCCGGCGGGAGGAGTTCCCCATTGTGTCCCCATTGTCCCCATGTCCCCAATGTGTCCCCAATGTCCCCAATGTGTCCCCATTGTCCCCAGGGCCATCGATGACAAGTACAGCCGGCGGGAGGAGTTCCGCGGTTTCACGCAGGATTTCAAGGAGAAGGAGGGATACAGACCCGACGTCAAGATCGAGTACGTGGACGAGACCGGCCGGAAACTGAGCCCCAAAGAGGTGCCGTGACCCCACAGGGACCCCAAAACCATCACAGGGACCCTGAAAACCCCACAGGGACCCCAAAACCATCACAGGGACCCTGAAAACCCCACAGGGACCCCAAAACCCCACAGGGACCCCAGAAACCATCATAGGGACCCCAAAACCCCACAGGGACCCCCAAAACCCCACAGGGACCCCCAAAACCCCACAGGGACCCCAAAACCATCATAGGGACCCCCGAAACCCCACAGGGACCCCAAAACCCCACAGGGACCCCCGAAACCCCACAGGGACCCCAAAACCATCATAGGGACCCCAAAACCATCATAGGGACCCCCGAAACCCCACAGGGACCCCAAAAACTTCCTTGGGGGCACCAAAACCCTTCACAGTGTCCCCAAACTCCCTCCAGTGTCCCCCTAGTGTCCCCATTGCTGTCCCCACTGTCCCCATTGCTGTCCCCATTGATGTCCCCATTGATGTCCCCACTGTCCCCGTTGTCCCCATTGCTGTCCCCAATGTCCCCATTGCTGTCCCCACTGTCCCCATTGATGTCCCCGTTGTTGTCCCCATTGTCCCCATTAATGTCCCCATTAATGTCCCCATTAATGTCCCCGTTGTCCCCATTGTCCCCATTGCTGTCCCCACTGTCCCCGTTGTTGTCCCCACTGTCCCCAATGTTGTCCCCACTGTCCCCATTGCTGTCCCCATTGTCCCCAATGTTGTCCCCACTGTCCCCAATGTTGTCCCCATTGTCCCCATTAATGTCCCCGTTGTCCCCATTGATGTCCCCACTGTCCCCATCGATGTCCCCATTGTCCCCATTGCTGTCCCCATTGTCCCCGTTGTTGTCCCCAGGCGTTCCGGCAGCTCTCCCATCGTTTCCACGGGAAGGGCTCGGGGAAGATGAAGACGGAGAGGAGGATGAAGAAACTGGACGAGGAGGCGGTGAGGGGGCCTGGGGGGGTTGGGGGGGGATTTCGGGGGGATTTTTGCGGGAATTTCGGGATTTCTGGGGAGATTTGGTGGATATTTGGGGGGATTTCCCCCCAGGATTTTTTTGGGAATTCCCAGAGTTTTTGGGATCCCTCTGATTTGGGGGTCCCCCCCCGTTTTTGGGGCGCAGCTGCTGAAGAAGACGAGCTCCAGTGACACCCCAAAAACGGGGATGGATTCCTTTGGGATTTTGGGATTTCTCCGGGGTTTTTCTGGGGGGATTTTTGGGGTTTTTCTGGGGGGATTTTTGGGGTTTTTGGGATCCCGCTGATTTGGGGGTCCCTCCCCGTTTTTGGGGCGCAGCTGCTGAAGAAGATGAGCTCCAGTGACACCCCCCTGGGCACGGTGGCGCTGCTGCAGGAGAAGCAGCGGGCGCAGAAAACGCCCTACATTGTCCTGAGCGGCTCCGGCAAGAGCATGAACGCGTGAGACTGGGAGGGACTGGGAGGCACTGGGAGGGGATTTGGGGGCACTGGGAGGGACTGGGAGAGGATTAGGAGGAAATTGGGAGGGAATTGGGAGGGACTGGGAGCAACGGGGAGAGGATTGTGAGACACTGGGAAGGACTGGGAGGGGATTTGGGGGACTGGGATAAACTGGGATGGACTGGGAGCACTGGGATTCTGACCCCCCCACCCTTTTCCTTCCAGGAACACCATCACCAAGTGAGGGACACCTTGGGGACACCTTGGGGACATCTGGGGCCACCCCTGTCCCCTGGGGACACCCCTGGGGCCACCCTGGGACACCTTTGGGACCCCCCTGGAATCCTGGAGCCACCCTGGGGACATCCGGGGACACCTTTGGGACCCCCCTGTCCCCTCCCCTCCCCCCGGCCCTGGGGACAATAAATTTCTCTGGAGTCACTTTTGTGTCACCGCGTGTCACTGGGGGGGGGGGAGGGGACACAGAGCCACCACCCCCCCCCATGTCCCCAGTGCCACCACCAGTGTCCTTTATTGGGGACTGTCCCCCTGTGCCCCATTGTCCTTGGTCCCCGTGATGTCACTTTTGTCACTCGTCGTGTCCTTTGTGTCCCTCGTGTGGCGCTGCCTCTGCCCGTCGGTGCCACCATCGCTGTCCCCGGTGCCACCATCGGTGTCCCCATCGCTGTCCCCGGTGTCCCCATCGCTGTCCCCATCGCTGTCCCCGGTGCCACCATCGGTGTCCCCATCGCTGTCCCCGGTGCCACCATCGGTGTCCCCATCGCTGTCCTCGCTGTCCCCCGTGTCCTCCTCGCTGTCCCCAGAGCTGTCCCCGGTGTCCCCAGGGGTCCCCCCCCGGTTGGTGTTGACAAAGAGGCCCCCGGGGCCGTCCCTGGGGGGGCGACAGTGTCCCCAAAGTGTCCCCAAAGTGTCCCCAAAGTGTCCCCAAAGTGTCCCCAAAACGTCCCCAAAGTGTCCCCAAAGTGTCCCCAAAGTGTCCCCAAAACGTCCCCAAACCGTCCCCAATTGTCCCCAATTGTCCCCAATTGTCCCCCTTTAACTCCCCCCATTCCGACCCCCTCCCCGTTATTGTCCCCATTAATGACCCCCAATTAACCCAATTATCACCCCCCCATTAAAGTCCCGTTATTGCCCCCCCCGCTAATGAACCCCAATTAACCCTTCCCTTCTCCCCAATTAATTAAGATCCCGTTATTACCCCCAATTAATCCCCATTATCACCCCCCAATTAACACCCTTGTTATCAACCCCCCATTAATTGCCCCCCCATTAATTCCCCCCCCATTAATTGCCCCCCCATTAATTGCCCCCCATTAATTGTCCCCCATTAATTGCCCCCCCGTTAATTGCCCCCCCATTAATTGCCCCCCATTAATTACCCCCCCATTAATTGCCCCCCCATTAATTGCCCCCCAGCCCCTCCCCCACTCACCCCTCCCGGGGGTTTTTCCTCTCCAGGGGCGCGAAGGCCTCGGGCCTGGGGGGGGAGGGGCGGTCACTGGGGGGGATTTTGGGGAATTTTTGGGGCCGTTCTGGGATAATTTGGGGACATTTTAGGGCGGTTTTGGGGAATTCTTTTGGTATTTTGGGATATTTCGGGGGGGGGTCCGTTATTTTGAGGCAGTTTTGGGGTTTTTGGGGTGGTTTTGGGGTTTTTGGGGCGGTTTGGGGTGGTTTTGGGGTTTTTGGGGTGATTTGGGGTGGTTTTGGGGTGCTTTGGGGGTTTTTGGGGCGGTTTGGGATTATTTTGGGGTTTTTGGGGTGGTTTTGGGGTGATTTTGGGGCGGTTTGGGGTGATTATGGGTTTTTGGGGGTGGTTTTGGGGTTTTTGGGGTGGTTTTGGGGGGTTTTGGGGCAGTTTGGGGTGATTTGGGGGTTTTTGGGGGTGATTTTGGGGCAGTTTGGGGTGGTTTTGGAGGGGTTTTGGAGGGGTTTTGAGGTGATTTTGGGGTGATTTTGGGGTTTCTGGGGCGGTTTGGGGTGGTTTTCGGGTGTTTTGGGGGTTTTTGGGGCGGTTTGGGATGATTTTGGGGTTTTTGGGGTGGTTTTGGGGTGATTTTGGGGCGGTTTGGGGTGATTATGGGTTTTTGGGGGTGGTTTTTGGGGTTTTTGGGGCGGTTTGGAATGATTTTGGGTTTTTTGGGGTGGTTTTGGGGCGGTTTGGGATGATTTGGGGGGGTTTTGGGGGTGGTTTTTGGGGTTTTTGGGGGTGGTTTTGGGGCAGTTTGGGGTGATTTTGGGGTTTTTGGAGTGGTTTTGGGGTTTTTGGGGTGGTTTTTGGGGTTTTTGGGGTGGTTTTTGGGGTGGTTTTGGGGTTTTTGGGGTGGTTTTGGGGTGGTTTTGGGGTGGTTTTGGGGTTTTTGGGGTGGTTTTTGGGGTGGTTTTGGGGTTTTTGGGGGTGATTTTGGGGTTTTTGGGGTGGTTTTCGGGGTCCTACCAGAGCCCCTGGCGCTGCAGCGAGCGCACGTGGGGCGGGAGCAGCACCAGGGAAATTTCGGCTTTGACCTTGGAGCCCTCCTGGATGGGATCCACGAGCAGGAAATCACCTGGGGGGGACACGGGGGGACACGCAGGGGTCACCGGGCGGCACAGCCGGGGTGACAGTGACGGCGACAACGAGCGGGGGTGGCGCTGTCACCTCTCTTGATCCAGATGTGGCGGCGGAAGCGGGGGGGCATGCTGGCCAGGAACCGCGTCCCCTCCGCCGTCTCCACCTCGTGCAGGTTGTTCCCCGGTGTCCCCAACACCTGCGGGGACACGGACGGCTGTCCCCGGTGTCCCCTGTGTCCCCTCAGTGTCCCCTCAGTGTCCCCGGTGTCCCCTCAGTGTCCCCTCAGTGTCCCCTCAGTGTCCCCGGTGTCCCCTCAGTGTCCCCTCAGTGTCCCCTCAGTGTCCCCAGAGCTTTGTCCCGGTGTCCCCCCGCTGTCCCCACATCCCCCCGCCGTGTCCCCGGGTCACGGAGCTCTGTCCCTGCGGTGTCCCCGGTGATGTCCCCGTTGATGTCCCCAGTGTCCCCCGGTGTCCCCCATGTCCCCAGCGATGTCCCTGGTGTCCTCAATGTCCCCAATATCTCGATGTCCCCAGTTTCCCCAATGATGTCCCTGGTGACGTCCCCGGTGTCCCGTTGATGTCCCGGTTGATGTCCCCCCTGTCCCGGTGATGTCCCCGTTGATGTCCCCGGTGTCCCGTTGATGTCCCCGGTGTCCCGCTGATGTCCCCGTTGATGTCCCCCCTGTCCCGGTGATGTCCCCGGTGATGTCCCGGTGATGTCCCCGGTGTCCCCGGTGATGTCCCCATTGATGTCCCCGGTGTCCCGGTGATGTCCCCGTTGATGTCCCCGGTGTCCCGGTGATGTCCCCGGTGTCCCGTTGATGTCCCCCCTGTCCCGTTGATGCCCCCTGTCCCCGGTGCCGTCCCCCCCGGTCCCGGTTCTCACCCTGACCACGCTCTGGCCCTCCCCGGGCTGCACGCGCTCCTCCAGCAGTTGTTGCACCACGTGCTTCCGCTTCGTGGCGCGCGACATCGCGGGGCTGGGGGGGAGGGGACACGGGAGGGGGGGTCAGGGACCCCCGGGGTGGGGGGGGAGGGGAGCAGGGACTCCCCCCCCTCCCCCCCACCAATGGGATTCCCCCCCGGCCCCGCCCCCACCGCGCGGAGCGCGCTCACCTGCGCCGGCACTTCCGGGTAGAGCGCCGTGGGTGTTACGTCACTTCCGGAAAGAGGGAAGGCGGGAGCGGAAGCGGCCACGCCCCCTCGATGGGGCCGGTGTGGGCGGGGCCTGCGGTAAACAACGGGAGCGTGAACGGCCACGTTGGGGGGCGGGGCTCGGCGGAAGGGCGGGACTTTCGCCTGCATAATGAGCGCGGGTATGCAAACGAGGGGCGGGCTCGCGCATGCAAATCAGCCGGGGATGCGGGCGAGATGCAAATGAGCGCTGATTCGGGGCGGGGCCACGCAAATGAGAGCGAGAACGCGCAAGGGGAGTGGGCGGGGCTATGCAAATGAAATGAGGATTTAGGGAAGGGGCGTGGCGAGCAGCGGGGTGGGCGGGACCACGCAGAACTGACGTCACGGGAAACAACAGCGCACGCGTCCCCACCCCAACGCCGTGACGTCACCACCCTCCCCCGTTATCCCCGAGGACCGCGCAGGCTCGGACCCCTTCGCCCCGTGACGTCATCACGCACGGCGCGGCGCCGCGCTCTCCCATTGGCCGCGGCTCGCGCGGCGGCGGCGGCGGCGGCGGGGCCAAGATGGCGGCGGAGCGCGCGGAGGCGGCGGCGGCAGCCGGAGGGGCCGGGGGCGGCCCCGGGGAGCCCCTCAGGGACCCCCGCGGGCCCGAGCGCTCGCCCTACGCGGGCTGGGCCCACCCCGAGCTCCAGGCCACGCTCGCCGGGATCGGAGCCCCCGCGCAGGGTGCGGGAACGGGCGGGAAACCGGGAGGGAAACCGGGAGGGGAGCCGTGAGGGGAACGGCGGAGGAGGGGAGCGCTGAGGGGAAGGGCGGGAAAATGAGCGGGGGTTGGGGTCGCGTGAGGGGATTTGGGGGAAATTTGGGGTCACCTGAGGGGATTTAGGGGAAATTTGGGACATTTTGGGGTCACATCAGGGGGTTTTGGGGGAAATTTGGGGGTTTTGGGGTCACATGAGGGATTTTGGGGGAAATTTGGGTGATTTCGGGGTCACATGAGGGGATTTGGGGGGAGATCTGAGGGAATGGGGGGGAAATTTGGGGTCACCTGAGGGGATTTGGGGGAAATTTGGGGGTTTTGGGGTCACCTGAGGGGATTTGGGGGAAGTTTGGGGGGTTCGAGGGCACATGAAGGGATTGGGGGGAGATCTCAGGGAATTTGGGGGGAAATTTGGGGTCACAGGAGGGGATTTAGGGGAAATTTGGGAGATTTTGGGGTCACCTGAGGGGATTTGGGGGAAATTTGGGGGTTTTGGGGTCACCTGGGGGCATTTTGGGGATCCCGGGGTGTGTTTGGGAGTCCTGAGGGGGCTCAGGAGTCCCTGGGGGAATTTGGGGGAATTCTGGGGGGTCTTCGGCCTCACCTGGGGTTACTTTGGGGGTCCCAGCGGGGAATCCTCGGGGTACCGAAGGGTTGTGAGGGCAGAGGAATTTGGGGAGGGGTCCTTAGGAGGGGGGAGGGGGACTTGGGGCAGAATTTGGGGGTCCCTGACCCCCCCCCGTGCCCCCAGGGACCCGAGAGGAGCTGGTGGAGCGGCTCCAGGCCTACACCCTGCAGGTGAGACCCCCGAAATGGGGGACCCCCGAAATGAGGGACCCCCAAAACCTCCCCCGCCTTTGTGTCCCTTTGAGCTGACGTGGTTTTCAGGGGATTTAATGCGATTTTTCGGGGTGTAATGTGATTTTTTGGGGGGGATTGATACGAATTTTGGGGAAGTTTAACGTGATTTTGTTGGGGTGTAACGTGATTTATTTGGGGGGGTTTATTGTGGTTTTTGGGGGAGTTTATTGTGGGTTTTGGGGGGTTTAATGTGATTTTTGGGGGGTTTAATGTGATTTTTGGGGGAGTTGATTGTGATTTTTGGGGGGTTTAATGTGATTTTTGGGGGAGTTTATTGTGATTTTTGGGGGAGTTTATTGTGATTTTTGGGGGAGTTTATTGTGATTTTTGGGGGAGTTTATTGTGATTTTTGGGGGGTTTAATGTGATTTTTGGGGGAGTTTATTGTGATTTTTGGGGGAGTTTAATGTGATTTTTGGGGGAGTTGATTGTGATTTTTGGGGGAGTTTATTGTGGTTTTTGGGGGAGTTGATTGTGGTTTTTGGGGGGTTTAATGTGATTTTTGGGGGAGTTTAATGTGATTTTTGGGGGAGTTTAATGTGATTTTTGGGGGAGTTTGTTGTGGTTTTTGATGTGTTAATGGGATTTTGGGGGGTTTAATGTGATTTTTGAGGGGATTTAATGCATTTTTGGGGGGAGTTTATTGTGATTTTTGGGGGGTTTAATGTGATTTTTGAGGCGATTTAATGCATTTTTGGGGGGAGTTTATTCCATTTTTTGGGGGCCTCACGGGGACCCTCCCCCCATTTCTGCCCCTCCCCCCAGACTGGGATCGTGCTGAGCCGCCCTGCAGAGGGGGACAAGGCCCCTCCCCCCCAGGTGAGATTTTGGGGGGTTTGGGGGGGGGCAGGAACCCCCCAGGGTCTGATTTGGGGAGGGGGGACGCCCCCAGAAATCCCAAATTTGAGGGGTGGGGGGTCCAGGGGTCCTTTTGGGGGGGGGGGGAGGGGGTTTGAGATCTCCCAGAGCTCCAAATTTTGGGGTGGGGGTGGGGAGTTAAACCCCTCAGAGCCCCCAAATTTGGGGTGTTAAATTTTGGGGTGGGGGGGGAGTTTTAAAATCCCCCAAATTCGGGATATGTGGAATTTTGGGGTGGGGGGGACTCAAACCCTTCCAGACCCCCCAATTTTGGGGTGGGGGGGATTCAAACCCTTCCGGGCCCCCCAATTTTGGGGTGGGGGGGGATTCAAACCCTTCCGGACCCCCCAATTTTGGGGTGGGGGGGGATTCAAACCCTTCCAGACCCCCCAATTTTGGGGTGGGGGGGATTCAAACCCTTCCAGGGACCCCCCAATTTTGGGGTGGGGAGGATTCAAACCCTTCCGGACCCCCCAATTTTGGGGTGGGGGGGGGTTCAAACCCTTCCAGACCCCCCAATTTTGGGGTGGGGGGGGATTCAAACCCTTCCAGACCCCCCAATTTTGGGGTGGGGGTGTCCCCGGTGACCCCCTCCCCCCCCCAGCTGCCCCCAGCGCTGCCCCTGCAGCACCCCCTGGTGCCGCCCCCTCCCCCGCCGGGCCTGGGGCTCGGTTTTGGGTTGGGGGCGCCCGTGGGGGGGGTCCCGGTGCCGCCCCCGCCCCCCCCCGCCGCCATGTCCGAGGAGGAGCGGCTGACGCTGGCCCAGCAGCAAGCGGCGCTGCTGCTGCAGGAGGAGCGGGCCCAGGTGTGGGGAGGGGGAATTTGGGGAGGGGGACACAGATTGGGGGGCGTGGGGGGTGCAGGGGGGGGGTCTGGGGTGGTTTTGGGGGGTCTCAGAGGGGTTTGGGGGGGTTTCAAGCGGCGCTGCTGCTGCAGGAGGAGCGGGCCCAGGTGTGGGGAGGGGGATTTGGGGAGGGGGACACGGGTGGGGGGTGTAAGGGGTATGGGGGGGTGGGATTTGGGGGGTTTGGGGGGATTGTGGGGGGTCTCAGAGAGGTTTTGGGGGGTTTCAAGCGGCGCTGCTGCTGCAGGAGGAGAGAGCCCAGGTGTGGGGAGGGGGAATTTGGGGAGGGGGACACGGGTGGGGGGCGTGGGGGGTATGGGGGGTGGGATTGGGGGGGTTTGGGGGGGTTCGAGGGGATTTTGGGGGGAGTTTTGGGGGGTTTCAAGAGGCGCTGCTGATGCAGGAGGAGAGAGCCCAGGTGTGGGGAGGGGGAATTTGGGGAGGGGGACACAGACTGGGGGGCGTGGGGGGTGAGGGGGGGTGGGATTTGGGGGGTTTGGGGGGGTTCGAGGGGATTTTGGGGGGGTTGGGGGGGTTTCAAGCGACCCTGCTGATGCAGCAGGAGAGAGCCCAGGTCGGGAAAGGGGGAATTTGGGGAGGGGGACACGGGGTGGGATTTGGGGGGGTTTTGGGGGGTCTTAGGGGGCATTGGAGGGGGTTGGGGCCCCTGGGGCTGCGGGGAGTTGAGGTGATTTTTTGGGGGGCTGGGATTTGGGGGGTTTTGTGGGGGTGGGATTTGGGGGTTTTCTGGGGGTGGGATTTGGGATTTTTTTGGGGGTTGGATTTGGGGGTTTTTGGGGTTTTTTGGGGGGTGGGATTTGGGGGTTTTTGGGGGGTGGGATTTGGGGTTTTTGGGGTTTTTTGGGGGTGGGATTTGGGGGGTTTTTTTGGGGGGTGGGATTTGGGGGGTTTTTGGGGGGTGGGATTTGAGGTTTTTTGGGGTTTTGGGGGTTTTTTTGGGGGGTGGGATTTGGGGGTTTTTATTGGGGGTGGGATTTGGGGGTTTTTGGGGGTTTTTGGGGGGGTGGGATTTGGGGGTTTTTGGGGTTTTGGGGGTTTTTTTGGCGGGGTGGGATTTGGGGGTTTTTCCTGGGGGGCGGGTGACACCTTGGGGGGCACCCTTGGGTGCTGGGGGGGTCCTGACTGTGCCCCCTCCCCTCCCCCCCAGGGCCAGCACCCGTTTGGGGACAAGGCCAAGGAGCAGGAGCTGCTGGAGCAGCAGAAACGGGTACAGGAAATTAATTATTAATTTAATTAGCGCTTTTTGGTGCTTTAATTCAGCAGTTTTAGTTTAATCGCAGTCGTTTTAGTCATTTGTTTTTAAAAATTTTATGCTCAGTAGTTTATTTCGGTGGTTTTATTTTAATTTTAATTACTTTGGTAGTTTGTTTTATTGCATTTTTTATTAAGTAATTTGTTTTACTAGTTTTATTTTAAAGTTGGTGATTTAGGTGGTTTATTGTGGTAACTTCCCTTAGTAATTTATTTTTAATTTCGGTCGTTTTAGTAACTTGCTTTACTGAGTTTTTTGGTTTTAGTAATTTTATTTATTTAGTAATTTTATTTTGGTTGTGATTGTGAGCCGAGTTTTATTTTTATTTTCCGTTTTTAACGTTGTAAAAAAGGAGTTTATTTTTAACGCTGTAAAACTTGTTTTTGGGGCTTCATAGCGCAGGAAAATTAATTTTTATTCAGTTAAAGATTTTTAATTTTTGAGGTTTTTAATTTTGTAGATTTTGAGGGTGTTTGAGGGAGAAATTTAATTGAGATATTTTAATTTTTATGGGATTTATAACGAGGGGTGACAGACCCCGGGAGGGTTTTTGGCACTGGGTGAAATTTTATTGAGGAATTAATTTCAGTGAATCGTTGTTGTGTCGGTGGGTGGGTTCAGGACGCCGGTTCATTAATTGGGAGGCGTTAATTAAGCGCTAATTACCGTGTGTGTGTTAACGGAGGCCGCGGTGCTGCTGGAGCAGGAGCGGCAGCAGGAAATGGCCAAACTCGCCCCCCCCGCCCCCCGCGGCCCCCCCGAGGCCGCCAGGACCCCCCTGGGGGCGCCCCGAGGTGAGGAGGGGTCCCCTGGGTGGGGGTGGGGGTGTCCCCCTCCCCCCACGGTGGGTTTGTCCCCGCTGACGTCACGGCGGTGTCCCCTCCCCTCCCCCACTGCAGGTGGCCCCATGGGAGCCCCGCTGGCCATGGGAGCCCCCCGGGCACGAGGACCCCCCCCGCCCCCCGGGGACGAGAGCAGAGAGGTGGGGAGGGGGCGGGGGGGAGGGGGAGGGGCTCGGGGGCTCTATTGGGGGGGGTCTCTGGGGGGGGAGGGGGTCTCTATTGGGGTCTCTGGGGGCTTGGAGTCTCTATGGGGGGGCTGGGGGGTCTTTGGGGCTGGGGGCTCTATTGGGGAGGGGTCTCTGATTTTTGGGGGGTCTCTGATTTTTGGGGGGTCTCTGATTTTTGGGGGGTCTCTTTCTCTGATTTTTTTGGGGTTTTGGGGGGTCTCTGATTTTTTGGGGGGTCTCTGATATTTTTGGGTGGGTTTTTTGGGGTCTCTCTCTGATTTCTTTGGGGGGGGTTTGGGGGTCGCTCTCTGATTTTTGGGGTCTCTGATTTTTTGGGGATTTTGGGGTCTCTCTCTGATATTTTTGGGTGGGTTTTTGGGGGTCTCTCTCTGATATTTTGGGGGGGTTTGGGGGGGTCTCTCTCTGATTTTTTGGGGGTTTCTCTCTGATTTTTTGGGGTGTTTTGGGGGGGGTTTCTCATTTTTGGGGGTCTCTGATTTTCTTGGGGGGGACCTCTGATATTTTGGGGGTGTTTTGGGGATCTCTGATTTTTGGGGTCTCTCTGATTTTTTTGGGGAGGGTTTTTGGGGGGGTCTCTGATATTTGGGGTCTCTCTGTGATATTTTTGGGAGGGTTTTTGGGGGGTCTCTCTCTGATTTTTTGGGGGGGTTTTTGGGGGGTCTCTCTCTGATTTTGGGGTCTCTGTGTGATATTTTTGGGGGGGTTTTTGGGGGGTCTCTCTCTGATTTTGGGGTCTCTGTGTGATGTATTTGGGAGGGTTTTTGGAGGGTCTCTCTGTGGTATTTTGGGAGGGTTTTTGGGGGGTCTCTCTCTGATTTCGGGGGTCTCTGTGTGATATTTTTGGGGGGTCTCTCTCTGATTTTGGGGTCTCTGTGTGATATTTTTGGGGGGTCTCTGTGTGATGTTTTTGGGGGGTTTTGTTGTCCGTGCCCCCCAGGCCGAGGAGCCGGGGCTGGGCCCCAAGATCCCGCAGGCTCTGGAGAAGATCCTGCAGCTCAAGGAGAGCCGCCAGGAGGAGCTGGTGTCGGTGCCGGGGCTGCCGGGTGAGCGCCCCCCGCGGCGGCTGCTGGCACCCAGTGTCACCCAGTGTCACCCAGTGTCACCCAGGGGCACCCAGGGCCACCCTGGGGCACATTAATGGCACCCTGTGTCACCCTGGGTCACCACAATGGCACCCTGTGCCACCCTGTGCCACCTTAGTGTCACCCTGGGTCACCACAATGGCACCCAGTGTCACCCTGGGTCACCACAATGTCACCCAGGGCCACCCTGGGTCACATTAATGGCACCCAGGGGCACCCAGTGTCACCCTGTGTCACCACAATGTCACCCAGTGTCACCCTGGGTCACATTAATGGCACCGTGTGTCACCCTGGGTCACCTTAGTGTCACCCTGGGCCACCACAATGGCACCCTGGGGCACCCTGGGTCACCACAATGGCACCCTGGGTCACCCTGGGTCACATTAATGGCACCCTGTGCCACCTTAGTGTCACCCTGTGTCACCACAATGGCACCCTGGGTCACCTTAGTGTCACCTTAGTGTCACCCTGGGTCACCTTAGTCTCACCTTAGTGTCACCCTGGGGCACCACAATGTCACCCTGGGTCACATTAATGGCACCCAGTGTCAGCTCAGTGTCACCTGAGCGTCACCTTAATGTCACCTTAGTGTCACCTCAATGTCACCCATAGTGCCACCCCAGTGTCACCCATAATGTCACCCGGGGGTCCCTGTCACCCACCCCCAGTGCCATCCACTGTGTCCCAGCCACCTCACGGTGACACCCAAGGGTGGGGGGTGACACCCAAGGGTGGGGGTGACACCCAAGGGTCAGAGGTGACACCCAAGGGTGGGAGGTGACACCCAAGGGTGGGGGGTGACACCCAAGGGCGGGAGTGACACCCAAGGGTGGGGGGTGGCACCCAAGGGTCAGAGGTGACACCCAAGGGTGGGGGTGGCACCCAAGGGTCAGAGGTGACACCCAAGGGTGGGGGTGGCAGCCGTGTCCCCTCTGTCCCCCCAGCCGAGGATGAGATGGAGACGGAGCTGCGGGCGTCGGCGTCGGCCTCGGAGGCTGAGGAGGAGCCGGGGACATCCAAAAAGGAGGTGGGACAGGGGGGGACACGGGGGGGACACGGGGGCACGGGGGGGGACACGGGGGGACACGGGGAGGGGACACGGGGGGGGGACACGGGGGGGGACACGGGGAGGGGACACGGGGAGGGGACACGGGGGGACACGGAGGGGACACGGGGGGGACACGGGGGGGGGACACGGGGAGGGGACACGGGGAGGGGGACACGGGGGGGGGGGGGACACGGGGGGGGGGACACGGGGGGGGGGACACGGGGGGGGACACGGGGGGGGGGACACGGGGAGGGGACACGAGGGGGACACGGGGGAGGGGACACGGGGGGGGGACACGGGGGGGGACGGGGGGGGACACGGGGAGGGGACACGGGGGGTGACACGGGGGGGGACACGGGGGGGGACACGGGGAGGGGACACGGGGGGGGACACGGGGAGGGGACACGGGGGGGGGGACACGGGGGGGGGACACGGGGGGGGGGACAGCCACCCCCACCCCTGTGTCCCCTTTTTGTCCCCCTTTTTGGGGGCATTTGTCCCCTTTTGGTGCCACCTCAATGTGCCCTTTTGGTGCTTTCTGGGGGGATCTGTCCCCCCATTGTCCCCCCATTGTCCCCCCATTGTCCCCTCACTGTCCCCCCATTGTCCCCCCATTGTCCCCTCATTGTCCCCCCATTGTCCCCCCATTGTCCCCCCATTGTCCCCCCATTGTCCCCTCATTGTCCCCCCATTGTCCCCTCACTGTCCCCCCATTGTCCCCTCATTGTCCCCTCATTGTCCCCCCATTGTCCCCTCATTGTCCCCCCATTGTCCCCCCATTGTCCCCTCATTGTCCCCCCATTGTCCCCTCATTGTCCCCCATTGTCCCCTCACTGTCCCCCCATTGTCCCCCCATTGTCCCCTCATTGTCCCCTCACTGTCCCCTCCCAGCGGAACCGGAAGCGGCGGAACCGGAAGAAGAAGAAGCGGGCGAGGGGCGGGGCCAAGGAGGGCGCCCCCAGCCCCGCCCCCGCGCGGGGGGACCCCGAGACCCCCGAGGTGGAGATCGAGTACGTGAGCGAGGAGCCCGAGATCTACGACCCCAACTTCGTCTTCTTCAAGAGGATCTTCGAGGCCTTCAAGGTGACACCTGGGCACGGGGGTGGCACCTTTGGGTGACAGGGGGCACCCGGGGGGCACCCATGGGTCACCTTTGGGTGCCTGGGGTCACCCATGGGTCACCTTTGGGTGCCTGGGGTCACCCATGGGGCACTTTTGGGTGCCTGGGGTCACCCAGGGGGCACCTTTGGGTGCCTGGGGTCACCCATGGGTCACCTTTGGGTGACAGGGGGCACCCAGGGGTCACCTTTGGGTGCCTGGGGTCACCCAAGGGTCACTCATGGGTCACCTTTGGGTGCCAAGGGTCACTTATGGGTCACCTTTGCGTGCCATGGGTCACTCGGGGGTCACTCGTGGGTCACCTTTGGGTGCCCGGGGTCACTCAGGGGTCATTCATGGGTGACCCTTGGGTGCCAGGGGTCACTCAAGGGTCACTCACGGGTCACCTTTGGGTGCCAAGGGTCACTCATGGCTTACTCATGGGTGCCAGGGGTCACTTATGAGTCACCTTTGCGTGTCATGGGTCACTCTTGGGTGACCTTTGGGTGCCAGGGGTCACTCGTGGGTCACCCCTGGGTGCTGCTGTCCCCTGACTTGTGACCCCTGACCTGTCATCTCTGTTCCTGTGTCCCCTGTCCCTGTGTTCCCTGTGTCCCCATCCTGTTTCTCTGTCCCTGTGTCACCTGTCCCCATCCCCATCCTGTCTGTGTCCCCATCCCTGTCCCTCTATCCCTGTGTCCCTGTCCCTGTCCTATTCCCTGTGTCCCCGTGTCCCCATCCCTGTGTCCCCTCTTCCCTCTGTCCCCGTGTCCCCTGTGTCCCTTGTCCCTCTGTCCCCTGTGTCCCCTCTGTCCCCTCTGTCCCTGTCCCCGTGTCCCCATCCCTGTGTCCCCTGTCCCTCTGCCCCCTCTGTCCCTGTCCATCTGTCCCCGTGTCCCCATCCTGTCCCCGTGTCCCCCTGTCCCTGTCCCCGTGTCCCCGTGTCCCCGTGTCCCCGTGCCCCCTGTCCCCGTGCCCCCTGTCCTGTCCCCTGTCCCCTGTCCCTGTCCCCGTGTCCCCTGTCCCCCTGTCCCCGTGCCCCCTGTCCCCTGTCCCCTGTCCCTGTCCCCCCTGTCCCCGTGTCCCTGTCCGTGTCCCCCTGTCCCTCTGTCCCTCTGTCCCCTGTCCCCGTGTCCCCTGTCCCCTCTGTCCCTGTCCCCGTGTCCCCTGTCCCCGTGTCCCCGTGTCCCTGTCCGTGTCCCCATGTCCCCCTGTCCCCGTGTCCCTCTGTCCCCCGTGTCCCCCTGTCCCTGTCCCCGTGTCCCCCTGTCCCCTGTCCCCGTGCCCGTCCCAGCTGACGGACGAGGTGAAGAAGGACAAGGAGAAGGAGCCGGAACGGGCGGAACGAGCCGAGAGCGCCGGAGCTCCGCGGAAAAAGGGACCCGAGGATGGCACGAGGGGCAGCGATGGGGACAGCTCTGAGGACGAGCAGGTGGCCCTGGGGACACTGGGGACACTGGGGACACTGGGGACAGGGGGTGGTGCCAGCAGGTGCCACCCGGGCTGCCCCTGCCGGTGTCACTGGCGCTGTCCCCTCGTGTCCCCAGGAGAAGAAGCAGGAGGTGCCCAAGCTGTCCAAGAAGAAGCTGCGGCGCATGAACAGGTTCACAGTGGCCGAGCTGAAGCAGGTGACACTCGGGGACACCTGGGGACACTCGGGGACACCTGGGGACACTCGGGGACACCTGGGGACACGGCTCTGTCCCCTCCCCCGTGGGCGTGGGTGGCACCGAGAGCTGGGGACAGCCCTGAGGTGACACCAGAGCCGCCCCGGGGTGGGCAGTGAGCCCCTTGTCACCTTCCTGTGGGTGACACCGGTGCCACCACGGGGGCCCTCAGCCTTGTCCTTGTCGCCCACCAGTGCCACCCTGGCGTCCCCCAGGGTCACTCTGGTGTCCCCAGCACCGTTCTGGAGCTCTGTGCTGTCCCCACAGCTGGTGGCACCCCTGGACACGGGGTGGACAGTGTGACACCCGGGGGTCCCTTTGTGCCACCCTGGGGCTCTCCCTGCCTCTGTCCCCTGCTGTCCCCTGATGTCCCCGCTGTCCCCCCAGCTGGTGGCCCGGCCTGACGTGGTGGAGATGCACGATGTCACCGCCCAGGACCCCAAGCTGCTGGTTCACCTCAAGGCCACGAGGAACTCGGTGCCGGTGCCGCGGCATTGGTGCTTCAAGAGGAAATACCTGCAGGGCAAGAGGGGCATCGAGAAGCCTCCCTTCGAGCTGCCCGAGTTCATCAAACGCACGGGCATCCAGGAGATGAGGGAGGCCCTGCAGGAGAAGGTGGGGACACCTTGGGGACACTTTGGGACACCTTGGGGACACCTCGGGGACAGTTAGAGGGGCAGCCGTGGGGTGGGAAAGGGGCAGGGAGGGGGTTTGGGGTCGGGTTTGGGGGGTTCCTGGTGGGGTGTCAGGGCTTTGGGGACTCGCTGGGATCCAGGAGATGTGCAGGGTGGGACTTGGGAGGTTTGGGGACATTCTGGTTGGATTTGGGGACAATCCTGGCTGGATTTTGGGGACAGTCCTGGCTGGATTTGGGGACAATCCTGGCTGGATTTGGGGACAATCCTGGCTGGATTTGGGGACAATCCTGGCTGGATTTTGGGGACAATCCTGGTTGGATTTGGGGACAATCCTGGCTGGATTTGGGGACAATCCTGGCTGGATTTTGGGGACAATCCTGGCTGGATTTGGGGACAATCCTGGCTGGATTTTGGGGACAATCCTGGCTGGATTTTGGGGACAATCCTGGCTGGATTTGGGGACAGTCCTGGCTGGATTTTGGGACAATCCTGGCTGGATTTGGGGACAATCCTGGCTGGATTTTGGGGACAATCCTGGCTGGATTTGGGGACAATCCTGGCTGGATTTTGGGACAATCCTGGCTGGATTTGGGGACAATCCTGGCTGGATTTTGGGGACAATCCTGGCTGGATTTGGGGACAGTCCTGGCTGGATTTGGGGACAATCCTGGCTGGATTTGGGGACAATCCTGGCTGGATTTGGGGACAATCCTGGCTGGATTTTGGGGACAGTCCTGGCTGAATTTTGGGACAATCCCGGCTGGATTTGGGGACAATCCTGGCTGGATTTTGGGGACAATCCTGGCTGGATTTGGGGACAATCCTGGCTGGATTTGGGGACAATCCTGGCTGGATTTTGGGGACAATCCTGGCTGGATTTGGGGACAATCCTGGCTGGATTTGGGGACAGTCCTGGCTGGATTTTGGGGCAGTCCTGGCTGGATTTTGGGGACATTCTGGTTGGATTTTGGGGACAATTCTGGCTGGATTTTGGGGACGATCCTGGCTGGATTTTGGGGACAGTCCTGGCTGGATTTTGGGGACAATCCTCGCTGGATTTGGGGACAATCCTGGCTGGATTTGGGGACAATCCTGGCTGGATTTCGGTGACTTCGGGGCCGTCGCGGTCGCGCTCCCGTGGCTTCGTGGCCACCCCCCGTGTCCCCACCCCCGTGTCCGTGTCCCCACCCCCCGTGTCCGTGTCCCCACTGTCCCCTGCGTGTCCCCAGGAGGAACAGAAGACCATGAAGTCCAAGATGAGGGAGAAGGTTCGGCCCAAGATGGGCAAGATCGACATCGATTACCAGAAACTGCACGACGCCTTCTTCAAGTGGCAGACCAAGCCCAAGCTGACCATCCACGGGGACCTCTACTACGAGGTGGGGACACCTGGGGACACCTGGGGACACCTGGGGACACCTGGGGGGACACCTGGGGGCTTTGGGGTGTCCTGGGTGAAGATTTGGGCCTTTGGAGACGTTCTGAGGGCACATTTGGGGACACCTCGGTTGGACGTTTTCGGGTTTGGAGCTGTTCTGGGGGGACGTTTTGGGGGTTTGGGGATGTCCTGGTTGAAGATTTGGGGGTCTGGGGACCCGCTGGGGGTGGCACGGGTGACTTTGGGGGTTTTGGGGGCCGGGACCCCCCGTGACCCCCCCGGTGTCCCCAGGGGAAGGAATTCGAGACGAGGCTCAAGGAGAAGAAGCCGGGGGATCTCTCGGACGAGCTGAGGATCGCACTGGGCATGCCCGTGGGGCCGGTGAGGGGCCCAAAATTATCCTAAAATCATCCTAAAATTATCCTAAAATTATCCCAAATTTATCCCGAATCCATCCCAATCCATGGGCATGCCCGTGGGGCCGGTGAGGGGCCCAAAACTATCCTAAAATCATCCTAAAATTATCCCAAATTTATCCTAAATCCATCCCAGATCTCTGTGTGTGCCCGTGGGGCCGGTATGGGGTCAAAAATCATCCTAAAATCATCCTAAAATTATCCCAAATTTATCCTAAATCCATCCCAGATCTCTGTGTGTGCCCGTGGGGCCGGTGAGGGATCCCAGAACTATCCTAAAATTATCCCAAATTTATCCCACATCCCCCCCCAACCCCCCCCAAATCCCCCCCCAAATCCCCCCCAAATCCCCCCCAAATCCCCCCCAAATTCCCCCCCAAATCCCCCCAAATTCCCCCCAAATCCCCCCCCAAATTCCCCCCCAAATTCCCCCCAAATCCCCCCAAACCCCCCAAATCCCCCCAAATCCCCCCCAGCCCCCCGGCAATGGGGAGGGGTCTCTGTGCCTCCCCCCCCGCCCGGAATGTTCCATTCCCTGATTGGGGGGGGGGTGATGATGTCACCCCTTCGCTTTTGGACCCTCCCGATCTCTGCTGATTTTGGGGATTTTTGGGGGGGGGTTTGGGGGTTTTTAGGGGTGCTGGGGGTGGCACCCCTGGGTGCTGACCCCCCCCCCCGTGCCCCTGGCCCCCCCAGAACGCGCACAAGGTGCCCCCCCCGTGGCTGATCGCCATGCAGCGCTACGGGCCCCCCCCCTCGTACCCCAACCTCAAAATCCCGGGGCTCAACTCCCCCATCCCCGAGGTGAGAGTTTGGGGGGCTGGGGGGGATTTGGGGGGTCTGGGGGCGTCTGGGGTCCTGGATTGGGGTTTGGGGGGGGGGGATTTGGGGGGTCTGGGGAGGGGGTTGAGGGGTCGGTGGGGGGCCTGGAGTTCTGGATTGGGGTTTGGGGGGATTTGGGGGAGTTTTGGGGTGGCTGTGGGGGTCTTAGGGGGGGGATTTGGGGTCCTAGGGGGGGATTTGGGGTCCTAGGGGGGGATTTGGGGTCCTGGGGGGGGAATTTTGGGGGGATTTGGGGATGGGATTTTGAGATTTGGGGGGAGTCAGGAGAATTTTGGGGTCAGGATAATTTTAGGGGTCTCAGGGTGGTTTTGGGGGGTCTCAGGGTGGTTTTGGGGGGGTCTCAGGGTGGTTTTGGGGGGGTCTCAGGGTGGTTTTGGGGGGGTCTCAGGGTGGTTTTGGGGGGTCTCAGGGTGGTTTTGGGGGGGTCTCAGGGTGTTTTTGGGGGTCTCAGGGTGGTTTGGGGGGTCTCAGGGTGGTTTTGGGGGGGTCTCAGGGTGGTTTTGGGGGTCTCAGGGTGGTTTTGGGGGGTCTCAGGGTGGTTTTGGGGGGTCTCAGGGTGGGTTTGGGGGGGTCTCAGGGTGGTTTTGGGGGGCTCAGGGTGGTTTTGGGGGGTCTCAGGGTGGTTTTGGGGGGGTCTCAGGGTGGTTTTGGGGGGGGTCTCAGGGTGGTTTTGGGGGGTCTCAGGGTGGTTTTGGGGGGTCTCAGGGTGGTTTTGGGGGTCTCAGGGTGGTTTTGGGGGGTCTCAGGGTGGTTTTGGGGGGTCTCACGATGTTTCTGGGGGGTCTCTCACCCCCTTTCCCCCCCAGGGCTGCTCTTTCGGGTACCACGCGGGGGGCTGGGGGAAGCCCCCCGTGGATGAGACGGGGAAGCCGCTCTATGGGGACGTGTTCGGCACCAACGCTGCCGAGTTCCAGGTGCTGGGACCCCCAAAACCCCCCTGGGACCCCCAAAAACCGCCTCGGGACCCCCAAAACCCCCTCGGGACCCCCAAAAACCCCCTCGGGACCCCCAAAACCCACCGGGACCCCTAAACACCAAAAAATTCGCCCTAAAAAATCCCCCCCCAAATTACCCCAATCCCCCCAAAATCACCCAAATCCCACCCAGCCCCCCCCAAAATCCCCCCAATATCTCAAAATCCCCCCAAAAATCACCCAACCCCCCCCCAAACTCCCCCCAAAATCCCCCCAAAATCACCCCAGAGTCACCCAAATCTGCCCCAAATCTGCCCCAAATGCCCCCAAAATGCCCCAAATCCCCCCCAAATCCCCGTGCCCCGCCCCCCCGGCCCCCCCGAAGCCCCGAGTGACCCCCCCGGGCCCCCCAGACCAAGGAGGAGGAGGAGGAGATCGACAGGACGCCCTGGGGGGAGCTGGAGCCCTCGGACGAGGAATCCTCGGAGGAGGAGGAGGAGGAGGAGAGTGATGAAGAGAAACCCGATGAGACGGGGTTCATCACCCCTGCCGACAGGTGGGCACCCCAAAAACCCCGGGGGACCCCGGGAATCCCAAAGGGAGCCCCAAAAAATCCCAAAGAGAACCCGAAAAAATCCCAAAGAGAACCCAAAAAAATCCCAAAAAGAACCCAAAAAATCCCAAAGAGAACCCAAAAATCCCAAAGAGAACCCAAAAAATCCCAAAGAGAACCCAAAAATCCCAAAGAGAACCCAAAAAATTCCGGAGAACCCAGAAAATCCCAAAGAGAACCCAAAAAATCTCGAAGAGAACCCCCAAAAAAATCCCAGAGAACCCAAAAAACTCCCAAAAAGAACCCAAAAAATCCCAAAGAGAACCCGAAAAACCCCCCAAAAAAATCCCCAAATTCCCCATAAAGGATCGATCTCCCCGAGGTTCATTTGGGGTCAGCAATGGGGCACCCAGGGGACCCCAAAAAACTCAGGGGACCCCAAAAATTTATCGGGATCCCCAAAAATGTATCGGGACCCCCCAGGGCTCAGAGGAACCCCAAAACTTGTTGGGGACCCCCGACCTCCCCCCGGGACGGGGGAATCGCTGTGGGGTTTCCTTTGGGGTGGGAATCGGGGGCTCGGGGGGGGAGGGGGCGCCCCCCGAAGTTTTGGGGCGCCCCCTGAGCCCCGTGCCCCTCCCCCCGTGCCCCTCCCCCAGCGGGCTGATCACCCCCGGCGGATTCTCCTCGGTGCCCGCGGGGATGGAAACCCCGGAACTGATCGAGCTGAGGAAGAAAAAAATCGAGGAGGCCATGGACGGGTCAGGCCCGGGGGACTGGGGGGTCGGGGGGGCTGGGGGGGGATTTGGGGGGCTCAGAAGGGGTTTGGGGGGGATTTTGGGGGGCTCAGGGTTTTTGGGGGGCTCAAAGAGGTTTTGGGGAGGATTTTGGGGGGCTCAGAGGGGTTTTGGGGGGGGTTTGGGGGGCTCAAAGAGGTTTTGGGGAGGATTTTGGGGGGCTCAAAGAGGTTTTGGGGGGATTTTGGGGGGCTCAGAGGGGTTTTGGGGGGCTCAAAGAGGTTTTGGGGAGGGTTTTGGGGGGCTCAGAGGGGTTTTGGGGAGGATTCTGGGGGGCTCAGAGGGGTTTTGGGGGGATTTTGGGGAGGGTTTTGGGGGGCTCAAAGAGGTTTTGGGGAGGATTCTGGGGGGCTCAGAGGGGTTTTGGGGGGCTCAAAGAGGTTTTGGGGGGATTTTGGGGGGCTCAGAGGGTTTTTGGGGGGCTCAAAGAGGTTTTGGGGGGGTTTTGGGGGGCTCAAAGTGGTTTTGGGGAGGATTCTGGGGGGCTCAGAGGGGTTTTGGTGAAGGTTTGGGGGGCTCAAAGGAATTCTGGGGGGTTTGGGGACTGGGGGGTTTTGGGGGGCTCAGGAGGGTTCAGGGGGGATTTTGGAAAGTTTGGGGGGGTTGGTGAGGACAGGGGTGGGTGCTGGGGGGGGGGTTTGGGGTGCTGGGGGGAGTTTTGGGGTGCTGGGGGGGGTTTGGGGTGCTGGGGGGGGTTTGGGGTGATCAGGAGACCCCTGTGCCGCCCCCAAAAAAAAGGAGTGAGACCCCCCAGCTGTTCACGGTGGTCCCCGAAAAACGAACGGCGACCGTGGGAACGGCCATGATGGGATCCACGCACATCTACGACATGTCTGCGGTGAGACCCCCCCCAAAATAGCCCTGGGACCCCAAAATGTCCCCTGGGACCCCAAAAAACTGCCCTGGGACCCCAAAATATCCCTTGGGACCCCAAAATATCCCCTGGGACCCCAAAATGTCCCCTGGGACCCCGAAAAACTGCCCTGGGAACCCAAATTTTCCCCTGGGAGCCCCCCAGGTTTTGGAACACGGAGTTGGTGGCTGAGGCACAAGGGGGAGGGGGGGGTGGCCCTGTCCTTGTCCCCAAAGTGTCCCCAAAGTGTCCCCGCAGGTGATGGGGCACAAAGGGCAGGGTCAGAGGGTGACAGTGACGTTGTCCCCGTGTCCCCGGGGTGGCACTGACCCTGTCCCCGTGTCCCCGGGGTGGCACTGACGTTGTCCCCGTGTCCCCGGGGTGGCACTGACCGTGTCCCCGTGTCCCCAGGGTGGCACTGACCCTGTCCCCGTGTCCCCGGGGTGGCACTGACCCTGTCCCCGTGTCCCCAGGGTGGCACTGACCCTGTCCCCGTGTCCCCAGGGTGGCACTGACCGTGTCCCCGTGTCCCCGGGGTGGCACTGACCCTGTCCCCGTGTCCCCAGGGTGGCACTGACCCTGTCCCCGTGTCCCCAGGGTGGCACTGACCCTGTCCCCGTGTCCCCAGGGTGGCACCGACCCTGTCCCCGTGTCCCCGGGGTGGCACTGACCGTGTCCCCGTGTCCCCGGGGTGGCACTGACCGTGTCCCCGTGTCCCCGGGGTGGCACTGACCGTGTCCCCGTGTCCCCGGGGTGGCACTGACCCTGTCCCCGCGCTGTCCCCGCGCTGTCCCCGCAGGTGATGGGCCGCAAGGGGCCGGTGGCCGAGGCTCAGGGCGTGGAGGTGGCGCTGGCCCCCGAGGAGCTGGAGCTCGACCCCACGGCCATGACGCAGAAATACGAGGAGCACGTGCGGGAGCAGCAGGCGCAGGTGGAGAAGGAAGATTTCAGCGACATGGTGGCCGAGCACGCGGCCAAGCAGAAGGTGAGGGTGGCACTGGCCTGTCCCCTCCCCCTGTCCCCTCACTGTCCCCTCATTGTCCCCTCCCTGTCCCCTCACTGTCCCCTCATTGTCCCCTCCCTGTCCCCTCACTGTCCCCTCACTGTCCCCTCATTGTCCCCTCACTGTCCCCTCATTGTCCCCTCCTGTCCCCGCAGCAGAAGAAGCGGAAGGCGCAGCCCCAGGACGCTCGCGGGGGTGGCAAGAAGTACAAGGAGTTCAAGTTTTAGACGTCACCGCTGTCCCCTCGCTGTCCCCTCGCTGTCCCCTCGGTGGCTGCCGCCACCCCGGCCCTGGGGGATGTCACCCGGGCCCGGCTGTTGGGGACACCGTGGTGGCGCTGTCCCCGTCCTTGTCCCCATCCTGTCCCCGTTGTTTTGTAAATAAAAGGTGGCGTCTCCACCGCACGCTGCGGCTCTGCCTCGTGTCCCCCGGGTCCCCCTCCGTGTCCCCCGGGTCCCCCTCCGTGTCCCCAAGGTCCCCCCCCGTGTCCCCAGGGTCCCCCCCCGGGTCCCCCCCCTGTGTCCCCAGGGTCCCCCCCCTGTCCCCACCCCCCCCGGGGGGTCCCTGCCGGGGACATTGGGGACCCCCGAGCCGGGGCGGTGGGCGGGGCCTCCCGCGCTGTCACCCCCGTGACCTCCCGGTGACCCCGCAATGTCCCCCAAGGGGGCGTGGCCTCCTCGCCTCTCACCCAATCAGCGCCCGGAACCCCGCGCTGGGCGTGGCCTGGTCTGACAGAAGGGGCGTGGCCACGGTTCCGCAGCGGGGTGGGCGGTGACCAATCAGCGCCGCGCGTGGGCGGGGCCCCGGCGGGCGTTATCCAATCGGAGCCCGCGCTGCTGCGCGCCGGCCAATCAGGCGCGGGGGGCGTGTCCGGCGCGGCGGCGGCGATGGCGGAACGCGGCGCCCCCCGCGCCCCCCCCGGGCCCGGAGCCCCCCCGGGACCCCCCCCGGGACCCCCCGCGCCCCCCGCCGGGCCCGGAGCCCCCCCGGGACCCCCGCCCGGGCCGGTGCACATGAACCTGTTCGCCACATGGGAGGTGGATCGCAGCTCGCCCAGCTGCGTGCCCAGGTGAGGGGGGGGCGTGGGGACCCCCCCGAGACCCCCCGAGACCCCCCCGGGATCCTCCGGGACCCCCCTGGACCCCCTCAGGACCCCCAGACCCTCCCAAGATCCCCCCCAATCCATTTTGGGGAGGGGTCTGAGGCTTCCCCGGGGGTCCCTGAAGGGCTGGGGCCGTTTTTTTTTGGGGGTGGGGGGTCCCCATTGGCATCGAGGGGGGGTCAAACCCTTGGGCTGTGCCTTCCTTGGGGGGGTCCTGAGGGGCTTCAGCCCTTGGGGGAGGGATCTCTTTTTTTGGGGGGGGGTCTCTGGGGTAAGACCCCCCCTCCCCTGGCCCCCCCCAGGCTGTTCAGCCTCACCCTGCGGCGCCTCGTGCTGGTCCGGGAGGTCGCCAAAGACCTGGGCTCGGTGGTCATCGCGGTCAAGCTGCAGGTGGGGGGGGCTGGGGGGGTCCTGGGGGGTCCTGGGGGGGTCTCGGGAGTGTCTGGGAGGGTCCTGGGCGTGTATGGGGCTTCTGGGGGGGATTTGGGGGTGTCTGGGGGAATCTTGGGGGGTCCTCGAGGGGCTTGGGGGGGCCCTGGAGGGGTCTGGGGGTGTTGGGAGGGGTCTGAGGAGTCAGGGGGGGTCCTGGGAGGGGTCCTGGGGAGGCTCGGGGGGGTCCCCAAGGACCCTTCGGGGGGTCCCTGAGGTCTGGGGCTGCGGGGGTGCAAAGTCCCTTTGTTTTGGGGGGGGCCCTTTTGGGTGTGGGGATTTTGGGGGGGGGTCCCGACCCCACGCCCCCCCCCCCCTTTTCCCCCTCCCCCCAGGGCTCCAAGCGGATCCTTCGCTCCAATGAGATCCCGCTGCCCCCCGGGGGCCCCCCCGAGACCGAGCTGCAGCTCACCTTCTCCCTGCAGGTACTGGCGACCCCTCCCCATTTTGGGGACCCCCCCTCTGGGGCAGTGACACCCCCAAAATCCCCCCCCCCCTCAAAAAAAAAAACTCTCCCTGAAAAAAAAAAATAAACTCCTTCAAAGCTGTGACCCCCCCCCAGGACCCCCAAAAGTCGCTCCCCCGGCTCAAATCCCCCCCCCCAGGGGTCCGTGACCCCCCCCAGGGATTTATGACCCCCCCCCATGTCCAAGACCCCCCCAAACCCCCCCCCGACTTCCTCAGGTGTGACACGAACCTGCCCCAGGTGATGCTGTGACCCCCCTGGACCCCCAAATTCGCCCCCCCCGGGGTTCCGTGCCCCCCCCCCGGGGTTCCGTGACCCCCCCAGTCTCTCTGTGACCCCCCCGCCCCCTCCCCAGTACGGGCATTTCCTGAAGCGGGACACGAACCGGCTCCAGGTGATGCTGCAGCGCCGCAAACGCTCCAAGCACCGCCCGTTCCTGGGCTACAAAACCCTCGCCGTGGGGCTCATCAACATGGCCGAGGTGGGGAGGGGTCCCGGGGGGTCCTGGGGGGGTCCCGGGGGGGCCCCAGAGCTCGGGGAGGGGCTCGGGGGGCTGTGACTGAGGTGGAGAGAAGGGTAGGGGGGCGTTCGGGGGGGATTTGGGGGGGTCCCAGAAGGGTTTGAGGGGGTTTTGGGGAATCCTGGAGGGGTCCTGGGGGGGTCCCGAGGGGTTTTGGGGGGGTCTCGGGATGCTGGGGGGGTCCCAGAGTTCGGGGAGGGGCTCGGGGGGGAACCCTGGGGTCGGTGATTGAGGTGGAGAGAGGGGTAGGGGGGGATTTGGGGGGGTCTTGAGTGGTTTGGGGGGGGGGTCTCGGGGGATTTTGGGGGGTCCTGGAGGGTCTCTGGGTACCCCCCAGGTGCTGCAGTTGCCCAGCGAGGGGGGTCTGGGTGGGTTTGGGCGCCCCTGGGGGTCTCAGGGTTCCCTTGGGGGTCTCAGGGTTCCCTTGGGGGTCTCGGGGTGCCCCGGGGGGGTCTCAGGGTTCCCCTGGGGGGTCTCAGGGTGCCCTTGGGGGTCTCAGGGTGCCCCGTGGGGGTCTCAGGGTTCCCCTGGGGGTCTCAGGGTGCCCCGTGGGGGTCTCAGGGTGCCCCGGGGGGTCTCAGGGTGCCCCGTGGGGGTCTCAGGGTGCCCCTGGGGGTCTCAGGGCGCCCCCCACCCCCATCCCGCTGCCCCCCAGGTGCTGCAGTTGCCCAGCGAGGCCGGCCAGGCGCTGGTTCTGCACCGGGCCCTGACGGAGCCGCTGCCCGTGGCCGAGGTCGGGGTGGTCGCGCTCTCGAGCCAGCCCGTGGAGCCCGAGGGCAAAGCCAAGGGCGCGGGTGGGCACCCAGGGGGGCTGGGGGGCACCCAAAGGGGCTGGGGGGCACCCAAAGGGGCCGGGGGGGCACCCAAGGGGGCTGGGGGGGCACCCAAAGGGGCTGGGGGGGCACCCAGGGGGGCTGGGGGGCACCCAAGGGGGCTGGGGGGCACCCAAAGGGGCCGGGGGGGCACCCAAGGGGGCTGGGGGGCACCCAGGGGGGCTGGGTGGGCACCCAAAGGGGCTTCTGGGTGCTGGGGGAGGTCCTTGTGGGTGTCGATGGGGTTAAAATTGGGGTCTGGGGGGGCACCCAGGGGTGCTGGGGGGGGCTGGGGGGTTCTGGGTGCCGCCCCCCACCCATGGGTGTCCCCCCCCCATCATTCGTTCCCCCCCAAATTTTCCCTTCCCCTTTTTTTCTGCTTTTTTTTTCGGCTTCTCCCGTTGGGTTTTTTTGGGTTTTTTTGCCCCTCCCCTTTTTTTTTTGTGCCCCTCACCTTTGGGACCCCCCCCCCATTATTTGGGACCCCCCCATTATTTGGGACCCCCCCCCATTTTTTGGGGACCCCCCCAGACCGATCCCCGGACCTGGACCAGGACTCTGAGGAAGATGAGGAAAGTTTCTCCTCGGAGCCCGAGGGCAGCGATGACGCTCTGCCGGGCCAGGTGCGACCCCCCCCAAAATCCCGGACCCCCCCCCAAAATTCCGGCCCCCCCCCCCAAAATCCCGGCCCCCCCCACCCTCCCTGACCCCCCCCCGCCCCCCAGGACCTGTTCGATGAGGAGGAGGAGCTGCCCAAGGGGAAGAAGACGCGGAGGAAGAGCCCGGGGGGAGCCAGGGTGAGGGGGGGAGGGGTCCCAGGTGGGGGAGGGGTCGGGAGGGTCCCATGGGTGGGGGAGGGGCGATCTGGTGGGTGCTGGGGGGGGTCCCAGTGAGGTCTGAGGGGTCCCAGTGGGTGCTGGGAGGGGGGGAGGGGGGAGGGTCGCATGGGTGGGGGAGGGGTCCCGGTGGATTTGGGGGGTCCCGGGGGGTTTTTGGGGGTCCCGGGGGGTTTTTGGGGGTCCCGGGGGGGGGGTCCCGGGGGTCTCTGACCCCCCCCTCCCCCCCCAGCACCCCAACATCAAACAGAAATTTGTGGCGCTGCTGAAACGATTCCGGGTGTCCGAGGAGGTACCGGGGCCGGGGGGGATGGGGGGGGACAGGGGGGGACAGGGGTGTCCCCAGGGGGGTGACAGAGTGACCCAGGGTGATGTCAGGGGTGTCCCCGTGTCCCCAGGGTGTCCCCGTGTCCCCAGGGTGTCCCCAGGGTGTCCCCAGGGTGTTCCCAGGGTGTTCCCAGGGTGTCCCCAGGTGTCCCCAGGGTGTCCCGGGGTGTCCCCAGGGTGTCCCCAGGGTGTCCCGGGGTGTCCCCAGGTGTCCCCAGGGTGTCCCCGTGTCCCCAGGGTGTCCCCAGGGTGTCCCCAGGGTGTCCCAGGGTGTCCCCAGGGTGTCCCCAGGTGTCCCCAGGGTGTCCCCAGGGTGTCCCGGGGTGTCCCCAGGTGTCCCCAGGGTGTCCCCGTGTCCCCAGGGTGTCCCCAGGGTGTCCCCAGGGTGTCCCCAGGGTGTCCCCAGGTGTCCCCAGGGTGTCCCCAGGGTGTCCCCAGGTGTCCCCAGGGTGTCCCGGGGTGTCCCCAGGGTGTCCCCAGGGTGTCCCAGGGTGTCCCCAGGTGTCCCAGGGTGTCCCCGGGGTGTCCCCAGGGTGTCCCGGGGTGTCCCCAGGGTGTCCCCAGGGTGTCCCCGTGTCCCCAGGGTGTCCCGGGGTGTCCCCAGGGTGTCCCCAGGGTGTCCCCAGGGTGTCCCCGTGTCCCCAGGGTGTCCCCAGGGTGTCCCCAGGGTGTCCCCAGGTGTCCCCAGGGTGTCCCCAGGGTGTCCCCAGGGTGTCCCCGTGTCCCCAGGGTGTCCCCAGGGTGTCCCCAGGGTGTCCCCAGGGTGTCCCCAGGGTGTCCCCAGGTGTCCCCAGGGTGTCCCCAGGGTGTCCCCGGGGTGTCCCCAGGGTGTCCCAGGGTGTCCCAGGGTGTCCCCAGGGTGTCCCCGTGTCCCCAGGGTGTCCCCAGGTGTCCCCAGGGTGTCCCCAGGGTGTCCCCGTGTCCCCAGGGTGTCCCCAGGGTGTCCCCAGGGTGTCCCCAGGTGTCCCCAGGGTGTCCCAGGGTGTCCCCGTGTCCCCAGGGTGTCCCCAGGGTGTCCCCAGGGTGTCCCCGTGTCCCCAGGTGTCCCCAGGGTGTCCCCAGGGTGTCCCCAGGGTGTCCCCAGGGTGTCCCCAGGGTGTCCCCAGGGTGTCCCCAGGGTGTCCCCGTGTCCCCAGGGTGCCTTTGGCCTGGATCACGTGTCCCCGGCCGTGGCCGAGGATCTGGACGAACTTTACGATTCTCTGGAGATTTTCAACCCCAGCGACAGCGGGGCCGACCTGGACGACACCGACAGCGTCCTGAGCACCCCAAAACCCCGGCTCAGGTACGGGGGACCCCAAAATAACCCTGAGCACCCCAAAACCGCGCCTCAGGTACGGGGGGGACCCCAAAATAACCCTGAGCACCCCAAAACCGCGCCTCAGGTACGGGGGACCCCAAAACAGCCTGGGGACCCCAAAAATAACCCTGAGCACCCCAAAAATCCCCTGAGCACCCCAAAAATAACCCTGAGCACCCCAAAACCGCGCCTCAGGTACGGGGGACCCCAAAAACAGCCTGGGGACCCCAAAACCGCGCCTCAGGTACGGGGGGACCCCAAAAACAGCCTGGGGACCCCAAAAATCACACTGAGCACCCCAAAAAAACCCTGAGCACCCCAAAACCGCGCCTCAGGTACGGGGGGGACCCCTGGCACCTCCCCCAGGTCGCAGGGGTCACCCCCCCAGTGCCCCCCAGTGTCCCCCAGTGTCCCCCCAGTGTCCCCAGTGCCCCCCCAGTGCCCCCCAGTGTCCCCCAGTGTCCCCCCAGTGCCCCCCAGTGTCCCCCAGTGTCCCCCCAGTGTCCCCAGTGCCCCCCCAGTGTCCCCCAGTGTCCCCAGTGTCCCCTCCCATCCCCCCAGGCCGTTCTTTGAGGGTCTCTCCCAGTCGAGCTCCCAGACCGAGATGGGCAGCGAGAGCCCGGCCCCGGTGAGGGGGAACTGGGATGGACTGGGATGGACTGGGAGGGATTGGGAGGGGATTGGGGGGGACTGGGAGGGACTGGGGGGGGATTGGGGAGGACTGGGAGGGGATTGGGGGGGACTGGGAGGGGATTGGGGGGGACTGGGAGGGGGCTGGGGGGGACTGGGAGGGGACTGGGAGGGATTGGGGGGGACTGGGGGGGGGACTGGGGGGGTCACTGGGAGCACTGGGGGGTCACTGGGGGTTTTTGGGGGGTCACTGGGAGCACGGGGGGGTCACTGGGAGCACTGGGGGGTCACTGGGGTTTTTGGGGGGTCACTGGGGGTTTTGGGGGGTCTCTCTCAGCCATTTTTGGGGTCTCTCCCCTCCCCCCCCAGGCAGAGCCGGGGCCCCGCAGCCGCAGAGCCCCCGAGGAGGGGCCGGACCCCGAGGGGCAGGTGAGACCCCCCCCCCAAAAACTGCCCCAAAAACCCCAAAAACTGCCCCAAAAACCCCAAAAACCCCAAAAACTGCCCCAAAAACTGCCCCAAAAACCCCAAAAACTGCCCCAAAAACCCCAAAAACTGCCCCAAAAACCCCAAAAACCCCAAAACTGCCCCAAAAACTGCCCCAAAAACCCCAAAACTGCCCCAAAAACTGCCCCAAAAACCCCAAAAACTGCCCCAAAACTGCCCCAAAAACCCCAAAACTGCCCCAAAAACCCCAAAAACTGCCCCAAAAACTGCCCCAAAAACCCCAAAACTGCCCCAAAAACTGCCCCAAAAACCCCAAAAACTGCCCCAAAACTGCCCCAAAAACCCCAAAACTGCCCCAAAAACCCCAAAAACTGCCCCAAAAACTGCCCCAAAAACCCCAAAACTGCCCCAAAAACCCCAAAAACTGCCCCAAAAACCCCAAAAACTGCCCCAAAACTGCCCCCAAAAACCCCAAAACTGCCCCAAAAACCCCAAAAACTGCCCCAAAAACTGCCCCAAAAACCCCAAAACTGCCCCAAAAACCCCAAAAACTGCCCCAAAAACCCCAAAACAGACCCCAAACCCCCCCCCTTTCCCCCCCAGGACCCCCGGGGGGACCCCGAGCCCCCGGCAGAGCCCGGGGGGGGCCCCGAGAAGTTGAGGACCCCCCTGAAGGGGAGCAGGGGGGAGGCGGCGTCACCGCGGTGAGAAACCCCCCCCCCCCAAAATGTGGGGTCACCCCAAAATCGGGGGGACCTGGGGGAGGGGGGGGGATTTTGGGGTCCCTGGGGGGGGATTTTGGGGTCCCTGGGGGGATTTTGGCGTCCCGGGGGGGGATTTTGGGGTCCCTGGGGGGGATTTTGGCGTCCCGTGGGGGGATTTTGGGGTCCCTGGGGGGGATTTTTGGGGTCCCTGGGGGGGATTTTGGGGTCCCTGGGGGGATTTTGGGGTCCCCTGAGGGGGATTTGGGGTCCCTGGGGGGGATTTTTGGGATCCCTGGGGGGGATTTTTGGGGTCCCTGGGGGGGAATTTTGGAGTCTCTGGGGGGGAATTTTGGGGTCTCTGGGGGGGAATTTTGGGGTCCCTGGGGGGATTGTTGGGGTCCCCAAGGGAGGGGATTTGGGGGGTGTGGGTTTGGAGATTTTGGGGTCCCCGGGGTTTTTTTTTGGGGGGTCTTGGGGGGGAATTTTGGGATCCTGGGAGGGGAAGTTTGGGGTCCTGGGGATGTTTTGGGGTTCCCGGGGATGTTTTGGGGTTCCCGGGGATGTTTTGGGGTCCTGGGGATGTTTTGGGGTCCCTGGTGGATATTTTGGGGTCCCTGGCGGATGTTTTGGGGTCCCCTGGCAGTTTGTGGCAGCTCTGTCACCCCCCAGGCCCGAGGCCGGGCCCCCCCCGGGCCGGGGGCGCAGGGGGACCCCCCTGAGGGAGCGGGGGCCGCCCCGGGGGGGCCCCGGAGAGCGGAGCCCGGAGGGAGAGAAACCCCCCGAGGGACCCCCGGGACAGGTGGGGACAGTGGGGGAGGGGCGCGGGGGGGGGGAGGGGCACCTGGGGACCGCGGTGACACCCGGATGTCACTGTTGGGGGAGGGGGGTTGGGCAAAGCTCGGAGCCCACCCGGGGGCTCCCCTCCCCCCCTCCCCAAATCGGGGGTTTCGGGGGTGTCCCCGCACTCGGGGGGTCCCCGCGGTGTCGCCCCTCCCCCCATGCCGCCCCTCCCCCCCCCAGGGACCCCGGCGCGCGCTCTGGGAGCAGCTGGGGGGGGCGCTGGGCCCCGAGCCGGGCATCCCCGAGAGCGTCACCCTGGTGAGCGCCGCGGAGTGGCAGGGACAGGTGAGGGCACCCCAAAACACGGGGGGGACCCCAAAAAATGGGGGGGGGGACCCCAAAACACGGGGGGGACCCCAAAACACGGGGGGACCCCAAAACACGGGGGGGGACCCCAAAACACGGGGGGGACCCCAAAACACGGGGGGGGACCCCAAAACACGGGGGGGACCCCAAAAACTGGGGGGGACCCCTAAACACGGGGGGGAGCCCAAAACACGGGGGGGACCCCAGAACACGGGGGGGGACCCCAAAACACGGGGGGGACCCCAAAACACGGGGGGGACCCCAAAACACGGGGGGGACCCCAGAACACGGGGGGGGACCCCAAAACACGGGGGGGACCCCAAAAAATGGGGGGGCCACAGAACACGGGGGGGCACCAAAATATGGGGGAGGGGCACCGACAACCAAAATCTGGGACCCGAAATGAGGGGGGGGAGGAGCAACTAAAATGATGGGGGAGGGGCACCCCAAAGGTAAAGGGGGGCATCCAAACTGTGGGGGGAGGGGAAGCTGAAATAAGGGGGGAGGGGGACACCCGAAATCCAGGGGGGAGGGGCGCCCAAAAATGGGAGGGAGGGGGGGAGGGGAGGCCCAAAATTATGGGGGGAGGGGGGGCACCCGGAAATGGGGGTGGGGGTGGGGGAATCCCCAAAATTGGGGGGAGGGGCGCCTTTGGGGGGGCTCGGCACCCATGGGGGGGGTCTCTGACCCCTCCCCCCCGCCCCTCCCCCCAGTGGGTGTCCGAGCTCCTGCTGGCCCAGGGGGTGCCCGTGGTGGCCACGGTGGGGGGAGGGGAGCTGCAGGTCGCCCTCGGGGCCATCCTGACCCGGATCCAGCGGCTGTGAGTGACCGGCGACCCCTCCCCCAAAATCTGAGACCCCTCCCCCAAATCTGAGACCCCTCCCCCAAATCTGAGACCCCTCCCCCCAAATCTGAGACCCCTCCCCCAAATCTGAGACCCCTCCCCAAAATCTAAGACCCCTCCCCAAATCCCCCCCCAGGGGACCCTCCCGAATCCCCCCCCACCCCAAAATTTGTGAATTTTGGGACCCTCCCCCTCCCAAATCTGAGACCCCTCCCCCAAATCCCCCCGGACCCCCCAAAAAAAACCCCAAATTTGGGATCAACTGAAAGTCTGGGGACCCCTCCCCAAAATCTGGAGATGACCCCAAAAGTCCCCGAGATTTGGGAACTTGGAACCCCCCCCCTCACCTGTCCCCTACCTGTGACCCCCCCTCACCTGTCCCCTACCTGTGACCCCCCCCACCTGTCCCTTACCTGTGACCCCCTCACCTGTCCCTTACCTGTGACCCCCTCACCTGTCCCTTACCTGTGACCCCCCCTCACCTGTCCCCTACCTGTGACCCCCCTCACCTGTCCCTTACCTGTGACCCCCCCTCACCTGTCCCCTACCTGTGACCCCCCCTCACCTGTCCCTTACCTGTGACCCCCCCTCACCTGTCCCTTACCTGTGACCCCCCCCCACCTGTCCCTTACCTGTGACCCCCCTCACCTGTCCCTTACCTGTGACCCCCCTCACCTGTCCCTTACCTGTGACCCCCCTCACCTGTCCCTTACCTGTGACCCCCCTCACCTGTCCCTTACCTGTGACCCCCCTCACCTGTCCCTTACCTGTGACCCCCCTCACCTGTCCCTTACCTGTGACCCCCCCTCACCTGTCCCTTACCTGTGACCCCCCTCACCTGTCCCTTACCTGTGACCCCCCCTCACCTGTCCCTTACCTGTGACCCCCCCTCACCTGTCCCTTACCTGTGACCCCCCTCACCTGTCCCTTACCTGTGACCCCCCTCACCTGTCCCTTACCTGTGACCCCCCCTTCACCTGTCCCATTTGTCTCACCTGTGTCTCACCTGTCCGTGTCTCACCTGTCCGTGTCTCACCTGTCCCACCTGTCCCCGCAGGTGTCACTGCTCGGCGCTGCCCCCCCGGGTGCTGAAGGTCGTGGCCGTGGGGGGGGCCGGGTACCACGGGAGCCTCCTCAGAGCCTTCGTGCGGCACCTGGGCACACCTGGGGCACACCTGGGCCCCCGTGGGCCCGACTGGCTCGGCCTCCTGCGCTTCCTCATCGTCCCCCTGGGTACCTGGGCACACCTGGGAACACACCTGGGCACACCTGGAGACACATCTGGGAACACCTGGAGGGCATAGGGGGCACACCTGGGAACACCTGGGGGTGTGGGAGACACAGCTGGGCACAACTGTAGGGCATGGGGGATACCTGGGCACACCTGGGAACACCTGGAGGGCATAGGGGACACACCTGGGCACAGTTTGGGGGCATGGAGGGCACCTGAGGGGCACGAGGGACACACCTGGGAGATGCCTGGGCACACCTGGGGGGGTATCTGGGCACACCTGGGCACACCTGGGGGGTATCTGAGCACACCTGGGGGGTGTCTGGGCACACCTGGGGGGTATCTGAGCACACCTGGGCACACCTGGGGGGTATCTGGGCACACCTGGGCACACCTGGGGGATATCTAGGCACACCTGGGCACACCTGGGGGGTATCTGAGCACACCTGGGGGGTGTCTGGGCACACCTGGGGGGTATCTGAGCACACCTGGGGGGTGTCTGAGCACACCTGGGGGGTATCTGGGCACACCTGGGCACACCTGGGGGGTATCTGGGCACACCTGGGGGGTATCTGGGCACACCTGGGCACACCTGGGGGATATCTGGGCACACCTGGGCACACCTGGGGGGTATCTGGGCACACCTGGGCACACCTGGGGGGTATCTGAGCACACCTGGGGGATATCTGGCCACACCTGGGGGGTATCTGGGCACACCTGGGCACACCTGGGCGCTGTCCCCAGGTCCCCACCCCCTGGCCCAGCACCTGGGCACCCTCGATGGTCGCTACGGCGCCGCCTTCCTGGACCCCCCCTGGCGGGAACTGTTCGGGCGCAGCGAGGCCCCCCCGACAGGTACGGGGGGAGGGGACACCTGGGTCCCCTGTGTGTCACCTGAGCGTCACCTGAGCGTCACCTGTACATCATCTGTGTCCCCTGTGTGTCACCTGAGCGTCACCTGAGTGTCACCTGTTCGTCATCTGTGTCCCCTGAGTGTCTCCTGGGTCACCTCCTGTCCTCCCTGCTGTCCCCGGGGTGTCCCAGGGGTGTCCCCGGGTTTTGGGGTGTCCCCGGTTTTGGGGTGTCCCCGGTTTTGGGGTGTCCCCGGGTTTTGGGGTGTCCCCGGGTTTTGGGGTGTCCCCGGTTTTGGGGTGTCCCCGGGTTTGGGGTGTCACTGTCGTGTCCCCCCAGAGCCGTTCAGTGTCGCCGGCCGCATTCTCGGTTTCGTGGCCGGGGCCGCGGTGACGCTGCCGCTGCCGGTGGCCGAAGCCATGCTGACGGGCCGGGACAGATTGTGAGGGGACAGGGGGACAGGGGGGGACAGGGGGACATTGGGGACACCTGGGGGGACAGGGGGGACATTGGGGGGACAATGAGGGGACAGGGGGGACAGGGGGACAATGAGGGGACAGGGGGGACATTGGGGGGACATTGGGGGGGACATTGGGGGGACAGGGGGGGACAGGGGGGGACATGGGGGGACATTGGGGGGGACAGGGGGGACAGGGGGACATTGGGGGGGACATTGGGGGGACAGGGGGGACATTGGGGGGACAGGGGGAACAGGGGGGACATTGGGGGGACAGGGGGGACATTGGGGGGACAGGGGGAACAGGGGGGGACATTGGGGGGACAGGGGGGGACATTGGGGGGACAGGGGGAACAGGGGGGGACAGGGGGGACAGGGGGACATTGGGGGGGACAGGGGGGGACAGGGGGGACAGGGAGGGACAGGGGGGACAGGGAGGGACAGGGGGGGACATTGGGGGGACGGGGGGATATTGGGGGGACAGTGAGGGGGACAGGGGGACAATGAGGGGGGGACAGGGGGGGATAGGGGGGGACAGGGGGGACAGGGGGACAATGAGGGGGGGACAGGGGGACAGGGGGACAGTGGGGGGACACCCAGGGGACACTGGGATCACTGGGGACATTCGGGACATTTCGGACAGGGGGGACATCGAGGGGACATTTGGGGGACGTTGGGGACAGGGAGGGCCATGGGGGGGGGAGGGGTGGGGCGGGCGGGGGCTCCTGGGGACCGGGGACCCCTGAGGTCCCCGAGTGTCCCCAACTGTCGCCGAGTGTCGCCGATTGTCCCCAGCCCCGACGAGGACTCGTGCCAGAAGTTCGTGCCCTTCGTGGGGGTGAGAGGGGGAGGGGACACGGGGGGGGAGGGGACACGGGGGGGGAGGGGACACGGTGACACCCAGGGACTTTGGGTGGGGGTGGGGTCCCCAAGGGTTGGGGTGTCCCCAAGGTGTGTGCCCCCCCCCCTCCCCCCCCAGGTGGTGAAGGTGGGCCTGGCCGAGGACCCTCCCCCCGCTCCGGGTGAGTTTTGTGTCCCCCCCCCCTCCCCTCCCCCAAAGTCCCCCTTTGTCACCTGGGGGTGTCCCCTCCCCCCCTCCCCCCTCCCCTCACTGTCCCCTCCCCCCCAGGTGACGGTGACACCGAGGGGACCCCCCCGGGCCTCGCTGTCCCCTCCACGTCCCCCCCCGCGGGGGGAGGGGCCGGGGGTCCCCGCGAGGCCGCGACCCCCCCCGCGTCCCCGTCCATGGCCGGGGGGACCCCCGGGTGAGACCCCCGGGACTGGGGGGGAGGGGGGCGCACCCATGGGGGGGGGGGGCACCCAGGGACCTCGATTTGGGGTGGGGGGGGGAGGGGTCCCTGGGTGTTTTGGGGGGGGGGGAATTTTGAGGGGGGGGGGGGGTCTCCGGATTTTTTGGGGGGTGCCCCAAGGGGGTCCTTGGGTGATTTTGGGGAGGGGTCTCTCGGTTTGGGGGGTGCCTCTGGTTCCTGGGGGGGTTTTTGGTTTTGGGGGGGTCCCCGGGGGGCCGGGGGGGGGGGGGGGGGGGGGGGGGGGGGGGGTCCCTGGTTGGTTTTGGGGGGGGGTCTGTGACTTTGGGGGGGGTCTCTGGGTGATTTTGGGGAGGGGTCTCTGATTCTGGGGGTCCCCCCAGGGCGGCGGGGGAGGCGCTGGGGCTGCAGGTGGATTATTGGGGCGGGGGTCCCAAGGGCAGCCTCAGGGGCACCTTCCGCTCCATGTTGGTGACGCGGCTGCCGCCCCCCGGCGACCCCCCCGGGCCCACCCTGGCCATGACCCTCGTGAGCCGCGAGAAGAACAAGAAGGGTGAGGGGGGGAGGGGGGGACCCCGAATTGGGGAGGGGGGATCGGGAATTGGGGAGGGGGAAACGGAATTTGGGGGGGGGTGGAAATGGAATTTGGGTGGGGGCAGCCAGGGGTGGGGGAGTTTGGGGTGAATTTGGGGGGAATTTGGGGGGAATTTGGGAGAATTTGGGGGAATTTGGGGTAAATTTGGGGGGAATTTGGGGGAATTTGGGAGGAATTTGGGGTAAATTTGGGAGAATTTGGGGGGAATTTTGGGTGAATTTTATCGGTTTTTGGGCTGGTTCGGGGCTGGATTTTGGGGCTGTTTTGGGGCGAGTTCGGGATATTTTGGGATCGGTTTGGGGATATTTCTGGGCCGGGTTCGAGCGGGTTTTGGGGTGAATTTGGGATATTTTGGGGCTGTTTTTGGGGGTGAATTTGGGATATTTTGGGGCTGTTTTTTGGGGTGAATTTGGGATATTTTGGGGCTGTTTTGGGGGTGAATTTGGGATATTTCGGGGCTGTTTTTTGGGGTGAATTTGGGATATTTCGGGGCTGTTTTTTGGGGTGAATTTGGGATATTTCGGGGCTGTTTTTTGGGATATTTTGGGGCTGTTTTTTGGGGTGAATTTGGGATATTTCGGGGCTGTTTTTGGGGTGAATTTGGGATATTTCGGGGCTGTTTTTTGGGGTGAATTTGGGATATTTCGGGGCTGTTTTTGGGATGTTTTCGGGCGGGTTTTGAGCCGTTTTTGGGGCCCATCCCCTCCCCCAGTGCCCGCCCTGTTCAAGCGGCCCCGGGACCCCGATCGGAGCCGGGGGGTCGAGGGGATCACGAGGCTGATCTGCGCCCCCCGCCCCCCCCCCGCGCTGCTGAGCGGTGCGTGGGGGAGGGGCAGGGAAAGGTTTGGGGGGGGGGGGGAGGGGAGCACCCATGGGTGCGGGAATTTCGGGGGGGATCCCCAACATTTGGGTGGGGAGGGGAGTTTTGAAAGGGGGAGGGGGGAGCACCCAAGGGTGGGGGGAGGGGAAAGTTTGGGAGGCTGGGGGAGGGGGGAGCACCCATGGGTGGGAGGATTTTTGGGGGAGGGGTCCCCAAAATTGGGGTGGTTTTGAAGTGGGTGGGGGTCACCCATGGGTGGGGGAGGGGTTCCCCTCCCCCCTCCCCTCCCCCCTCGTTCCCCGTTTACGGGGGTGGGGGCGGGGCGGGGATTTCGGGGCTGGTTTTGGGGTACCGGGGGGGCACCCATGGGTGTCACCCCGCCCCTCCCCCCCCGCAGTGACCGTGGATGGCACCCAATGGGACGACATCAAATTCTTCCAGCTGGCGGCGCAGTGGCCGTCCCACGTCAAACATTTTCCCGTCGGCCTTTTCGGGGGGGCCAAAGTGCCCTGACCCCCCCCCGGGGGGCGACCCCGACCCCCACCCATCCCCCACCCATCCCCCACCCATCCCCCATGGCTTCTGCAGCGTCCTTGTGCCGCCCCTCCCCCCACCACCCCCAAAAAAAAAAAAAAAAAGTGCCACCAACCCCCCCCCCCAAAGTGCCACCAACCCCTCCCCCCCAAAGTGCCACCAACCCCCCCCCAAAGTGCCACCAACCCCGCCCCTCCCCCCCCCAAAGCGCCTCTGGTTCCCACGCCCCTCCCCCACTCTCCCCCAGTGCCAAAATCGGGGGTTTTTTTTTGAGGGGGGGGTCTCAGCCCCTCCCCCACCCCGTCCTGGTGCCAAAAGGGGGGGGAGGGGAGCAGAACCCACCCCCCCCCCATCCCCCGACCCCTCCCCCCCACCCCCAGCTTGGGCTCGGAGCCCCTCCCCCACCCCGGGGCGCGCGCGCGTGGCGGGGGGGGGGGAGGGGCAGCGCGGGGGGGTCTCAATAAAGGCTCCGAGAGCCGCGAGCGCCTGGTGACAGCGCCCCTCCCCCACCCGGGGGGTCCTGAGCCCCTCCCCCACCCTGGGGGTCCTGAGCCCCTCCCCCACCCGGGGGGTCCTGAGCCCCTCCCCCACCCGGGGGGTGTCCTGAGCCCCTCCCCCACCCGGGGGGTCCTGAGCCCCTCCCCCACCCCGGGCTGTCCCCACGCGCGCGTTGGGGGAGGGGGGAGGGGGAGGGGGCTCGACGTCACCGCGGTGCCACCGGGGCCACCCCCGGGACCCCTCGGTCACCCCGGGGGGGGGGCGGGGCTGGGGGACAGGGGGGGTGACACGGGGGGTGACACAGACATTGGGGGAGGGGTCCCGCGGGGCTCGGACACTCCCGGGGTCTCACCTGGTGCCACCCCCGGGCTCAGGGTCCCCAAATCCCCGCGGGGACCTCACGGGTGTCACACCTGTCCCCCCACAGCGGGGCACGGCCACACTCGGGTGACACACACAGGTGTGCCAGGTGTGCCAGGTGACACACAGGTGTGCCAGTGTCACTCAGGTGTCACTCAGGTGTGTCAGTGTCACTCAGGTGTCACTCAGGTGTCACTCAGGTGTCACTCAGGTGTGTCGGTGTCACACAGGTGTCACTCAGGTGTCACTCAGGTGTCACTCAGGTGTCACTCAGGTGTGTCGCTGTCACTCAGGTGTCACTCAGGTGTCACTCAGGTGTCACTCAGGTGTGTCAGGTGTCACTCAGGTGTCTCAGGTGTCACTCAGGTGTCACTCAGGTGTGTCAGTGTCACTCAGGTGTCTCAGGTGTCACTCAGGTGTGTCGGTGTCACTCAGGTGTCACTCAGGTGTCACTCAGGTGTCACTCAGGTGTCACTCAGGTGTGTCGCTGTCACTCGGGTACCGCACAGACGTCACCTGCCCTAAGGCCCCGCCCCACCCACGTGCCGCTCCCAAGCCCCTCCCCCTCCCCGGCCCCGCCTCCAGCCCCTCCCCCCTCAGTCCCCTCCCCCTCCGGGCCCCTCCCCCCGGCCATGGCGCGCGCCTCCCGCCGTTCCCGGTAGCGTTTTTCGGCTTCTCCCCCCCCCGCCCCCTCCCCCCCCTCCCCGTTTTTTTTTTTCCTCCATGTCTCCCCCCTCCCCCGCCATGGCCGGACCTCGGGGCTGAGCCCCCCCCGCCCCCTCCCCCCCCTCCATCCCCTCCCCCACCCCCAGGAGCCCCCCCCGCGCCCCTCCCCCCCCCCCATCATGGCGTTCACCTTCGCCGCCTTCTGTTACATGCTGACCCTCGTGCTCTGCGCCTCCCTCATCTTCTTCGTCATCTGGCACGTGAGTGGCGCCGGGGGGGGCGGGGGGGACCCCCAAAATTTTTTTTTGGGGGGGGGGGGTCCTCGGGGACACGCGGGAATCGCCCCCAAATCCCCCCCAAAAAAAAACCCCCAAGACGGGGCGGGTGGGGGGTGGGGGGAGGGGAATGGAAATTTGGGGGGGGGGGGGGGTGACACCTGAACCCCCCCCCCCGGGGAAATGGGGGAGGGGGGGAACCTCAAAATTCGGGGAGATTCCCCCCAAAAAAAAACGGGGGGAGGGGGAGAATTTGGGGAGAATTTGGGGAGAATTTGGGGAGGGGGCGTTGCCAGGCCACGATTTTGGGGGGGTGGTCGCAAAGATTCGGGGCGCTCAGGAGGGGGAGGGGAGCGTTACCGGGCAACAGCGGGGGCGTGGTTACCATGGCAACGATGGGGGAGGGGAGGGAGGAATTTGGGGGGACCCCGGGGGGGGGTTTGGGGGGTTTTTTGGGGGGTTTTGGGGGATTTTGGGGCTCCCCCATCGCCGTTGCCAAGGCCGTTGCTAAGCGGCGGCGTTGCCATGGCAACAGATGCAGCCGCTCCGCTCGCGCCTTTTGGGGGGTTCGGGATCCCGGGGGGGGCCCGGGGGGGGTTGGGGGGGGTCTGGGGGCTCTCCCTGCCCCTCCCCCCCCCCCCGGGAACCCCAAATTTTGGGGAGATCTGGGGGGGCTTTGGGGGGTCTGGGGGAGTTTTTGGGGTCTGGGGGGATTTTGGGGAGGTTTTGGGGGGTCTGGGGGGATTTTGGGGGGATTTTGGGGGGATTTTGGGGGGGCTGGGTTTGGCTCCCTCCCCTCCCCCACCCGGGTTTGGGGGTCCCGGGGGTTTTTTTTGGGGGGAGGGTCTTGGGGAGGTTTTGGGGTCCCTTCCCCCTCCCCCACCTCGCTGTGGAGCAGCTTTTGGGGAGGGGGAGGGGGGGCGGTTTGTCCTCAGGAGCCCCCCCAGAGATCCAGACCCCCCCTGAGACCCCTCCCCAAATTTCCCCTCCCCCCCCCCCAGATCATCGCCTTTGACGAGCTCCGCACGGATTTCAAGAACCCGATCGACCAGGGCAACCCCGCGCGGGCGGTGAGAGACCCCCGGGACCCCCCCAAAACACCCCGGGACCCCCCCAAAATACCCCGGGACCCCCCCAAAAACACCCCGGGACCCCCCAAAATACACCGAGACCCCCCAAAATACCCGAGACCCCCCCAAAATACACCGGGACCCCCCCAAAATACCCCCGAGACCCCCGGGACCCCCCCAAAATACCCGGGACCCCCCAAAATACCCCGGGACCCCCCCAAAAACACCCCCGAGACCCCCCCCAAAACACCCGCGACCCCCGGGACCCTCCACAAATACCCCGGGACCCCCTCCAGGGACGCCCCAAACCCTCCCGGGACCCCCGAGAACCCCCCAGGGACCGCCCCCCAATTTCTACTGGAACCCCCAGATCTCCAAGACCCTTCAGGACCCCCCAAAAACCTCCCCAGGGACCCCTCCCCCACCCATGAAACCCCCCCCCCGCCCGGGACCCCCCAAATTCCCCGCTGGGGGTGGGGGAGGGAGGGGCAGCTGTCGAGGTGGGGGAGGGGCAGATCGGGGGGGGGTTTCTGGGTCGCGGGGGGGGGAGGGGGGGAGGAATCGAGGTCGGGTTCTATTTTTAGCCCCCCCAAAACCGGGACGGGTCCGGCCCCTCCCCCCCCCCCCCCGACCCCATTCCTGCTCCCCCTCCCCCAAAAAACACCTCGGGGGGGGGGAGGGGCACTCAAACCCCCCCCCCGACTCAACGAGAGACCCCGGGGGGGGTTGGGGACCCCTCCCAGATTTTGGGGACCCCCAAGAACCCCCCAATTTTTCCCCCCCCAAAGCGCGAACGGTTGAAAAACATCGAGAGGATTTGCTGCCTCCTGCGCAAGGTGGGGACCCCAAAAAAACCCCTGGGGACCCCCCCCAAAAAAAAAAATAACCTGAGACCCCCCCCAAAAATGACCCCTGTCCAAAACTGACCCCTCCCCGAATTAAACCCCCCCCAAAATCCCCCCCTCGAGGTCCCCAAAATTCCTTTTTTAATTTGGAAATCCCCGAACTCTCCTGGGCGCCCCCAAATTTTCCCCAAAATCTCTTCAAGGATTTTTTATTCTCCACCCCCCCCTCGCCCCCAGACCCCAAAAATCGTCTCAGAGTTCTCCCAACCCCCCCAAAAAAATCCCAACCCCCCCAAAGTGTTTTATTTCTGCTCAATCCCCCCAAAACTCCTCAAAACTCCCCCCAAAAAAATCCAAAAAACCCCAAAAATTCCTCAAAACTCCCCCCAAAAAACCCCAAATCGACTCAAACTCTGCCCAACCCCCCCCCCAAAATTTCCACCCCCCCCAAAACTTCCCGAAAAGCCCCAAAATCTCCTGAAATCCCCCCAGAACTTCCCTTCCAAAACCTCGGGGTGGCCCCTGGGGACAATGAATGACCCTGGGGACACTGAGGTGACAGTGACGTCATCTTGGGGCCATTGGGGTGACAGTGACGTCATCCGGGGACACTGAGGTGACAGTGACGTCATCCTGGGGACCATGGGGGTGACCCCTGGGGACCCTGAGGTGGCCCTGGGGACATTGGGGTGACCCCTGGGGACCCTGAGGTGGCCCCTGGTGACATTGGGGTGACCCCTGGGGGCATTGGGGTGACCCTTGGGGACCCTGAGGTGACATGACGTCATCCTGGTGACATTGGGGTGACCCTTGGGGACCCTGAGGTGACCCCTGGGGACATTGGGGTGACCCTTGGGGACATTGGGGTGACCCTGGGGACCCTGAGGTGACCCCTGGGGACCCTGAGGTGACCCCTGGGGACATTGGGGTGACCCTGGGGACATTGGGGTGACCCCTGGGGACATTGGGGTGACCCTTGGGGACCCTGAGGTGACCCTTGGGGACATTGGGGTGACCCTTGGGGACATTGGGGTGACCCCTGGGGACATTGGGGTGACCCTTGGGGACCCTGAGGTGACCCTTGGTGACATTGGGGTGACCCCTGGTGACATTGGGGTGACCCTGGGGACCCTGAGGTGGCCCCTGGGGACATTGGGGTGACCCTTGGGGACATTGGGGTGACCCTGGTGACATTGGGGTGACCCTTGGGGACATTGGGGTGTCCCTGGTGACATTGGGGTGACCCTGGGGACATTGGGGTGACCCCTGGGGACCCTGAGGTGACCCCTGGTGACATTGGGGTGACCCTGGTGACATTGGGGTGACCCTTGGGGACATTGGGGTGACCCTTGGGGACATTGGGGTGACCCTGGGGACCCTGAGGTGGCCCCTGGTGACATTGGGGTGACCCTGGTGACATTGGGGTGACCCTTGGGGACATTGGGGTGACCCTTGGGGACCCTGAGGTGACCCTTGGGGACATTGGGGTGACCCTGGTGACATTGGGGTGACCCTTGGGGACATTGGGGTGACCCTTGGGGACATTGGGGTGACCCTGGGGACACTGAGGTGACCCTTGGTGACATTGGGGTGACCCTTGGGGACATTGGGGTGACCCTGGGGACCCTGAGGTGACCCTTGGTGACAATGAGGTGACCCTTGGGGACATTGGGGTGACCCCTGGGGACCCTGAGGTGACCCCTGCTGACATTGGGGTGACCCTTGGGGACATTGGGGTCACCCTGGTGACATTGGGGTGACCCTGGTGACATCGGGGTGACCCTGGGGACCCTGAGGTGACCCTTGGGGACATTGGGGTGACCCTGGGGACATTGGGGTGTCCCTGGTGACATTGGGGTGACCCTGGTGACATTGGGGTGACCCCTGGTGACATTGGGGTGACCCCTGGGGACATCGGGGTGACCCTGGTGACACCGAGGTGTCCCTGGGGCCCGTGCGGTGACCGCGCTGTCGCCCCCAGCTGGTGGTACCCGAGTATTGCATCCACGGCCTCTTCTGCCTCATGTTCCTGTGCGCGGCCGAGTGGGTGACGCTGGGGCTGAACCTGCCCCTGCTGCTCTATCACCTGTGGAGGTACCTGGGGACGGGGGGGGACACGGGGGGGGACACGGGGGGGGACACGGGGGGCTCTGACCCTGCCCCTGCTGCTCTATCACCTGTGGAGGTACCTGGGGACAGGGGGGGGGACACGGGGGGGTCCCCAAGGGGCTGAACCTGCCCCTGTTTTATCACCTGTGGAGGTACCTGGGCATGGGGGGGGCACGGGGGGTCGTGGGACGTCCCCAGTGTGTCCCCAGGGTGTCCCCAGGGTGTCCCCAGGGTGTCCCAACATCCCCCCATAACCCCCAGGGTGTCCCCTCACTGTCCCCAGTGTCCCCCCAATGTCCCCCCAATGTCCCCCCAGGTGTCCCCAATGTCCCCCCCCGTCCCCAGGTGTCCCCCCAGGTGTCCCCCAGGTGTCCCCATGTCCCCCCAATGTCCCCCCGGGTGTCCCCAATGTCCCCCCAATGTCCCCCAGGTGTCCCCAATGTCCCCCCAATGTCCCCCAGGTGTCCCCAATGTCCCCCCAATGTCCCCCAGGTGTCCCCAATGTCCCCCCAATGTCCCCCAGGTGTCCCCCATGTCCCCCCAATGTCCCCCGGGTGTCCCCCATGTCCCCCCAATGTCCCCGGGTGTCCCCAGGTATTTCCACCGCCCGGCCGACGGCTCCGAGGGTCTGTTTGACGCCGTGTCCATCATGGACGCCGATATCCTGGGCTACTGCCAGAAGGAGGCGTGGTGCAAACTCGCCTTTTACCTGCTCTCCTTCTTCTACTACCTGTACAGGTGGGGCTGGGGGCACTGGGGGGCACTGGGGGGCACTGGGGGGGACTGGGGGGGAGTGGGAGGGGACTGGGAGGGGAGTGGGGGGGAGTGGGGGGGACTGGGAGGGGATTGGGAGGGGATTGGGGGGGACTGGGAGGGGAGTGGTGAGCACTGGGATGAACTGGGAGGAGATTTGGGGACATTGGGAGGGACCGGGAGGGACCAGGGGAGCACTGGGATGGACTGGGGTGGACTGGGAGGGCACTGGGAAGGTGTTTGGGGGCGCTGGGAGGGACTGGGAGGATTTTGGGGGTACTGGGAAGGTGCTCGGAGACTCTCAAAGGGGACTGGGAGAAACTGGGCAGGGACTGGGAGGAGACTGGGAGACACTGGGCTGAACTGGGCAGGGACTGGGGGGCCACTGGGATGAACTGGGGGGGCACTGGGTGGAGGGGGGAGCACTGGGCTGAACTGGGGGGGCACTGGGCTGAACTGGGCAGGGACGGGGGGGCACTGGGATGAACTGGGGGGGCACTGGGGGGCACTGGGATGAACTGAGCAGGGACTGGGGGGGCACTGGGATGAACTGGGGGGGCACTGGGAGGAGGGGGGAGGCACTGGGCTGAACTGGGATGAACTGGGCAGGGACGGGGGGGCACTGGGCTGAACTGGGGGGGCACTGGGGGGCACTGGGATGAACTGAGCAGGGACTGGGGGGGCACTGGGCTGAACTGGGATGAACTGGGTGGAGGGGGGGCACTGGGCTGAACTGGGATGAACTGGGGGGGCACTGGGATGAACTGGGCCGTACTGGGAGCCCCAGTTTGCCCCTCCCCCCCCAGTATGGTGTACACACTGGTGAGCTTCTGAGGGGGGGCACCCCCGGACCCCCCCCCGCCGCTGGACCCGGGACCCCCCCCTGGATTTTGGGGACCCCCCCGCCCCTCCCCCAACATTTTGGGGACCCCCCTGGATTTTGGGGACCCCCCCCAGACTTTGGAACCCCCCCCCCGGATTTTGGGACCCCCCCCCCCCCCGCCCCTCCCCCCGAGCTGCCGCAATGACCCCGAGCTGGGGAGCGGGGGGGGGGGGGGGACCCTCCCAGTCTGGCCCAGTTCGTCCCAGTTCAGCCCCCGCTGGGTTTGTGTCGTGGCTCAATAAAGACAAATGGCACCAGTGAGGGACTGGGAGCACTGGGGGGGAACTGGGAGGGGATTGGGGGGGACTGGGAGCACTGGGGGGAACTGGGAGGGGATTGGGGGGGACTGGGAGGGGACTGGGGGGCACTGGGGGGGAACTGGGAGGGGACTGGGGGGGACTGGGAGGGAACTGGGGGGCACTGGGGGGGAACTGGGAGGGGACTGGGAGGGACTGGGAGCACTGGGAGGGAACTGGGGGGGGACTGGGAGCACTGGGAGGGGAACTGGGAGGGGACTGGGGGGGACTGGGAGCACTGGGGGGGACTGGGAGGGGATTGGAGGGAACTGGGAGCACTGGGAGCACTGGGAGGGAACTGGGAGCACTGGGAGCGCTGTGGTGAATTCCAGGCTGGTACTGGGGACACTGGGATGTGATACTGGGAGCACTGGGGCCGCCCCTCCCCCAACGAGCCAGGGCTGAGCACCGGGAGCTTTATTGGGGACGGGGGGGGGGGGGAGGGGACAGGTGACACCTGGGACAGGTGAGGGGGACACGGGGGAGGGGGGGACACGGTGACACAGGTGTGCTCCAGGTGTGCCCCAGGTGTTCTCAGGTGTGCCCCAGGTGACTCAGGTGTGTCCCAGGTGTGTCCCAGGTGTGTCCAGGTGCTCTCAGGTGTGTCCCAGGTGTGTCCCAGGTGTGCCCCAGGTGTGTCCAGGTGTGTCCCAGGTGCTCTCAGGTGTGTCCCAGGTGCTCTCAGGTGTGTCCCAGGTGTGTCCAGGTGCCCTCAGGTGTGTCCCAGGTGCTCTCAGGTGTGTCTAGGTGTGTCCCAGGTGGTCCCAGGTGTGTCCAGGTGTGTCCCAGGTGCTCTCAGGTGTGTCCCAGGTGTGTCCCAGGTGGTCCCAGGTGTGTCCCAGGTGTGTCCCAGGTGGTCCCAGGTGTGTCCCAGGTGTGTCCCAGGTGGTCCCAGGTGTGTCCCAGGTGTGTCCCAGGTGTGTCCCAGGTGTGTCCCAGGTGTGTCCCAGGTGTGTCCAGGTGTGTCCCAGGTGCTCTCAGGTGTGTCCAGGTGCTCTCAGGTGTGTCCCAGGTGTGTCCCAGGTGTGTCCCAGGTGTGTCCAGGTGCTCTCAGGTGTGTCCCAGGTGTGTCCCAGGTGTGTCCAGGTGCTCTCAGGTGTGTCCCAGGTGCTCTCAGGTGTGTCCCAGGTGTGTCCAGGTGTGTCCCAGGTGGTCCCAGGTGTGTCCAGGTGTGTCCAGGTGCCCTCAGGTGTGTCCAGGTGCCCTCAGGTGTGTCCCAGGTGCTCTCAGGTGTGTCCCAGGTGGTCCCAGGTGTGTCCAGGTGTGTCCAGGTGCTCTCAGGTGCTCACGGGGGGCAGCCCCACCTGAGCCGTCAGCACCGGCCCCTCCCGGCCCGGGAGCAGCACCAGCACCTGGGGGGGGAGGGGAGGGGAGATTGAGACCCCCCAGGTGTGTGTGACCCCTCCCCCCCCAGGTGTGTGTGACCCCTCCCCCCCCCCAGGTGTGACCCCTCCCCCCCCCCCAGGTGTGACCCCTCCCCCCAGGTGTGTGTGACCCCTCCCCCCAGGTGTGACCCCTCCCCCCCCCAGGTGTGTGTGACCCCTCCCCCCCCAGGGGTGTGTGACCCCTCCGCCCCCCAGGTGTGTGTGACCCCTCCCCCCCCAGGTGTGACCCCTCCCCCCTCACCTGCAGCCGTCCCGGGCCCCCCCCCGGTTCCAGCCAGGTACCGACCAGGTACCGGAGCCCCGGGAGCAGCAGCGGCACCTGGCGGGGAAATGCCCAAAAATTTGGGGGGAAATTCCCAAAAATGGGGAAAAATTCCCAAAAATTTGGGGTTTTTTGGGGATATTTTTTTGGGTTATTTTGGGATATTTTTTGGGGATTTTTTTGGGGGATTTTTTTGGGGTATTTTTGGGTTATTTTAGGATATTTTTTGGATATTTTTTGGGTTATTTTGGGATATTTTTTTGGGATATTTTTGGGTTATTTCAGGATATTTTTTGGATATTTTTGGGTTATTTTGGGATATTTTTTGGGGATTTTTTGGGATATTTTTGGGTTATTTTAGGATATTTTTTGGATATTTTTGGGGTTATTTTGGGATATTTTTGGGGATTTTTTTGGGATATTTTTGGGGGATTTTAGGATATTTTTGGGATATTTTTTGTTATTTTGGGATATTTTTTGGATATTTTTTGGGTTATTTTGGGATATTTTTGGGGGATTTTTTTGGGATATTTTTGGGTTATTTTAGGATATTTTTGGGATATTTTTTGGGTTATTTTGGGATATTTTTGGGTTATTTTAGGATATTTTTTGGGTTATTTTGGGATTTTTTGGGGATTTTTTTGGGATATTTTTGGGGGATTTTAGGATATTTTTTGGATATTTTTTGTTATTTTGGGACATTTTTGGGGATTTTTTTGGGACATTTTTGGGTGTTTTTGGGACATTTTTGGGGATTTTTTGGGGACATTTTTGGGTGTTTTCGGGACGTTTTTGGGGTGTTTTGGGTACCTTGATGCAGGGGGGCTGCAGCCGTTTCGGGGGTGATTTTTTGGGATATTTTGGGGTTATTTTTGGGATATTTTTTGGGGATATTTCGGAATATTTTTGGGGATATTTTTTTTTTTTGGGACATTTTTGGGTGTTTTGGGACATTTTTGGGGATTTTTTTGGGACATTTTTGGGTGTTTTTGGGACGTTTTTGGGTGTTTTTGGGGCGTTTTTGGGGATTTTTTTGGGACATTTTTGGGGATTTTTTGGGGACGTTTTTGGGTGGTTTTGGGACATTTTTGGGGATTTTTTTGGGACATTTTTGGGGATTTTTTGGGGACATTTTTGGGTGTTTTTGGGGACATTTTTGGGGATTTTTTGGGGACATTCTTGGGTGTTTTGGGGACATTTTTGGGTGTTTTTGGGACGTTTTTGGGGTGTTTTGGGTACCTTGATGCAGGGGGGCTGCAGCCGTTTCGGGGGGGGGTGGCAGCGCAGCAGCAGCACCAGGCCGGGGGTCGGGGGGGCCCCCCCGGGCAGCAGCACCCCCAAAGTCAGGCGCAGGCGGGGCCCCAAGCCCTGAACCTGGGGGGGCAAAAAAGGGGGGTCGGGAACCCCAAAAAAACACCCAGAGACCCCAAAAACACCCAGAGACCCCAAAAACACCCAGGGACCCCAAAAAACAGCCAGAGACCCCAAAAACCGCCCAGAGACCCCAAAAAATACCCAGAGACCCCAAAAACACCCAGGGACCCCCAAAAACTACCCGGAGACCCCAAAAAAACACCCAGGGACCCCAAAAAATACCCAGAGACCCCAAAAACACCCTGAGACCCCAAAAACACCCAGAGACCCCAAAAACTACCCGGAGACCCCCAAAAAACACCCAGGGACCCCAAAAAATACCCAGAGACCCCAAAAACACCCTGAGACCCCAAAAACACCCAGAGACCCCAAAAACACCCTGAGACCCCAAAAATCGCCCTGAGATCCCAAAGAAACAGCCAGAGACCCCAAAAAAACACCCAGAGACCCCAAAAACCGCCCTGAGACCCCAAAAAATACCCAGAGACCCCCCAAAACCACCCGGAGACCCCAAAAAACACCCAGAGACCCCCAAAAACCACCCGGAGACCCCAAAAAACACCCAGAGACCCCAAAAAATACCCAGAGACCCGAAAAACCGCCCAGAGACCCCAAAAATCTCACAGAGACCCCAAAACCCTGCCCGGGGACCCCCAGATTCTCCCCCCGGTGACCCCAAAATCCCCCAGGGACCCCCAAATTCCGCCCCAAATCCCCATCAGGGACCCCCGAATCCCAACCCCCCCCCCAAATTCCCCATTTTTCCCCTCCCCCCTCCCCTCCCCCCCCGTTTTTTGGGGTCCCCTCCCCCCCCCCAGACTCACGCTCGCTGTCAGGGTCAGGGGGGGGTCCCCCCCTTTTGGGGTCGCGCCCCCCCCCCAGGGCTCGGGCGAGGCCGCGGGCGGCCCCCAGGCGGAGCCCCCCCAAATCCTGCAGGAACCGCGCGTGCATCCCTGGGGGGAGGGGAGGGAGGGGCACCCATGGGTGCTGCCGACCCCCCCCCTCAAAAAAAAAAAAAAAAACCCCGGGGAGACCCCCCCCCCCCCCCGAGCGCCCCAAAACCCCCCAGACCCATTAGGGGGGCGCTCCCCCCGCGATGGCACAAAATCCCCTCCCCCCTCCCCCCCCAATGAAGACCCCAGACCCCGAAATTTCCCCTCCCCCCACCCATGGATGCCCCCTTGGGACCCCAGACCCCAAATTTCCCCTCCCCCCCCACAATGAAGACCCCAGACCCCAAATTTCCCCTCCCCCCACATGAAGTCCCCACCCCAGACCCCGAAATTTCCCCTCCCCCCACCCATGGGTTCCCCCCCTCCCCCCAGACCCCGAAATTTCTCCTCCACCCCCCCAATGAAGACCCCAGACCCTAAAATTTCCCCTCCCCCCACCCATGGGTGCCCCCCCTCCCCCCAGACCCCAAATTTCCCCTCCACCCCCCCAATGAAGACCCCAGACCCTAAAATTTCCCCTCCCCCCACCCATGGGTGCCGCCCCCCGGGACCCCAGACCCCAAATTTCCCCTCCCCCACTCACGGGGGGCGTCCTCGCGCTCCCTCAGGGCCCGATCCACGAAGAGCCGCGTGCGGGGGGGGAGGGGCAGGCGGGGGAGGGGCGCGGGGGGGGGCCTCGCCCCCCCCACCCCACGACCCCCCCCCAAATCCGCGCGGCGCCGCAGCATCCGGATGGACAGAGCGCCCCCTGGCGGCGCGGAGGACTCAGAGACCCCCCACCCCAAAATCCCCCCACCCCAATCTGGGACCCCCCCGACCCTCCCCCACCCATGGGACCACCCCCCCTGGGCCCCCTCATTTTGACATTTCCCCTCCCCCCTTTTCCATTTTGGGACCTTCCCTGGGACCCCTCCCCACCCCCACCCATGGGACCCCCCCCCCCCACCCAGCCCCCATGGGTGCTCCCCCCCCACGCCCCATTGGGGACCCCCAGGACCTCCCCGTGCCCCAATTTTGGGACTTTCCCCCCCCGAGACCCCTCCCCCCGCCCAACCCCCATGGCTGCTCCCCCCCCAGGCCCCGTTTTGGGACCCCCCACCCAATTTTGGGACCCCCCACCCAATTTTGGGACCCCCACCCACCGCGGGTCGTGCTCAGCAGGGTGTTCTCCTCCCGCCCGTAGCGCCCGAAACACAACCCGGTCACCAACTCCTGGGGGGACCCCAAAAATAAATGGGGAGGGGGTCCCAAAAATGGGGAGGGGGTCCCAAAAATGGGGAGGGGGGTCCCAGGTACCCGGGGGACACCCAAAGACCCGGGGGGGGCACCCAAAGACCCCCGAATTGAGGAGGAGGACACCCAAAGACCCGGGGTGGGGCAGGGGGGGGTCCCAGGGGTTTTTTGGGGGAGGGGTCTTGGTGATTTTGGGGGTCCCCGGGAGGTTTGGGGGGGGGGGGGGGTCCTGGCTTGGGGGGATTTGGGGGTCCCGGGAAATTTGGGGGTTGTGGGGTGGAATTTGGGGATATTTTGGGGTGTTTTGGGAGTTTTTGGGGGTCTCCACCTGAGTTTTGGGGGTCCCAGGGGGTTTGGAATTCCCGGGGTGTAAATAGGGAATATTTTGGGGTATTTTAGGAGATATTTGGGGAGTTTTTGGGTTTATTTTGGGGGGTCCCCACCTGAGTTTTGAGGGTCCCAGAGTGTAAATTCGGGATATTTTGGGGTGTTCCAGGATTTTTTGGGGGTTTTTTTTGGGGTCCCCACCTGCGTTTTGGGGGTCCCAGGGTGTAAATTCGGGATATTTTGGGGTGTTCCAGGATTTTTTGGGGGTTTTTTTTGGGGTCCCCACCTGCGTTTTGGGGGTCCCAGAGTGTAAATTCGGGATATTTTGGGGTGTTCCAGGATTTTTTGGGGGTTTTTTTGGGGTCTCCACCTGGCTTTTGGGGGTCCCAGGGGGTTTGGAATTCCCGGGGTGTAAACAGGGAATATTTTGGGGTATTTTAGGGGATATTTGGGGAGTTTTTGGGTTTATTTTGGGGGGTCCCCACCTGAGTTTTGGGGGTCCCAGGCTGTAAATAGGGAATATTTTGGGGTGTTCCAGGATTTTTTGGGGGTTTTTCTGGGGTCCCCACCTGCGTTTTGGGGGTCCCAGGGGGTTTGGAGTTCCCGGGGTGTAAATTCGGGATATTTTGGGGTGTTCCAGGAGGTTTTTGGGGGTTTTTTTTGGGGTCCCCACCTGAGTTTTGGGGGTCCCAGGGTGTAAATTCGGGATATTTTGGGGTGTTCCAGGAGTTTTTTGGGGGTTTTTTTGGGGTGCCCACCTGCGTTTTGAGGGTGCAGAGCAGGGTCCTGCCCCGGTAGAGCCGCAGCTCCCCCGAGGGGCCCGGGGGGGTCCCCAAAGCCACCAGGGCCCCCCCCAGAGCCCGGCCCGGCAGAGGCGCCCCCGAGAGCGCCGAGATCGGCCCCGGCAGGCGCAGCCCCCAGAGACGGCGACCCTGGGGGAAAACGGGGGGTCAGGGGGCGACAGGGGGGTTTGGGGGGGTCCTAGAGGGGTTTGGGGGGGTCAGAGGGGGTCCTAGAGGGATTTGGGGGGGTCCTAGAGGGGTTTGGGGGGGTTTGGGGGGATCCTAAAGGGGTTTGGGGGGGGTTTGGGGGGGTCCTAGAGGGATTTGGGGGGGTCCTAGAGGGATTTGGGGGGGGTCCTAAAGGGGTTTGGGGGGTCCTAAAGGGGTTTGGGGGGGATTTGGGGGGTCCTAGAGGGGTTTGGGGGGGTCCTAGAGGGGTTTGGGGGGGTCAGGGGGGGTCCTAGAGGGGTTGGGGGGGGTCCTAAAGGGGTTTGGGGGGGATTTGGGGGGGTCCTAGAGGGATTTGGGGGGGTCCCAGTGGGGTTTGTGGGGGTGTCAGGGGGCGATTGGGGGGGTTTGGGGGAATTTGGGGGAGGTCCCAGAGTGGCTTGGGGGGAATTTGGGGGAGTCCCAGTGGGGTCGAGGGGTTTGGGGGGGATTTGAGGGGTCCTAGAGGGATTTGGGGGGGATCTGAGGGGGCTTGGGGGGATCCCAGTGAGGTTTGGAGGGGATTCGGGGAGTTTTGGGGGGGGGGGTCCTAGAGGGGTTTGAGGGGGTCCCAAAGGGATTTGGGAAATCCCAGAGGGGTTTGGGAGGGATCTGGGGGGTCCCTGAGATTTGGGGGGGTTCTGGGGGGATTTTGGGGGGTTTTGGGGGGTTTTGGGGGGTTTTGGGGGGGTTTTGGGGTCACCTGGGGGCTGAAGGCCTGCAGGCTCCCGTCAGCAGTGGCGACCAGGAGCCCCCCGTCCTGGGGGATCAGCCCTGCAGGGCGGGACCCCAGCACCCCCAAAACCCTGCTGTGCTCCCGGGACCTGGGCACCCCAAAAACCTCAATAAACCCCCCAAAAATAACCCCAAAATAACCCCAAAAACCCCCCCAAAAAACCCCCCAAAATAACCCCAAAAACCCCCCCAAAAAACCCCCCAAAATAACCCCCAAAACCCTGCTGTGCTCCCGGGACCTGGGCACCCCAAAAACCTCAATAAACCCCCCCCAAAAAAACCCCAAAGTCCCAACCCTGCACCCCAAACCCTCCCAGACCCCCCCAAATCCCCCCCAAACTCCCAGAAAACCCCCCAGACCCCCCTAAATCCCCCCAAATCCCTCCCAAAAGTCCCCCAGACCCCCCATTTCACCCCCCCCAAATCCCCCCAAACTCCCGAAAATTCCCCCAGACCCCCTCAGCCCCCCATTTTTCGCCCCCCCAAATCCCCCCAGACCCTTCCAAACTCCCAGAAAATCCCCCCAAACCCTCCCCAAATCCCCCCAAAAACCCCCCAGCCCCCCATTTTCCGCCCCCCTCACCGGCTGAGCCCCCGCAGGGTCCCGTCCCTGCAGGCAAAAACCCCCCGAGAAACCCCCAAATCCCCCCCAAAAACCCCCGAAAATCCCCCCAGACCCTCCCCCAGACCCCCCAGGACCCCCAGACCCCCCAGGACCCCCCAGGACCCCCCAGGACCCCCCAGACCCCCCTCACCGGCTGAGCCCCCGCAGGGTCCCGTCCCTGCAGGCGACCCCCAGGCGGCACCGCCCGTCCCCGGGACCCCTCGGCACCACGAACACGGGGGGGCTCGGCACCCAGCCCTGGGGGGAATGGGGGTCCCCGGGACCCCAAAATGGGTCAGGGGGACCCCAAAATGGGTCAGGGGGGTCCCGGGGGGGCTCGGCACCCAGCCCTGGGGGGGAATGGGGGTCGGGGGACCCCAAAATGGGTCAGGGGGACCCCAAAATGGGTCAGGGGGTCCCAAAATGGGTCAGGGGGGTCCCGGGGGGGCTCGGCACCCAGCCCTGGGGGGGAATGGGGGTCGGGGGACCCCAAAATGGGTCAGGGGGACCCCAAAATGGGTCAGGGGGTCCCAAAATGGGTCAGGGGGGTCCCGGGGGGGCTCGGCACCCAGCCCTGGGGGGAATGGGGGTCCCCGGGACCCCAAAATGGGTCAGGGGGACCCCAAAATGGGTCAGGGGGGTCCCGGGGGGGCTCGGCACCCAGCCCTGGGGGGAATGGGGGTCGGGGGACCCCAAAATGGGTCAGGGGGACCCCAAAATGGGTCAGGGGGTCCCAAAATGGGTCAGGGGGGTCCCGGGGGGGCTCGGCACCCAGCCCTGGGGGGAATGGGGGTCGGGGGACCCCAAAATGGGTCAGGGGGACCCCAAAATGGGTCAGGGGGTCCCAAAATGGGTCAGGGGGTCCCGGGGGGCTCGGCACCCAGCCCTGGGGGGAATGGGGGTCCCCGGGACCCCAAAATGGGTCAGGGGGGTCCCGGGGGGGCTCGGCACCCAGCCCTGGGGGGGAATGGGGGTCCCCGGGACCCCAAAATGGGTCAGGGGGGTTCAGGGGGGGTCCCCAAAAGGGTCCCAAGGGGACACCAGGAGGGTCAGGATGGGTCTGGGGGCACACAAAGGGGTCTCGGGGGGGGGTTTGGGGGTCCCAGGGGGTTTTTTGGCGGTTCCCAGGGGTTTTTGGGGGTCCCGGGGGGTTTTGGGGGTTCCCAGGGGGGTTTTTGGGGGTCCCAGGGGGGTTTTTTGGGGGTTCCCAGGGGGGTTTTTGGGGGTTCCCAGGGGGGTTTTTGGGGGTTCCCAGGGGGGTTTGGGGGTCCCAGGGGGGTTTTTGGGGGTTCCCAGGGGGGGTTTGGGGGTCCCGGGGGGTTTTTGGGGGGGTCTCAGGGGGTTTCTGGGGGGTTCCCAAAGGGGTTTTTGGGGGGGTCCCAGGGGAGTTTTTGGGGTTCCCAGGGGAGTTTTTGGGGGTCCCAGGGGGGTTTTTTGGGGGTTCCCAGGGGGGGTTTTGGGGTTCCCAGGGGAGTTTTTGGGGGTCCCAGGGGGGATTTTGGGGGTTCCCAGGGGAGTTTTTGGGGTTCCCAGGGGGTTTTTGGGGGTCCCGGGGGGTTTTTGGGGTTCCCAGGGGGTTTTTGGGGGTCCCAGGGGAGTTTTTGGGGTTCCCAGGGGGATTTTTGGGGGTCCCGGGGGAGTTTTTGGGGTCCCACCTTGCAGATGACCGTGAAGGCCTCGGGGTCCAGCACCAGAACGTCCCCGGCCTCTGTGCCCAGCACGGGACACTCCGGGGTCCCCTCGGGGCCCCCCCGCGGCAGCGACCCCAGACACGTGACCACCGTCTGGGGACACAGGTGGGACAGGTGGGACACACGTGAGACAGGTGAGACACAGGTGACACACAGGTGACACAGGTGAGACAGGTGAGACAGACACAGGTGACACACAGGTGACACAGGTGACACACAGGTGACACAGGTGACACACAGGTGACAGGTGAGACACAGGTGAGACAGATGACACAGGTGACACACAGGTGACACAGATGACACACAGCTGACACACAGGTGACACAGGTGACACACAGGTGACACAGGGGGCACAGGTGACACACAGGTGACACACAGGTGACACACAGGTGACACAGGGGGCACAGGTGACACAGGGGACACACAGGTGACACAGGGGGCACAGGTGACACACAGGTGACACACAGGTGACACACAGGTGACACAGGGGGCACAGGTGACACACAGGTGACACAAGTGACACAGATGAGACACAGAGGGGGCACAGGTGACACAGGTGACACACAGGTGACACACAGGGGACACAGGTGAGACAGGTGAGACAGACACAGGTGACACACAGGTGACACAGGTGACACACAGGTGACAGGTGAGACACAGGTGAGACAGATGACACAGGTGACACACAGGTGACACACAGGTGACACAGGGGACACAGGTGACACACAGGTGACACAGGTGAGACACAGGTGACACACAGGTGACACAGGTGAGACACAGGTGAGACACAGGTGACACACAGGTGACACAGGTGACACAGGTGACACACAGGTGACACACAGGTGACACACAGGTGACACAGGTGACACAGGTGAGACACACGTGAGACAGACACAGGTGAGACAGGTGACACAGGTGAGACACAGGTGACACAGGTGACACACAGGTGACACACAGGTGACACACAGGTGACACAGGTGACACAGGTGAGACACACGTGAGACAGACACAGGTGAGACAGGTGACACAGGTGAGACACAGGTGACACAGGTGACACACAGGTGACAGGTGACACACAGGTGACACAGGTGACTCTCACCTGTCTCTGCAGGGGCCGCCCCTTGTGCAGCGCCACGAAGGGACCCAGCTCGGGGGGGGGGCAGCGCCAGCAGCCTGGGGGTGGGGGCACCCATTAACGACCCCCCAGCACCCCTGGGACCCCCCAAACCCCACTGGGACCCCCAATGACCCCCCAGCACCCCTGGGACCCCCCAAACCCCACTGGGACCCCCAATCACCCCCCAGCACCCCTGGGACCCCCAAAAACCCCACTGGGACCCCCAATGACCCCCCAGCACCCCTGGGACCCCCCAAACCCCACTGGGACCCCTCCCCAAACCCCCGGGACCCCCCAGACCTGCCCACCCCCCACTCACCGCAGCGACTGCGCTGTCAGGGGCACCTCGGCCTTGTCCCTGCGACCCCCAAAATCCGGGGGGGGAATCGGGGGGGGCTCAGGCTGTGCCCCCTCCCCAACCCCCCCCAAAGGCACCCGAGATTTCGGGGACACCCCCAAAAGGGACCCGAATTTTTGGGAATCCCCCCCAAAATTCTGGGAGCCTTTGGGTTGTTTTGGGGACACCCCCCCCCAAAAAGGGTGACAGATTTTGGGGACCCCCCACTCCCCCCAAGAGAACACAACATTTCCCCCCCAAAGCACCCAGAATTTTGGGGACCCCCCCTCAAACGATCCAGACTTTTTGGGTGCCCCCCCAAGAACCCAAAATTCCCCCCCAGGACCCCAAATTCCCCCCCAAGAACCCAAAATTTGCCCCCCAAGAACCCAAAATTCCCCCCCAAGGACCCCAAATTCCCCCCCAAGGACCCCAAATTCCCCCCCAGGAACCCAAAATTCCCCCCCAAGGACCCAAAATTCCCCCCAAGGACCCCAAATTTGCCCCCCAAGGACCCCAAATTCCTCCCCAAGAACCCAAAATTCCCCCCCAGAACCCAAAATTCCCCCCCAAGGACCCAAAATTCCCCCCCAAGGACCCCCCAAAGATTTCTGGGGTCCCCCCCAACATTTCCCAGGGTCGCCCCCACCTCAGATCCTCCAACATCTCCTTCAGCATCAGGGGGTCGATCTGATCCTACAGACCCCCCCCCCCCCAAAAATAATCACATTTAGGATGATTTAAACCCCCCCAAACCCCCCCCGGGACAGCGGGGGCTGCCCCAAAGTGAGGAGGGGTCCCCCCCAAAAAGCCCCCCCCCCGAACCTGCTCGGCCTGGAGCCACAGGTCCCTCTCCAGGGGGTCGGGGGGTCGTGGGGGCAGCGAGAATTTGAAGAAGGGGCGCAGGTTCCTGTAGACGTAAAGGGCGGCGCCGGCGGCCACGACCACCGCGGGGCCCCCCCCGGAGCCCCCCGACCCCCAAGAGGCGGCGCCGAACGCCCCCAGCCCCGCGGGGGCCTCGGGCAGGGCCAGGCTGGTGATGGAGCCCGCGCCCCTCACCACGGCCAGGCGGGGCCCCCCCGGGCCGCGGGGCACCCCCACAACCAGCTGGGGGGAGACGGGGGGTCAGGGGACCCCAAAAACACCCCCACAACCAGCTGGGGGGAGACGGGGGGTCAGGGGACCCCAAAAACACCCCCACAACCAGCTGGGGGGAGACGGGGGGTCAGGGGACCCCAAAACACCCCCACACCCAGCTGGGGGGAGACGGGGGGTCAGGGGACCCCAAAAACACCCCCACAACCAGCTGGGGGGAGACGGGGGGTCAGGGGACCCCAAAAACACCCCCACAACCAGCTGGGGGGAGACGGGGGGTCAGGGGACCCCAAAAACACCCCCACAACCAGCTGGGGGGAGACGGGGGGTCAGGGGACCCCAAAAACACCCCACAACCAGCTGGGGGGAGACGGGGGGTCAGGGGACCCCAAAAACACCCCCACAGCCAGCTGGGGGGAGACGGGGGGTCAGGGTAGGGGGGAGCCCCCCCAGGGACCCCAAAATATCCCATGGACCCCCCCCCAGAGCACCCCCTCCCATAAAAGCCCAGAGACCCCCACCAGCAACTGGGAGGGGTAAAGGGGGGAATCGTGGGGACCCCCCAGAGCACCCCAGGGACCCCCCAGAGCACCCCAGGGACCCCAAATCAGAATCACCTTGTGGTCACCGTCGCCATGGAGATCAACCAGTGCTGAAAGAGGGGGGGGCTCAGGAGGGACCCCCACCCTTCAGGGACCCCCCCACTCAGGGGAATCCCCAAAAGATCTCCCCTCCCCCACCCAAGGGAAACCCCCTCCCCCAGTCCTGTCCCCCCCCTCACACAGAAACCCCCGAAACCCCCCCAGAGACCCCCCTCACCCAGACCCCCCCTCACCCAGAGACCCCCAAAACCCCCCTGAGAGACCCCCCCTCACCCAGACCCCCAAAACCCCCCTGAGAGACCCCCCTCACCCAGACCCCCCTCACTCAGACCCCCCCTCACCCAGACCCCCCTCACTCAGACCCCCCTCACTCAGACCCCCCCTCACCCAGACCCCCCCTCACCCAGACCCCCCTCACCCAGACCCCCCTCACCCAGACCCCCCTCACCCAGACCCCCCTCACTCAGACCCCCCCTCACTCAGACACCCCCTCACTCAGACCCCCCTCACCCAGACCCCCCCTCACTCAGAGACCCCCCCGCACGAAGCCCCCCCTCACTCAGTGAACCCCCCCTCACGAAGCCCCCCCTCACCCATGCACCCCGGGAAGCTGCACAGCCCGGCCAGGGGGTCCTCGTGAGCCTCCAGCCATAACGAGGAGCTGCAGGGGGGGTCCAAGCGTTGAGGGGGGGGCGAATCCCCCACACCGGGACCCCCCAAAACCCCCCAAAACTGCCCCGAACTCCGCCCCTCCCCCACCTCTCCTCAGCCGCCGCCATCGCGTTGCCACGGCAACGCGGGGATTTGCCGCCCGGAAGTGACGTTCTCCGCGTAGCCACGCCCACCGGCTCTACAGACCAATGAGCGGCGAGCTTCCTGTGGCCACGCCCCCTGCCAGGACTCCGCCATCTTTGTAGTTCCGCGGCTCGCGGCGTCGCCACGTACGCTTGACGTGCGGGTGACGTCACCGCGCAGCGCCTGCGCCTTGTCCCTTTCCGCCTTGGAGACGCCGCGGTGCGGCCGCGCTCGGGGGGTTCGGGGCCTTTTCGGGGTTTTTGGGGGGGATTTGGGGGCGTTTGAGGGGCCAGAAGGGCGGGGAGGGGCTGGGGGAGGACGGTGAGGAGCCATGAGGGCGGAGGTTGCGCTGAGGGCGGTTGGGGAGGTTTTGACGAGCCTGGGGGGGCGTGAGGGAGCTCTGTGAGGTGTTTTTTGGGGGGCTGAGGCGTTACTGGGGGGGGTCTAAAGGGAATATGAGCCTTGAATGGGTCGGGGTTGCTTAGAGGGGCGTCCATGAGGCCTTGGGAAGGATTTGGGGGGGCTCAGAAAGGCCCAGGAGTCCTCGGGGGGGACCCTCAGGGGAGGACAGGGAGGGTTTGCAGCGGGAGGAGGAAAATTGGGGGATTTGGGGCCCCCAAAATAGAGACAGGAGGGTCTGGAGACCCCCAAATTCCTCCCCATCGTGGGGAGAGCGGTACCAGCCCCTCCCCCTCAACCCCCTGAGTGTCTCCCCTTTATTTTTGGGAAGTGGGGACCCCCCGCTAATCCCCCCAAATTCCCCCCAGCCCCCACCATGCAGCTCTTCATCCGCGGCCAGACCCTCCTCACCCTCGAGGTCTCCGGCTCCGAGACCCTCGCCCAGATCAAGGTGAGCCCCCAAATTCGGGGTGTCCCCCTCTCCAAACCCCACAGGTTTTGGGGTGCTGACCCCCGCTCTTTGTCCTCCTCCAGGAGAGGGTGGCCGAGCTTTCGGGGGTCCCCCCCGAGGACCAAGTGCTGCTCCATGCTGGGACCCCCCTGGACGATGAGGCCGTGCTGGGGCAGAGCCCCCTCCCCGAATTCACCACCTTGGACCTCTCCACGCGCCTGCTGGGCGGTAATTCCGGGGGAGGACACTAATTAGCGGGGTGTTAATTAGCAAAACAACCCCCCCCCCAACACCCCAATTTCATTCCTCCCCCCAGGTAAAGTCCACGGCTCCCTCGCCCGTGCCGGCAAAGTGAGGGGCCAGACCCCCAAGGTGAGCGCCGAGGGGGCTCCCCCCAGCTTTAGGGGACCCCCACGGACCTCGGGGACCCTCCCCGGATTTTGGGGACCCCCCCTGATCCCCCATTTTTCAATCAGGTGGCCAAGCAGGAGAAGAAGAAGAAGAAGACGGGGCGGGCCAAGCGGCGCATGCAGTACAACCGGCGCTTCGTCAACGTCGTGCCCACCTTCGGCAAGAAGAAGGGTCCCAACGCCAACTCCTGAACCCCAATAAAGGAATTTGGGTTCCATTCCCAGCATTTTGGGGCTCTCTGAGCTTTTTTTTCGCCGCTTTTCGTGTGTTTTGAAACTTTAAAACGAAGTTGGTTCGCAGTGGTTTGGGGGTGACACTGGCCTAGAGGGGTTAATGGGGCTCGCTGGCGGCGTGGTTAATTAGTGGGAGGGGCTTAATAAGCGTTAATTTGGAGTGTGCTAATGACAGATGCTGCGTGAGGAATACTCTGCCGCGGAAAGAGCCGAGCGCTGCCGGAAATACCCGAGCGCTGCTGGGGGCGGGGCGGAGAGATCCGACCGGGGACGGAAATGGCCGAGTGGTGCCGAGGAAGGCGGCGGAGAGAGCCGGAAACACCCGACGGGGGGAGGAGGGAGCTGAGAAGCGGCCGAAGGAATTAATTGATCCTTCCGATCCCTTCCGATCCCTTCCGGAAATTACCGAACGCCATCGGGAGGACCCGAAATATCCCCGAAACCCCTCGCGCCTTTTCCCGCCTTTTTCTCCTCCCTCAGCCCTCGCGCCCCGCCCCCTTTCCCGGCATGCCCCGCGCTCTATTTAAGCGCCCGTGAGGGGACGCAGCGGCCATTTTGTCTCGGCAGCGGTGAGGGAAGGTGAGTTCCGGTTCCCGCTCTCTCCTCAGGCCGTGCCTTGGGGGGCTGTGAGGGGCTCCGAGGGAGCGCGGAGGCCTCGATACCCGCGTTCCTTCCCCGGGGGGAGCGGCCTGAGCCCCCCGTGGCGCTGTTCCCCCTCACGGTGCAGCCGCTTTGTGCTTCCCTGAGGGCTCGGCGCCTTCCCCAGGGGCTGCTCGGGGATGAGTTTCTCACAGACCTGTGCTGATGGCGCGGTGAAGAATTCAAATTTCTCTGAGGGCACGTCCTGCCCCGGCCTAGGGGGTTTGCCGCCTCGTATTCCCGTTTTCTGTTTTTCTAACGCCTTTTTTGTTGTTTCCTTTTTTAGCATTTTTGCCCGCAAAATGGTGCTTCTGTCTGAGGTGAGTCTGGAATCGGCCCTTTGGGGGTTTATAAAGCTGGATTTTAGCGCAGAACGGGCAGCAGTGCTGCGGGGATGATCACGCTGAACTCTCTCTTGCTGATGGCTCAGTGGAGAAGCTTCTGGATAAAATCTGAGCGGCACGGACCCCGGCGGGGGGAGATTTCAGACCCGCATTGGGGGAGGTTAAACCCTTTTGGGGTTTGAAACCACGTGTGGAGGTTCAGATCCGCACCAGGCCCTCGTGTGAGCTTTTAGACCCTGCTGGGATTTAAACTCTTCCCGAGGGGTTCCTTTGTCGTTAAATCGCCTTTTTAATTTTTTGTTTTCCTTGTTTTTAAGGCATGGACTCCTCAGCCCTGGGTTCCCCGTGGCCGCTCCCCGGGTGAGTTCCCTCCTTCTGTCCCTTTTTCCTGGGGAAAATCCGGGATTTTCTCTTTACATTCCCTCCGTGACGCCCCCCCCGGGTGCAGATTTTGGGTTCTCTCCCTTTTTTTGTTGCTGTTCGGTGACGAGTGACAATGACAAGCATATGGCTGAGGGTCCCTGATGCCACGTGACTGCTGAGAGCAGCTGCCTGGGCCCCCGCAGTTAAACAATTAAAGGGAATTTAATTAAACACGCGCGAATAATTTGTGTTTTTCAGCGTGGAGCAGCGGGAGAGGCCCCGCCTTGGGGTGACCACCGTGCAGTGACCACAATGACCCAAGCTCTGGTCAGTGCCCCCCAAAATCCCCCCGAAATCCTCCCCCCCCAATCCGAAACGATGACACCCTTGGCTGGAGGACCCGTCCGATGGCAGCTGCGAGTTACCAAAGCCCTGATCGGATTTGGGGAGGGGGCTGCACCCCCCGAGGGGGGCGCTGGGCACCCCCTGACCCCCCAATTTCCTCCGCAGCCACCGGAGCCGGGGAGCCCCGCTGGGCCTGGTGAGTTCTGGGGTCCCTGGGGTGCGGTTTGGGGGTCCCTGGGGTGGGGTGTGGGGTTTGGGGGTCCCTGGGGTGGGGTGTGGGATTTGGGGGTCCCTGGGGTGCGGTTTGGGGGTCCCTGGGGTGCGGTTTGGGGGTTCTGGGGCGCGGTTTGGGGGTCCCTGGGTGCGGTTTGGGGGTCCCTGGGGTGCGGTTTGGGGGTTCTGGGGCGCGGTTTGGGGGTCCCTGGGTGCGGTTTGGGGTCCCTGGGTGCGGTTTGGGGGTCCCTGGGGTGCGGTTTGGGGGTCCTGGGGTGCGGTTTGGGGGTCCCTGGGGTGGGGTTTGGGGTCCCTGGGTGCGGTTTGGGGGTCCCTGGGGTGGGGTGTGGGATTTGGGGGTCCCTGGGGTGCGGTTTGGGGTCCCTGGGTGCAGTTTGGGGGTCCAGGCCCCCCATGAGGAAACCCTCACGTGTCTGACCCCCCCGCAGGGCCCAGGTCCTGCAAAGGTTGAACCCCCTGGAACCCTCGGGGGGAAAAGAGGACGAGCAGTCCCAGAGGGGACGGTCTGAGGGGGCCTGGAAAGGGAATTTGGGGGTTTTTTTTGGGGTGTCCCAGGCACGTGCTGACCCCTCCTCTATTTCCTTTCCAGGATTCAATCCAGTTCTGCCCCCCCGGGGGTCCGAAATGGGGAGACCCCCTGCCCCACATGAGGGAATTCAGGGGGTCTCGAGTCCCGATTCCTGAATTTTGGGGCCACGCAGATTTTGGGAAACGCTCCAGGTGAGTTCTGTTCCCCCCCTGGCGGGTTTGGGGGTCTCTTTGCTGGGTTTGCAGGCCCAGCCGGGGGTGACCCCCCGAGGGGATAATTTGGGTAATTTTGGGCGGGTTTTGGGCCCCCCAGGGGTGATGACCTCACGAATCTCGTTCGGCTGAAGCTGCTGTTGAGGACCCAGGGACTGACCCAGGGGGGCCCTTCCCCCATTTCGGGCTCCCCAAATTCCCCAAAAACCCCCCTGACCCCCCCTTTGTGTCCCCCCTTCGCAGGTGACACCAGCCCCAGGACTCACCTGCACTCAGGTATGTAAATGAGGGGGCGTGGCCTGACCGATGACATCACCGGTGATGTCATCCCACGTGGAGGGACCCCCAGTTTTGGTGATGATGTCACTAGCTCACTTTGACCCCCCTGAAAACACCCGAACACCTGAAAAATTGGGGCGGGGGTCCCCGGGGGGGGGTCCTGGGGAGGAGGGGACAGCCTGACGCCCCTCCCCCCTCTGCTGTCCCACAGGTGCTGCAGGTGTTGGGGGAGCTCAGGTGAGTCCGGGCTGTCCTGAGCGGATTTGGGGGTTTTGGTTTTGGGGTTCCCCGGCCGAGGATGAGGCAAAACCGCCCCAGACTGACCCCAGTGACTGAGTGGTTCCCCCTGAGGCTGTTGGGGGTCACAAATCGGGGTCCTGGGGGGATTTTGGGGGGTCACAAATCGGGGTCCTGGGGGGATTTGGGGGGTCACAAATCGGGGTCCTGGGGGGATTTTGGGGGGTCACAGATCGGGGTCCTGGGGGGTTTTGGGGGTCACAGATCGGGGTCCTGGGGGGATTTTGGGGGTCACAGATCGGGGTCCTGGGGGGATTTGGGGGGTCACAAATCGGGGTCCTGGGGGGATTTTGGGGTTTCTGTCAGTTTTGGGAAGGGTGTTTGGTTAAGCGGCGATTTCGGGGAGTTTAAAGAAGCCTCAAGACTTTTAACCCCTTAAATTTTTGTTTTTCAGATCTCGTGTTATTGTTAAAGGTTCACCAGGTGAGTCTGGGGCTTTGGAGAGGAGATTTGGGGAGTTTTTTGGGGTCTCCCCCAGCCGAGGATGAGGCAAAACCGCCCCAGACTGATCCCAGTGACTGAGTGGTTCCCCCTGAGGCTGTTGGGGGTCACAGATCGGGGTCCTGGGGGGATTTGGGGGGTCCTGGGGGGATTTGGGGTCTCTGTGCCAGTTTTTGGGGAGGGTCTTTGGTTATGGAGGAATTTCAGGGAGTTTAAAGAAGTTTCAAGACACTTCTAACTCATTACACTTTTATTTTTCAGATGTTGTGTTATAATAAAGTTCCACCACGTGAGTCTGGGGGTTTGGAGAGGAGATTTTGGGGTGTCCTGAGCGGATTTTGGGATTTTTTTGGGGTCTCCCCCAGCCGAGGATGAGGCAAAACCGCCCCAGACTGATCCCAGTGACTGAGTGGTTCCCCCTGAGGCTGTTGGGGGTCACAGATCGGGGTCCTGGGGGGATTTTGGGGGGTCACAGATCGGGGTCCTGGGGGGGATTTTGGGGGTCACAGATCGGGGTCCTGGGGGGATTTTGGGGGGTCACAAATCGGGGTCCTGGGGGGGCTTTTGGGGGGTCACAGATCGGGGTCCTGGGGGGGATTTTGGGGGTCACAGATCGGGGTCCTGGGGGGGATTTTGGGGGGTCACAGATCGGGGTCCTGGGGGGGATTTTGGGGGTCACAGATCGGGGTCCTGGGGGGATTTGGGGGGTCCTGGGGGGATTTGGGGTCTCTGTGCCAGTTTTGGGGAGGGTCTTTGGTTATGGAGGAATTTCAGGGAGTTTAAAGAAGTTCCAAGATTTCTAACTCATTACACTTTTATTTTTCAGATGTTGTGTTATAATAAAGTTCCACCACGTGAGTCTGGGGGTTTGGAGAGGAGATTTTGGGGTGTCCTGAGCGGATTTTGGGATTTTTTTGGTCGCCGAGGTGAGGCAAAACCGCCCCAGACTGATCCCAGTGACTGAGTGGTTCCCCCTGAGGCTGTTTGGGGGTCCTGAGGGATTTTTGGGGGGTCACAGATGGGGGTCCTGGGGGATTTTGGGGAGTCCTGGGAAGGGTCTTTGGCTATGGAGGGATTTCTTGGACTTCAAAGAAGTTTCAAGACTCTTAACCCCTAAAATTTTTATTTTTCAGCTCTGGAATTACAGAAAAGTTCCATCAGGTGAGTCTGGGGGTTTGGGGAAGAGATTTTTGGGGATATTTTTTTTGGGGTTCCCCAGCCGAGGATGAGGCAAAACCGCCCCAGACTGATCCCAGTGACTGAGTGGTTCCCCCTGAGGCTGTTTGGGGGTCCTGGGGGATTTTTGGGGGGTCACAGATGGGGGATTTTGGGGGGTCCTGGGGAGGGTCTTTGGCTATGGAGGGATTTCGGGCAGTTTAAAAAAGTTTCAAAACTCTCTTAAATGCCTGAATTTTGTTTTTTTCCAGCTCGTGAATCACGACAGTTTCATCAACTCAAATAAAAAAAATTGTGATTTTTGTTTAAAACCTCGATTTTGTCTTGATTTGGGGAGGGGGCGGGCGGGGGGGTCACAAACACCGGAGCCCCTCGGGGTCCCTGCGAGGGGCCGGACCCCAGCCCAGAATTCCCAAGGTCGGGAATTTAAATCCATTTTTGGGTGAAGTTTGGATGATTTTGGGTTCCCCCTGACCCCCCCAATCCATCAGGGACAGGAGGGGCGCGCGGAGCCGCGCGGAGGGGCGGGGCCCTTGATATGCAAATAAAGAGATTTTCATTCCCTAATCAGGCGTGGCGTAATTAATTATCACGCGCCGTTACGCTAATACAGGATGACGTCACTACGGTATTAAGGGGCGTGGCTATGCAAATCAAAGGGCTCAGCCGTCCAATCAGCGAAAGGCCGGGGGGCGGGGCTTTAATCACCGGGCACTATTGGGGCGGAGCGAAAGGCGGGGCTATGCAAATAAAAGAGGTGGGGCCATGCAAAATTAGAGACCTCTCTTCGCCAGGTGCATCATGGGAGCAGAAATTTGGGGAGATTTTCCTAGTTTTTGGGGTCAAGGTGTGCGAAATTCGAGAGAAAAGCGCAGGGAGAGATGGAGAAAAGATCCCCGAGGGTTGGGGCAGGGCCGGAGGGCGGCGCGGGGGTGACCGTGATGTGTGAGCGGGGCGAGCGGCGCTGGGCGCGGGGCGCGGAACTGCTCGGTATCGCTTCTCGGCCTTTTGGCTAAGATCAAGTGTAGTATCTGTTCTTATCAGTTTAATATCTGATACGTCCTCGATGAGAGGACTTCATATTAAACGGATTTTTGGGCTCGGGAGTTGGACCCGGAGCTTGCTCCCTCCGCTCCGCGCATCGTCCCGGTATTGCAGCGCCTCCGGGAACGGTGCACCCCCCGCCTCGGGGGGACCTGTGTGCGGTGAACAACAGATCCCAGCGCCGGGAAACGGCTCCGGAGCGCCGGGAACCCTCAGCGGACCCCCGGAAAATGCTCCAAAAATCTCTGAAATCTGCGCCAAAACCGTCCCGAAATGCCCTGAAAATTCCTCCGAAAATGGTGGAAAAAGGGGGAGAAAATGGGGAAAAATAAGGGAAAAAGGAGGAAAAAAGCACAAAAAGAGGAGAAAAGGAGGAGGAGCCGGAAAAGCCGCGGGCACGCGCCGGCCTTAAAGCCGCCGTGGGCGGGGAAGCGGCCCCGGGTGCGCCTGGGTGAGCGCGATCGATCGATCGATCGATGATTGATTGCGATCGCTCCTCCCTGCCTGATCCATCGCTCTGGGCTCCACTGAGCCCGCCTCGATCGATCGCTCGGCGCTCGGCTGCCAATGCCTGCCCATCGATTGCTCGAGGATCGATTGCTCATGCCTGCCGATCGATTAGATCGGCGATCGATTGCTCATGCCTGCCGATCGATTAGATCGGCGATCGATTGCTCATGCCTGCCGATCGATTAGATCGGCGATCGATTGCTCATGCCTGCCGATCGATTAGATCGGCGATCGACTGCTCATGCCTGCCGATCGATTGCTCGACACTCGATTGCTCATGCCTGCCGATCGATTAGCTCTGCACTCGATTGCTCATGCCTGCCGATCGATTGCTCGGCGATCGATTGCTCATGCCTGCCGATCGATTAGCTCGGCGATCGATTGCTCATGCCTGCCGATTGATTGCTCGGCGATCGATTGCTCATGTCTGCCGATCGATTAGATCGGCGATCGATTGCTCATGCCTGCCGATCGATTGCTCGGCGATCGATTGCTCATGCCTGCCGATCGATTAGCTCGGCGATCGATTGATAATGCCTGCCGATCGATTAGCTCGGCGATCGATTGATAATGCCTGCCGATCGATTAGCTCGACGATCGATTGCTCATGCCTGCCGATCGATTAGCTCGGCGATCGATTGCTCATGCCTGCCGATCGATTAGCTCGGCGATCGACTGTTAATGCCTGCCCAGGCATTAGCAATCGCGTGTCGAGCAATCGATGGGCAGGCATTGGCAGCCGAGCGCCGAGCGATCGATCGAGGCGGGCTCAGTGGAGCCCAGAGCGATGGATCAGGCAGGGAGGAGCGATCGCAATCAATCATCGATCGATCGATCGATCGCGCTCACCCAGGCGCACCCGGGGCCGCTTCCCCGCCCACGGCGGCTTTAAGGCCGGCGCGTGCCCGCGGCTTTTCCGGCTCCTCCTCCTTTTCTCCTCTTTTTGCGCTTTTTTCCTCCTTTTTCCCCTATTTTTTTCGCATTTTCCCCATTTTCTCCCCCTTTTTCCTCCGTTTTCGGAAGAATTTTCAGGGCATTTCGGGACGGTTTTTGCGCAGATTTCAGAGATTCTTGGAGCATTTTCCGGGGGATCCTGTGAGGGCTCCCGGCGCTCCGGAGCCCTTTCCCGGCGCTGGGATCTGTTGTTCACCGCACACAGGTCCCCCCGAGGCGGGGGGTGCACCGTTCCCGGAGGCGCTGCAATACCGGGACGATGCGCGGAGCGGAGGGAGCAAGCTCCGGGTCCAACTCCCGAGCCCAAAAATCCGTTTAATATGAAGTCCTCTCATCGAGGACGTATCAGATATTAAACTGATAAGAACAGATACTACACTTGATCTTAGCCAAAAGGCCGAGAAGCGATAGCGGCCCCTGCCGCGCCCCGCGCCCAGCGCCGCTCGCCCCGCTCACACATCACGGTCACCCCCGCGCCGCCCTCCGCCCCTTCCCGAACCGTTCCCGCTGTTTTTCCGCGTCTCATCCCGCTCCTCCCGCTCTCGTTCCGCACGATTCCACCTTTGGGAACCCCAAAATCCGCGGCAGTAAATCTCCCATGAGGCCGTTCTTTCCCCCCAAGTCGCTCATTTGCATAGCCCCGCCCCTCCGCCTGCCAGCGCGGGACGTTTCGCGTCCCCAGCTCGGGGATTTCCGGCACCGCTCGGCTCTTCCCGCCGCTCCCGCACGAAACTTCTCCGCGCCTCGTTTTTCACCCGAACCCCAAATTTTTTCTCCTAAATCTCCAATTTTTTTTCTCCTAAATCTCCAATTTTTTTTCCAGAAATCACCATTTTTTTTACCCTAAATCCCCAATTTTTTTTCCGAAATTCCCAATTTTTTTCATAAAAATCCCCAATTTTTTTCCCCTAAATCCCCATTTTTTTTCTCCTAAATCCCCATTTTTTTTCCCCCAAAATCCCAAATTTTTTCTCCTAAATCTCCAATTTTTTTTTCCTAAATCTCCAATTTTTTTCCCCTAAATCCCAATTTTTTTCCGTAAATCCCCAATTTTTTTTTCCTAAATCCCCAATTTTTTTCCCCTAAATCCCAATTTTTTTCCGTAAATCCCCAATTTTTTTTTCCTAAATCCCCAATTTTTTTTTCTGAAATTCCCATTTTTTTTTCAAGAAATCCCCAATTTTTTTTCTCCCAAATCCAATTTTTTTCCCCTAAATCCCAAATTTTTTTTTTCCTAAATCCCCAATTTTTTTTTCCGAAATTCCCTTTTTTTTTTCCAGAAATCCCCAATTTTTTTCCCCAAAATCTCCAATTTTTTTTCCGAAATTCCCGATTTTTTTCCCTAAATCCCCAATTTTTTTTCCTAAATCCCCAAATTTTTTCCCCTAAATCCCAAATTTTTTTTTCTCCTAAATCCCCAATTTTTTCCCCCTAAATCCCCATTTTTTTCCCCTAAATCCCCAATTTTTTTTCCGAAATCCCCAATTTTTTTTCCCCTAAATCCCAAATTTTTTTTTCCCCTAAATCCCCAATTTTTTTCCCCAAAATCCCCAATTTTGTTTCCGAAATTCAAAATTTTTTTCCTCTAAATCCCCAAATTTTTTTCCCCTAAATCCCCAAATTTTTTTCCTTAAATTCCCAATTTTTTCCCCTAAATCCCCATTTTTTTCCCCCCTAAATCCCCATTTTTTTCCCCTAAATCCCCAATTTTTTTTTCCTAAATCCCCAATTTTTTTTCCGAAATTCCCATTTTTTTTTCTCCTAAATCCCAATTTTTTTTCCCCTAAGTTCCGAAATTTTTTTCCCCCAAAACCCCAAATTTTTTTCCGAAATTCCCAATTTTTTTTTCTCCGAAATCCCCAATTTTTTTTCCGAAATTCCCAATTTTTTTTCTACTAAATCCCCAATTTTTTTTTCTAAATCCCCAATTTTTTTTCTGAAATTCTCAATTTTTTTTTCGAAATTCTCATTTTTTTTTCTCCTAAATCCCCAAATTTTTTTCCGAAATTCCCATTTTTTTTTTCTCCTAAATCTCCAATTTTTTCCTTAAATTCCCAATTTTTTCCCCTAAATCCCCATTTTTTTCCCCCCTAAATCCCCAATTTTTTTCTCCAAAATCCATTTTTTTCCCCCTAAATCCCCAATTTTTTTTCCAAAATTCCCGATTTTTTTCCTCTAAATCCCAAATTTTTTTTTATCCTAAATCCCCAATTTTTTTTCCGAAATTTCCATTTTTTTTCCCCCTAAATCCCCAATTTTTTTTCATAAAAATCCCCAATTTTTTTTTTAAATCCCCAATTTTTTTTTCTAAATACCCAATTCTTTTTCCTAAATCCCAATTTTTTTTCCAGAAATCCCCAAATTTTTTCCCCGAAATCCCCAATTTTTTGTCTGAAATTCACAATTTTTTTCCGAAATTTCCATTTTTTTTCCCCCTAAATCCCAAATTTTTTTTCAGAAATTCCCAAAATTTTTTCCCCTAAAGCCCAAATTTTTTTTCCCTTAAACCCCAATTTTTTTCTCCTAAATCCCCAATTTTTTTCTCCAAAATCCAATTTTTTTTCCCATAAATCCCAAATTTTTTTTTCCGAAATTCCCGATTTTTTTTCCTCTAAATCCCCAATTTTTTTCTAAATCCCCATTTTTCTGAAATTCTCAATTTTTTTCCGAAATTTCCATTTTTTTTTTCCCTAGATCCCAAATTTTTTTCCCCTAAATCCCCAATTTTTTTTTCTAAATCCCCTTTTTTTTTTCTGAAATTCTCAATTTTTTTTCCGAAATTCCCATTTTTTTCCCCTAAATCCCAAATTTTTTTTTCTCCTAAATCCCAAATTTTTTTTCCCTAAAACCACAATTTTTTTTTTCATAAATTTCCAAATTTTTTCCTCTAAATCCCCAATTTTTTTTTCTAAATCCCAAATTTTTTTTTCCGAAATTCTCAATTTTTTTTCCGAAATTTCCATTTTTTTTTCCCTAAATCCCCAATTTTTTTCATAAAAATCCCCAATTTTTTTTCCAAAATTCCCATTTTTTTTCCCCTAAATCCCAAATTTTTTTCCCTAAAACCCCAATTTTTTTTTTTTTAATTCCCAATTTTTTTTCCAGAAATCCCCATTTTTTCCCCTAAATCCCAAATTTTTTTTCCGAAATTCCAAATTTTTTTCCCCTAAATCCCCAATTTTTTTTTTCTAAATCCCCAATTTTTTTTCTGAAATTCTCAATTTTTTTTTCGAAATTCTCATTTTTTTTTCCTAAATCCCCAATTTTTTTCCCCTAAATCCCCAATTTTTTTTCCCGAAATTCCCTTTTTTTTTTTCCAGAAATCCCCATTTTTTTTTCCCCTAAATCCCAAATTTTTTTTCCCTTAAACCCCCAATTTTTTTTTCTAAATCCCCAATTTTTTTCCGGAAATTCTAATTTTTTTTTCAAAATTCTCTTTTTTTTTCCTAAATCCCCAATTTTTTTCCCCTAAATCCCCAATTTTTTTCTGAAATTTCCATTTTTTTTTCCCTAAATCCCAAATTTTTTTTCCTTAAATTCCCAATTTTTTCCCCTAAATCCAAAATTTTTTTCCCCTAAATCCAGTTTTTTTCCCCTAAATCCCAAAATTTTTTTCCCCCTAAATCCCAAATTTTTTTTCCGAAATTCCCGATTTTTTTTCCCCTAAAACCCCAATTTTTTTTTTCTAAATCCCCAATTTTTTTTTCTGAAATTCTCAATTTTTTTTTCGAAATTCTCATTTTTTTTTCTCCTAAATCCCCAATTTTTTTCCGAAATTTCCATTTTTTTTCCCCTAAATCCCAAATTTTTTTTTCCTAAATTCCCAAATTTTTTTCCTCTAAATCCCCAATTTTTTTTTCTAAATCCCCATTTTTTTTCCTGAAATTCTCAATTTTTTTTTCAAAATTCTCATTTTTTTTCCCTAAATCCCAAATTTTTTTTTCTTCTAAATCCCCAATTTTTTTCCCCTAAATCCCCAAATTTTTTTCAGAAATTCCCGAAATTTTTTTCCCCTAAATCCCAAATTTTTTTTCCCTAAAACCACAATTTTTTTTTCGTAAATTTCCAAATTTTTTTCCTCTAAATCCCCAATTTTTTTTTCTAAATCCCCATTTTTTTTCTGAAATTCACAATTTTTTTCCGAAATTTCCATTTTTTTTCCCCCTAAATCCCAATTTTTTTTTTCCCTAAATCCCCAATTTTTTTTCGTAAAAATCCCCAAATTTTTTTCCCTAAATCCCAAATTTTTTTCTCATAAATCCCAAAATTTTTTTTCCGAAATTCTCATTTTTTTTTTCCCCTAAATCCCCAATTTTTTTCCGAAATTCCCAATTTTTTTTCCCCTAAATCCCAATTTTTTTTTTCTGAAATTCTCTTTTTTTTCCCCCTAAATCCCAAATTTTTTTCCCCTAAATCCCCAATTTTTTTCCCTAAATCCCCAATTTTTTTTTCTAAATCCCCAATTTTTTTTCTGAAATTCTCAAATTTTTTCCAAAATTCCCATTTTTTTTCCCCTAAATCCCAAATTTTTTTTCCCTAAATCCCCAATTTTTTTTCCGAAATCCTCAATTTTTTTCCTCCTAAATCCCAAATTTTTTTTTCTGAAATTCTCAATTTTTTTTTCAAAATTCTCATTTTTTTTCCCTAAATCCCCAAATTTTTCAGAAATTCCCAAAATTTTTTTCCCCTAAATCCCCAACTTTTTTTCCCTAAAACCCCAATTTTTTTTTTCCTAAATTTCCAAATTTTTTTCTCCTAAATCCCCAATTTTTTTCCGAAATTTCCTTTTTTTTTTCCCCCAAATCCCCAATTTTTATCATAAAAATCCTCAATTTTTTTTTCCCCTAAATCCCAAATTTTTTTTCCCTAAAACCACAATTTTTTTTTCATAAATTTCCAAATTTTTTTCCCCTAAATCCCCAATTTTTTTCCGAAATTCCAAATTTTTTTCCCCCTAAATCCCAAATTTTTTTTAGAAATTCCCAAAATTTTTTCCCCTAAATCCCAAATTTTTTTTCCCTTAAACCCCAATTTTTATTCTCCTAAATCCCAAATTTTTTTCTCCAAAATCCAATTTTTTTTCCCATAAATCCCAAATTTTTTTTCCGAAATTCCCGATTTTTTTTCCTCTAAATCCCCAATTTTTTTTCAGAAATTCCCAAAATTTTTTCCCCTAAATCCCAAATTTTTTTTCCATAAATCCCAAAATTTTTTTTCCGAAATTCTCAATTTTTTTTCCGAAATTCCCATTTTTCTTCTCCTAAATCCCCAATTTTTTTCCCTAAATCCCCAATTTTTTACATAAAAATCCCCAATTTTTTTTCCTAAATCCCCAATTTTTTTCCCTAAATCCCCAATTTTTTTTCCCCTAAATCCCCAATTTTCCCCCCTAAATCCCCATTATTTTCCCACAAAAACAATCAATAAATAAAATCATTCCCTAAAACCAACTCCCCATTTCCCACAAAACTCCCGTTTCTCTTAAAAAAAAACCCCAAAATTCCGTTTATTTTCCCCATTCCGGCCGTTATTTACAGGGGGTGGGGGGAGGGGAATTGGGGGGATTTTGGGGGGTCCCTCAAAGCCCCGAAATTTTCCTTTTTTGGCCTTTCCCGGGGTGGGGGATGGGCTCCAGGGCGTCCCACAGCTCGTCCCCCTCCTCACCCTCCCCCCCCGGTGGGGGAGGGGCCTCGTCCTGCGCCTGGGGGGGGGGAAGGGAGGGGGTCAGAGGGGTGGGGGGGCGCCCCCAGCCCCCCAAAACCCCCCCCAGGGCGGGGGGGTCTCACCTGCCACTCCAGGTGTGTGCTCAGCAGGACGCAGGTGAGGCGCGACTTCAGGTACACCTGGGGGGGGGGAGGGGCGGTTTGGGGGGGCTGGGGGGTTTTGGGGGGGGTCCCGGGGGGGGTTTGGGGCAGAGTTTGGGGGTCCCGGGAGGTTCCAGGAGGATTTGGGGGGATCTGGGGGGTCCCGGGAGGTTTTTGGGGCTCCCCGGGGGGGTTTTGGGGGTCCCATGATGTTCTGGGATGGTCCCGGGGGGTTTTTAAGGGGGGTCCCGGGGGTTTTCGGGGGTCCCAGGAGGGTTTTGGGGGGTCCCGGCAGGTTTTGGGGGTCCCCGGGAAGTTTTTGGGGCTCACCGGGAGGTTTTTGGGGGTCCTGGGGGGTTTTGGGGGTCCCAGGAGGGTTTTGGGGGGGCCCGGGGGATTGTTAGGGGGTCCCGGGAGGGTTTTGGGGGGTCCCAGGACGTTTTTGGGGGTCCCCGGGAGGGAATTGGGGGGTCCCGGGGGGTTTTGGGGGGTCCCAGGAGGGTTTTTGGGGGTCCCAGGAGAGGTTTTGGGGGTCCCGGGAGGTTTTTGGGGCTCCCCGGGAGGGTTTTTGGGGGTCCCCGGCAGGTTTTGGGGGTCCCCCGAGCCCACCTTGTGCCGCAGCCTCCCGTCCTCGAGGCTGTGCAGCCGCAGGAACCGATCGAGGCCCGCGGAGGCCACGAGGGGCAGGCGGGGGTGGCACTGCAGCCCCCGGACCCCCCCCGAGAAACCCTTCAGTGCCCGCAGCACCCGCCCTGGGGGGGCAGAGACCCTCGAAACCCCCCGAAACGCCCCCCGGAAATCCCCCAAAAACCCTTCAAAAATCCCCCCGAAAATCCCCCCAAAACCCTCAAAAACCCCCCCAAAAACCCTCAAAAATCCCCCCGAAAATCCCCCCAAAAACCCTCAAAAATCCCCCCGAAAATCCCCCCAAAAACCCTCAAAAATCCCCCCCGAAAATCCCCCCAAAAACCCTCAAAAATCCCCCCGAAAATCCCCCCAAAAACCCTCAAAAATCCCCCCGAAAATCCCCCCAAAAAACCCTCAAAAATCCCCCCAAAAACCCCCAAAAAATCCCCCCGAAAATCCCCCCAAAACCCTCAAAAACCCCCCCGAAAATCCCCCCAAAACCCTCAAAAATCCCCCCGAAAATCCCCCCAAAACCCCTCAAAAATCCCCCCGAAAATCCCCCCAAAAAACCCTCAAAAATCCCCCCGAAAATCCCCCCAAAACCCCCAAAAATCCCCCCGAAAATCCCCCCAAAAACCCTCAAAAATCCCCCCGAAAATCCCCCCAAAACCCCCAAAAATCCCCCCGAAAAACCCCCAAAAACCCTCAAAAATCCCCCCGAAAAACCCCCAAAACCCCCAAAAATCCCCCCGAAAATCCCCCCAAAACCCCCCAGGACCCCCCAGCCCCCCCAGCCCCTCCCCCACCTTTGCGCAGGTCCAGCACCGCCACGTCCCCCCGGGCGCTGCCCACGACCACCGACCTGGGGGGGGCCAAAAAATGGGGCTGGGGGACCCCCCCGGGACCCCCCAAATTTTTCCCGGTTACCCCAAACCCCTTCTCTTCCTTTGGGGGGTTGCAGAGCCCCCCCCCAGGACCCCCAAAATCCTCCCGGGATGCCCCAAAACTCCCACGGGACCCTCAAAATGCCCCCCAAAATCTCCCCCCCCCGCCCCCAGATCGCCCAAATTCTCCCAGGACCCCCCAAGTCCCCCCAAAACCCTCCGGAACGACCCCAGGAACCCGAAAAACCCCCGATGTCCCCCCAAAATCTGCCCCGGACACCCAAAACCCACACCCCAAACCCCCCGGGACCCCCCAAAATCCTCCCAGAACCCCCTGAAACCCCCCCCCGGACCTCCCCAGACCCTCCCAGGACCCCCCGGGACCCCCCAGGACCCCCCCAGGACCCCCCGAGGACCCCCCGGGACCCCCGCAGACCCCCCAGGACCCCCCCAGACCCCCCGGGACCCCCCCAGACCCCCCCAGGCCCCCGGGACCCCCCCAGGCCCCCCAGGACCCCCCAGGACCCCCCAGGACCCCCCCAGACCCCCCAGGACCCCCCCGGGATCCCCCCAGGACCCCCCAAAACCCCCCCCAGAACCCCCCAGGACCCCCCAAACCCCCCAGGACCCCCCCAAACCCCCCAGACCCCCCCAGCACTGACGTGTCCCCGGGGGGCAGGGCCAGCGCCGTCAGCGGCCCCTCCCCAAAGGCGGCGTCCAGGACCGGGCGGCGCTGGGGCGTGGACGGGTCATAGAGACGCACCTGGGCCAGGTGAGACACGTGAGGGACACGGGAGGGACAGCGAAGAGACAGGTGAGAGCAAAGCCCCCCCCCTGTGCCCCCCAAACCCCCCAGCGTCCTCAGTGGGGTCATCGGGGGTGGGACCTGTAGGTGACCCCAGGTGTCCCCCAGGTGGCCTCACTCACCTGTCCATGCCCTGTACAGGTGACCCCAGGTGTCCCCAGGTGTCCCATCTGACCCCCAGGTGTCCCCCAGGTGTCCCCAGGTGTCCCCAAGAGTCCCCCAGGTGTCCCCATCTGACCCCCAGGTGTCCCCAAGAGTCCCCCAGGTGTCCCCAGGTGTCCCCAGGTGTCCCCATCTGACCCCCAGGTGTCCCCCAGGTGTCCCCACTCACCTGTCTGTGCCCCGTACAGGTGTCCCCAGGTGACCCCAGGTGTCCCCATCTGACCCCCAGGTGTCCCCAGGTGACCCCAGGTGTCCCCATCTGACCCCCAGGTGTCCCCAGGTGTCCCCAGGTGCCCCCATCTGACCCCCAGGTGTCCCCAGGTGTCCCCCCTCACCTGTCCGTGCCCCGTACAGGTGACAATTTTTTGGGATCCCGGCAGGAACTGCAGGTCCCGTTCCCAGACTGGAACTCGCAGGTCCAGCCAATCGTTCCTCACCTGGGGGACAATTTGGGGACAATTCGGGGACAATTTGGGGACAATTTGGGGACAATTTGGGGACGTTTTTGGGGTCCCACTCACGTTCTTGGCCCGGAACAGCGGCTCGCGGGGTCGCTGCAGGTCCCACACCTTGAGCCCGTTCTCCTTCCCCCCCGTCCCCACCAGGTGAGGCCGCGTCGGGTCCTGGCGCATCCGGCACAGCCCCGGCCCCGCCCGCAGCTCCTGCAGGGGCTGGAATTGGGGAGGGGTCACCCCAAAACCCCCCCAAAACCCCCCAAAAATCCCCAGACACCCCCGAACCCCACACACCCCAAAACTCCTGAAAATCACCCCAAAATTCCCCATCCGGCACAGCCCCGGCCCCGCCCGCAGCTCCTGCAGGGGCTGCAATTGGGGAGGGGTCACCCCAAAAGCCCCCAAAAAACCCCAGACACCCCCGAACCCCACACACCCCAAATCCCCCCAAAAAACCCCCCAAACCACCCCAAACCCCCCCCAAGAACCCCCCAAACCACCCCAAACCCTGCCCAAAAAAACCCCAAAATTCCCCGTCCGGCTTCACCCGCAGATCCCGAAAGGGGCTGGAATTGGGGAGGGGTCTCGGGGTGACCCCAAAACCTCCCCCAGACCCCCCCAAAGCCCCCCACTCACCTCCTCAGCCTCGTCCTCCCCCCACACCCGAACCAGCCCCGACTCCACAGCGGTGACGACGGAGCTGGGGGGGATTTGGGGAGGGTCAGGGGGGGTTTGGAGACCCCCAAGACACCCCCAAACCCCCCCAAAAAAACCCTTCAAGGAATCCCTGGACACCCCAAATCCCCCCAAATCCCCTCCTGGACCCCCCAGATCCCCCCCAGAGACCCCCAAACCCCTCCCAGGAGCCACCCCGAGACCCCCTGGACACCCCAGGATCCCCCCCAGAGACCCCTCAGAGACCCCTGGAACCCCCAGACCCCTCCCAGGAGCCACCCCGAGACCCCCTGGACACCCCCAGACCCCTCGGGACTTCCAGTGCCCCCCCAAAAGCCCCCAGACCCCTCCCAGGAGCCACCCCGAGACCCCCTGGACCCCCCCCCAGACCCCTCGGGACTTCCAGAGCCCCCCCCAGAAGCCCCCAGACCCCTCCCGGGAGCCCCTCAGGACTCCTCCAAGAGCCCTGGAACCCCTCCAGGCCCCTCCCAGGACCCCCAGAGTCCCCTCAGAGACCCCCGGAACCCCCCCAGACCCCCCCCCGGGACCCCCCCGGTACCTGCCGAGCACCCCCAGCCCGCAGAAGGCCCCGTCGCCCCCCGGGCAGAGCCGCTCCCCGGTGAATTTTCCCTTCTCGGTGCTGAAAACGCTCACGGAGCGATCCAGGGACCCCACGAGCACCTGGGGGAAGGGTGGGCGGGCGGGGGGGTTCAGGGGGTGCTTTGGACACCCCCAGACCCCCCAACCCTCCCCGGGACCCCCGACTCACCTCGGTCTGCGCGGGGTCGCCCCAGGCCAGGGCCGAGACCCCCCGGCTGCGGCTCAGCCCCGGCCCCCCCACGTGGTTCGTGGCCTCTTTGCGCTGCAGGTTCACCCCTGGGGGGCGAGCGGCAGTTTGGGGGGGTTTGGGCACCTCAGGAGCCCCCCCGGGACCCCCCAAAATCTGCGGGACCCCCCCCCCCCACAAGGGCCCTTCACGGAACCTCAGGATCCCCCCAGCGACCCCCACAAGACCTCCGGGACCATCCCGAACACCCCAAAACCTCCCGGGGATCCCCCCCGCGACCCCCAAAGGTCCCCCTCAACCCCCTGTGGCCTCCCAAACTCCCCCGGGACCCCCCAAAGGGCCCTCCCGGTCCACCGGAACTCCCCCAGCACCCGCCTGGACCCCCCTTTGAGGGCCCTCCCTGGTCCCGAGCCCCCTCCCGGAAGCCCCTCGGAGCCCCCCAGCCCATTCAGGCCCCCTCCCCACCTTTGAGGGCTCCGGTCTCGGCCCCCACCCACACATGGCACAATCGCGTGGGCGCCGCCATCTTGCCCCGTGCCGGTCCGTCCCTCCGGAGAGTTCCGTGCCGGGAACCAAGAGCGAGGCGGGAACGTTCCGGGCACAAAAAGTTCCGCGTAGCTCCCGGCGTCCTTTGCGCCGCCCTCATTTGCATGCCCCGCCCCTCGCGGGCGTGTCCGGCCCCGCCATGGCGGAGCGGGAGGAGCGGCGGTTCGTGGAGCTGCCCCGGGACTCGGTGCGGCTCATGGCCGAGAGCGTGGGCCTGGAGCTCAGCGACGAGGTGGCCGCGCTGCTGGCCGAGGATGTGTGCTACCGGCTGCGGGAGGCCACGCAGGTACCGGGGATCGGGAATTACCGCGGTTACCGGGGGCTACCGGCTGCGGGAGGCCACGCAGGTACCGGGGATCGGGAATTACCGCGGTTACCGGGGGCTACCGGCTGCGGGAGGCCACGCAGGTACCGGGGAACGGGGGAGGGAACGGGGGGGCCCGGGGACAATCCCGGCACCGCTCCCGGAAAAGATCCCGGTGATGCTCCCGGGGCCGGTTCCCGGGTGCTGAACCCAGGATCGATCCCAGTTTCACTCTTGGTGATGATCCCATTCCCGGTCCCATTCCCGATCCCATTCCCGGTCTCATTCCCGGTCCCATTCCCGATTCCCATTCCCGATTCCCATTCCCGGTCCCATTCCCGATCTCATTCCCGATCCCATTCCCGATCCCATTCCCGGTCCCATTCCCGGTCCCATTCCCGGTCCCATTCCCGATTCCCATTCCCGATCCCATTCCCGGTCCCATTCCCGGTCCCATTCCCGGTCCCATTCCCGATTCCCATTCCCGGTGTCATTCCCGGTCCCATTCCCGGTCCCATTCCCGATTCCCATTCCCGATTCCCATTCCCGGTCCCATTCCCGATCCCATTCCCGGTCCCATTCCCGGTCCCATTCCCGGTCCCGACTCCATCTCCCTTCCCAATTGCGGGAATCACGATCCCGTTCCCGTTTCTCCCGTTCCTACCCCCGTTCCCATCCCCTTTTCCCCATCTCCGTTTTCCCCGTTCCCAGAACAGCTCCCAGTTCCTCAAGCACACCCGGCGGCGCCGCCTCACCGTGGAGGATTTCAACCGAGCCCTGCGCTGGAGCAACGTCGAGGTTGGGGAGACTGGGAGGGACTGGGAGGGACTGGGGGGACACTGGGGGGACACTGGGGGGACACTGGGGGGACAGAGCCTGGTGGCACTGGGGACACTGGGGCAGTGCCCAATCCCTGCAGTGTCCCCAGATCGCGGGGGGGGTGGGAGGTGCCGGCCCGGGGGTGTCCCCAAATCCCAGGGGTGTCCCCAAATCCCGGGGGTGTCCCCAAATCCCGGGGGTGTCCCCCAATCCCGGGGGTGTCCCCAATCCCAGGGGTGTCCCCCAATCCCAGGGGTGTCCCCCAATCCCGGGGGTGTCCCCCAATCCCAGGGGTGTCCCCAAATCCCGGGGGTGTCCCCAAATCCCAGGGGTGTCCCCCAATCCCAGGGGTGTCCCCCTGTCCCCTGGGTGTCCCCAGTGACGCCCCCGCGGGCCCCAGGCCGTGTGTGGCTGTGGCTCCCAGGACTCGTTGCCGTTCCGGCCGCTCCGGGAGGGCGATTTGTTCTTCCCCGAGGACCGGGAGGTGAATCTGGTGGAGCTGGCGTTGGCCACCAACATCCCCAAGGGCTGTGCCGAGACCGCGGTCAGAGGTGGGACCCCAAAATCCCCCCCCGGGACCCCCCCCAGCCCTCCCAGGTGGGGCAGGGGTCTCATCCTCGCTGTCCCGCAGTGCACGTGTCCTACCTGGATGGCAAAGGGAACCTGGAGCCGCAGGGAGCAGGTCAGGAACGACCCCCCCAGACCCCCAGGAACGACCCCCCCAGACCCCCAGGAACGACCCCCCCAGACACCTCTAGGACACCTCAAGACCCCCTGGATCCCCCAAAGGCCCCTGGGACCCCCAGGAATCCCCAGATCCCTCTGCTCCCCATCCCAAAACTCCCCCAAACCTCCAGGACCCCCCAAATCCTCCCAGACCCCTCCAGAGACCCTCTGGGCCCCCTCCCCCAGGACGTCCAGGACACCCTGAGCCCCTCAGGGTCCCCCATCTCGAGACCCCCCGGGACCTGCAGAGCCCTCGGGAGGGTTTTTATTTTTTGGGGTGCCCCCCCTGCAGTGCCCAGCGCTGTGTCCTCGCTGACCGACGACCTCCTCAAGTATTACCAGCACGTGACCCGCGCCGTGCTGGGCGACGACCCCCAGCTCATGAAGGTGGGTGAGGGGCTGGGGACCCCCTGGGGGGCTGCTCCCCCTCCCCCCCAGCCGCGCTGACCCCCCCGGTGTCCCCCCAGGTGGCCCTGCAGGACCTCCAGAGCAACCCCAAGATCGCGGCGCTGCTGCCCTACTTCGTCTACGTGGTCAGTGGGGTGAGTTTGGGGGTCCTGGGGGTCTCCAGGGGGTCTGGGGTGAATCGGGGGGGGGTTCTGCAGGGTCTAGAAGGAGTTTGGGGGGTCCTGGAGGGCTCCTTGAGAGTCTGGGAAGAGTTCGAGGGGGTGCTGGAAAGTGTGGGGTGAATTTTGGGAGGTCCTGGAGGGGTCTGGAGTGAATTTGGAGAGTCCTCGGAGGGTTCGGGATGAGTTTTGGGGCTCCTGGGAGGGTTCGGGATGGGTTTGAGAGGTGCTGGAAGGCGTGGGGTGAGTTTTAGGGGTCTCGGGAGAGTCGGGGGTGAGTTCTTGGTGGTCCCCAGCGGATCTGGGATGAGTTTGGAAGTTCCCCCAAAGGGATTGGGGTAAATTTGGGGGGCGCCCCAAGCGGATCTAGGGTGAGACTGGGGGGGTCCTGGGGGTGTCCAGGCTGGAAAGTTTTGGGTTCATCCAGAAGCTCCTGGGCTTGGGGTTCCTCACTGGAGGAATTCCCGGGGCTCTCCCCCAAAGCTCTGCACTCTCCATCCCAACCTTCTCCCCTCACCTGGCCCAGGTGAAATCCGTGAGCCACGACCTGGAGCAGCTGAGCCGGCTGCTGCACCTGGCCCGGAGCCTGATCCAGAACCCGTTCCTGTGCCTGGGCTCGTACGTGTGCAGCCTCATGGGCTCGGTGCTCTACTGCGTCCTGGAGCCCCTGGCCGCCTCCATCAACCCCCTCAACGACCACTGGACCCTGCGGGACTACGCGGCCATGCTGCTGGGCAGGATCTTCTGGTGGGGAGGGGGCTCCTGGGGGGGCGAATTTGGGGGATCTGGGGGGGTCTCAGTGCCTGCAGGAGCCACGGGGGGCGCGGGAGGGGGCTCCTGGGGGGGGAATCCATGGGGGGCTGGGGGGGTCTCAGTGCCTGCAGGAGCCACGGGGGGCGCGGGAGGGGGCTCCGGGGAGGGAATCCATGGGGGTCTGGGAGGGAGGGGGCTCCTGAGGGGGGGATTTGGGGGGCCTGGGAGGGAGGGGACTCCTGGGGGGGAATCCAGGGGGGTCTGGGGGGACCTCAGGGGAGGGAATCCATGGGGGTCTGGGAGGGAGGGGGCTCCTGAGGGGGAGTTTGGGGTGTCCTGGGGGTTTGGGGGGGTCTCAGTGCCTGCAGGAGCCCATGGGGAGATGAGGAGGGGGCTCCTGGGGGGGAATTTGGGGGGCCTAGGAGGGAGGGGGCTCCTGAGGGGGGAATCCAGGGGGGTCTGGGGGGCCTCAGTGCCTGCAGGAGCCCATGGGGAGCTGAGGGGGGTCTCCTGAGGGGGGAATCCATGGGGGTCTGGGGGGTCTCAGTGCCTGCAGGAGCCCATGGGGAGATGAGGAGGGGGCTCCTGAGGGGGGGATTTGAGGTGTCCTGGGGGTCTGGGGGGTCTCAGTGCCTGCAGGAGCCCATGGGGAGCTGAGGGGGGGCTCCTGAGGGGGGGATTTGAGGTGTCCTGGGGGTCTCGGGGGTCTCAGAGCCCGCCCGTGCCCGCAGGAGTCACGGCGAGCTGGTGCGAGGGCTGTACCAGCAGATCCTGCTCTCGCTCCAGAAGGTTCTGGCGGACCCGGTTCGGCCGCTCTGCTCCCACTACGGCGCCGTGGTGGGGCTGCACGCGCTGGGCTGGAAGGTTTGGGGGGTCCCGGGGGGGGTTTGGGGGGGTCTCAGGGGGTCCGGGGGGGTCTGAAGGGGGTTTGGAGGAGGTTCCCATGGGAGGGGGGAGAGAGGTTTTGTGGGGATCTCAGGAGATTTTGAGAGTCAGGGGGTCCTACAGGGGGTTCGGGGGGGTCTGGGGGGGTTTTGGGGGTTCGGGGGGTCTCACACCGTGTCCCCCCCAGGCGGTGGAGCGGGTGCTGTACCCCCACCTCCCCACGTACTGGCCCAACCTGCAGGCCGTGCTGGACGATTACTCCGTGTCCAACGCTCAGGTCAAGGCCGACGGCCACAAAGTCTACGGCGCCATCCTGGTGAGGGGCTGGGCTGGAGGGGGGGGGGAATATTTTGGGGAGGGGGTCCCGCACCCCTTAACCCACCCCGTGTCCCCCAGGTCGCCGTGGAGCGGCTGCTGAAAGCCAAAGCTCAGCAAGCGCCGGGATTTGGGGGTCCCGAGGGGTCCCCCCGGCACAGCCCCCCCGGCCAGGACCCCTTCCCTGAGCTGGGCTTGGGCCGCCCGTTGGTCCCGGGGGGCGTCGGGGGCGGCCCCACCTCCTCCTCCTCCTCTTCCTCCTCCTCCTCCTCGTCGTCGCCGTCGCTGCGGGACATGTACCGCGAGCTCTACGATTTCTTCGGGGACAGCCTGGCCGCCCGTTTCGGTACCGGCGCCCCCGCCGAGCCCCCGAGCCCCCCGGGGGCACCCGAGGGCGCCCGCAAAGAGCCCCCGGCCGAAGGGGCCGCCCGCAAAATGCCGCAGTTGACGAACGCCACGGTGAGCCCGAGGGACGAGGAGCCCCCCCCGGCACGACCGGAGCGGCCCCCGCTGCACCGAGCCCCGGGACCCCCGCCCCGCCCCCGCGGGACCCCCCGCACCCCCTCCGGCCACCGGCCCGGCGCCCGGGACGTGTTCCAGAAATGTCGCTTCGCCCCCCGGGGGCCTCCCCGCTTCAGCTTCGTGATCGCGGGGCGCCAGACCGGGCGCCGCTGCCCCGGCCGCAGGTTCCAGACGAGTTTCCCGCAGCCGCCCGGGGCCGCGCTCGGCTCCCGGTACGCGCAGCGGCTCCCGATGATCGGCAGGACCGGGCGGGCCCCGCGGCGCTGGCCACGGGCCGACTACTCGCTGCTGCTGCTGCTGTGAGCGGGCACGGCCCGGGGGGCGCGGGGAGGGGGGGGGCAGGGACGGGGTGGCCAGTGAGGGGCGAGGAGTGGGGAGTGGGAAATGGTCAATAAAGAGGGTGGGGGGTCGGTGAGTGGCGAGGAGTGGGCAATAAAAGGCAATAAAAGGCATCCGGTGGCCAATACAGAGGGTTTGGTGGCCAGTCAGGGGTGTCCGGTGGCCCACAGAGGGTTTGGTGGCCAGCCAGGGGTGCCCAGTGGCCAATACAGAGGGTTTGGTGGCCAGTCAGGGGTGCCCAGTGGCCCACAGAGGGTTTGGTGGTCGGGGGTGTCCAGTGGCCAATACAGAGGGTTTGGTGGTCAGGGGTGCCCAGTGGCCAATACAGAGGGTTTGGTGGCCAGTCAGGGGTGTCCAGTGGCCAATACAGAGGGTTTGGTGGCCAGTCAGGGGTGTCCAGTGGCCCATACAGAGGGTTTGGTGGTCAGGGGTGTCCAGTGGCCCACAGAGGGTTTGGTGGCCAGCCAGGGGTGTCCAGTGGCCCACAGAGGGTTTGGTGGCCAGTCAGGGGTGTCCGGTGGCCCACAGAGGGTTTGGTGGCCAGTCAGGGGTGTCCAGTGGCCCATACAGAGGGTTTGGTGGCCAGCCAGGGGTGTCCAGTGGCCCATGCAGAGGGTTTGGTGGTCGGGGGTGTCCAGTGGCCCATACAGAGGGTTTGGTGGCCCATACAGAGGGTTTGGTGGCCAGTCAGGGGTGTCCAGTGGCCCACAGAGGGTTTGGTGGCCAGGGGTGCCCAGTGGCCAATACAGAGGGTTTGGTGGTCGGGGGTGTCCAGTGGCCCATACAGAGGGTTTGGTGGCCCTTACAGAGGGTTTGGTGGTCAGGGGTGTCCGGTGGCCAATACAGAGGGTTTGGTGGCCAGGGAAGGGTTTGCGGGTCCAGGAACGGCTCCCGTGGTCACTCGGTGCTGGTGCCTGCTCAATAAAATTCTCTCATTTCTTCCTTTTTGCCCCCAAATTCCTTCCCCCCCCCCAATAACTCCCAGGCCACGCTGCAGAGCGGATTTTACTGGAAAACCTCAGGATTTACAAAATTCTCCCCCCTCGCCGGGGGGCTCCGCGCCCCCCGCCCCCCACCCCAGGCTCTGCCGCACCATTCCCGGCAGAAAACTCCGCAAAAAATGGAAAAACTCCTGGAAAAGCGGCGAGGGGGGGTCGGGCTCGGGTTGGAGGCGCAGCAGAATTTGGGGGTCCCGGCGCGACCCCCCCGCACGGGCCGTGAGCTGGAAACGCAGCAGCGGCTCCGGGGGGGGCCCGGGGTCCCCTCGGACAATGGCCTCGGTCACGGCCCGTTCGAGGGCCAGGGGGGACCCCCCGAAATCCCCGGGACCCCCAACCCCCCCGGGATCCCGAACCCCCCCGGGACCCCCAACCCCCCCGGGACCCCCGAGATCCCCGGGACCCGGAGCCCCCCCGGAGCCCCCCCGGAGGCGGCGGCGGAGGCGGCGGCGGCCCCGCCACACCCGGTACCGGACCCAGCAGCTCCACCGGGCCGGGAGCGGGGGGAGCCGGGGCCGCTTTGCGGGCGGGACCCCGGCCCCGTTCGGGACCCCCGAGGGGAGGCGACGCTTCCAGCCCGGCCCCGCTGTCCCCGCGCCCCCAAATTCCCGCGGGGAATCTCCTGCCACCCCCTCCGGGTGACATCGGGACTCCGATGCCGGTGACTCCGAGTGTCCCGGGAGCCCAAATTCCCCCCGGGAATCGCCCGTCACCCCCTCCAGGTGACATTTGGCTCCCGGTGGTGGCTCCGAGGGATTCAGGAGCGGCTCCTCCTCATCCTCCGGTGCCCCAAATTCCCCCCGGGAATCGCCCGTCACCCCCTCCGGGTGCCATCCGGCTCCCGGTGGTGGCTCCCCCGCGTCCCCCGGTGTCCCCGCGTCCCCCGGTGTCCCCGCATCCCCCGGTGTCCCCGCGTCCCCCGGTGTCCCCGCATCCCCCGGTGTCCCCGCATCCCCCGGTGTCCCCGCGTCCCCCGGTGTCCCCGCGTCCCCCGGTGTCCCCGCGTCCCCCGGTGTCCCCGCGTGCCCCGGTGTCCCCGCATCCCCCGGTGTCCCCGCGTCCCCCGGTGTCCCCGCATCCCCCGGTGTCCCCGCATCCCCCGGTGTCCCCGCATCCCCCGGTGTCCCCGCATCCCCCGGTGTCCCCGCGTCCCCCGGTGTCCCCGCATCCCCAAATCCCCGCTGGGGTTCGCAGCCGCACCCCAGCACCTCCCCGAGCACGAACGCCACGGCCGCACAGACGCGGCGCCGCGGGGCCTCCCCGGGCACGGCAGCGGCACCGGGATGAGGAATTTCCCGTCGGCAGCGCCGGGATTCCCGCCGGGCCCGGCCCGGAGCAGCCGCACGACGCCCCAGGGGCGGCCCCGGCGCGATCTCTGCAGGAACTCGGGGCCGCGGCACAGGCGGGCGGCGTCGCGACAGCAGCGCACGAAGCGCGACACCGTGCGAGGGGTGACGTTGGCGGCCACGTTGTGGCTGAGCTCGAAGGGGTCCTGCAGGGTCAGGGGGCCCGGGCGGAGACCCCCGAGGCTCTCGGGTGGGGGGCGAGGCAGAGCTCGGCCCTCCAGGGGGGACAGGAGGAGCCCCCCGAGATCCAGGGAGGCGAAATAGGAGAAGAACTCGGCCAGGAGGGAGGCTGGCGTGGGGAAGGGGTGGTCAGGGAGCCCCCGAAAACATCCGGAACGCCCCAAAAACCATCCCGGAACAACCCCAAAAACATCAGGAACAACCCCAAAATCACGCAGAAACACCCCCAAAACCATCCAGAAATCTCTCCCGAAACACCCGGAAACAACCCCAGAAACGACTCCCAAAACCAGCCAGAAAAAAAACCCCAAAACTCGGTAGGATTTGAGGACCCCTCCTCTATCAGGATTCCAGCCCCTCCCCGATTTAGGGACCCCTCCCAAATTTAAGCCCCTCCTAGTGGGATTTAGGGACCCTCCCAGTGGGATTCGAGCCCCTCCCCGATTCAGGGACCCTCCCAGTGGGATTCGAGCCCCTCCCCGATTTAGGGACCCTCCCAGTGGGATTCGAGCCCCTCCCTAATTTGAGGACCCCTCCCAGTGGGATTCGAGCCCCTCCCCGATTCAGGGACCCCCCCGAGCCGCCCCCTCCTCACCGCTGCTCTGCCCGTTCCCGCTGGGCTCCAGCCCGGCCGCGTCCCGGGGGAAGCTGCAATCCCACCCCCCAACCTGGGCTCGGTCCTGGGGTCCTGCAACGAACACGGTGGGGGGTCAGGGACCCCCAAAATGGGGCGGGGGATGCCCAGAAAAGGTGCGGGGAGGGGGTTTGGGCACCTGCCAGGTGTCGGAGCTGCCGCACCGAGGGCAGCACGGGGGGGCTGCGGCTCTGCAGGAACAGCACCACGAGCAGAGTCAGCGCGTAGTTGGTGAGGAGGGGGCCGCCCCCGGCCCGGTTCCCTGCGGGAATAACGGGGGGGGGGTCGCGCCGGGGGTCCCCAAGAGGCCGAGACCCCCCCTCGATCGGCCACGACCCCCCCTCGCTGTCTGGAGGAGTTTCTCTGCTGAGCACCCCCCCCGTTCCTGAGCCCCCTTCCTCTTTTGGGGGGTCCCTGCCTCTTTTGGGGGGTCTCAGTCCCTTCGGGGGGGATCTCAGCCTCTTTTCGGGGGGGTCTCAGCCTCTTTTCGGGGGGTCTCAGCCTCTTTTCGGGGGTCCCCCTGTACCACTCCCCCCTCCTGTCCCCGACCCCCCCGGTGCCTGCCTGGAGGAAATTCCCGGTGGGAATAACGGGGTGGGGGGGCTGTCCTAAGAGGGGTTCCCAAGCCTTTTTTGGGGGTCCCATCCCATTTTGGGGAGGGGTCCCGGCCCCCCCTCACCTGCCAGGCGCTGCCCCCCGGCCCAGAGGCGCACGGCGTAGCCCAGGGGCCGCACCCGCGGGTCCAGCTCGGCGCAGAGGCGCAGGAAGCGCGTGTTGAACAGAGCCAGGCTGGGGGGGCAGCGAGGTTTGGGGCGAAAAACGGGGAAAAACGGGGAAAAACGGGGAAAAACGGGGAAAAACGGGGAAAAACGGGGAAAAAATGAGTGGGGGATGTGAGGAGGGAAGGGAGGAATGAACGGTGAGAAGGGAAAAGGGAGGAGGAGGAGGGAAAGGAGGAAGAAGGGAAAGAAATGGGAAAGTGCCCCCAGTTCCCTCCCAGTCACCCCCAGTCCCCTCCTCATGTCCCCAGTTCCCTCCCAGTTACTCCCAGTCCCCTCCCCATGTCCCCAGTGCCCTCCCAGTGCCTTTTCCATGCCCCCAGTTCCCTCCCAGTCGCCCCCAGTTCCCTCCCAGTGCCTTTTCCACGCCCCCAGTTCCCTCCCAGTTACCCCCAGTCCCTCCTCAGCTCCCTCCCCATGTCCCCAGTTCCCTCCCAGTTACCCCCAGTCACCCCCAGTCCCCTCCCCATGTCCCCAGTTCCCTCCCAGTTACTCCCAGTCACCCCTCAGGCCCCTCCCCATGTCCCCAGTTCCCTCCCAGTTACTCCCAGTCCCCCTCAGTCCCCTCCCCATGCCCCCAGTTCCCTCCCAGTCACCCCCAGTCCCCTCCTCATGTCCCCAGTTCCCTCCCAGTTACCCCCAGTCCCCGCTCAGTCCCCTCCCCATGTCCCCAGTTCCCTCCCAGTTCCCTCCCAGTTACTCCCAGTCACCCCCAGTCCCCTCCCCATGCCCTCAGTTCCCTCCCAGTCACCCCCAGTCCCCTCCCCATGCCCCCAGTTCCCTCCCAGTTACTCCCAGTCACCCCTCAGGCCCCTCCTCATGTCCCCAGTTCCCTCCCAGTCACCCCCAGTCCCCTCCCCATGCCCCCAGTTCCCTCCCAGTCACCCCCAGTCCCCTCCCCGTGTCCCCAGTTCCCTCCCAGTCGCCCCCAGTCCCCTCCCCATGTCCCCAGTTCCCTCCCAGTTACCCCCAGTCCCTCCTCAGCTTCCTCCTCATGTCCCCAGTGCCCTCCCAGTTACTCCCAGTCACCCCCAGTCCCCTCCCCATGCCCCCAGTGCCCTCCCAGTTACTCCCAGTCACCCCTCAGGCCCCTCCTCATGTCCCCAGTTCCCTCCCAGTTCCCTCCCAGTCCCCCCTCAGTCCCCTCCCCATGCCCCCAGTTACCCCCAGTCCCCTCCCCATGTCCCCAGTTCCCTCCCAGTTACTCCCAGTCCCCCCTCAGTCCCCTCCCCATGCCCCCAGTTCCCTCCCAGTCACCCCCAGTCCCCTCCCCATGTCCCCAGTTCCCTCCCAGTTACTCCCAGTCACCCTCAGTCCCCTCCCCATGCCCCCAGTTCCCTCCCAGTCGCCCCCAGTTCCCTCCCAGTCGCCCCCAGTTCTCTCCCCATGCCCCCAGCCCCCTCCCAGTCACCCCCAGTCCCCTCCCCATGCCCCCAGTTCCCACCCAGTTACTCCCAGTCCCCTCCTCATGTCCCCAGTTCCCTCCCAGTTACTCCCAGTCACCCTCAGTCCCCTCCCCATGCCCCCAGTTCCCTCCCAGTCACCCCCAGTCCCCTCCCCGTGTCCCCAGTTCCCTCCCAGTCGCCCCCAGTCCCCTCCCCATGTCCCCAGTTCCCTCCCAGTTACCCCCAGTCCCTCCTCAGCTTCCTCCTCATGTCCCCAGTGCCCTCCCAGTTATTCCCAGTCACCCCCAGTCCCCTCCCCATGCCCCCAGTTCCCTCCCAGTCACCCCCAGTCCCCTCCTCATGTCCCCAGTTCCCTCCCAGTTACCCCCAGTCCCCTCCCCATGTCCCCAGTTCCCTCCCAGTTACTCCCAGTCATCTCCAGTCCCCTCCCCATGTCCCCAGTTCCCTCCCAGTTACTCCCAGTCACCCCCAGTCCCCTCCCCATGCCCCCAGTTCCCTCCCAGTCACCCCCAGTCCCCTCCCCATGCCCCCAGTTCCCTCCCAGTCACCCCCAGTCCCCTCCCCATGTCCCCAGTTCCCTCCCAGTCACCCCCAGTCCCCTCCCCATGTCCCCAGTTCCCTCCCAGTCACCCCCAGTCCCCTCCCCATGTCCCCAGTTCCCTCCCAGTCACCTCCAGTCCCCTCCCCATGTCCCCAGTTCCCTCCCAGTTACCCCCAGTCCCCGCTCAGTCCCCTCCCCATGTCCCCAGTTCCCTCCCAGTCACCCCCAGTCCCCTCCCAGTTATTCCCAGTCACCCCCAGTCCCCTCCCCATGCCCCCAGCCCCCTCCCAGTCCCCCCAGCCGCCTCTCCCAGTCCCTCCCAGTCCGTACCGGTTGTCCAGGCACACGTCCCCGGCCAGCCCGGACTGTTTGTGGCTGAATTTGACCACGGGGCGCCGAGCGCCGGGCACGGCTCGGACCCCCCGGACCCCCGGCACGCAGCGCCGCAGCACCGCCCCCACCAGCGCCAGCACCTGCTCGGGGGGGGCCCCGCGCCCCAAAAGGGACCCCCCGCACCCCAAAAGGGACCCCTCGGCCTCGGGGGACTCGTCCCCCGAAAGGGACCCCTCGGAGCCGGACGGGGACCCCGCGGGCTCGGACCCCAAAAGGGACCCCAAGAGGGAGGGGTCTCTGTCCCCCAGAGGAGACCCCAAATGGGACCCCCCGGACCCCAAAAGGGACCCCAAGAGGGAGGGGTCTCTGTCCCCCAGAGGAGACCCCAAATGGGACCCCCCGGACCCCAAAAGGGACCCCAAGAGGGAGGGGTCTCTGTCCCCCAGAGGAGACCCCAAGTGTGACCCCCCGGACCCCAAAAGGGACCCCTCGGACCCCAAAAGGGACCCCTCGGACCCCAAAAGGGACCCTTTGTCCCCCAAAAGCGACCCCTCGTGGGACTCTTCAGACCCTAAAAGGGACCCCCTGGAAGGGGGGTCCTCCCTGTCCCCCAAAGGAGACCCCGAAGGAGACCCCTCGAGGGGGGGTTCCCTGTCCCCAAAAACGGACCCTGCAGACCCCAAAAAGGACCCTTGAAGGGGGGGGTCCTTGTCCCCACAGAGGGACCCATTGGGAGGGGGGTCCCCATCCCCCCTCGGTGTCCCCTGGATTTGGGGGTCTCTATTTGGGGTCTCCTGGCTCTGGGGGTCCCTATTTGGGATTTCCTGGGTTTGGGGGTCGCTATTTGGGGTCTCCTGGGTCTGGGGGTCCCCATTTGGGATTTCCTGGGTTTGGGGGTCCCCGTTTGGGGTCTCCTGGCCCTGGGGGTCCCCGTCCCCGCCCCCCAGCTCCAGGTGCAGGTCGAGGTCGCAGCCGTGGACGTCGAAGCCGTTGACGGAGGAGCCGTAGGGGACAACGGAGCAGCCTGGGGGGGACACGGGGGACAGGTGGGGACAGGTGCGGGGCACACCTGGGGCACACCTGGGGCACACCACACACACCTGGGGCACACCACACACACCTGGGGCACACCTGGGGCACACCTGGGGCACACCACACACACCTGGGGCACATCACACACACCTGGGGCACACCTGGGGCACACCTGGGGCACACCACACACACCTGGGGCACATCACACACACCTGGGGCACACCTGGGGCACACCACACACACCTGGGGCACACCACACACACCTGGGGCACACCTGGGACACCCGTGTCACCCTGCTGTCCCCGTGCCAGCTGTGCCAGGTGTGCTCACCTGGGAAGAACTCCGTGAACACCTCCTGGATCAGGGTGACCAGCAGCTCCCGCAGGCGCCGCTCGGCCGCGCTCAGCTCCAGTGCCCGCACCAGCAGCTCCAGCTGCGCCCCCACCTGCCGGGACACCTTACTGGGCGAACTGGGAGCACTGGGAGCCACCCCTTGGCCTTAAAGGGAACACTGGGAGCCGCCCCTGGCCTTACTGGGAGCACTGGGAGCCGCCCCTGGCCTTACTGGGAGCACTGGGAGCCGCCCCTTGGCCTTAAAGGGAGCACTGGGAGCCGCCCCTGGCCTTACTGGGAGCACTGGGAGCCGCTCCTGGCCTTACTGGGAGAACTGGGAGCCGCCCCTGGCCTTAAAGGGAACACTGGGAGCCGCCCCTGGCCTTACTGGGAGCACTGGGAGCCGCCCCTGGCCTTAAAGGGAACACTGGGAGCCGCCCCTGGCCTTACTGGGAGCACTGGGAGCCGCCCCCGGGCTTACTGGGAGCACTGGGAGCCGCCCCTGGCCTTACTGGGAGCACTGGGAGCCGCCCCTGGCCTTACTGGGAGCACTGGTAGTCACCCCCCGGGCTTACTGGGAGCCCCCCGGCCCACACCAGCACCGCCGCCATCCGCAGCAATCCCGTACTGGGAGCACTGGGAGCTCCCTAAAAACCCCGGGAGAACTTTGGGACCCCTCAAACCCTCCCCCCCTCGCCCCCCACTCACGTCCTGGGCCTGGCCCAGCGCCTGCAGCAGCCCCGGGGGTCCCGGGGGGGTCCCGGGGGGGTCGGGGGGGCGGGGCCGGGGGAAGTCTCGGTGCTCCCGGGGCCGCACCCGCAGCCGCCGCCCCCCCAGCAAATGTCGGGGCTCGTCCAGCGCCCGCTGCCGCCCCGCGGGCTCCCGCAGCTCCACGATGGCGAACGCGCCCTGGGGAGGGCCGGGGGGAGCGCTCGGACCCCCCCCGGGACTATCGCGACAGTCGCGATGTCCCCCCGCCACGGGAGGGCTCGGGGGAGGAGGCGGGAGAGACCCTCAGGGCCACCAAACCCCCCCTCAGGGCCACCAAATCCCCCCTCAGGGCCACCAAATCCCCCCTCAGGGCCACCAAATTCTGCCCACAGGGCCACCAAATCCCCCCTCAGGGCCACCAAATCCCCCCCTCAGGGCCACCAAACCCCCCCTCAGGGCCACCAAATCCCCCCTCAGGGTCACCAAATCCCCCCTCAGGGCCACCAAATCCCCCTCAGGGCCACCAAACCCCCCCTCAGGGCCACCAAACCCCCCCTCAGGGTCACCAAACCCCCCCTCAGGGCCACCAAATCCCCCCTCAGGGCCACCAAACCCCCCCTCAGGGCCACCAAATCCCCCTCAGGGCCACCAAATCCTCCCTCAGGGCCACCAAATCCCCCCTCAGGGCCACCAAATCCTCCCTCAGGGCCACCAAATCCCCCCTCAGGGCCACCAAATCCCCCCTCAGGGCCACCAAACCTCCCCTCAGGGCCACCGGATCCCCCCTCAGGGCCACCAAATCCCCCCTCAGGGCCACCAAATCCCCCCCTCAGGGCCACCAAATCCCCCCTCAGGGCCACCAAATCCCCCCCTCAGGGCCACCGGATCCCCCCTCAGGGCCACCAAACCCCCCCTCAGGGCCACCAAATTCCCCCTCAGGGCCACCAAATCCCCCCTCAGGGCCACCAAACCCCCTCAGGGCCACTCAAATCCCCCCTCAGGGCCACCAAACCCCCCCTCAGGGCCACCAAATTCCCCCTCAGGGCCACCAAATCCCCCCTCAGGGCCACCAAACCCCCCCTCAGGGCCACCAAATCCCCCCCTCAGGGCCACCAAATCCCCCCTCAGGGCCACCGGATCCCCCCCTCAGCGCCACCCAACCCCCCCCTCAGGGCCACTAAATCCCCCCTCAGGGCCACCAAACCCCCCCTCAGGGCCACTAAATCCCCCCTCAGGGCCACCAAATTCCGCCCGCCGGGGGCACCGAATCCCCCCTCGCTCTGTGTTTGACTATCGCGACAATCGCGACATCCCCGGAGGGGCCCCGAGCGCTGCTGCGCCCCCTCCCCGTGTCCCTCCCTCCCCCCGTCGGGGGTCCCGGCGTCGCCCCCTCCCCCGGCACCTTCTCCTTGTCCATCACGACTGTCGCGACATCGCCGAAGGCGCGGAAGTGCTGCCGCAGCAGCGCGGGCTCGGTGCCCCGGGGGAAGCCGCTCACGAAGAGGCTCCGCTGCTCCTGCGCGCGCCGCTCGGCACGGAGACACCGGAGCCGCCGGTGCCGCTTCCCGGCCAGGTGCGACTGCAGGCTGGGACCTGGGGAGGGCACCGGGAACGGGAGAGAAGCCCCGGGACCGGGAATTGGGGTCACCGGGACCGGGAGAGAACCCCCGGGAACGGGAATTGGGGTCACCGGGAACGGGAGAGAACCCCCGGGAACGGGAATTGGGGTCACCGGGAACGGGAGAGAACCCCCGGGAACGGGAATTGGGGTCACCGGGAACGGGAGAGAATCCCCGGGAACGGGAATTGGGGTCACCGGGAACGGGAGAGAACCCCCGGGAACGGGAATTGGGGTCACCGGGAATGGGAGAGAACCCCCGGGAACGGGAATTGGGGTCACCGGGAACGGGAGAGAACCCCCGGGAATGGGAACTGGGGTCACCGGGAACGGGAGAGAATCCCCGGGAACGGGAATTGGGGTCACCGGGAACGGGAGAGAACCCCCGGGAACGGGAATTGGGGTCACCGGGAACGGGAGAGAACCCCCGGGAACGGGAATTGGGGTCACCGGGAACGGGAGAGAACCCCCGGGAACGGGAATTGGGGTCACCGGGAACGGGAGAGAACCCCCGGGAACGGGAATTGGGGTCACCGGGAACGGGAGAGAACCCCCGGGACCGGGAATTGGGGTCACCGGGAACGGGAGAGAACCCCCGGGAACGGGAATTGGGGTCACCGGGAACGGGAGAGAACTCGGGAACGGGAATTGGGGTCACCGGGAATGGGAGAGAACCCCCGGGACCGGGAATTGGGGTCACCGGGAATGGGAGAGAACCCCCGGGACCGGGAATTGGGGTCACCGGGAACGGGAGAGAACCCCCGGGACCGGGAATTGGGGTCACCGGGAACGGGAGAGAACTCCCGGGACCGGGAATTGGGGTCACCGGGAACGGGAGAGAACCCCCGGGAACGGGAATTGGGGTCACCGGGAACGGGAGAGAACCCCCGGGAACGGGAATTGGGGTCACCGGGAACGGGAGAGACCCCCCCGGGACCGGGAATTGGGGTCACCGGGAACGGGAGAGAACCCCCGGGAACGGGAATTGGAGGCACCGGGAACGGGAGAGAACCCCCGGGAACGGGAATTGGGGTAACAGAGACCAGAGACACCCCCGGTACCGGGAATTGGGGTAACAGAAACCAGAGACACCCCCGGTACCGGGAATTGGGGGTCTCAGAGCTTCCCCAGTTCCGGTAATTTGGGTATTGGGGAACGGGAGACTCTCTGGGGTCACGGACACCCCTGGTCCCGGTAAAGGCGGTGCCGGAGCTCCCTCGGTGCCGGCAATTGGGGTAATAGAGACTCCCCGGTCCCGGTAAAACGGGGCCTGGGAGCACCCCCCCCCCCACCCCGGTTCTGGTTAAGGGGTCCTGGAGCTCCCCGTGGACACGGGAACCGGGGAGTCACAGAAGGGTCCCGGTGTCCTGGAGCCCACAGTCCCGTTAACCGGGATCTCAGAGAGCCCCGGTCCCGGTAATTGAGGTCTTGGGGCTCCCCCGAGCACCGGGGAGGAATCACAGCCCCCCCCCCCCAGCGCCTGCGAACGCGGTCCCGGAGCCGCCGGGCCCTCACTCACGGTTGGCCGCGGTGATCTGGCACAGGCGGCAGCGGAAGCCGCCCCGGTGCAGCGGCTCCACGTCGGGGTCTGCGGCCGGGTCAGTTACCGGCACCGGGCCCGTGACGGGCTCGTGGTCCGGGTCCACGTCTGGGTCGGGATCAGGGCCCGCGTCCGCCGCCGGTTCCATGGCGATCCCGGCTTCCCGCGCCCGTCCCTCAGCCACTTCCGCCGGAAGTGGTCCGTCCCTTCCCGCTCCCCCCCGCGCGATCCATCCCTCACGCTTTTCCCCCCGGAAACGCGCCCCAACTCAAACATTCCGCCCGCTGGCCCCCCGATATTTCCGTTTCCCCCCTCCCGTTTCCCGCCGCCCCCGCCGCCGTTTTTGGGCTCCCGCTGAAGAAAAAACTCATCGCGTTTATTTCCTGTCGCTACAGAACCGGGACAGCCCGAGATACAAAACCGGGGGCGTCGCTCCACGTACAAAAGGGGCCCACGGGTGGGGTTTGGGGGGCGGGGGGGCAGAAAGGACAGCGGGGGAGGGGCACCGGACCCCCCCCCAACCCCCCCCCCGCGAGATTTTTCTATGGAAATAAAAAAAATACAAAAGGGGCCGGGTCGGGGGGGGGCTGGGAGGGGGGGTCAGTCCTCGAGCACGATGGGCTCCGAGGTGCTGGCGGGGTGGGGGGCGGCGGGGGGCGCCAGGGCCCCCCCCGGGCGCAGGGGCAGCCCCGGTTTCACCTTCAGGGGGAGGTTGGGGCGCCGGGCGGCCCGGCGGAGCTCCAGGTGTGTCAGAGCCTTCCGCAGCGCCCTGGGGAAGGGGGGGGGGAGGGGACACAGGAGGGGTCACGTCAGGGAGCCCCCAAAAATTCCCTGAGACCCCGCGGCTGTGTGGGACCCACCTCAAGAGTCCCAGATTTCCTCTACTGGACGGCCTCGGTGGCCGTGAACACCACGGAGTCTGGGACTCCCCAAACCTCCCAAGGATCCCCCAGACCCCTTCGGGACCCCCTCAAACCTCCCCATACCGGGTGCCCTCGGTGGCCACCAACACCCCTCTCAGGACTCCCTCAGACCCCTTCAGGACCCCCCTAAACCCTCTCAGAAAACCCCCAAAGCCCTTGCGACCCCCCACCCAAACCCCTTCAGGACCCCCCTAAACCCCCTCGGGACCCCCAGACCTCCCTATACCGGGTGTTCTCGGGGGCCACAAACACCCCTGGGACACCTCAAACCCTCCCACAAATTCACCCAGGACCCCCCAGACCCCCTCGGGACCCCCCGAACCGTCCGTACCGGGTGTCCTTGGTGGCCACGAACACCACGGGGTTCGGGGCGTCCGCCGGGTTCAGTTTCTGCCGTTTGGTTCCGGGGGGAGGCGCGGGGCGCAGCGCGGCCGCCAGGGGGCGCCCGTTGGCCGAGAACGGCAGCGCCGCCGTTCCGACCTGCGCGGGAGCGTTAGCCCCGCCCCCCGACCAATCGCAGCCCGCCGCGCGCGGCCGCTAGCCAATCACAGCCCGCCACGAGCTGTCAGTCACTCCCAACCCCGCCTTAATCCCAAACGCCCCCGTCAATCAATCCAGGCCTCGCCCACAAACTCCCACCGGACCAATCCAGTTCCAGCCCCAACGGCCCCGCCCACTGTCAATCATCCCAAACCCCACCTCCACAAACCCAAGTACCTGTCAATCACCCCAGGCCCCGCCCAGGCCCAATGCCCACAGGCCCCACCCCCTGTCAATCACCCCCTCCCCTCCTGTCAATCATTCCTGTCAATCACCCCATCCCCTCCTGTCAATCATTCCTGTCAATCACCCCATCCCCCCTGTCAATCATTCCTGTCAATCACTCCATCCCCCCTGTCAATCATTCCTGTCAATCACCCCATCCCCTCCTGTCAATCATTCCTGTCAATCACCCCATCCCCTCCTGTCAATCATTCCTGTCAATCACCCCATCCCCTCCTGTCAATCATTCCTGTCAATCACCCCATCCCCCCTGTCAATCATTCCTGTCAATCACCCCATCCCCTCCTGTCAATCATTCCTGTCAATCACTCCATCCCCTCCTGTCAATCATTCCCCCCTGTCAATCACCCCATCCCCTCCTGTCAATCGCCCCCTCCCCTCCCCATCCCCCGTACCCTCATGCGGGGGGGTCGGTGGCCATCACCCCCCCCCTCGTAGCCCCTCTTGCCCCCCAGCCCCGCCAGCCCCCGGCTCTGGCTCAGCTGGTTCCGGTTGATCGGGGTCTTGGTGCCTCGGGGGGTCTTCGGCTTCAGGGGGGCTTGAGCCGCTGGGGAGGGGGGGGGGGGGAACAGGGGGGTCAGGGGGTGTCCCCCCAATTCCCAAAATCCCATCCTGGGGTCACTCCCCTTTGTGAACCCACCACCCACGGGGAGCCACCCCGCCAAATCCCCCAGCCCCAGGGACTCCCCAACCCCCTGCAGAGCCCCCCCCAGCCCCAGGGACCCCCCCCAAACCCCCCCAGCCCCAGGGACCCCCCCCCAAACCCCCCAGCCCCAGGGACCCCCCCAAATCCCCCCCAGCCCCAGGGACCCCCCCCCAAATGCCCCCCAGCCCCAGGGACCCCCCCCAAATCCCCCCCAGCCCCAGGGACCCCCCCCAAATCCCCCCCAGCCCCAGGGACTCCCCAATCCCCTGCAGAGCCCCCCCCAGCCCCAGGGACCCCCCCAAATCCCCCCAGCCCCAGGGACCCCCCAAACCCCCCCAGCCCCAGGGACCCCCCCCAAGTCCCCCCCAGCCCCAGGGACCCCCCCCAAACCCCCCCAGCCCCCTCACCCAGCTCCTTGACGATGGCGGCGAGGGGCAGCCGGGTCAGAGGGTGAATCTTCAGGGGGGCCTTGGCGGCCTTGGGCAGCCGGATGGAGCCTGGGGGGGACACCGAGGGTCAGGGGGACCCCCCCAGTGCTGGGGGGAGGGTCCAGACACCCCCCGGGACCCCCTGAGGGGGTGCCAGACCCCTCACTGCTCCTCCCACTCGGCCTCGGTCGTGTTGGAGCTGCTGAGGATCCCAAATCTCCAATTCTCTCCATTTCGTCCCCATTTCCCCACTCACGCTCAGCCTCGGTGGCGTTGGCATTGATGGGGGACCCCAAACACCCCCAAACCCCCATTATTGACCCCAAACCCCCATTATTTCCCAAACCCCCATTATTGATCCCAAACCCCCATTATTCCCCCCAAACCCCCCTCACACTCAGCCTTCATGGCGTTGGCGTTGATGGGCACACAGAGATCCCACAGATCCCGATATCCCCTGAGAGGATCCCATAGACCCCAAAACCCCCAGAAAGGGTCTCAAAACCCCCATTATTGACCCCAAACTCCCATTACTGATCCCAAACCCCCATTATTGATCCCAAACCCCCATTATTTCCCCGGATTCCCCCCTCACACTCGGCCTTGATGGCGTCGGCGTTGATGGGCGCGTAGGGATCCCATAGACCCCAAAACCCCCTGGAAGGCTCCCAAACCCCCTGGAAGGCTCCCAAACCCCCCCAAACCCCCATTATTTCCCCCCAAACCCCCATTATTGACCCCAAACCCCCCCAAACCCCCGTTATTTCCCCCCAAACCCCCCTCACACTCGGCCTTGATGGCGTTGGCGTTGATGGGCGCGTAGGGCCGGCGCGCCGCCCGCCGCGGCTGCAGCACGTCCCGGCACAGGCGGCGCGAGAGCCGCGTCAGCCGCGTGGTTTGCAGCAGGAACGTCTGGCGGTTCTTGGCCAGCAGCTTGGCACGGCTGGCGCTCGTCGTGTACGGGGACAGCGACTGCGCCTCGGGCCGCGACAGGTGACCCCGCGAGTGGGGCTCCTGCAAAATTTGGGGGGTCAGAGAGGATCCCATCACCCCAAAAACCCTCCTAAACCACCCCATGGTGCTGTACAGGGATAGGTGAGCCCGGTAGTGGGGCTCCTGCAAAATTTGGGGGGTCAGAGAGATTCATATCAACCCCAAAATCCTCCTAAAACACCCCAGAACAGCCCGTGGTGGTGTATGGGGACCCCGCGAGTGGGGCTCCTGCAGAATTTGGGGGGTCAGAGAGGTTCATATCAACCCCAAAATCCTCCCTAAGACCAGCCCAGAACAGCCCGTGGTGGTATATGGGGACCCCACGAATGGGGCTCCTGCAAAATTTGGGGGGTCAGAGAGGTTCATATCAACCCCAAAATCCTCCTAAAACACCCCATGGTGGTGTACGAGGACAGGTGACCCCGCGAGTGGGGCTCCTGCAAAATTTGGGGGGTCAGAGAGGTTCATATCAACCCCAAAATCCTCCTAAACCACCCCATGGTGGTGTACGAGGACAGGTGACCCCGCGAGTGGGGCTCCTGCAAAATTTGGGGGGTCAGAGAGGATCCCATCACCCCAAAACCCTCCTAAACCACCCCATGGTGCTGTACAGGACAGGTGACCCCGCGAGTGGGGCTCCTGCAGAATTTGGGGGGTTAGATGTGATCCCATCACCCCAAAATCCTCCCCAAAAACCAGCCCAGAACAGCTCTGCTGGTGTAACCCCAGGGGTTGGATTTCTGTGCAATTCGGGGTGTTAGGAGGGTCCCAGAAGAATTTCAGGGGCTCTTAGAGGATTTGGGGTCTCTAAGGAGGACCTGGGGTCTCTAGGGAGGATTTGGGGCACTCTGAAGGAAATTTAGGGGACTCTGAAGGGGATTTGGGGGCTTTAAGGAGGATTTGGGGGATTTCAAAGGCAGCTTTTCTTCCCTGAGAGAAATCAGGGATCCATAAGTGGAATTTGAGGATCCCAGGAGGTTCTGGGGGTCCCAGGAGGTTCTGGGGGTCCCTCACTGGGGTTTGGGGGTCCCAGGAGGTTCTGGGGGTCCCAGGAGGTTCTGGGGGTCCCTCACTGGGGTTTGGGGGTCCCTGGAGGTTCTGGGGGTCCCTGGAGGTTCTGGGGGTCCCTCACTGGGGTTTGGGGGTCCCAGGAGGTTCTGGGGTCTCACCGAGGCGCTGCGGGTCACCCCCTCCAGCTGGGTGGGGGTCTTGAGCCCCCCGTATTTCTTCCAGTAGATCCAGCAGGAGGCACAGAGGCGGCACTGCATGTTGGGGGGGCCCCAGGCGTACCACTGGGGGGACTGGGACGCTGGGGGGGAGGGCAACTGGGGCTTACTGGGGGGACTGGGATGCTGAGGGGAGACTCAGGGACCCCCCCCAAAGCCCAGGGACACTCCCAGGTTTCCCCCACTCCCCAAAGCCTGAAGAGCCCCAGGACCCCCCAAAACCCCCAGGACCTTCCCGAGCGCCAGGGAGTCCCTTCTGGAACCCCCAAATTCCTGTTTCCCAAACCCCAAAGACTCCCCAAGACCCCCTAAATCCCCTCAGGGCTCCCCCAAATCAAACCCAAGGACCCTCCCAAGACCCCTCGAACTCCAGGGACCCCACCCCAGACCCCTCCCAAACGCCAGGGAGCCCCTTCTGGAACCCCCGAATTCCTGTTCCCCAAACCCCAGAGACCCCCAGGAGACCCCAGACCCCCCCAGGACCCCCCAGACCCCCCCAGGACCCCCCAGACCGCACTGACTGTGGCAGCTTTCACAGCTCAGCCCCTTCTGGAAGCCGGCCCCGTTGACGCCGGGTTTGGAGCCCACCGAGATGATCTGGTTGGGGTTGGGTTTGGTGCTGCAGGAAAGGAGTTGGGGGGGGGTCAGGGGATTTTGGGGGGCTCCAGGGGGGTCTCCTGTGCCCCCCCAGGCCCGGCAGGGGGTCCCCAGAGCCCCCCACTCACTAGGTGGGGATGTAGACTTGCTTCAGTTTGCTGTCGGCCTCCGCTGCCTTCAGCCTCTTCTGCGAGCAGGGAGGGGGTCACGGGGGGCAGGGGGGCCCCGAGCCCCCCAAAAACCCCCAAATCAGCCCCCCCAACCCCAGAGCCTCCAAACCAGTCCCCCAAAAACCCCAGAGCCCCCACTTTGAACCCCACGGGCAACTAGAACCCCCCAAATCAGCTCCACAAAACCCCCAGGGCCTCTCAAAAACCCCACAGGCACCTGGAACCAACCCCGAAGCAGCGCCCCCAGAACCCCCAAAATCAGCCCCCCCATACCCTGCACAGCCCCCCAAACCCCAACACCAGCCCCCCCAAGCCCCCCTGTCCCCCCAAACCTGCTGGATGTAGCGGTCAGTGGTTTTCCACATGTAGTAGAACTGGACGATGCTGGCCAGAGACTTCCAGGGCAGCTGCAGGCAGCAAACCCCGAGTTTAGGGGCTATCCCTGAACCCCCCCAGGGCACCCCCAAAACCCTCAAAGGGGCACCCCCAAAATCGCCCCGCTAATGTCAAACCAGCTCTCCCCAAAATTTGAGGGCACCCCATTGCGACCCCCCCCCCAAAAAAACCCCAAATTCCTCAACTTCCAAAGCAGGAGCAGCACCGAGGAGGAATCTACCCCCCACCCCTCTGCGAAGCCCCCCAAAACCCCCCCAAACCCCCCCTCAGGATCATTGCTGTCACCCAGGCTGTTCGGGCTGCCCCCCAAATCCCCCCAAAAACCCCCAAACCCCCCAAAACCCCCCCAAAACCCCCCCTCAGGATCATTGCTGTCACCCAGGCTGTTCGGGATGCCCCCCAAATCCCCCCAAAACCCCCCCAAACCCCCCCTCAGGATCATTGCTGTCACCCAGGCTGTTCGGGCTGCCCCCCAAATCCCCCCAAAACCCCCCCAAACCCCCCCTCAGGATCATTGCTGTCACCCAGGCTGTTAAAGCTGCCCCCCAAATCCCCCCAAAAACCCCCCAAAACCCCCCCAAACCCCCCTCAGGATCATTGCTGTCACCCAGGCTGTTAAAGCTGCCCCCCAAATCCCCCCAAAACCCCCCCAAACCCCCCCAAAACCCCCCCAAACCCCCCCTCAGGATCACTGCTGTCACCCAGGCTGTTCGGGCTGCCCCCCAAATCCCCCCAAAAACCCCCCAAACCCCCCCTCAGGATCACTGCTGTCACCCAGGCTGTTCGGGCTGCCCCCCAAACCCCCCGAGGGGCTCCCCCCACTCACAAAATCCTGCCGGATGTCGTTGAAGTCCTTGCCGTATTTCTCCAGGGCCTCCTCGAACAGCATGGCCTCGGACGCCGACCACTCCTCCATCTCGTCCCGGCACAGCACCGGCCCCCCCTGCGGCACCAGCGTGGCCATGGCCCGGGCCAGGTCGTAGCCATTCCTCTGCAGCGTGTCCATGGCGTGGAACTGGGGACAATGGGCAGTACTGGGAGCACTGGGAGGGGGTTTGGGGCAGGTTTTGGGGTGTTTGGGGGGGTTTCAGGGTTCCCCCAGCGTGGCCATGGCCCGGGCCAGGTCGCAGCCATTCCTCTGCAGCGTGTCCATGGCGTGGAACTGGGGACAATGGGCGGTACTGGGACCACTGGGAGGGGGTTTGGGGCAGGTTTGGGGGGGTTCCAAGGCTGTTTTGGGGTGTCCCAGTATGAAATGGGGGATTCCAAGGCAGTTTTGGGGTGTCCCAGTGGGAAATGGGGGGGGTTCCAAGGCAGTTTTGGGGTGTCCCAGTATGAAATGGGGTGTCCCAAGGCAGTTTTGGGGTGTCCCAGTGGGAAAGCAGGTGTCCCAAGGCAGTTTTGGGGTGTCTCGGTGTGGAATGGGGGTGTCCCAAGGCAGTTTTGGGGTGTCTCGGTGTGGAATGCGGGTGTCCCAAGGCAGTTTTGGGGTGTCTCGGTATGAAATGGGGTGTCCCAAGGCAGTTTTGGGGTGTCTCGGTATGAAATGGGGTGTCCCAAGGCAGTTTTGGGGTGTCCCAGTATGAAATGGGGTGTTCCAAGGCAGTTTTGGGGTGTCCCAGTATGAAATGGGGTGTCCCAAGGCAGTTTTGGGGTGTCCCAGTATGAAATGGGGTGTCCCAAGGCAGTTTTGGGGTGTCCCAGTATGAAATGGGGTGTCCCAAGGCAGTTTTGGGGTGTCCCAGTATGAAATGGGGTGTCCCAAGGCAGTTTTGGGGTGTCCCAGTGGGAAAGCGGGTGTCCCAAGGCAGTTTTGGGGTGTCTCGGTGTGGAATGGGGTGTCCCAAGGCAGTTTTGGGGTGTCCCAGTATGAAATGGGGTGTCCCAAGGCAGTTTTGGGGTGTCCCGGTATGAAATGGGGTGTCCCAAGGCAGTTTTGGGGTGTCCCAGTATGAAATGGGGTGTCCCAAGGCAGTTTTGGGGTGTCCCAGTGGGAAAGCGGGTGTCCCAAGGCAGTTTTGGGGTGTCCCAGTATGAAATGGGGTGTCCCAAGGCAGTTTTGGGGTGTCCCAGTACGAAATGGGGTGTCCCAAGGCAGTTTTGGGGTGTCCCAGTGTGCAATGGGGTGTCCCAAGGCAGTTTTGGGGTGTCCCAGTATGAAATGGGGGTGTCCCAAGGCAGTTTTGGGGTGTCTCGGTGTGGAATGGGGGTGTCCCAAGGCAGTTTTGGGGTGTCTCGGTGTGGAATGGGGTGTCCCAAGGCAGTTTTGGGGTGTCCCGGTATGAAATGGGGTGTCCCAAGGCAGTTTCGAGGTGTCCCGGTGTGCAATGGGGTGTCCCAAGGCAGTTTTGGGGTGTCTCGGTGTGGAATGGGGGTGTCCCAAGGCAGTTTTGGGGTGTCCCAAGGCAGTTTTGGGGTGTCCCAAGGCAGTTTTGGGGTGTCCCAGTATGAAATGGGGTGTCCCAAGGCAGTTTTGGGGTGTCTCGGTGTGGAATGGGGGTGTCCCAAGGCAGTTTTGGGGTGTCCCAGTATGAAATGGGGTGTCCCAGGGCAGTTTTGGGGCGCTCAGGGCCCCCCTCACCAGGGTGATGTCTCTGGAGGCGGCGGCCGCGCTCATGTGCAGGCTGGGCTGGCGGATGGAGCTGCTGCAGTCCAGAGCCCGGGCAAACGTCCCCACAGCCCTGGAGGAGAGGGGAGGGACACGGGGGGGCTCAGAGGGGTCCCCCCAAATCCCCCCGACCCCTCCCCAGCTCCCCCAGCTCCCCCCTCACCGAGCCACCACCAGGAACTGGTCGATCTGCCGGTCTGTCAGGGGGTTGTCGGGGTCCCACACCTTCATCTCCATCTTCTGCTGGTTCCTGTTGTCCGACTCACCTGGGGGGAGTTCGGGGGGGGCTCTCAGGGTGAACCCCCACACCCTGCACCCCCCCGAGCCCCCCCCAGAGCCCCCCAAACCTTCGGCCAGGCGCTCAGGGATCTCAGCCTGGTACTTGCAGCCCACCCTGATCTCGCCCTGATCCGCCAGCAGCGTTTTCTGCACGGGGTCGAACACCAGCGAGTAGAAGAAACAATCCTGGGGGAGGGGGCACATCGCGGGGGGGGGGCTCAGAGGGGTGGGGACACCCCCAAAATCACTCCAGACCCCCAAAAACCCCTCCCAGACACTCCAAATCACCCCAGACCCCTTCCCAGACCCCCAAAATTCCTCCCCAGACCCTCGAAATCCCTCCCAGACACCCAAAATCCCTCCTAGAGTCCCCAGATCCCCTCCCAGACCCCCCAAATCTCGCCCTGACCCCCGAAATCCCCTCCCAGACCCCCCCAAATCTCGCCCTGACCCCCAAAATCCCCTCCCAGACCCCCCAAATCTCGCCCTGACCCCCAAAATCCCCTCCCAGACCCCCCCAAAATTCCCCCCAGGGCTCACCTCCTTCTCCAGGTACTGCCCCAGGATGTCGGTCTCGTTCAGCAGCGTCACGCTGCACTTCCCCCTGCAGGTAAAAATTGAGGAGGGGGTCACCCCAAAAGCCCTCCCCACGCACGGGGAGCCCCCCCCAGACCCTTTTTCGCACCCCCCCAGAGGGTTTTGCGCCCCCCATACCGGATGTGGGTGGCCGGGAGGGACTCGAACTGGCGGGACAGGAACAGCTCCCGGTGCTTGAGCTGGTGCCGCTGCTGCTCCGTCATCGGCGGCTGCTTCGACTCCTCCTCGAACTCCCCTGCGGGACCATTTTGGGGAGGGGTCACATCGGGGTGTCCCCCTCCCCACCGCGCTCCCACCAAAAAAAAAAAAAAATCCAGCTGGGAGGGCCATTGTTCTCCCAAAAACTCCCTCCGGGATTTTGGCAGCGGGCCCCGAGGGGGAGGGAGGGGAGGGAGGGGCCAGGGGAGGGCGGGACCCCCCCCCAATTTTGGGAGGGGGCGGAGGATTTGGGGTTCGGTTCTTTACCCCTCCCCCAGGGGATGCAGCCGTGACCCCTCCCCCAAAATGGGAAAAGCTCCCCCCCCCCAAAATCAGCTCCGGGGGGGGCGGAGAGGGACAGAGCAGCTCCAAACCCCCCCCCAAAATTGGGAATGCTCCTTTGGGAGGGGTCGTGGCCCCCCACCAGGACCCCAAAATTACCCCGGTAACGTCAAACCAGCTCTCCTCAAAATGTGGCGGCGCCCCATTGAGACGAGCGAGTCACAGATCCCCCCAAAATCCCCAAAATCCCTGAGCCCCCAAAGCAGGAGCAGCACCAAGGAGGGACCTGCCCCCCAAAAACCGCCTGAAACGCCCCCAAACCCCTCAAAAACCCTTCAAACCCCCCAAAAAAACCCCTTCTAACCCCCCCAAAGCCCCGCTCACGGGCATTGCTGTCAGCCAGGCTGTTGAGGCTGCCCCACAAATCCCCAAAACCCCCCCAAAAATCCCCCCAAAGCCCCCCCAAAGCCCCCCAAAGCCCCGCTCACGGGCGTTGCTGTCAGCCAGGCTGTTGAGGCTGCCCCACAAATCCCCAAAACCCCCCAAAAATCCCCCCAAAAATCCCCCCAAAGCCCCCCCAAAGCCCCGCTCACGGGCGTTGCTGTCAGCCAGGCTGTTGAGGCTGCCCCACAAATCCCCAAAATCCCCCAAAAATCCCCCCAAAACCCCCCAAAACTCCCCCCAAAGCCCCGCTCACGGGCGTTGCTGTCAGCCAGGCTGTTGAGGCTGCTGGAAATGTCTCGCCGCCGGAACAAACAAACCACCTTGGCCTCCACGTTGCCATTGGCGGTCTGGGGGGGGGACACAGGGGGTCAGGGGGAGCCCCCCAGCCTTGGGGAGCCCCCCCCAGGGTTTGGGGACCCCCCCAGGATCAGGGGGGGTCTCACCTTGTTGAGCTCCTCGATGCGCCGCACCAGGTAAGGGTTGCTGGAGGAGTTCTCGAAGTAAACGTAGTCTGGAAAAAAAAAAGGGGTGAAAACGGGGGGTCGTGAGGGGAAACCCCCCCAAAAATCCCTTTCTTTGAACGTGTCAGGATCCCTCTTGTTTCCCCCCTCCAGAATTTGGGAGGTTTTCAAAGTCGGATGTTCCCCTCATGGGAATTTTCCCAAAGGACCCCCCCTCAATTTTCCTCCCCACCCCCCATTACAGACCAGGGGTCTCCCCCTCACAGATGGGGGTGCAGGACCCCAACCCCCCCAAAAAATATTCGGGTTTCCTCTCCTGGGGGTCTCCCTCTGATCCAAGGACTCCCCTTTTTCCCTTTAGATTTTTTTTTTTTTTGGGGGGGGGGGCGTCTCCCACCTCCACACCTCAGGAATTGGGGTCTCCCCCCCCCCCATGGATCCCTAAAAATCCCCTCCTCATTTCTGGGACCTCCTTCTCCTCACACACCCCTAAAACCCCTTACGGACACCCCAAATTCCCTCAGGACCCCCTTAATCCCCTCACGGGACCCTTTCCTTTTCGGGATCCCCCAAACACCGTCACAAGATCCCCCTAAATCCCCTCACAGGACAAACCCCCCCCGAATTCCGAGACCCCCCAAATTCCCGCACGGGACCCCCCCCCATTACCTCACAAGACAACCCCCCCTATTTCCGAGACCCCCAAATTTCCTCCCAAGACTTTCTCCCCTTTTCCGGGACCCCCAAATCCCCTCACAGACCCCCCCCTTTCCGTTGTGGGACCCCCCCCCCCCACGCCCCTCACGCCTCCCCCTTTCCGGGACCCCTCACAGACCCCCCCCCTTAACCCCTCACGGACACCCCAAAATCCCCTCACGGGCCTCCCCGCGCCTCACGGAACCCCTAAATCCCCTCCAAGCGGCCCCCGCTTTCCGGGACCCCCCAAATCTCCTCAGGCTCCCGTTGGCCGTCCGTGCCGGCCCCGTCCCGGCTGCCGGTGCCCCCCAGCCCGCTCACCGCCGACGCGGTACATGTTGGCCGCCATGGCCGCTCGCTCGGCCGCGCTACCCCCGGGCCCGGCCCCGGCCGCGCTTCATCGCCGCTCCCGCCGCCTCCGCGCCGGCACGGCCGGTTCGGAGCCCTTCGGGCACCTCCGGAGAGGCTTCGGGCAGCCCCGGAGACGTTCGGCAACCTCCGGCGAGGCCTCTCGGGCACCTCCGGAAAGGGTTTGGGCAACTCCGGAGAGGCTCGGGCACCGCCGGATTCGTTCGGGCACCTCCGCCACGGGCTCGGCGCCGCCTCGGGCGCTTCCGCAGCGGCCTCGGCACTTCTCGGCCCCGCTTCGGGGAAGCCTCGGCTCGGCCTCGGCTCTTTCCGGCACTCCTCGGCTCCACCTCGGCTCTTTCCGTAAGGCGCTCGGCGAGTTCCGTCAGAACCGGAAATGCCCCGAGGGCGGGGAGGAGGAAGAACCCGCGGCGCTTCCGGGAAGCGGCGGCGATTCCGGCGCGGAGAAATCGGCGGGGCCCAACCCTGACCCCAAGGCTTTATTGACGCCTCTGTCACAGTGCAGCGCGAAAAAAACCGCGGCGGGGAGGAAGGCTCCAACCAACCGACCCCCGAGCCGCTCTTTGGTCCCAGGAAGGGCGAAGGGGAAGAGGAAGCAGCGAGGAAGAGGAAGCGCGGACGGGCGGGGGGCTCAGCTGCTGTCGCCGGGCAGCACCCGCCATTGGAACACGCTGGTGTCCTTCCCGCCCAGCGACACCAGGTGCCCGTCGTCGTGCGTGAAGCGCACGTTGGTCACGTGGCTGCCGTGCCCGCCGTACACGTGACTGGGCGCCTGTGAGGGAGGGGTCGCGTGTGACGTCACGCGTGGGATCACGTGGGCTGCACACCCGCAGCCACCCCCACATCAAACTGGGGGGGGGGGGGGGCTGGGATCCCCCAAAACTGGGGCCTAGACCCTCCCCAGTCTCCCTAAATTTGGGTGCTGGGATCCCCCAAAATTGGGGCCTGGACCCTCCCCAGTCTCCCTAAATTTGGGTGCTGGGATCCCCCAAAATTGGGGCCTGGACCCTCTCTGAGTCTCCCTAAATTTGGGTGCTGGGATCCCCCAAAATTGGGGCCTAGACCCTCCCCAGTCTCCCTAAATTTGGGTGCTGGGATCCCCCAAAATTGGGGCCTAGACCCTCCCCAGTCTCCCTAAATTTGGGTGCTGGGATCCCCCAAAACTGGGGCCTAGACCCTCTCTGAGTCTCCGTAAATTTGGGTGCTGGGGATCCCCCAAAATTGGGGCCTAGACCCTCCCCAGTCTCCCTAAATTTGGGTGCTGGGATCCCCCAAAACTGGGGCCTGGACCCTCCCCAGTCTCCCTAAATTTGGGTGCTGGGATCCCCCAAAACTGGGGCCTGGACCCTCCCCAGTCTCCCTAAATTTGGGTGCTGGGATCCCCCAAAATTGGGGCCTAGACCCTCCCCAGTCTCCCTAAATTTGGGTGCTGGGATCCCCCAAAATTGGGGCCTAGACCCTCCCCAGTCTCCCTAAATTTGGGTGCTGGGATCCCCCAAAATTGGGGCCTAGACCCTCCCCAGTCTCCCTAAATTTGGGTGCTGGGATCCCCCAAAATTGGGGCCTAGACCCTCTCTGAGTCTCCCTAAATTTGGGTGCTGGGATCCCCCAAAATTGGGGCCTGGACCCTCCCCAGTCTCCCTAAATTTGGGTGCTGGGATCCCCCAAAATTGGGGCCTAGACCCTCCCCAGTCTCCCTAAATTTGGGTGCTGGGATCCCCCAAAACTGGGGCCTAGACCCTCCCCGATTCCCCTAAATTGGAGTCTGGGACCTCCCAAAATTGGGATATAGATCGTCCCCGATTCCCCTAAACTGGGGTCTGGGATCCCCCCAAAATTGGGATCTGGGACCCCCTCCCCAAAACACGCAGCCTGTGACTCTGGACCCCCCTTGACCCCTCAATTGGGGTCTGGGACGCTCCTGATCCCCCCAAAACCCCCAACCTGGGGCTCCAGACCCTCTCTGTAGGACCCACCCGTGAGTCTGGACCCCTCTGACCCCCCAAATTGAGGGCTGAGACCCCTCCTGAGGGTCTGACCCCCTCCCCGAGCCCCCCCCCGAGCCCCCCCGAGCCCCCCAGAGCCCACCTTGGGCCGGGCACAGGGGTACTGGAACAGGTGAACCTTGCAGAAATCATCGGCCACGGCCACCACGCGCTCGTGGTGGGAGCGGCACAGCGAGTTGATGTCGGTGCCGTCGGAGCCGTCCGGCCACACCCCTGAGGATTGAGGGGCGGGGAGGATCAGGGGGACCCCAAAATGCCCAAGGTCCGCCCCCCCAGGAGCCCCCAGACCCACCGAAGACGTGGAAGCCGAGCACGCAGGTGTACGAGGCCCATTCCCGGTCCCGGCTCTCGAAGCGGTTCCGGAGCAATTTGCAGCCCCCGGCGACGTCCCCTGGGCAGGGGAGAGACCCCGCCCCAAAAAAAATAAAAATTGGGGGTTGGGGGTTGTGAGAGCTTCACCCCAAAATTTGGGGTGGGGAGGGCAGTGGAAGCCACCCGAAATCCAGGAGAGGAAAGGGAAAGTGAAATCCCCCCCCCCCAAAAGTCTGGGAATGGAAAAATTCCCAAAATTCAGGGAAAGGGACCATGAAACCCCTCCCCCAAAATGTGAGGAGGGGCGATGAAACCCCCCCAAAATCTGGGAATGGGAAGGGAAGTGAGACCCCCCCAAAATGCAGGGAATGCATGAAACCCCTCCCCCAAAATTCGGGGTTGGGGGGAAGTGAAACCCCCCCCGAAAGGGTCAGAGAGCTCCTGACAGGACCAGGAAGGTCCTGGAAGGGTCAGGAAGGTCTGGGAAGGGTCAGGAAGGCCCTGGAAGGTTCAGGAAGGTCTGGGAAGGTTCAGGAAGGTCCTGGAAGGTTCAGGAAGGTCTGGGAAGGGTCAGGAAGGTCTGGGAAGGGCCAGGAAGGACTGGGAAGGGTCAGGAAGGTCCTGGAAGGTTCAGGAAGGTCTGGGAAGGGTCAGGAAGGCCCTGGCAGGATCAGGAAGGTCTGGGAAGGGTCAGGAAGGTCCTGGAAGGTTCAGGAAGGTCTGGGAAGGGTCAGGAAGGTCCTGGAAGGCTCAGGAAGGTCTGGGAAGGGTCAGGAAGGTCTGGGAAGGCTCAGGAAGGTCTGGGAAGGCTCAGGAAGGTCTGGGAAGGGTCAGGAAGGTCTGGGAAGGGTCAGGAAGGTCCTGGAAGGCTCAGGAAGGTCTGGGAAGGGTCAGGAAGGCCCTGGAAGGCTCAGGAAGGTCCTGGCAGGATCAGGAAGGTCCTGGCAGGATCAGGAGGGTCCCGTCAGCCCCAGGAGGAGCCCCCCAAGCCCCCCCAGACTCACAGTAGAGGATCTCATAATCCCCCGAGTTGGACATGATGAACCGCCCGTCCTTGGACCAGTCCAGGTGGGTGATGAAACTCGAGTGACCCTGGGGGCGAGGGGGGGTCACTGGGGTTTTGGGGACCCCCGGAGCCCCCCGGGACCCCCCCGGGACCCCCCGGGCTCACCGTGCAGCGGCCGAAGCGGCTGAACTTGCGGCCGCCCTCGGCCACGCTGTAGATGTAGATGAAGTTGTCGTGGGAGCCGATGGCCAGGAAGGTCCCGTCTGGAATTTGGGGGGACACGGCGTCGGGGGGGGGTCTCACATAGCAGGGGGGACCCGCACAAGGGGATTTGGGGAGGTCCGGGGGGGGGCTCCTGCTCAGAGGGATTTGGGGGGGGTCCCATAGAAGGCAGGGACTGGGAATGGGGGACACCCCCCATGCCATGGGGACAGGGACAGGGTTTGGGGACAGGGACAGGGTTTGGGGACAGTCTGGGGACAGGGACAGGGTTTGGGGACAGGGACAGGGTTTGGGGACAGGGACAGGGTTTGGGGACAGGGTTTGGGGACAGGGACAGGGTTTGGGGACAGGGTTTGGGGACAGTCTGGGGACAGGGTTTGGGGACAGGGACAGGGTTTGGGGACAGTCTGGGGACAGGGACAGGGTTGGGGACAGTTTGGGGACAGGGTTTGGGGACAGGGACAGGGTTTGGGGACAGGGACAGGGCTGGGGACAGTCTGGGGACAGGGACAGGGTTTGGGGACAGGGACAGGGTTTGGGGACAGGGTTTGGGGACAGGGTTTGGGGACAGTTTGGGGACAGGGACAGGGTTTGGGGACAGGGTTTGGGGCTCACCTGGTGAGAAGCGAACCACCGAGAGCTGCTCGCTGCTGTCCGAGCCCCCAGCCAGGAGCTGCCGAGTGCCCGTGTCCAGCACCAGCCACCTGTGGGACACGGGGACAGGGACAGGGGGACAGGGACAGGGACATGGGGGGACACGGGGACAGAGATACGGGGACAGGGATGACATCGGGATGGGACCCCAGGGCATGGCCACCGTCCCCCGCCGTGTCCCCGTCACTCACCGCCCCGTCAGCAGCCCCACGGCCACCACGTGTCCCGCGGGGTGGAAATCAGCGCAGAGCCCGGTGTCCTGGGGGGGGGGGGAGGGGTCACACGGGGAGAGGAGGGGACAAGGGACCCCCCCCCCCCAAGCCACAATTCGGGGGTCCCCAGCCCAGGGGGTGCTCCTGGTCCCTTGTCCCCAAAGCACCCCCTGACCCCCCCAAAACATCTCCTGACCCCCCCAAAGCATCTCCTGACCCCCCCAAAACAGCTCCTGACCCCCCCAAATGGAGCTCCCGGCCCTTCTTGGGGTGTCCCCCTCCCCAATTCGGGGGTCCCCTCCCCAATTCGGGGGTCCCCCTCCCCATTTCGGGGGTCCCCCTCCCCAATTCGGGGGTCCCCCCACCTCCAGCCCCAGGCTCCAGCCCCCCTGGCCCCACAAACCACCCCCTAGACCCCTCCAAACTGCCCCCACCCCCCCCCAAATGGAGCTCCCGGCCCTTCCTGGGGTGTCCCCCTCCCCAATTCGGGGGTCCCCTCCCCATTTCGGGGGTCCCCCCACCTCCAGCCCCAGGCTCCAGGCCAGCGCGTGCTCCCGCCCGTCCCACAGGCAGAGCTGCCGGTCGTGGCCGCACGTCAGGAAGCTGCAGCAGTTGGGGTGCGTGGCCAGACCCCAAACTTCATCCGTGTGACCCTGGGGGGGGATCCAGGGAGGGGTCAGCGCCCCGTGACCACCCCCAGGACCCCCCCAGGCCCCCCCAGAGCCCACCTGGACGATGGGGGTGAAGCCGGAGCCCAGCGTGCCCCGGAGCAGCGCGTTCCGCGTGGTCCCGACCAGCAGCTCCTCCCCGGGACCCTCCGCGATCGTGCGGACGGCGCCGAAACTCTCGGGCAGCTGGGGACCCCCAAAAAACCCCCAAAACCCCAAAAACCCCATTAGAACCTTCTAAAGCTCTCGGGGAGATGGGGACCCCCAAAAAACCCCCAAAACCCCAAAAAACCCCTGTTAGAATCGTCTAAAGCTCTCGGGGAAATTGGGGACCCCCCAAAAAACCCCCAAAACCCCATTAGAACCTTGTAAAGCTCTCGGGGAGCTGGGGACCCCCCAAAAAACCCAAAAACCCCAGTTAGAACCTTCTAAAGCTCTCGGGGAAATGGGGGACCCCAAAAAACCCCCAAAACCCCAAAAACCCCCTGTTAGAATCGTCTAAAGCTCTCGGGGAAATGGGGGACACCAAAAACCCCATCAGAACCTTGTAACGCTCTCGGGGAGATGGGGACCCCCAAAAAACCCCCAAAACCCCAAAAACCCCATTAGAACCTTGTAAAGCTCTCGGGGAAATGGGGACCCCCCAAAAAACCCAAAAACCCCGTTAGAACCTTCTAAAGCTCTCGGGGAGATGGGGACCCCCAAAAAACCCCCAAAACCCCAAAAAACCCCTGTTAGAACCTTGTAAAGCTCTCGGGCAGCTGGGGACCCCCAAAAAACCCAAAACCCCCCTGTTAGAACCTTCTAAAGCTCTCGGGGAGCTGGGGACCCCCCAAAAAACCCAAAAACCCCTGTTAGAATTTTCTAAAGCTCTCCGAGAGATGGGGACCCCAGAAAACCCCAAAAAAACCCCATTAGAACCTTCTAAAGCACTCCGACAGATGGGGACCCCCCCCAAAAAACCCAAAAAACCCAAAAACCCCATTAGAACCTTCTAAAGCTCTCGGGGAGCTGGGAACCCAAAAAAAACCCCCCAAATTTAATGGTCAGACCTACCTGAAGGACTCAGGGAATTGGGGATCACCCCCCAAAAAAAAACCCCAAATACCAGAGTCAGCACCCCCTGAACATTGGGGAGATGGGGAACCCCCCAAAAAAATCCCAACCCTTCTCCCCCAACCCCCCCCCAAATTTCCCCCATCCTGAAGCCCTTCCGGGGGAGGATTTTGGGGATGCCCTGGCAGGATTTGGGGTACCCAGGGCAGATTTTGGGGATGCCCTGGCAGGATTTGGGGTACCCAGGGCAGATTTTGGAGGCACTAAGGGAGATGTGTGGCTACCCAGGGAGATTTTTGGCTACTCGGGGAGATTTTTGAGGCGCAAAAGGAAACTTTTGGGGTATCCGGGGCAGGTTTTTGAGGCGCTAAAGGAGATTTTTAGGGTCCCCAGGGCTGGTTTTTTGTGGCACTAAGGGAGGTTTCGAGGCAAGGAGGTTTTGAGGCACGAAGGGGATTTTTGGGGAGGCCCCGAGGGGGATTTTTGGGGGGTTTTTCGGGCTGTGCCCACCTCGACCTCGTGCAGGAGTTGGAGCGCGGGGCTCCAGCTGAGCAGCCGTCGGTCCTTCCCCCCCCCGCTCAGCACGGTCCCGTCCCGGCGGCGGCACAGAGCGAACACGCTGCCCTCGTGTGCCCGCGTCTGCTGCCCGATCTGGTACGTCTCTGGGGGGGGGGAGAAACCGGCCCCAAAACATCCCCAGATCACCCCAAAAATATCCCCAAATCACCCCAAAAATATCCCCAAAATATCCCCAAAATCGCCCCAAAATTATCCCCCAAATCACCCCAAAAATATCCCCAAAATCACCCCAAAAATATCCCCAAAATCATCCCAAAAATATCCCCAAAATATCCCAAAATCACCCCAAAAATATCCCAAAAATATCCCCAAAATCATCCCAAAAATATCCCCAAAATCACCCCAAAAATATCCCCAAAATCACCCCAAAAATATCCCAAAATCACCCCAAAAATATCCCCAAAATCGCCCCAAAAATATCCCCAAATCATCCCAAAAATATCCCCAAAATCACCCCAAAAATATCCCAAAATCACCCCAAAAATATCCCCAAAATCACCCCAAAAATATCCCCAAAATCACCCCAAAAATATCCCCAAAATCACCCCAAAAATATCCCCAAAATCACCCCCAAAATATCCCAAAAAATCACCCCAAAAATATCCCAAAAATCATCCCCAAAAATATCCCCAAAATCACCCCAAAAATATCCCCAAGAATCACCCCAAAAATATCCCAAAAATATCCCAAAATCACCCCAAAAATATCCCAAAAATATCCCCAAAATCACCCCAAAAATATCCCCAAAACCAGCACAAACCGACACCACAACCAACTCCCAAATCCCACCCCAAACCTCACCCAAACGCCCCAAAACTCCCCCAAACCCCACCCCGGACCCCCCAAACCCCACCCCAAACCCCCCAAACCCCACCCCGGACCCCCCAAACCCCACCCCAAACCCCCCAAATCCCACCCCAAACCCCCCAAACCCCACCCCAAATCCCCCAAACCCCATCCCAAACCCCCCAAACCCCACCCCAAGCCCCCCCAAACCCCACCCCAAATCCCCCAAACCCCACCCCAAACCCCCCAAACCCCACCCCAAATCCCCCAAACCCCACCCCAGATCCCCCAAACCCCACCCCAAATCCCCCAAACCCCACCCCGAACCCCCCAAACCCCACCCCAAATCATCCAAGCCCCACCCCAAACCTCCCCAAACCCCACCCCAAACCCCACCCTAAATCCCCCAAACCCCACCCCAGACCCCCCAAACCCCACCCCAAACCCCCCAAACCCCACCCCAAACCCCACCCCAAATCCACCCCAAACCCCCCAAACCCCACCCCAAACCCCACCCCAAACCCCACCCCAAACCTCCCCAAACCCCATCCCAAACCCCCCAAATCCCACCCCAGACCCCCCAAACCCCACCCCACCCCAAGCCCCCCCAGCCCCCACCCCGGCCCCCCCAGTGCCACCTTTGCCCCCCTTGCCCGGGCTCGGGGTCCAGGTGAGGATGTTTCCCTCCGAGTCCCCGGTCAGCACCGCCCCGGCCGCGTCGAAGATGAAGCACTGGATGAACTTGGGCTTCTTGTACTTCTGCAAAACGGGCAATAAAGAGCTCGAACGACCCCCAAAACCCACCCCAAATCGGCCTTAGGACCCCCCAAAACCCACCCCAAAAATCCCTTCGGAATCCCCCAAAACCCACCCCAAAAATCCCTTCGGAATCCCCCAAAACCCACCCCAAAAATCCCTTCGGAATCCCCCAAAACTCACCCCAAAAAATCCCTTCGGAATCCCCCCAAAAATCCCTTCGGAATTCCCCAAATTTCACCCCAAAAATCCCTTCGGAATTCCCCAAAACCCACCCCAAAAATCCCTTCGGAATTCCCCAAAACTCACCCCAAAAATCCCTTCGGAATTCCCCAAAACTCACCCCAAAAATCCCTTCGGAACCCCCCAAAAATCCCTTCGGAATTCCCCAAAACTCACCCCAAAAATCCCTTCAGAATCCCCCAAAAATCCCCTCGGAACCCCCCAAATTTCACCCCAAAAAATCCCCTCGGAACCCACCCCAAACCCCCACTAGGAACCCCAAAACCCACCGCAAAAAATCCTCAGAACCCCAAAAATGCCCAAAACTCACCCCAGAAATGCTCTCAGAACCCTCAAAACCCCCAAACTCGCCCCCAAAACCCCAAAACTCACCCCAAAAATGCTCAAAACTCACCCCCAAAGCCCCAAAAATCACCTCAAAAATGCTCTCAGAACCCTCAAAACCCCCAAACTCACCCCCAAAACCCCCAAAACTCGCCCCCAAAACCCCCAAAACTCACCCCAGAAATGCTCTCAGAACCCTAAAAATCCCCAAAACTCAACCCCAGAACCCCAAAACTCGCCCCAGAAATGCTTTCAGAACCCTCAAAACCCCCAAAACTCACCCCCAAAACCCCAAAACTCACCCCAGAAATGCTCTCAGAACCCTCAAAACCCCCAAACTCACCCCCAAACCCCCCAAACTCACCCCAAAAATGCTCTCAGAACCCTCAAAACCCCCAAACTCGCCCCCCAAAACCCCAAACCTCACCCCAAAACCCCAAACCTCACCCCAAAGATCCCCTGTTTCTTGGTGAGCGCGCTGCCGCTCCAGCTCCAGAAGTAAACGTGCGATTTGCCGCTGCTGATGATGCTGCTGCTGTCCCGGGGGTTGAACTCCACCGTCAGCACCGACTCGTTCGTGCTCTGAGGGGGTTGGGGGGTTTTTTTTTCGGTTTTTAGGGTTTTTTTGGGATGGGTTTGGGGGTTTTTAGGGTTTTTTTTCCGGTTTTTGGGGGGTTTTTAGGGTGGGTTTGTGATGGGTTTTTTTTGGGGTGGTTTGAGAGGGTTTGGGGTGGGTCCTGAGGTTTTCCAGGAGTTTTAGGGCGAGTTTTGAGGTTTTTGGGGTGGTCTCTGAGGTTTTTGGGGTGGTCTCTGAGGTTTTTGGGGGGGTGTCTGAGGTTTTTGGGGGGGTCTCTGAGGTTTTTGGGGGGGTCTCTGAGGTTTTTGGGGGGGTCTCTGAGGTTTTTGGGGGGTCTCTGAGGTTTTTGGGGGGGTCTCTGAGGTTTTTGGGGGGGTCTCTGAGGTTTTTGGGGTTTTTCGGGGGGTCCCACCTTGACCTCGGCCAGTTTGGTGCCGCGGGCGCAGTCCCACACCGACATCATGTGCTCGTTGGAGTCATCGACCACGCACAGGAACGCGCCCTGGTCCTGCCGACCCCCCCAAAAAAAACAAAAAAAAACCCCAAACCCCCCCATCAGCACCCCCGGAAGGGCCCAGGGACGTGGGGGCACCCTAAAAACCCCCAAGCCCCCATCCAGTGACTTTGGAGGAGAGTTTGGGATCCCAGCAATTTTCTGGGGTATCCCAGAGGGTTTGGTGGGGGGGGAGGGATCTGTGCGGATTTTGGGATTTTTTTGGGGGGGATTTGGGGTCCCGGGAGTTTTTTTGGGGGTGCAGGGGCTGTGTCAGCGTCCCCGGGTGCGCCTGGGTGAGCGCGATCGATCGATCGATCGATGATTGATTGCGATCGCTCCTCCCTGCCTGATCCATCGCTCTGGGCTCCACTGAGCCCGCCTCGATCGATCGCTCGGCGCTCGGCTGCCAATGCCTGCCCATCGATTGATCGACGATCGATTGCTCATGCCTGCCGATCGATTAGCTCGGCGATCGATTGCTCATGCCTGCCGATCGATTAGCTCGGCGATCGATTGCTCATGCCTGCCGATCGATTAGATCGGCGATCGATTGCTCATGCCTGCCGATCGATTAGCTCGGCGATCGATTGCTCATGCCTGCCGATCGATTAGATCGGCGATCGATTGCTCATGCCTGCCGATCTATTAGCTCGGCGATCGATTGCTCATGCCTGCTGATCGATTAGATCGGCGATCGATTGCTCATGCCTGCCGATCGATTGTATCGGCGATCGATTGCTCATGCCTGCCCATCGATTGCTCGGCGATCGATTGCTCATGCCTGCCGATCGATTAGTTCGGCGATCGATTGCTCATGCCTGCCGATCGATTAGCTCGGCGATCGATTGCTCATGCCTGCCGATCGATCAGCTCGGTGATCGATTGCTCATGCCTGCCGATCGATTAGCTCGGCGATCGATTGCTCATGCCTGCCGATCGATTAGCTCGGCGATCGATTGCTCATGCCTGCCGATCGATTAGCTCGGCGATCGATTGCTCATGCCTGCCGATCGATTAGATCGGCGATCGATTGCTAATGCCTGCCGATCTATTAGCTCGGCGATCGATTGCTCATGTCTGCCGATCGATTAGCTCGGCGATCGATTGCTCATGCCTGCCGATCGATTAGCTCGGCGATCGATTGCTCATGCCTGCCGATCGATTAGCTCGGCGATCGATTGCTCATGCCTGCCGATCGATTAGATCGGCGATCGATTGCTAATGCCTGCCGATCTATTAGCTCGGCGATCGATTGCTCATGTCTGCCGATCGATTGCTCGGCGATCGATTGCTCATGCCTGCCGATCGATTAGCTCGGCGATCGATTGCTCATGCCTGCCGATCGATTAGCTCGGCGATCGATTGCTCATGCCTGGCAGGCATTATGAGTCGATCGCCGATCTAATCGATCGGCAGGCATTAGTAATCGATTATCGAGCAATCGATCAAGGCGCGATCGATCAAGCACCGGGTGATCAATCGGGGGGGAGGAGCTCCCACACCCTTTTGGGGTCTTTAAGGGCATTTTGGGGGCGGTTCGGGGGGATTTTTGGGAAACTGGGGGGTGTTTTGGGGTGTTTAGGGGTATTTTGAGAGGATTTGGGGGCTATTTTGAGGATTTTGGGGGTTTTTTTGGGGGGTACTTAGGGGGTTTGGGGGTATTTTTGGGGTGTTCAGGGGGTTTGGGGGGTGGTTTGGGGGTGTTTGGGGGTTGGTTTTGGGGTATTCAGCGGGTTTGGGGGCTGTTTTGGGGGTGTTTAGGGGTATTTTTGGGGTGTTCAGGGGTGTTTTGGGGGTTTAGGGGGTTTAGGGGGCGGTTTTGGGGTGTTTGGGGGTTGGTTTTGGGGTGTTTAGGGGGTTTGGGGGGTGGTTTGGAGGTGTTTGGGGGTATTTCTCGGGCGTTTTTGAGGTTTTCAGGGGTATTTCTGGGGTGTTTTGGGTGTATTTTGGGGTGTTTTGGGTGTATTTTGGGGTTCTGGGGTGTATTTTGGGGTGTTTTGGGGTGTATTTTGGGGTTCTGGGGTGTATTTTGGGGTTTTGGGTGTATTTTGGGGTTTTGGGTGTATTTGGGGTTTTGGGTGTATTTTGGGGTTTTTGGGTGTATTTTGGGGTTCTGGGGTGTATTTTGGGGTGTTTTGGGTGTATTTTGGGGTTCTGGGTGTATTTTGGGGTTTTGGGTGTATTTTGGGGTTCTGGGGTGTATTTTGGGGTTTTGGGTGTATTTTGGGGTTTTGGGTGTATTTTGGGGTTCTGGGGTGTATTTTGGGGTGTTTTTTGGGGTGGGGTGTATTTTGGGGTTTTGGGTGTATTTTGGGGTTTGGGGTGTATTTTGGGGGTTTTGGGTGTATTTTGGGGTTCTGGGGTGTATTTTGGGGTTTTGGGTGTATTTTGGGGTTCTGGGTGTATTTTGGGGTGTTTGGGGTGTATTTTGGGGTTCTGGGGTGTATTTTGGGGTTCTGGGGTGTATTTTGGGGTTCTGGGGTGTATTTTGGGGTTTTGGGGTGTATTTTGGGGTGTTTGGGGTGTATTTTGGGGTTCTGGGGTGTATTTTGGGGGTTTTGGGGTGTATTTTGGGGGTCGGGGGGCACTCACGGCCGTGGAGAAGGCGAGCGAGCCCACGCCGCGCTCGAAGGAGCCGAGGCCGATCTGCTGAAGGGTCTGGAGCGTGGCCGAGTCCCAGATGTGCACGATGGGCTGCAGGGGCTGGGGGGATTTGGGGGTTTGGGGGGGATTTGGGGGGGATTTGGGGGGATTTGGGGGGATTTGGGGGGGATTTGGGGGGGATTTGGGGGGATTTGGGGGGATTTGGGGGGGATTTGGGGGGGATTTGGGGAGGATTTGGGGGGGTTTGGGGGGGATTTGGGGGGGATTTGGGGGAGATTTGGGGGGGATTTGGGGGGATTTGGGGGGATTTGGGGGGGATTTGGGGGGATTTGGGGGGGATTTGGGGGGGATTTGGGGGGATTTGGGGGGGATTTGGGGGGATTTGGGGGGATTTGGGGGGATTTGGGGGGGATTTTGGGTTTTCACACACGGGGGAGGGAGTTTGGGGCCCGTCCCATTTGGTTTTTGTCTCCTTTTGGGGTCACTGCAGGGTCCCAGGGGTCTTGGGGGGTCCCTCCCAGCCCATCCATGTCCCCAGTTGGTGTCCCCCAGGTGTCCCCAGGTGTCCCCAGGTGTCCCCCAGGTGTCCCCCAGGTGTCCCCCAGGTATCCCCAAGGTGTCCCCAGGTGTCCCCAGGTGTCCCCAGGTGTCCCCAGGTGTCCCCCAGGTGTCCCCAGCTGTCCCCAGGTGTCCCCAGGTGTCCCCAAGCTGTCCCCAGGTGTCCCCAGGTGTCCCCCAGGTGTCCCCAGCTGTCCCCAGGTGTCCCCAGGTGTCCCCAAGCTGTCCCCAGGTGTCCCCAGGTGTCCCCCAGGTGCCCCCAGGTGTCCCCAGGTGTCCCCCAGGTGTCCCCCAGGTATCCCCAGGTATCCCCAGGTGTCCCCAGGTGTCCCCCCAGGTGTCCCCAGGTGTCCCCCAGGTGTCCCCCAGGTGTCCCCAGGTATCCCCAGGTGTCCCCAGGTGTCCCCAGGTGTTCCCCAGGTGTCCCAGGTGTCCCCAGGTGTCCCCAGGTGTCCCCAGGTGCCCCCCAGCTGTCCCCAGGTGTCCCCCAGGTGTCCCCAGGTCCCCCCAGGTGTCCCCCAGGTGTCCCCAGGTGCCCCCCAGGTGTCCCCAGGTGTCCCAGGTGTCCCCAGGTGTCCCCAGGTCCCCCCAGGTGCCCCCCAGGTGTCCCCAGGTGTCCCAGGTGTCCCCAGGTGTCCCCAGGTCCCCCCAGGTGTCCCCCAGGTGTCCCCAGGTGCCCCCCAGGTGCCCCCCAGGTGTCCCCAGGTGTCCCAGGTGTCCCCAGGTGTCCCCAGGTCCCCCCAGGTGTCCCCAGGTGTCCCCACCTTGCCGTCCTTGTCCACTCCAGCCGCCTGCCCGGTGGCCACGCGGAGCCGGTCGGGGTGCACGGCCAGGCTGGGGGGAAACGGGGGGACCCCCCTGGTTTGGGGGCGCACGGCCAGGCCCTGAGGGGTCCCTGAGGGGTCCCTGAGGGGTCCCTGAGGGGTCCCCCCCCATTTTGGGGTGTTTTTGGGTTATTTTCGGGTCCCCCACCATTAGACCCGGGCTCTAACGGGATTTCCCGGGGGGTTTCTGGGAGGATTTTTGGGGTTTTTTGGGGGTTTCGGGGTGTCCCTGAGCACTGGATGCAGGTGGGGGCTGGATTGGGGTCACAGGGGCCCTACAGGGGCGTTCCCCATGGGGGTTTTGGGGGGTTTGGGGTTATTTTGGGGTTATTTTGGGGTTATTTTGGGGTTATTTGGGGTTATTTTGGGGTTATTTTGGGGTTATTTTTGGGTGTCTCACCAGCGCACGCAGTCGCTGTGGCGCAGGGTTTTATGGGGTATTACAGGGTCGTTTCTAACGGGATTTTTTTGGGATTTGGGGGTTTTTTAGGGTGATATTTGGGATTTTCGGGGTGTCTCACCAGCGCACGCAGTCACTATGGCACAGGCAGGGCTGGTTTAGGGGCACAGGGTTTTATGGGGTATTACAGGGTCGTTTCCAATGGGATTTTTTGGGGATTGAGGGATTTTTTAGGGTGATATTTGGGATTTTCGGGGTGTCTCACCAGCGCACACAGCCACTGTGGCACAGGCAGGGCAGGTTTAGGGGCACAGGGTTTTATGGGGTATTACAGGGTCGTTTCCAATGGGGTTTTTTTGGGATTTGGGGTTATTTTGGGGTTATTTTGGGATTTTTTGGGGTGTCTCACCAGCGCACGCAGTCGCTGTGGCGCAGGGGCAGGACACGGTTGTACAGGGTCGTTTCTAACGGGGTTTTTTGGGGATTGGGGGATTTTTTAGGGTGATATTTGGGATTTTTAGGGGTGTCTCACCAGCGCACGCAGTCGCTGTGGCGCAGGGTTTTATGGGGTATTACAGGGTCGTTTCCAATGGGGTTTTTTGGGGATTTGGGGTTATTTTGGGATTATTTTGGGGTTTTTTGGGGTGTCTCACCAGCGCACGCAGTCGCTGTGGCACAGGGGCAGGACACGGTTGTACAGGGTCGTTTCTAACGGGGTTTTTTTGGGGATTGGGGGATTTTTTAGGGTGATATTTGGGGATTTTTGGGGTGTCTCACCAGCACACACAGTCACTGTGGCACAGGCAGGGCTGGTTTAGGGGCACAGGGTTTTATGGGGTATTACAGGATCGTTTCCAATGGGATTTTTTTGGGGATTGGGGGATTTTTTAGGGTGATATTTGGGATTTTTCGGGGTGTCTCACCAGCGCACACAGTCGCTGTGGCGCAGGGGCAGGACACGGTTGTACAGGGTCATTTCCAATGGGGTTTTTTTGGGATTTGGGGTTATTTTAGGGTGATATTTGGGATTTTTTGGGGTGTCTCACCAGCGCACGCAGTCGCTGTGGCGCAGGTAGTGGCGCTGGCGCCGCGCCGGCAGCTGCAGCAGCACCACGACGCAGGCGATGAAGTAAACGAGCTCCCCCGAGCCCAGCACGTGCAGGTTGGAGCGCGAGTCCCGGCCCCGGTAACCGTAACTGGGCACGGTCAAGGCCAAACTGGGAGCACTGGGAGCACTGGGAGCCCCGATGGGGCTGCTGAGAATTGCCAGCCTTTTTTTTCCCCCAACCCACCCAGGATTTTTTGGGATTTTTCCATATGTTTGGGGGTTTTTTTCTGATTTTTTCCCCTGTGGATTTTTTTTTTTTCACCCCCGATTTCCCAGGATTTTGGGGTTTTTTTCGGTTTTCCCCCCGTGGATTTTTTTCCCGATTTTTCCCAGGATTCTGAGTCCCCGCCATGGGAATTTTTCCTGATTTCTCCCAGGATTTTTTTCCTGATTTCTCCCAGGATTTTTCCCTGATTTCTCCCAGGATTTTTCCCCAATTTCCCCCAGGATTTTTCCCCATTTCCCCCAGGATTTTGGGGTCCCCCATGGGATTTTTTTCCCTGATTTTTCCCAGGAATTTTTTTCCCCATTTCCCCCAGGATTTTTTTCCTGATTCCCCCCAGGATTTTGGCCCCCCCATGGGATATTTTGGGGATATTTTTGGGCCCCCCCATGGGACATTTTTGGGGATATTTTATGGATATTTTGGGGAATATTTTGGGGGATATTTGGGGGATTTTTTTGGAATATTTGGGGGATTTTTTTGGAATATTTGGGGGATTTTTTTTGAATATTTGGGGGATATTTGGGGGATTTTTTTGGAATATTTGGGGGATATTTGGGGGATATTTGGGGGATATTTGGGGGATATTTGGGGGATATTTGGGGGATATTTGGGGGATTTTTTTGGAATATTTGGGGGATATTTGGGGGATTTTTGGGGGATATTTGGGGGATATTTGGGGGATATTTTCGGGCTATTTTCGGGCTATTTTCGGGCTATTTTGGGGGATGTTTGGGGGGATTTTTTGGGTCTGAGGATACACCCAGTCGAGCTGCAGGCGCTCCGGGGGCAGCTCGGCCCGCACGGGGCCCAGCCCCGAGGGCACGTACATGGTGATGGGGCGGCCCCGCAGGAACATCTTCACCGACACCCCCTCTGTGGGGGGCCCGGGGGTCACCCCAAAAACCCCCGGACCCCCCCCGGCCCGGCACCGCCCCCGCGAGCCTCACCCAGGTTGTAGTTCCCACGGCGAGAGGCTGGGAAAGGGAAAAACGGGGGGAAAAAGGGAAATTTGGGGGGAAAAATGGGGAATTTGGGGGGGAAAATGGGGGAATTTGGGGGGGAAAATGGGGAATTTTGGGGGGAAAAATGGGGGAATTTGGGGGGAAAAATGGGGAATTTGGGGGGAAAAATGGGGAATTTTGGGGGGGAAAATGGGGAATTTTGGGGGGAAAAATGGGGGAATTTGGGGGGAAAAATGGGGGAATTTGGGGGGGAAAATGGGAAATTTGGGGGGAAAATGGGGAATTTGGCGGGGAAAAATGGGAAATTTGGGGGGGGAAAATGGGGAATTTGGGGGGGGAAAAAGGGAAATTTGGGGGGGAAAAAAGGAGAAATTTGGGGGAAAAATGGGGAATTTGGCGGGGAAAATGGGGGAATTTGGGGGGGGAAATGGGGGAATTTGGGGGGGGAAAAATGGGAAATTTGGGGGGGAAAATGGGGGAATTTGGGGGGAAAAATGGGAAATTTGGGGGGGAAAAATGGGAAATTTGGGGGGGGGAAAAATGGGAAATTTGGGGGGGGAAAAATGGGAAATTTGGGGGGAAAAATGGGAAATTTGGGGGGGAAAAATGGGAAATTTGGGGGGGAAAAGGGAAATTTTGGGGGGGAAAAAAAGGGAAATTTGGGGGGGAAAAAGGGAAATTTGGGGGGAAAAAGGGAAATTTGGGGGGGAAAATGGGAAATTTGGGGGGGAAAATGGGGGAATTGGGGGGGAAAATGGGGGAATTGGGGGGGAAAATGGGGGAATTGGGGGGGAAAATGGGGGAATTGGGGGGGAAAAATGGGGAATTTGGGGGGGAAAAATGGGGAATTTGGGGGGAAAATGGGGGGAATTTGGGGGGGAAAAAGGGGAAATTTGGGGGGGAAGAAAAGGGAAATTTGGGGGGGAAGAAAAGGGAAATTTTTGGGGAAAAATGGGAAATTTGGGGGGGGAAGAAAAGGGAAATTTGGGGGAATGGGAAAGAAAAGGGAAATTTGGGGGAATGGGAAAGAAAAGGGAAATTTGGGGGGAAAATGGGGAAAAAATGGGGAAAAAATGGGGAAATAGGGGGAAAAGAGGGTTACATCCCCAAAATAAACATCCTGAGCCCTCAAAAGAATCCACTGAACCCCCAAAATAAACCCCCAAAATAAACCCCCAAAATAAACCCCCTCAAATCCCCAAATGAACCCATTGAACCCCTAAAAAAAACCCTCAACGGAGCCCCCAAATGAAGTCACCGAACCCCAAATTTTCCCCCCCGAATCCCCCAAATTTCCCCTACCTGGGCTCAGGGTCGGCTCCTTCGGGCGGCTGCGGGAGAAGGGGCAGAGATTTGGGATTGGGGGGAAAATTTGGGGGATTTTGGGAATTTGGGGGAGTTGTGGGGGTACGGGGGGGGATTTTTGGGGATATTTTTGGGGATGTTTTGGGGGATGTTGTTTTGGGGGATGTTTTGGGGGATGTTTTGGGGGATGTTTTGGGGGATATTTTGGGGGATATTTTTGGGTTTGGGGGATGTTTTAGGGGATATTTTGGGATACACGAGGATATTTCGGGGGATATTTTGGGGGATATTTTGGGGGATATTTTGGGGTTCAGGGACGGTATTTTGGGGGATGTTCTGGGGGTTTTTGGGGGATGTTTTGGGGTTTGGGGGGGATATTTCAGGGGATATTTTGGGGTTCGGGGAGGATGTTTTGGGGGATGTTTTGGGGTTTGGGGAGGATATTTTGGGGGATATTTCGGGGTTCAGGGAGGATATTTTGGGGGATGTTCCGGGGGATATTTCGGGGGATATTTTGGGGTTTCTGGGGGATGTTTTAGGGGATATTTTGGGGGATATTTTAGGGGTCGGGGAGGATGTTTCGGGGGATATTTTGGGGTATATTTCAGGGGATATTTTGGAGTTTGGGAGGGATATTTTGGGGGATATTTCAGGGTTCAGGGAGGATATTTTGGGGGATATTTTTGGGGATATTTTGGGGTTTCAGGGGGATATTTCGGGGTTTCAGGGGGATATTTCAGGGGATGTTCCGGGCGGTTTTTGGGGGATGTTTTAGGGGATATTTCGGGGAATATTTTAGGGTTCATGGAGGATATTTTGGGGTTTTTGGGGGATATTTCGGGGGATGTTTTGGGGGATATTTTGGGGTTCAGGGAGGATATTTCGGGGTTTCAGGGGGATATTTCAGGGGATGTTCTGGGCGGTTTTTGGGGGATGTCTTAGGGGATATTTTGGGGTTTCAGGGGGATATTTCGGGGGATGTTCCGGGCGGTTTTTGGGGGATGTCTTAGGGGATATTTTGGGGTTTCAGGGGGATATTTCGGGGGATGTTCCGGGCTGTTTTGGGGGGATATTTTGGGGGATGTTCCGGAGGATATTTTGGGGTTTCAGGGGGATATTTCGGGGTCCCACCTCTCGGGGCTCCCCTGCAGCAGGTTCGCTGACGACGCCGCTTTGCGGCTCAGGCGCTGCCGGGGGCTGGGGGGGCCCGAGGAGGAGCTGTGGCGGCGCAGCCTGGGGGGATTTGGGGGGGATTTGGGGGGGTTTGGGGGGGTTTGGGGTCCGGGGAGGGGTCCAGGGGGGTTTGGGATAATTTGAGGGGTTCAGGGGATGAAGGGGTTTGGGGGGATTCGGGAGGGTCCAGGGAATTTTGGGGGAGGAATTTTGGGGTGGGGGGAGTTTGGGATTTTGGGGGGAGGAAGAGGAAATTTGGGGATCGGGGAGATTTATAAATGGGGGGAGGGTTTGGGGGGGGACAGGGGATGGGTGGGGGATGGGGGGGGGACACCATCAGTGAAGGGGCGACACCCCCGACCTCCCCCAGCCCCCCCAAAATCCCCCCCCGTGCACCCCCCAAACCCTCAGGGTGACAATGGGGGGTCCTGGGCGGGTCCCAGAGGTTTTAGGGGGGTCCTGGAGGGGGTCCCAGAGGTTTTAGGGGTGTCCTGGGGGGGGGTCCCAGAGGTTTTAGGGGGGTCCTGGGGGGGTCCCTGGGAGTTTTGGGGGTCCTGGGGGGGTCCCAGAGGTTTTAGGGGGGTCCTGGGGGGGGTCCCGGGGAGTTTTGGGGGTCCTGGGGGGGTCCCAGAGGTTTTAGGGGGGTCCTGGGGGGGTCCCGGGGAGTTTGGGGGAGGGCAGGGATTGATTTGGGGGTCCGGAGGGTATCTGGGGGGGGGGTCCATGGGGCACTTTTGGGGGTCTCAGGGGTGTGCCCGGCCACCCCAGCCCCCTCCCCCCACCCCTCCAGCCCCCTCCCCAGTTTGGGGGCGCCCCTCCCCCTCCTCACAGCTCTTTTCGGGGTCCCCGCGGGGCCGGGCTGGGGGGCGCTGGGGGGGATTCGGGGTTCGGGGGCTCCGGGGACCCCGGCACGGGGGGGCACGGGGGGGACCCCGGCGGGGGCGGCTCCGGGGGGGCCCCGCCGGTCCCGGGGGGCTCCTGGGGGGGGCTCGGGGGGGGCTCCTCCGTCTGTGTCCCCACGCTGATGCTCCGGGGGGGCTCCGGGGGGGGCTCCTGGGGGGCTGGGAAAGGGGGGAGGGGGGGGGGGGAAGAGGGGTCAGGACCCCAAAAATCCCCCCCCGGCCCCCCAAACTCCTCCCCCCTCCACCAGGAGCCCGAGCTGGGGGCGCAGGGAAGGAACGGGGACCCCAGAAAGGGTGGGGGACCCCCAGATGGAGACCCCAGCCCCATGTGGGGAGGATCCACCCGGGGGGTCGCAGCCCCCCAACCTCTGCAGGGGCTCCCCCAGCCCTTATTTTTGGGGGGGGGGGGTCCCAGCCCCATGTGGGTGTCCCCAGCCCCATGTCGGGGGTCCCAGCCCCATCTGGGGGTCCCGTAGCCCCCCCCGGGGAGGGGTCCCCGCTCTCACCGAGCCCCCCGGGGGGGTCGCAGCCCCCCAACCTGCGCAGGGTCTCCCCCAGCGCCGCCTTGACCAGCGCCAGCTCCTGCTCCACCCTCCGCAGCCGCAGCTCCAGAGCCCCCGGGGGGTACCCGGGGGGGGGTCCCGGCTCACCTGGGGGGGGCTCGGGGTCACCTGGGGGGGGGCACGGGGGTGTCTGGGCACTGGGGGGACACCCGGACATTGGGGGGACCCCCGGGGCACCCCCAGCGCACAGCCCAGGGTTGGGACCCCCCCACCCCGTGACACTCGGGGACCCCCCCCAGGGACACTCGGGGACCCCCCCCCCGACACTCGGGGACCCCCCCAGACCCAACCCCCAACACCGGGGACCCCCCCGGGGCCACCCCCAGGTGTGACCCGCGATCCCCCCGAGTCACCTCCAAGTTTTTGGGGATTCCCCCCCCACCCCAGGGACACTCGGGGACCCCCTGGTGGCACTCGGGGACCCCCCCGTGCCCTCCCCCTCCCCCCGTGCCCCCCCCCCGTGTCCCCACGTGTCCCGCCCCCCCCTCCCCCCCCCCCCATCCCGGGCTCCGCCGCCGCCCCCGCCCCGCCCCGGTGGGGGGAGGGGGGGGGGTCCCGTGGGGGGGGGGGTCGCCCCGGGGGTCCCCCCGCCCCCCCCGGGGGTCTCACCGCGCTCCGGGGGGGGCTCCATGGCCGGGCCCGCGGCCGCTCCGACACCGCCCCAGGAAGCGCGGCCGAGTCACTTCCCCCGGCGGGGGGGGGGGGGGGGACGGCCCGGGGGGGGCCCCGGGACACCCCGAAATGTGGGGGGACCCCTCCGAGGGGGGAGGGGCGGACTCGGGGATCCCCAAAATGGGGGTTGGGGGAGGGGCAGCATAGCCCCCTCAGAACTCCCAAATTGGACCCGACCCCCCCCCCGGAATGAGGGGGGGGGGGGAACGGGCCCCGCCCCCCCCCCCCCCCAAAAAAAAAAAACACTTTCGGGGCTCCGCTGACCCCCCCAAAATCCCACCGGGGTCCTCAGTGCCCCCTCCCCAAAAATCGGGGTCTGCGTGACCCCCAACCGCCCCCCCACTCCGTCCTGGGGTCCCCAAAATTCGGGGTGACCCCCCGCCCCCCAAATCGACCCCCCCCCAAAATCCACGGTCGAGGCTGGGCAGGGAGCGTTTATTGCAGAGAGGGGACCAGGGGGGGTCCCCCAAAAAACGGGGGGGGTCCTGGCGATAAATAAAGGTCTGGGGGTGGTCCCGGGGTCCGGGGGGTCCCGGGGGGGTCCCGGGAGGGTCCCGGGGGGGTCGGGGCCCCCCTAAACCTCAATGTCGGGGTCCGAGCCCCGGCCCTGGCGCTGCAGCTGCTCCTCCTGGCGCAGCTTCGGCTTCTCGGTGCGAGTGTGCCACACCAGCACCTGTGCCCCGAAACACCCCAAAATCAGCCCCAAAATATCCCAAAATCACCCCAAAAATCACCCCAAAAATATCCCGTGTGCCACACCAGCACCTGTGCCCCGAAACACCCCAAAATCAGCCCCAAAATATCCCAAAATCACCCCAAAAATATCCCGTGTGCCACACCACAACCCACATCCCAAAATCTCTCCCCATCTCCCTAAAAAATCCCCAAATCCCCCACCCAGCCCCTCACCTGGGCGCGGTTATCAGGAGTCTCCAGCCCCCAAATCCCCCCCAAACCCCCACCTGGGTGCAGTTATCAGGAATGACCAGCCCCCAAAAGCCCCTCAAACCCCCCCAAAAGCCCCTAAACTCCCCCCAAACCCCCACCTGGGTGCAGTTATCGGCCCTTGGCTCCAGCTGGGCAGGGGTCCCCAGCCCCCAGACCCCTCCAGAACACCCCAAACCCCTCCAGGACACCCCAAATCCCCCCCAAGCCCCTCACCTGGGTGCGGTTATCAGGAGTCTCCAGCCCCCAAATCCCCCCCAAACCCCCCCAAACCCCCACCTGGGTGCAGTTATCAGGAGTAACCAACCCCAAAAGCCCCTCAAACCCCCCCTAAACCCTCCCCCAAGCCCCACCTGGGTGTAGTTATCAGGAGTAACCAGACCCCAGAGCCCCCCAAATCCCCCCAAACCCCCACCTGGGTGCAGTTATCAGGAGTAACCAGCCCCCAAAAGCCCCTCAAACCCCCCCAAAAGCCCCTAAACTCCCCCCAGTCCCCACCTGGGTTCAGTTATCAGCCCTTGGCTCCAGCTGGGCAGGGGTCCCCAGCCCCCAGACCCCTCCAGAACACCCCAAACCCCTCCAGGACACCCCAAATCCCCCCCAAACCCTCACCTGGGTGCAGTTATCAGGAATGACCAGCCCCCAAACCCCCCCAAACCCCCACCTGGGTGCAGTTACCAGGAGTAACCAGCCCCCAAATCCCCCCAAACCCCCCCAAATCCCCCCACCTGGGTGCAGTTATCAGGAGTAACCAGCCCCCAAAAGCCCCTCAACCCCCCCCAAAACCCCCCAAACCCCCCCCAATCCCCACCTGGGTGCAGTTATCAGGAGTAACCAGCCCCCAAATCCCCCCAAACCCCCACCTGGGTGCAGTTATCAGGAGTAACCAGCCCCCAAATCCCCCCAAACCCCCCCAATCCCCACCTGGGTGCAGTTATCAGGAGTAACCAGCCCCCAAACCCCCCAACCCCCCCAAATCCCCCCCAAACCCCCCACCTGGGTGCAGTTACCAGGAGTAACCAGCCCCCAAATCCCCCCCAGACCCCCCCAATCCCCACCTGGGTGCAGTTATCAGGAATGACCAGCCCCCAGACCCCCCCAAACCCCCCCCAGTCCCCACCTGGGTGCAGTTACCAGGAGTAACCAGACACCAGACCCCAGACCCCCCCCAAAGCCCCCCAATCCCCACCTGGGTGCAGTTATCAGGAGTAGCCAGCCCCCAAAAGCCCCTCAAACACCCCTAAATCCTCCCCAAACCCCCACCTGGGTTCAGTTATCAACCCTTGGCTCCAGCTGGGCAGGGGTCCCCAGCCCCCAGACCCCTCCAGGACACCTCAAATCCCCCCCAAACCCCCCCAATCCCCACCTGGGTGCAGTTATCAGGAATGACCAGCCCCCAAACCCCCCCAAACCCCCCACCTGGGTGCAGTTATCAGGAATGACCAGCCCCCAGACCCCCCCAAACCCCCACCTGGGTGCAGTTATCAGGAATGACCAGCCCCCAGACCCCCCCAGACCCCCCCAAACCCCCACCTGGGTGCAGTTATCGGCCCGTGGCTCCAGCTGGGCGGGGGTCACCAGCCCCCCCAGGAAGGAGCTCTCCAGGAAGCCCCTCTCGGCGCGGGGGTCGAAGCGGGCCCGGGGGTGGGCGAGCAGCAGCCGCAGCCCCACGGCGAATCCGGCCATGTCCAGGGGGAAGGGCCGCTCGGGCCGCCAGCCCGTGTGGAAACCGACGACACGACCCCCGACCACGAGCGGCCGCTCCAGCCGCAGCCCCCCCACCAACCCCACGGGCCACACCGAGACCCCGCGGGTGCTGCGCATCTGGGGGGGGAAAAACGGGGAAAAATTGGGGGGAAATGGGGGGAAAAACGGGGAAAAATGGGGGGAAAAAACAGGGAAAAATGGGGAGAAAAAACAGGAAAAAATGGGGGAAAATGGGGAAAAAACGGGGAAAAATGGGGGGAAAAAACAGGGAAAAATGGGGAGAAAAAACAGGAAAAATTGGGGGGAAATGGGGGGAAAAATGGGGGGAAAAAACAGGGAAAAATGGGGGGAAAAATGTGGGGAAATGGGGCAAAAAACAGGGAAAAATGAGGGGGAAATGGGGGAAAAAACAGGGAAAAATGGGGGAGAAATGGGGAAAAAACAGGGAAAAATGTGGGGAAAAAACAGGGAAAAATGGGGGGAAAAATGTGGGGAAAAAACAGGGAAAAATGGGGAGAAATGGGGAAAAAACAGGGAAACATGGGGAGAAAAAACAGGGAAAAAACGGGGGGAAATGGGGGAAAAACAGGGAAAAATGGGGGGGGAAACAGGGAAAAAACAGGGAAAAATGGGGGGGAAATAGGGGAAAAAACAGGGAAAAATGAGGGGGAAATGGCGGAAAAAACGGGGAAAAATGGGGGGAAATGGGGAAAAAACAGGGAAAAATGGGGGGAAAAAACAGGGAAAAATGGGGGGAAAAAACAGGGAAAATGGGGGGAAATGGGGGGAAAAACAGGGAAAAATGGGGGAAATGGGGAAAAAAACAGGGAAAAATGGGGGGAAAAAACAGGAAAAAACGGGGAGAAATCGGGGGAAAAAACAGGGAGAAACGGGGGGAAACAACAGGGAGAAATGGGGTTTTAAAGGATTTTATAGGGGTTTATATGGGATTTATAAGGGAATTCCAGCCCCCCACAGACACGCCGTGGGTGCTGCATATCTGGGGGGAAAAGAACGAGGGAAAATAGGGATTTATATGGGATTTATGTGGGATTTCTAATGGATTTTTATGGCATTTCCAGACCCCTGGCCTGACTAAGAGCCCTGTGGGTGCTGCACGTGTCAGGGGTGGGGGGAACCCAGGGGGTTAGAGGGGATTTGGGGAGGTTGAGGTGACTTTGGAGGGGATTTGGGGAGGTTGGGGTGACTTTGGAGGGGATTTGGGGAGGTTGGGGTGACTTTGGAGGGGATTTGGGGAGGTTTGAGGTGACTTTGGAGGGGATTTGGGGAGGTTCAGGTGACTTTGGAGGGGATTTGGGGAGGTTGAGGTGACTTTGGAGGGGATTTGGGGAGGTTGAGGTGACTTTGGAGGGGATTTGGGGAGGTTGAGGTGACTTTGGAGGGGATTTGGGGAGGTTTGAGGTGACTTTGGAGGGGATTTGGGGAGGTTCAGGTGACTTTGGAGGGGATTTGGGGAGGTTGAGGTGACTTTGGAGGGGATTTGGGGAGGTTGAGGTGACTTTGGAGGGGATTTGGGGAGGTTCAGGTGACTTTGGAGGGGATTTGGGGTCAGGACAGGTCACTGGGGCTCAGGCGAGTTTGGGATTTTTCAGGTCGGATTTTTTGGGGTTCTTTTCGGGATTTTTTTAGGATTTCTGGTATTCCCAAGCCCTCACCTCCTTGAAGGTGAAGGAACTGAGGGAGATTTAAATGATTTTGGGGGGATTTGGGCGAGTTCAGGTTAGATCAGAACGGGTCACCAGGGCTCAGGTGAGTTTGGGCTTTTCCAGGTGGGATTTTTTTTTTGGATTTTCGGGTTTTTTTCCTGGGATTTGCGGCATTCCCGAGCCCTCACCTCCTCGAAGAGCCGCAGGCTGTAGGTGTTGTCATCATCAGCGAAATAAACCACGCCGGGCTCGTCCCTGCCCCGCGTGTCCCGCAGCCAGCGCAGGGCTCGGTTCCGCTGCTCCGCCCCCCTCGGGAACAGCCAGGACGGCGCCCCGGGACCCCCCCGCAGATCGGGGGGGGTCTCGGCGCTCAGGTGAGTGAAGGAGACCCCCGAGGATGCCAGGACCCCCCCGACCAGAGCCGAGGGGGCGGCGGCGTCCTCGACCACCACCCAGTGCAGGGCGGGGACGTGGAGCAGCGTCTGCGAGAGGCGCACGAGTTCCGCCTTCTGCACCGGCCTGGGGGGCGAGAAATGGGGCTGGGGGCGGCCTGGGGGTCCCAGGGGATCCCAGGGGGTCCGGGGCCATCGGGGGAAGGGGATCGGGTCGGGTTAAGGGGGGTTAAATGGGGCTGGGGGTTGTAGCAGATCTGCATTCTGCAGTGGGCTGGGGGGAATGGGGGGGGTTAAATGGGTCTGGGGGGGGAATAGGGGGGTTAAATGGGTCTGGGGGCTGGGTGGGATTTGGGGAGGGGTCTCACCTGGCGTACGTCGGGGTCACCACGTAGATCGGGGGCAGCGCCGCCCCCTCCCCCCCCAGGGCCCCCCCGGAGCGGCCCCGGCGCCGCTCGGTCTCGGGGTGGGGGCAGGGACAGGGCCGGCCTGAGGGGAGGGGGCGTCAGGGACCCCCAAAATACACCCAGCCCCCCCCCCCCCCCCAAATTCCCTCACGGAACCCCCGGGGGGAGTCAGAGATCTCGAAATTTCCCTCCGACCCCCTCCCAAATCTTCCCCAAGTCCCCCCCAAACCTCCTCGAACCATCCCAAATCCCCCCCCCCCCCAAATCCACTCAGACCTCCCCAACCCCTCCCAGACCCCCCAAAATCCGCCCAAACCCTCCAGATCCTCCCCCAGACTCCTCTGGACCAGCCCGGGGACCCCCCAAACCCCCCCCCAAAGGCGCCCCCGGCCCTCACCGAGCTCGCGCAGGGCACAGAAGAGCCCCACGAGCGACACCGCGAAATAAACGAGGAAAACGTTCCTGAGCCGCAGCCGCATCGCGGGGGGGTCCTGGGGGGTCTCGGGGGGTCCTGGCAGGGTCTGGGGGGGGTCCTGGGGGTCTCAGGGGGTTCCGGTTTCACATCCTCCCCCCCGGGGGTCAACAGCGGTTCCTTCCAGTGCTCCCAGTTCCCCCTTCAGCACCCCCAGTTCCCCCCCCCCCCAGCGCTCCCAGGCCCCCCCAATTCACTCCCAGTCCCCCCCCCCCCCCAGCCCTCCCAGTCCCTTATTTCCCCTCCCAGTCCCCCCCAGTTTGCCCTCCCAGTTCCCGCCTCCAATCCCAGTTCACTCCCAGTGCGGACGTGGCGCTGGTGGCGGCTCAGGCTCGGGGGGTTTCGGGCCTTGCTGGGGGTCCCTGAGGAGGGGTCGGGGGTTCCTGGGGGGGGGGGGGGAAATCTCGGGGAGGGAGGCGGGGCCGGGACCGGTTTCAGGGGCACCGAGGCACCGGCGGCGCAGAACTTCCGGTGTGACGACCACTTCCGGTCCGCCGTTCCAGTGTCCCTCCCTCCCCCCGGTTCCCGCGGCTGAAAGTTCCGGGAGTCGCAAGAAACGTTCCCCCCGCCCCGCTCGGGATTCCCAAAATTCCCGTTTTTTATTTGGTTTTATTTCGTGTTTTATCAAAACTCCGCGCGGCGCCGCGCCTTCCCCCCTCCCCCAGACTCCCCCGTGCCGCGGGGGGGACCCGGCTCTGCCCCCCTCTCCAAAAAGGGGGGAGGGGGTCCCCGAAACCCCCCCGTGAGGGGTGGAAAAAGGGGGGGAGGGGGCGCAGGGGGTCGCACGCAGAGCCTTGGTCCCCAACCCCCCTCGACGCGACCCCCACACAAATTTAGGGGGGGGAAAACCCCGATTTAGGGGGTTTCAGACCTCCCCCCCCCACCCCCAATCTGAGGGGAGGCAGAGTCACCCCCAGCCTCAAATCTGGGGGGCTCGTTTACCCCAAACCCCCCTCCAAAATCTGGGGTAAAACGGGGGGGGGGGACTCACCCCTCATTCTGGGGATCTCAACCGCTGATTTGAGAGGGTCTGACCCCTCATTTGGGGGGGCTCAATCCTCATTTTCGGGGTCTCAACCCCTAATTTGGGGGGGGGGCTCACCTCTCATTTTGGGGAACTCAAACCCCCCTCACCCCCAATTCTGGGCACCTCAAACAGCGGCGTCTTCCGGAGGTTTTTGGGGGGTATTGGGGGCTCTGGGGGGGCCCGGGGGGCTTCGGGGGGATTTTGGGGGGGGGGTCCGGGGGCCCCCCCCGTCCATTATCGCAGGGAGATGCTCCAATCTTCCCCGATGGGGACCCCGGGGCGCCGCAGGGTCAGCACCGAGCGCTCGGGGTCGTGCCGGAACTCCAGCGGGCTCTGGGAACCGTCTGGGGAGGGGGACCCCGAATCCCGGGTCAGGGACCCCAAATCCCGGGTCAGGGACCCCGAATCCCGGGTCAGGGACCCCAAATCCCGGGTCAGGGACCCCAAATCCCGGGTCAGGGACCCCGAATCCCGGGTCAGGGACCCCAAATCCCGGGTCAGGGACCCCGAATCCCGGGTCAGGGACCCCAAATCCCGGGTCAGGGACCCCAAATCCCGGGTCAGGGACACCGAAAACTCGTCAGGAGTTTAAGGTCTCTGAGGAACCTTAAAACTTCGGCTCACAGACCCCAAAAACACATCAGGAACCCAAAATACTCCACAGAAAGCCGAAATTCCACCTGAGGGACCGAATTCCCCTCAGGGACCCCCAAATTCCCCTCAGCAACCCAAAATTCTCCCAGGGACAACAAAATCCCCTCAGGGATCCCAAATCCTCCGGCAGGGACTCCAAAAATCACTCAGGAACTCCAAAATCACCTCAGGATCCCCCAAAATCCCCCCCTGGATTGTCCATCCTGAGCTCTCCGGCCACCCCACTCCCAAGATGACTCCTCCAAAATTCCCCCAAAATCCACCCTAAAAACCCCAAAATCCCCCCAAAACCCACCCTAAAACCCTTCCAAAGCCCCCCCTTACAGTGGGTGGTCAGCAGGGTGCTCTCTGGCCGCCTCATCCCCAGGATGACCACTCCAAAACTCCCCCCAAAACCCACCCTAAAACCCCTCAAAACCCCCCCAAAATCCACCCTAAAACCCCTCAAAACCCCCCCAAAGCCCCCCTTACCGTGGGTGGTCAGCAGGGCTCTCTCTGGCCGCCCCATCCCCAGGATTACCACTCGCTCCAGCCAGGCCGGGCTGGACATGGACCCGCGGGGGTCAGCGGAGCTAGGGGGGACAGGTGGGTCATGGAGGGGTCACAGCCCCCCAAAATCCCCCCAAAAATCCCCCCAGACTCATCAACCCCATCCCAGGACAAACAGCGGGTTTGGGGGGGTCTTGGGCAGGAAGGGTTGGGGGATTTTTTGTGCTGTCTTGGGGATATTTTAGTGCTTTTTTTGGGGGAATTTTGGGGCCATTTTTGAGGTATTTTAGCTATCTTGCCGTAAGGGTTCCCTGGGGTTGTTTTGGGGTGGATTTGGGGGTATTTTCAGTATTTCGGGTTATTTTTGGGCTGTTTCCTCCCCCTCACGTTTTCCCGCCCTTTTGTCCCCCCCTCACGTTTTCCCGCCCTTTTTCCCCCCCCTCACGTTTTCCCGCCCTTTTTCCCCCCCCTCACGTTTTCCCGCCCTTTTTTCCCCCCCTCACGTTTTCCCGCCCTTTTTCCCCCCCTCACGTTTTCCCGCCCTTTTTTCTCCCCCTCACGTTTTCCCGCCCTTTTTTCCCCCCCTCACGTTTTCCCGCCCTTTTTCCCCCCTCACGTTTTCCTCCATTTTCCCCCCTCACGTTTCCTGCTGTTTTTCCCCTCTGTTTTTGGGGTGTTTTAGGTACCTGACCCCGAGAGTTTTGGGGCTACCTGGCAGTCAGGGTACCCTGGTGCTGTTTCAGGCAGGGTTTTTGGAATACTTTAGGATACTTTGGAATATTTTGGGGACATTTTGGGTACCTGGAGGTGAGGGTGCCGTTGGCGAAGGTGAAGTGCCGGTGCAGGAATTGGTTTTTGGTGGCGTAGTCAAAGCTGATCCCGTCATCCAGGTACAGCTCCCCCTGTGCCGTGCCCTGGGGGATAAAATGGGGTTTGAGGGGGGTCCCAGGGGGTTTTTGGGAGGTTGGGGGGGTCCTAGGGAGTGTTTGGGGGTCCCTGGAAGGGATTTTGGGGTCCACGGGGGGGGGGGGGTTTTAGAGGATTTGGGGAGGTCCTGAAGAGTTGAGGTGAGGGGTCTGGGGGTGTTTTAAAGGGTCTTGAGGGTCTCGGGGAGGATTTTTGGGGTTCTTGGGGGAAATTCGGGGTCCCTGCACTCACCTGGGGATGGTTTGGGGGCTGTTTGCGGTCCCTGGGTTTTTTGGGTGGGGGGGCCTTTTTTTTCCCTGCACTCACCTGAGGACATTTTGGGGGTCCCTGCACTCACCTGAGGGGGGTTTTGGGGTCCCAGCACTCACCTGGGGGCTCAGGGCCACGTAGAGGGTGAAGGGGTCGCCCCTCATGGCCTCGGTGGAGCGGCGAGGTCGGTCCTGGCGTGGGATCACCGTCCCTCCCCGCTGGAACACCGGGATCTGGGGGGGCACAGGGGGATCGGCACCCCAAAAAACCCACAAAGAATCCCAAAATCCCCCCAAAATCCACCCCAAAAAATCCCCAAATCCCCCGGGTCACACCCAGTGCTTGAGGTGATTTTTACCATTTCCCCCCCACATTGGAACACAGGGATATGAGGGGGATCCAGGAGGTTTTTGGGGTCTGCAGGGAGGATTTTGGGGTGTTTAGGGGGAGTTTTAGGGTCTCCTAAGGGTTTTGGGGTCCCAGGCCTCCCCCCAAACCCCTTGAGGCCCCCAGAAACCCACAGTGCTGAGGGTGGTGGGCACATAGAGGGTCTGGGGTGCCTTGTGCTGCTCGTGGGTCTCGTCATCGTACCACACCTGGGGGAGGAAATTTGGGGTTCAGGGCGGGTCTGGCACCCCCAAAAAACCCTAAAAAAACCCCCCAAAACCCCTCACTCACCTCTCCCTCCCCGGGCAGGTACACGTGGACCCCACGGGCGCCCTGCTCCGTCACGGGGTGCACCAGGAGCACCCGGTCTGGGGGACAGGGGTCAGCATGGGGAAACCCCCAAACGTGACCCCAAAAGGGATCCTAAAAGGGGCCACAGACCCCACAAAGGGAGACAGGCACCCTAGAAAGGGTCAGGGACTCCCCCTCACCGATCAGGTACTGGTCATCCATGGCGAAGGTCTGGGGGTCGTCCGGGAATTCCATCCACAGGGGCCTGGGGGGACAGCGGGGATTGGGGTCAGGGGATTTGGGGTCAGGGGATTTGGGGTCAGGGGATTATTCTGCATAGATTCAGGGTTAGCCAGGTAGGTTTTTAGGGTGGATTTGGGGTTTTTGGGGAGGATTTGGGGTTTTTGGGGGTCCCTCACCTCATGACAGGGATTCCCTGGCGGTGGCAGTGGTAGAAGGCCGTGTACCACAGCGGGATCAGGGTTATCCCAGGTAGGATTTGCTGTATCTCAGGTGGGTTTTTGGGGTGGATTTGGGATGGATTTGGGGTTTTTGGGGGTCCCTCACCTCATGACAGGGATTCCCTGGCGGTGGCAGTGGTAGAAGGCCGTGTACCACAGCGGGATCAGGGTTATCCCAGGTAGGATTTGCTGTATCTCAGGTGTGGTTTTGGGATGGATTTGGGATGGATTTGGGGTTTTTGGGGTCCCTCACCTCATGACAGGGATTCCCTGGCGGTGGCAGTGGTAGAAGGCCGTGTACCACAGCGGGATCAGGGCGTAGCGGCGCCGCAGGGCCACCCTGACCAGCTCCAGGTGCTCGGGGCGCAGCAGCCACGGCTCCCTCCGCGCCGTGTCCAGGTGAGCGTGGGCGCGGAAGAACGGCTGGAACGCCCCGGCCTGGTACCAGCGCACCTGCAGCTCCGCACCCGGGTTCTGGAAAAATCCACCCACGTCCGCTGGGAGTGGGACAGAGTGGGAGTGAGACTGAGCCTGAGACTGAGCCCAGCCTGGGTCCTGGTCCTGATCCTGATCCCAGCCTGGATCCTGGTCCTGATCCCGATCCCAATTCTGGTCCTGATCCTAATCCCAGCCTGGATCCTGGTCCTGATCCCGATCCCAATTCTGGTCCTGATCCTAATCCCAGCCTGGATCCTGGTTCTGATCTGATCCCAGCCCCGATCCCAATCCTTAATCTGATCCTGACCCCAGTCTTGGTCCTGATCCTGTTCCTGGTCCCAGCCTAGATCCTGGTCCCAGATCTCGGTGCTAATCCTGATCCCAGCCTGGATCCTGGTCCTGATCCTGATCCCAGCCTGGATCCTGGTCCTGATCCTGATCCCAGCCTGGATCCTGGTCCTGATCCTGATCCCAGCCTGGGTCCTGATCCTGATCCCAGCCTGGATCCTGGTCCTGATCCTGATCCCAGCCTGGATCCTGATTCTGTTCCCAGCCTGGGTCCTGGTCTCAGATCCTGGTTCTAATCTGATCCCAGCCCCGATCCCAATCCTGACCCCAGTCTTAGTCTTGGTCCTGGTCCTGATCCTGTTCCTGGTCCCGATCCTGTTCCTGGTCCCAGCCTAGATCCTGGTCCCAGATCTCGGTGCTAATCCTGATCCCAGCCTAGATCCTGGTCCTGATCCCAGCCTGGATCCTGGTCCCAGATCTGGGATCTCTTGATTCCAGCCCTGATCCCAATCCTGGTCCTGATCCCAATCTTGGTCTCAATCCCAATCCTGGTCCTGGTCCCATTCCCATTCCTGATCCCAGCTCTGATCCAAACCCTGACCCCATCCCCAAACCCCTGACCCCATTTGCTATCCCATATCCCAACCCCTGAGCCCATTCCCAGTACTCCCAGTGCTCCCAGTTTGCCTCACCCCCGCAGAAGGCCAGCCCGGCCAGCCCGAAGCTCAGGCACATGGGGATGGAGATCCGCAGATGGTCCCACTCTGCCGTGTTGTCCCCGGTCCAAACGGCGCCTGGGGGGTTTGGGGGGGGTCAGGGGGGGTTCCCCTCGATCCTGACCGCCTCCTGAATTCCAGGATTTGCCCAAAATCCCGGCATTTCCCCCCCCCCAGCCCTCACCGTAGCGCTGGGAGCCGGCGAAGAAGGCGCGGCTGAGCACGAAGGGCCGGAGCCGCCCCCCCGAGCGCCGGATCTGCCCCTCGGCCGTGGCCTTGTGCTGGCAACGGGACAAACGCGGTCAGGAACCCCAAAACACGCCCCAAAACCCACCCCAAACGGGCTGGGGGGGGGCTAAAGGGGTTTGGGGGCAAAGTGAGGGAGAACTGGGGGGAAATAAGAGGGTTTGGGGGGAGCTAGAAGGGGTTTAGAGGGGATTTAAAATAGTTTTGGGGAGGCCTTAAAGGGGTTTGGGGGGGGTTAAAGGGGACTGTGAGGTCCTAAAAGGGTTTGTGGGGCCTTAAAGGGGTTTATGGGGTCCTAAAGGCATTTGAGGGAATATTTAGGGAGAATCGGGGAGGAAATGAGAGGGTTTGGGGGGACCTAAAAGGGGTTTGGAGAGGACTTAAAATAGCCTTAGGGAGGCCTTAAAGGGGTTTGGGAGAGCTTAAAGGGAATTGTGGGGAAACTAAGGGGGAATTGAGGGGAAATGAGCGGGTTTGGGGGAGGGACTTAAAGGGGTTTGGAGGGCTTTGAAGGGGTCTGGAGTTACCGGGAGAGATTTGGGGGGAAATGAATGAGGGATTGGAGGGCCCCAAAAGGGGTTTGAGAGGGCTCTAAAAGGGTTTGGGGGGCTTTGGGAGGTCGGGATTTTTTTGAGGTTCCCTGTGGGGTTTCGGGCGTGTCCCTGTGGGGATTTTGGGGGTCTCTCAGAGGATTTGGGGGGGTGTCCCGGGGGATTTTGGGGGTGCTCCCAGCCCCCAAACTGCCCATGGTTTAGAGAGGTCTCCGAGGGTTTCGAGAGCCTCCGGGAGGTCGGGATTTTTTTGAGGTTCCCTGTGGGGTTTCGGGCGTGTCCCTGGGGGGATTTTGGCAGTTTTTTGGGGAGGGTCTCACCACGTAGAGCCCGTAGAGGTTGTGCAGCTCGCGGTGCTCCCAGCCCCCGAAGTGCCGCGCGTCCTTGTGCATCGTCACCTCGGGGCCGCTGAACACCGACGGCTCGTTCATGTCGTTCCACGTGAACAGCGCCTCCGTGGAGCCCTGCAGGGGGGTCCCACATCAGCGGGGGGACCCCAGGAATATGGGGGAGAAATCCTAAAATCCCACCCCCCCGGGGGATCCCCAAAATTGGAGGGAAGGGGGATGACCCAAAGCCAAGGCGGGGTCTCCGAAAAGGAACCGAGGGAGGAAGGGGTGGGGAGGGATTTGTGGGGGTGCCCTAAAATTAGGGAGAGCATGAGGCTCAGGAGGGCCCCAAAAATCAGCAGGGAAAGCCCAAAAATATGGGAGGGAGTCCTAAAACCTCCAGGGGATTCCCCAAAGTTCTGCCCAAAAAGATGGTGGTGGTCTCCAAGGGGAGGAGGAAAAGCCCCAGAGGAGGAGAGTGAGAGGGGGAATTTGGGGGGGGGTCCCAGAATGCTTTGAGGGGGGTCTCGGGGCTCTGGAGGGGTCTGACAGGGATTTGGGGGGGTCTGACCGGGATTTTGGGGGGTCCCCACCTCGTACTGGTCGAAGGCAAACATGTTCGCCCACCACTCGCGCATCTCGGGGTTCGTGAAGTCGGGGTACGCCGAGGAGCCTGGGAGGGCACGGGGGGGGCTCGTGACCCCTCTGCAGACCCCAAAGCCACCCCAAAACCCCCCCACAATCCCCCTCAGCCCCCCCTAACTGGACCAGCACCAGCCTTCGTAGCTGTTGCCCTTGCTCTTGATGTGGAACTCCTTGACCGCCCCCCAAATCCCCTCGGGAGCCCCCAAAACCCCCCAGAATCCCCTAAAAACCCCTCGGGACCCCCCCAGATCCCCCCCAGCCCCACTGACCGGGCCAGCACCAGCCCTCGTAGTCGTTGCCATCCTTGGTTTTGACGTAGAGGCCTCGAGCCTTCAGCTCGGTGTGCACCCGGTACCCCCCGTCCACCTTGATGTGGGGGTCCACGATGCTGACCATCTGTGGGGCAGTGACCGGGGGCTCAGTGTCCGAGGGAACGTTCCCAAATTCCCACCCCCATCCCGATCCCGGACACAAAACCACCCAGAACGACCCCAAAAAGCCTTTGTGGGGTCCCCACTGTCACCGTCTGGACAGAGACGTCTGCAATTCCCATTCCTGATCCCAATCCCTCTGTCCAGCCCGTTCCTAGTCCCCATTTGCCATCCCCCATCCCACCCTCATCCCCATCCCAAACCCCATTCCCCACCCCAATCCCATTCCCAGCTGACCCCAAACCCAAACTGAATCCCAATTCCACTCCTGTTCCCAAACCCAACCCCAATCCCATCCCCACCCTGCACTTCTGGGCTGCCAGCCACTCCAGGAGCTTCGGGAATTTTGCAGGATCCCATCCCAATCCCATTCCAATTCCATTCCCACCCCAATCCCCATCCCAATCCCCATCCTGCATTTCCAGGCCAGCATCCCTTGTGGATCTGGGATTTCTGCAGGATCCCACCCCAGTCCCAATCCTGCATTTCCAGGCCAGCATCCCCTGTGGATTTGGGATTTTTGCAGGATCCCACCCCCATCTCCATCCTGCATTTCCAGGCCAGCATCCCCTGTGGATTTGGGATTTCTGCAGGATCCCATCCCAATCCCCATCCTGCATTTCCAGGCCAGCATCCCCTGTGGATTTGGGATTTTTGCAGGATCCCACCCCCATCCCCATCCTGCATTTCCAGGCCAGCATCCCTTGTGGATTTGGGATTTTTGCAGGATCCCATCCCAATCCCCATCCTGCATTTCCAGGCCAGCATCCCCTGTGGATTTGGGATTTTTCCAGGATCCCACTCCCATCCCCATCCTGCATTTCCAGGCCAGCATCCCTTGTGGATTTGGGATTTCTGCAGGATCCCATCCCAATCCCCATCCTGCATTTCCAGGCCAGCATCCCTTGTGGATTTGGGATTTCTGCAGGATCCCACCCCCATCCCCATCCTGCATTTCCAGGCCAGCATCCCTTGTGGATTTGGGATTTTTCCAGGATCCCACCCCAGTCTCAATCCTGCATTTCCAGGCCAGCATCCCCTGTGGATTTGGGATTTCTGCAGGATCCCACCCCCATCTCCATCCTGCATTTCCAGGCCAGCATCCCTTGTGGATTTGGGATTTCTGCAGGATCCCATCCCAATCCCCATCCTGCATTTCCAGGCCAGCATCCCTTGTGGATTTAGGATTTTTCCAGGATCCCAGCCCAGTCCCAATCCCCACCCTGCGTTTCCGGGCCACCAGGTGCTCCAGCATGCCCCGTGGGTTGGGGAATTTGGCAGGGTCCCAGGTGAAGTAGCGTTTGCCGTCGGCGTGCTCGATGTCCAGCCAGATCACGTCCAGGGGCAGCTCGTGCTCCTCGAATCCTCTCTCCACGGCCTCCACGTCTGCCTCGTCCTGGTAATTCCAGCGGCTCTGGTGGTAGCCCAGGGAGAACAGGGGGGGCAGCGCCTGCGTGCCTGACAACGGGGAGAAACGGGAGTGAAACCCCCCAAAATAACCCCAAAAACAGGGCTGGGGACGGGGCAGAGGGGAGAAACCACCTGGAGCAATCCTAGAATTGGGAATGGGGTGCAAATGCCCTGAAATAACCCTAAAAACAGCAATGGGGCAGATAAAGCCCCCAAAAAATCCCCCTAAAAATGGGAGTGAGGCAGGTCATGGATGGCTGAAAGAGAAAAGCTCCCAGGGTCTCACTGTGCCCATCCCAGTGTCCCATACTGGTCAGTTTTCTGTACTGGTGCCCCCAGTGTCCCATCCCAGTGCCCCCAGTGTCCCTCCCCAGTGTCCCATACTGGTCAGTTTTCTGTACTGGTGTCCATATCTCTATCCCAGTGTCCCTCCCCAGTGTCCCATGCCGGTCAGTTTTCTGTACTGGTGTCCATATCCCTATCCCAGTGTCCCATCCCAGTGCCCCCAGTGTCCCATCCCAGTGTCCCCAGTGTCCCCTACCGGTCAGTCTCCCGTACTGGGCACTGACATCAGCTGGCCCTGGCCCCAGCAGCAGGAACACGTCGATGACGCCGCTCTCGGACATCCAGCGCACCTCGGTCTGGGGGGTCTCACCCCCTCCCTGCATGTAATCCAGGAGCTTCCCAAAAAGGGTCTGGGGGTGGCACAGGGGGTCAGGAACCCCAAATTCCCACTGGGATAAACAGAGCCCCCCAAATCCCTCCAGACCACCCCAAAGACCCCCTCTCTTGGACCTTCCCAGTGGTGTTGGGAGCTGACGTCCACCCAGGTCTTGGCCCCTCAGAGCCCTCCAGACCCACCAAAGCCCCCGAAATCCCCCCAAATTCCCCTCCCAGACCTTGCCAGCCGTGTTGGAGCCGATGTCCACCCAGGTCTCGGCAGCGTTGAGCCAGAAGATGCCGAGGCTGAGGCGGGGCCGGTGGGCGAGCAGCAGGGGCACGGAGCCGTACAGAGCCATGGGGTTGAACAGCTCGTACTGGAACACGTCCAGGTTGTACAGGCGGTACGGGTCACCCCCCCTGGGGACAACAGGGACACGGCGACAGCCTTAGGGACACTGCCGCGGCGCCAGCGACACCCCCAAGGTGTCACTGTCACCATCACTGTCACTCCCACACGGCACTGCTGTCGCTGCCACCCCGCTGCTGTCACTGTCACCGCCGTCCCACAGCGTTGCTGTCCTCCCACGCTGGCACCACCCCCTCAGTGCCACCTTCGCCCCCATCTTGCTCCTGTATCCCCGTGTGCCTGTGTCTCTGTGTCCCCCCCGTGTCCCCCCAGTGTCCCCCCCGGTGTCCCCGCTCACTCCGTGGGCCGCAGCCGCAGGCTCTCGGCGTGCTCGGGGATGCCGTACACGTGCTCGAATCCAGGCAGGGAGAAATCCAACCCCACCGAGGTGGGTCCTGAGGGGAGGGGGGAGGTCACAGGGGTGCCCCCGTGTCCCCCTCAGTGTCCCCAGTGTCCCCCCGGTGTCCCCACCGTAGGGTTTGCTGTCCGTGTGTGTCTTGAACGTCTCCTCCCACGCCCCCGGCTCCTCCTCGGGCTCTGCTGGAGGCTCCGCGGGCTGGGGGGGGCAAATCCTGTCAAGAATGGGGCGACCCCTCCCCAAAAAAGCGGGGGGGGGGGGTCTTTATTTGGGGTGCCCCGTCCCAGTGTCCCCCCCTGTCCCTGTCACCTTCTCGCTCTGGGTGCTGCCAGTGCCGTCCTCAGGTCCCTCCTGCGCAGCCCCCTCCTCGCCCGAGGGGTCCTTGGGGGGGTCCCTGTGGGAATTTGGGGTCCTGGGGTGCCCCAAAGGGGGGACGGGGGGGCGACAAGGACACGGGGCACCCCCAGGACCCTGAATTTTGGGGGGACCTGGACCCCCCCTCCAGCTGCTCCTGCCCGCTCTGGGGGATGTGGGGAGGGGGGATCGCCTCATTTTTGGGGTGCACAGACCCCCCCTGGCTGCACCTGGCCCTTCAATTTGGGGGGGGGCACAGACCCCCCCCGGCTGCTCCAGCAGCAGCCCTCCCCAATTTTGGGGGCCACGGCGACCCCCCCAAGCTGCTCCTGCTCCCCCTTTTTTGGGGAGATTTGAAGCCCCCCAGCTGCTCCTGCCCCCTCCCACCATGATGGGGGGGGGATCCCTTTTTGAGGGGGCGTCCGGGGGGGGATTGGGGGCGCAGAGACAGCGGCAATTCCATGGATTTACCTACGGAAAAGGCTCTTGATCTTATCCCACACAGAACTAACTTTATCCGCCAGACTGGGGGTGGGGGGCACCAAAACAGAAACACAGAGAGTCAGCGCGGCCCCCCCGGCCCGTGGGGACCCCCCCTGGGCTTGGGGGGGGACCCCCAACCCCCCTCTGTGCTCTGGGGGACACCCCCCACCCCCCCTGAGCGCTGCCGGCCCCGCTCCCGCTGCGACCAAAGGGCTGGGGGGGATTTGGGGGTTTTTAGGGGTGTTTTTTGTTTCTTTTTTGGTGGTTTTGTGGGGCGTTTTGGGGTTTTTTTGGGGGGGGGTGGTAGGGATTTTTTTTTAGGAGTTTTTTTGGGGTGTTTTGGGGTTTTTTTTGGGTCACTCACGAGTCCCGGCGGCGCCGCTGGTGCTCGAAGACGAGGAGGCCGCGGGCGTTGACGCTGCAGAGCAGCTCCCGCTGCCGCAGCAGGTCCAGGCGGAACGGCCGCTCCGTCACCAGCAGCCGGTGTCCCCCGGCGCCCAGCGACAGCTCCAGGGTCCCCTCGTCACGGCCTGTCACCTCCAGCCTGGGGACAGCGGCCCTCAGGGGGTGGCAGCGCCCCCGTGTCCCCTGTCCCCTCCCCTTTTAGGGGGTGGCAGTGTCCCCTGTCCCCCCAGTGTCCCCTCACCTCTCAGCAGGTGGCTGTGACCACCCCCGTGTCCCCTGTCCCCTCACCTCTCAGCAGGTGGCTCCCCCGGCAGCAGTCAGGGGGTGGCAGTGTCCCCTGTCCCCCCAGTGTCCCCTCACCTCTCAGCAGGTGGCTCCCCCAGCAGCACGTCGGGCACCTGGAAGCGGGGTCGGAGCGGGGCCAGCTCCTGGATGCGCAGGCGAGTGATGTTCCCAGTGAGCCCCCACACCTCCAGCAGCAGTGGCACCTGTGGGGAGGGGACATTGTCACCTGGGGCACGGGGACAGGGTCACCTGGGAGCCCCCACACCTCCAGCAGCAGCAGCACCTGCACGGCGGGGACAGGGACAAGGACACCTGGACAGCCCCAGGGTCACCTGGGAAGCACCTGGAGCACCCACATTTGCAACAGGTGGGACATGGGGCCACCTGGGGGGTCACCCCCCCTGCAATGGTGGAGGACAGAAGGACACGGCTCAGGTAGGGGGTCACGCACACCTAGAACACACCGGACAGGGACACGGCCAAAGTGTCACCTTCCAAAAGGAGGGACAGCGGTCAGGTGGCACCTGGACATCTGGGAAAGGTGGGGGGCAGGGACACAGTGACCCCTCCATGAGCCTCCTGTCCCCTCACCTGGGTGACCTCACTGACCAGCTGGATCCTGTGACCCCCCTTGTCCCCTCACCTGGGTGACCTCACTGACCAGCTGGATCCTGTGATCCCCCCTGTCCCCTCACCTGGGTGACCTCACTGACCAGCTGGATCCTGTGACCCCCCCTGTCCCCTCACCTGGGTGACCTCACTGACCAGCTGGACCCTGTGACCCCCCCTGTCCCCTCACCTGGGTGACCTCACTGACCAGCTGGATCCTGTGACCCCCCCTGTCCCCTCACCTGGGTGACCTCATTGACCAGCTGGATCCTGTGACCCCCCCTGTCCCCTCACCTGGGTGACCTCACTGACCAGCTGGATGCTGTGACCCCCCCTGTCCCCTCACCTGGGTGACCTCATTGACCAGTTGGATTTTGGCCACGTCGGGGCCGAGCTCCAGCGACTCCAGCAGTGCCCGGTACGGGGAATTCCCGGGCTGGATCCGCCGCTGCCGCCTGCAGGGGGGCACAGGGGGGGACACCGGCCCTGAGTGACCCCCCCGGACCGTGCCCCACCCTCCCCAGGTGTGTCCCCCCTCCCCAGGTGTGTGTCCCCCCCTCCCCAGGTGTGTCTCCCCCTCTCCACACCTGCAGAAGCCGCTCTGCTCGCAGGTCTTGAAGTTGCTGCGGTCGACGGCGAGCGCGGCCCCGAGGCACAGGGTCACCCACAGCGGCCACCTGGGGGGCACGGGGGTGTCAGGGACCCCAAGAACAGCGGGAGACCCCCGAAAACCCCCCTCAGGTGGGCACGGGGAGGTTCAAGAGCACCCAAATCCCATCTGGGGGGACCAGGGAGGGGAATGGAGGGGTCATGGAGACCCAAAATCATCGGGGGGGGGGGCGGAGGGGGTAGGGAGTCCGGAATATGGGGGGAGGGGGTATAGGGACCACCCCCAGAAAACATCTCAGGTGTGAACAGGGTCCCCTAAATGGCATCAAGGGGACCCTAAAAACCAGCGGGGAGGACATGGGGGGTCACTGAGGGCAGCCAGAGCCGGGGTAGTGATCCCAAAAACCCGCGGGGGGAGCACAGGGACCCCCGACCCCCACCTGGAGGCAGCAGAGGGGGACATGGGGGAGGTCACAGAGCGGATCCAGGAGGGTCCCGGGGCGTTTTTGGGGGGGGAGGGTCCCACAGGGGTTTTGGGGGGGGGGGGGGTCGGGGGCGTGTGGGGGGCTGGAGTGGGGCCGGGCCGCAACCCAGGCCCCGGAGCTTGGGGGGTCCCGGGCGCCCCAGGCTCGGGCGGGGGGCTCCCGGTGGGGGTCCCGGAAGGTTTTTGGGGCAGGGGGTTCCCATTGGGGGGTCGGGGGTGACATCGGAGGAATCCCATGGGGGGGGGGGGGGGGGGGTGTCGGGCCCCTGGCGCGCGCTCACCGCCCCGGCGCTGCCGCCATCTTGGATCCGGCCTGACCTTTGACCCCGCCCCCGGCCCGACGCCACCGCCTCCCATTGGCTGCGGGGAGCCCCGCCCCTCGGCCCGCCCCGGGCACGCCCCCTCGCTGTGTTCCCGCCTTACCTGGTTACCGGGGAGACGGAGAACCCGCTCTGCTCGTGTTTTGATTCGCAGTGCGAGACTTGAGCGACGGCACCGCAACCCAATCAGAGCGGGGCCCGGGGAAGAGGCGGGAACGCACCGTGAGGGCGGAACAGGAGCCCAATGAGTGCGCGGGAAGGCTGAGCGACAATCCGCTCACCCAATCAGAATCGCCCTTTCGCCCGGTGCCGCGCCCCCGAGCGCTTCCGCGGCAACGCCCCGCCTCTGTGCTCATGGCAACCACCGCCCTGGCGACCGCGGCCCGCCCTTTTCCCAGCGGCCATTCAGCAGCGCGCATTCCTGAGTGGCGGAAACCGCAGCCAATCAGCAACCGAGCCTGGCTCCGCTCGGCGAGGTCAACTCGAGCGACAGGTGAATTGACCAATGAGAGCGGAGCGGCGGGCACGCCAGCCCGCCAATCAGCGCTGCGGGGAGGGGCGTCAGGAGGCCGCGGCTTTGTGGTGAGCGGGGCCGGGGGCGCTGGGGGGGAACTGGGACAAACTGGGGCCAACTGGCACGGACTGGGGGCGAGCGGGACTCGCGGGGCCGTGCTGGGCCACGCTGGGACTGACTGGGGCTCGCTAGCATTGACTGGGATGGGCCCGTCCGGGATCGACTGGGACCCGATTGGTGACACAGGGCCAAACTGGGATTGGTTGAGATGGGCCCCAGCGGGCCCGGCCGAACCCCGCTGGGATTGACTGGGCCGCACTGGGATTGCCCAGCCGGACCAGCTCCTCTCCCTGTGTCCCTTCCACCCCCCCATTTCCCCCAGCCAGCCGCCCCCCGGGAATCCCGGGCTCACCGATTCCTCTTTTCCTCTCCCCCAGCCCCTTTGTCAGCCCCCATTCCCTCCCCAGATCCCCGGAATTCCAAACCGCTGATCCTCCCATTTCCCCCTCCCCAGTTCAATCACGCCCAACCCGATGGAGTTCCCGGAGCACTAACCCCTCATTTTTCCCTGTTTTCTTTGCTCCTGTTTTCCCCCACTTTCCCCGCAGCCCGATGGAGTTCCCCGAGCACAGCCGGCAGCTGCTGCGGGGGCTGCGGGAGCAGCGCTCCCGGGGGATCCTGTGCGACTGCACGGTGCTGGTGGGCAGCGCGCCCTTCCCCGCGCACCGCGCCGTGCTGGCCGCCTGCAGCTCCTTCTTCCACCTGTGCTACGCCGAGCCGGGAGGCGCCGGAGGGGCTCGGGGGGCCGTGGTGGCCCTGAACAGCGACATCGTGACCGCTCCGGCCTTCGCGCTGCTGCTGGAGTTCATGTACGAGGGGCGGCTGGCGCTGGCGGCGCCGCTCGAGGACGTGCTGGCCGCCGCCAGTTACCTGCACATGAACGACGTGGTCAAGCTGTGCAAGAAGAAGCTGCAGGCGCGGGGTCCGGCCGAGGCCGACAGCACCAAGCGCGAGGAGGACGCCCCCAGCCCGCCCCCGCCGCAGCCCCCGCCGCAGCCCCCGCAGCCCCCGCTGGGCGACGCGGGGACGCCGCCGGAGCCGCCGCTGGTGGACGCGGCCGACACGACCCAGCCCGGGGTGGGGGGCGAGCGACCCCCGCCCAGCCCCAGCAGCTCCAGCGAGGCCGCGCCGGGACCCGGGGCCGCCCCCCCCTCCGCGGGCGGGGGTCCCTGGGCCGCGCCCCCCGCCCCGCTCGGTGCCATCAAGGCCGAGGCCATCGTGATCTCGGACGAGGAGCCCGACGGCGCTCGCCGCCCCCCCCGCGCCCCCTCCCCCGCCGCCGCCGCCGCCGCCGCCTCCGGCGCCTGCCCCGCCCCGAGCGCCGGGATTTGGGGAGGGGGCGGCGCTGGGCCCGGCGCTGGGGGGGCTGCGGGAGCCGCTGTTCCTGGCGCCGCTGGAGCCCCGCGGGGGCTTCGGGCTGTTCGCCGAGGAGGCCCCGACGTGCCCGACGTGCGGCAAGACGTTCTCGTGCTCGTACACGCTGCGGCGCCACGCCACCGTGCACACCCGCGAGCGGCCCTACGAGTGCCGCCACTGCCTGCGCTCCTACACGCAGTCCGGGGACCTGTACCGGCACGTCCGCAAGGCCCACAGCCACGGCGGGCCCGCCCGCGGCCCCCGCGACCCCGCCCGCGACGGCGACAACCCGCCCTGACCGCCGCACCCGCCCGGGGAACGGCGATGGACCGAGCAGAGCGGGGCGGCAGCGGCGGGGATTGGACGGGGCCACCGGGATGGGGACATCTGCTGTGACCGGGGACACCGGGACGGGAACATCTGGCCTGACCGGGGACACCGGGACTGGGACACGTGTACCGCCCTGAGCCACCGGACCGTGGCACCTGCTGTGACCGGGAGGGTGACAACGAGCGCTGACCGGGATCCTCGGGACCTCCGGGACCGCGACCCCGCCCCGGGGGGAACCGGAGGGATTGGGGGGCGTGGTCCCCGGTGGGGGCGTGGCCTCGCGCGGGTGTACGGGGGGTCGCGTGCGAATAAAGCGACGCTGGACACTGGCGATGGGCGGAGTTTAGAGGGGGCGTGGCCTCGGCTGCCCCCCGCCCATTGGCCGCGGTTCCGTTCGGTTGTCGAGCGGGGGCGGCGCCCCCTGGCGGCCGGGAGGACCTCGGGGTAGCCCCCAGGCCTGACTCGGTGCCGTCCCAATCCCCCCCCAGTCCATCCCAGTCCCCCCCAGTCCATCCCAATCCCATCCCAGTCCATCCCAGCGTACCCCACAAGCCTTAAACCACTTTAATCACAAAAATAGACTCTGTGCGGCGGCTCCTATAAAAAGGGGGAGGGTCTGGGGAGGGGCGGGCGCCCCCCCCCCCGTGTCAGGAGCAGGCGGGGGGGTCGCGGCAGGGGGGGCGCACCCCGAAGAAGGCGGGCTCGGTCAGGGGGTGCAGCAGCAGCAGGAAGCCCAGCACCCCCAGCAGGTACGCGGGGAGCAGCGCCCGGCGCCGCGGGTGCCCCAGGGCCGCGCCCAGCGCCGGGAACCCCATGGAGTTACAGAAGGAGTGGCACAGCACCGGCCCCGCCAGGTGACCTGGGGACAGGGAAACGGGCGTTGGCACCCCAAAAACACACCCCAAAAACACGCCCGGGAACACCTAAACTTCTGCCAGGATCATCAAACCCCCCCGGGATCCCAAATCCCCCCGGGAACCCCCAGGGAGTTACGGAAGGAGTGGAACAGCACCGGCCCCGCCAGGTGACCTGGAGACAGGGAAACGGGGATTGGGGACCCCAAAAACGCACCCCAAAAACACCCTGAACTTTTACCAGGATCATCAACTTCCCCCCCCTCCAGCCGAAATTGCAACATCCCAGCAAATCCCCCCGGGAAGCCCCAGGGAGTTACAGGAGGGGAACAGCCCCAGCCACCCCCGGGTGATCTGGGGACAGGGAAATGGGGACTGGGGACCCCAAAATCCATCCTGAACCCCCCCCAGGCCCCCCAAACCCACCGGTCCTGAGGAACAGGAAAGCCGTGTAGGCCCCGAACACGGCTGTGTAGGAGAACTGGAATGCTGGGGGGGGGGAAAAAAGGGGGTCAGGGGCACCCCAAAACCTCCCCAGAGCCCAAAATCCGCCTCACACCCCTGCCAGAGACTCGGAGGCACCACAAGGGCCACCCTGGCCCCAAAAATCCCACCCTGGGCACCCCCAAGACCCCCCTGGAGCTCCCCCAAACCACCACGAAAACCCCCCAGACTCCCTAAATCCTCACCCAGATTCCCTCAGGACACCCTGAGCTCCCTTTGCTCATCCTTGGACACCCCAAATCTTTACTCTGGACGTCCCTGAGAACCTCAAATCCCACCCAGACACCCCAAACCTTCACCCTGGACCCCCCAAATTGCCCCCAAACCCCCCCTCACCTGCTGCCATGAAGATGCTGCCCACGGAGCCGTGGCGGAAGCGGAGCTGCTCGATCACGTGGTGGAAATGGGCTGGGGGCAGCAGGATTTGGGGTTTTTTGGGGGGTTTGGGGATTTTGTGGGGTGGGGGAGCATTCAGGGGTGCAGGGGAGGGCAGTCAGTGGGAGTTTTGGGGGGATTTTTGGGGTTATTTGGAGATCCCACTCACCAACCCCAAAGAACAGGAGGCAGGCCAGTATGGGGGGGTTTGGGGGTGAGTTTTTGGGGTATTTTGGGATATTTTTGGGGTTTCACTTCCCAACCCCAAAGAACAAGAGACAGACCAGCACTGGGAACTGTTTTGGGGCTGGTTTTAGGATTCCAATCACCGACCCCAAAGAAGAGAGGAGGGGCCAGCACAGAGGAGTATTTTGGGGATATTTTTTGGGATATTTTAGGGGTGTTTTTGGGCTATTTTAGGGCTCCACTCACCGACCCCAAAGAAGAGGGGACAGGCCAGCACAGCAGGGCCGGGCCCCGTGCAGGGCACCAGCATGGGCAGCATGCAGGCCCTGAACACCAACTCCTCTGTCAGCGGCGCCACCACCTGGTTCCGCAGCCAGCGCACGTCCCCCAGGCACAGCGCCCACACCCGCGGGTCTGGGGGACCCCAAAAACCCCACAGAACTGAGCCCCAAAATCCCAAACCCACACAAGCTCCCCAAACCGAACAAACCCCCCCCAAAAAGTCCCCAAAATCCCACAGAACTGACCCCCAAAAACCCCACAGAACTGAGCCCCAAAATCCCAAACCCACACAAGGTCCCCAAACCGAACAAACCCCCCCAAAAAATCCCCAAAATCCCACAGAACTGACCCCCAAAAATCCCACAGAACTGAGCCCCAAAATCCCAAACCCACACAAGGTCCCCAAACCGAACAAACCCCCCCAAAAAATCCCCAAAATCCCACAGAACTGACCCCCCAAAATCCCACAGAACTGACCCCCCAAAATCCCACAGAACTGACCCCCAAAAATCCCACAGAACTGAGCCCCAAACCTACACAAGGTCCCCAAACCAAACAACCCCCCCCCAAAAATCCCCCAAATCCCACAGAACTGACCCCCAAAAATCCCACAGAACTGAGCCCCAAAATCCCAAACCCACACAAGGTCCCCAAACCGAACAAACCCCCCCAAAAAAACCCCCAAATCCCACAGAACTGAGCCCCAAAACTCCCCCAGAACTGAGCCCCAAAATCCCAAACCCACACAAGGTCCCCAAACCGAACAAACCCCCCCAAAAAATCCGCCAAATCCCACAGAACTGACCCCCAAAAATCCCACAGAACTGACCCCCAAAAATCCCACAGAACTGAGCCCCAAAATCCCGGGTTCCCAACCCAACAAAAACCCCCAAACCACCCCAAACTCCCCCATTTCACCCACTCAGCCCCCCCCAAAGCCCCCCCCCCAGTTCCACTCCCTGTTTTGGGGACCCTCTGACCCCCAAACGCCAATTCCTGAGCCCCCCAAATTCGCGCCCCCCTCCCCAAATTGTCCCCCCTTACCCAGGGCCACCCTGATGCCATCGAGCCACCGCCAGGGACAGTCCATGGACAGCTGGATCAGGGGTCCCAGGAACAGGATCTGGGGGGTCAGGACGGATTTAGGGGGGTCAGGGGAGTCGCACTCCCCCTTTTCCATCCCCTGAGGGGGCCAATGAGGGGGGTTTTGGGGGGGTTCCCCGTTTTTCAGCCCATACCCCCCATGGGGAGTGGGCTCAGAGGAGGGGGCAGGATTTGGGGGGATCTGGAGGGCTTTGAGGGTCTCAGGTTTTGGGGGGCTCAGAGAGAGTTTTGGGGGGTTCTCAGTGGGTTTTGGGGGTCCCAGGGGATTTTGGGGGGGTCCCAGCCCCTCTCACACCCACCCTGGTGAGCTGGATCTGGGGGTCAGGGAATTCTGGGAGGGTCCTGAGGGCTGGGGGAGGTCAGGAGAATTTTGGGGGTCCCGAGGGGGGGGGGGGGGTCCTGAGTGAGTTTTGGAGGGTCCTGAGTGGGTTCTGGGGGTGCCAGGGAGGATTTTGGGGGAGTCCCAACTCCTCCCACACCCACCTCGTACGAAGAGCCCTTGCACAGCATCTGTGGGGGGGTCTCAATAAATTCTTGGGGGGGGGGGTTCTGGGGGTCAGGGGGATTTTGGGGATCCCGGGGAGGTTTTTGGGGGGTCGCAGCCCCCCCAGACCCACCATGGTGAGCAGCAGAGGCAGCAGCGTGGCCGGGACCAGCCCCTCGAGGCGCAGCCCCAGCAGCGCGGGCAGGGGGGTGTCAGCCTGGGGAGGAGGGGGGGGACACAAATGGGGGGGTCAGCGAGGTTTGGGGGGGGCTCTGGGACCCTCCCCCTCCACTTGAGGGGATTTTGGGGACTCACCTTGACCCCCGTGAGCTCCTTCCAGAGCCACACCAGGGCTGGGGACAGCCCCGACACCACCAGGACGCTCGTGAAGCGGCGCTTGATGACCGAGGGGTGGTCCCTGGGGAGGGGGGGCGCCCCGGGGGGGTGTGAACCCCAAAATCCCCCCCGATATCCCCCCAACACCCCCAGGCACTGAGGAGACCCCCCCCCTCAAGCCTTTTTTCTTTGCGCCTAAAATCCCCCCAAAATCCCCAAGGGGCCCGTCCCAACCCTATGGACACCACGGAGTCCCCTCCAAAGGACCCCAAATCCCCCTCAGGGACCCCAAAATCCCCCTCAATACCCTGTCCACGCCCCCAGACCCCCCCATAATCCACAGACCCCCCGAACCCCTCCCCAGGTGCCCCAGAGACACCCGGACCCCTCCCCGATCCTCTGTCCACGCCCCCAAGTCCCTCAAATCCCCTTGGGACCCCCCAAATCCCCCCCGGACACCTCAAATCCCCCCCAGACCCCGCAGATCCCTCCTCGATATTCCGTGCTCGCCCCTAGACCCCTTAAACCCCCCCCGAGACCCCCTCAGACCCCCCCGGGACCCCCCGGCCCCCCGTGGCCGTACCTGGGCAGGGGGCTGCCCCACACGTACAGGCTCCCCACGTAGGAGCAGGCCAGGCTCAGGCAGCCGAGCACGGCGGCCCAGCAGGGCCCGGCCCGGGCGGCTCCGGGGGCTCCGGGGGCTCCGGGGGCCGCTCCCGACCCCGGCCCGGCCCAGGGGGAACCCGGGGGCTGCGGGGCCGCCATGGCGGGGGCGGGGCCTGAGCGGGGGGCGGGGCCACGGGGGGCTGAATGGGATGGGCGGGGCTTGAGGAGCCGGTGGGCGGGGTTATGCAAATAAGAGGAGTTGTGAGAGGGTGGGCGGGGAACTGGGAGGGACTGGGACGAACTGGGAGGGACTGGACTGGCAGGGACTGGAAAACTGGGGGGACTAGGATGAACTGGGGAACTTGCGGGGACTGGGAGGGACTGGAAAACTGTGGGGACTGAGAAATTTGGGGGACTGGGACAACTGGGATTTACTGGGAAACTGGAAGCAAGGGGGAACTGGGAACACCTGCGTGAACTGGGACTGCTGGGGGAACTGGGATCAACGGGGACAATCAACATTAAATGGGGGAACTGGGACTGTGAGAAGTAACTGGGAGTGACTGGAGGAAATTAAACCTATGAAAGGCACTGGGACCAACTGGTGTAACTGGGATGGGGGTACTGGGATGAGCCAGGACCGGGTGAACTGGGAGTACTGGGAGGGCACTGGGATGGGAGGGGGCTCTGTCGCGTCCCTCAGAGTGTCCACTCGTCGGGGTCCTGGGGGTTACTGGGGGGTCCTGGGTGGCCCCAGAAGAGGGGGGACCCCCCCAAACCCCACCTGGCCCTGGCTGCTCCAGGGCCCTTCCTCCTCCTTCTCCTCCTGCTGCTGCTCCTCCCTGTGCCCCCGGCGCTGCTTTTGGGGGGTCCCTGGGGGTCACAGGGAGGTTTCAGTGCCCTGGGGGAGTTTTGGGGACCCTCTCCCACCCCCCGTTTCCCCCTCACCCCCGCGGGGCAGCCCCGGCCGGCGTGACACCTCGGCCCACCTGCGGCGCGCGGCCACCGCCAGCGCCGGCGTGTCCTGCACCTGGGGGGGGGGGGACACGGTGACACAGGGGACACCCCCAAAACCTCCCCGACCCCAGGGGGAGCCCCCCCGAACCCCCAAACCTGCAGGGCGCCCAGGCAGGCGCTGCGGAAGCGGGCGCTGGAGCTGGCGGCCACCACGGCCGTGACCGCGGCCACTGCCAGGGCCTGGGCTCGGGCCACGCGCTGCTGGGCCTGCAGGGGGGGATTGGGGGGGTCACCGGGGACCTGGGGGGGTCGGGGGGACCCCAAAGCCCCGCACCCACCTGGTGCTGGCGGCGCAGCCCCCCCAGGAGGGGGTGCAGGAGCCCCCGGAGCCCCCGGGCCAGCGCGGGGCGGCCGAGGCGGAGCGTGGGGTCCAGCTGGGCCAGGAGCAGGCGGCGCATCCCTGGGGACAGCCCGGGTTTGGGGGGACCCCCGGATCGGGGGGACAGCCCCTGAACCACGGGGACACCCCCAGAGCTTGGGGACACCCCAAAATCGGGGTCCCCCCCTTACCTGTGTCGTAGCCCCCAAAGGGGTCCCGGTGCCGCAGGAAGAGGAAAACCAGGAGGGTTTTGGGGTCCCCCTCAGGGGGGGTTTGGGGGTCCCCGTCCCCCTCAGGGGGGTCCCAGCGCACCCCAAAAGTGACATCGGGGAGCACCGGCTCTGTGGGGACAACACGGGGGGGCTGAGGGGGGGGAACCCCGAAATTCCCCCCAAAATCCTCCCTGGAACTGCACGGACCTTCCTCATCCTCACAGGAGCCTCGAGGGTCTGTGGGGATTTTGGGACCCGGGGGGTTTTTGGGGTTCGGGGGAATTGCAGCCAGGCCGAAGCCCCCCCAGTCCCCCAGCAGGGAGGGGTCCCTCAGCGCTGGGGGGGCCGGGGGGGGCACGGGGACCCCTGCGGGGTCAAACAGGTAAAGGTGGGAAGGTCAAGGAGAACAACGGGGGGGGAGATGGAGTCCCCCAAAATCCCCCAGAACCCCAAATCCCACCTGGACACCCTGAGATCTCCCAGGGAACCCACCCCAAACACCCCAAATCCCATCCCAGGACCCCAAATCCCACCTGGACACCCTGAGATCTCCCAGGGAACCCACCCCAAATCCCACCCCAGGACCCCAAATCCCACCCCGAACACCCCAATCCCCCCGGTGCCCCCAGCCCCGGATATTTGCACTCTGCCGAGGGGGGGTCCAGCCCCGGGGGGGGTCCCGGGGGGGCTGAGGGCGCTGACCGGGAGCAGCTCCAGGTCCCCCCCAAAACCGGCGGCCGCCAGCGGGGGGGGCAGCGGCAGCGGCAGCGGCGGCCCCGGGGACGGGCGGAGGCGGCGGCAGGGAGGCCTGGGGAGAGCCACCAGTTCGGACCAGTTTGGACCAGTACAGCCCAATCTATCCCAGACCTATCCCAGTTCGACCCTGTACTGCTCCCCTGCCTTGTCCCAGTTTATACCTCTCTGTCCCAGTCCCCCCCAGTCCCATCCCAGTTCCATCCCAGTCCCATCCCAGTCCCATCCCAGTCCCCCCCAGTCCCATCCCAGTCCCCCCCAGTCCCTCCCAGTCCGTACCCAGTGAAGTGCTGGCTCTGCACCCTCAGCCTCATTCCTGCCTGTGTCCAGGGCTGCTCCGGCCTGGGGGACATGGGGGGTGGGTGACCCCAATTAGGGGGTCCCCAGGACTGGAGTGACCCCAATTAGGGGGTCCCCAGAACAAGATGGGAAATCCCAGTTTGGGAGACCCCAAGGTGGGGGTGTCCCAAATTTGGGGGGGGGGGCCCAGGGGGGTCTCACCTGAGGGTTCTGGATGTGACGTTCCCATCGATGCTGACACAGAAGTGAAACTCGACCTGGGGGGGGGGGGTCACTGGGGAACCCCCCCACATTTTGGGGATCCCCCTGGGACCCCCAAACCCCCCCAGTACCTCGGGGTGCACGAGGCTGGTCCGGTGCAGGAGCTGCCACAGGGACCCCCGGGTGGGGCTCAGCGGGGGGGGGTGACAGATCTGGGGGGGCACCGAGGGGCTGGGGGGACCCCAAAATCCCCCACAACCCCCGGAGGGGGGCAGATCTTGAGGGATTGAGGGCACCCCATTGCCCCCTAAAGGAACTGAGCCCAGTTTGGGGGGTCCCATCCCATCCCCCCTCCTCCCCCCGTGTGTTTTGGGGGGTCCCAGTCCCCCTCGTGACCCCATTTCCCCTCCCCCCACAATGACCCCATTATTTCCCCCCCCCTCCCCCCCAAATCCAGGCCACCCCGACTATTTTTATCCTCCTGCCCCAATTCCCACTCCCGGGGGGCTCCCGGGGCCCCCCCGACCCCAATTCCCTCCCCCAAGGTGACTTCGGGGAGCTGGGAAAAAGAACAGAGAGAGGGGGGGACCCCAAAATTCCCCCTAGCCCCCCCAAACTCACCTGGAAGCTCCTTTGCACCTGAGCCTGGGCCAGGATCTGCCCGCAGCAGGGGGGGAGATTTGGGGGGGCTCCCGGCAGCTCCTGCACCCCCCGGGGGGCTGGGAGGGATTTTGGGGGGTTTAGGGGACGTGTGAGGGGGGTTCGGGAGGATTTATGGGGGGTTTAGGGCATCCCCAGAGGATTTAGGGGGGGCTCCAGAGAGGCCTTGGGGAGCTCTTCAAGGAGCTGGGGGTTTCCTTGGGAGGGTCCCAGAGAGGTTTTTGGAGGTCTCGGGGGGATTTTGGGGGGTCTCTTACCCCCCCCCAGCGCTTCAGGGTCGAGGTCACGGCCGAGGGGTCCCGTGGCCGCCACTGGGAATAAGGAGGGGGGTTAAAAAAAAATGGTGAAAAGCCTTTGCCCCCCAAGACCCCTCAAAATCCCCCACCCACCTGTGAGGGTGCAGGGGGACCCCCCCGGGCCCCCCCCCGCTGCCAGGGCCACCAGCAGAGCTCCCGGTCGGGCCTTCCCAGTTTTGGGGGTCCCCAGGGCCACCAGGAGCTGCTCCAGAACCTGCGGGGAGACCCCAAAACCCACCCCAAAAAAACCCCTAAAATCCCCTGGAGCCCCTTCCCCGAGAAACCTCCCTCCTTCCAAGTGAGCCCAGAGACCCCCAAAGCCTCCCCAGATGTCTCTGGGGACCCCCAAGACCCCCCCCCAATACCCGACAAGCCCCACAGCCCTCCTTAGGAACCCCTCAGAACCCCCATAACCACTCCCAGGGACCCCCAAACCTCCCACAACCTTCTCTACTGATCCTTGACCCCATAAAACCCCACAAAATGTCCCCAAACCCCCCTCACCCCCCTCACGGCCTCCTCCGCCATCTTGGCTTCGCTCTCCCCCCTCAGCCCGCGAGCGCCCCCTGGCGGGCGGGAAACCCACCCTCAGACCCCTCATAACCACACTCAGGGACCCCCAAAGTTCCCGCAACCTTCTCTAGTGATCCTTGACCCCATAAAACCCCACAAAATGTCCCCAAACCCCCCTCACCCCCTTCACGGCCTCCTCCGCCATCTTGGCTTCGCTCTCCCCCCTCAGCCCTCGAGCGCCCCCTGGCGGGCGGGAAACCCACCCTCAGACCCCTCATAACCACACTCAGGGACCCCCAAAGTTCCCGCAACCTTCTCTAGTGATCCTTGACCCCATAAAACCCCACAAAATGTCCCCAAACCCCCCTCACCCCCCTCACGGCCTCCTCCGCCATCTTGGCCTCGCTCTCCCCCCTCAGCCCGCGAGCGCCCCCTGGCGGGCGGGAAAGGCGGGTGGCGGGAAAAGCCCTGAGGGAGGCGTGGCCTCCTCCATTATCGCCATGGCAACAAGCAGAGCTGGGCGGGGCCTGTTGGGGCGGAGGGGCGTGGCCTGTTGGGGGCGTGGCCCGCAGGCCCCGCCCCCCGGGGTGTGATGAGCTCCCGCGGTCTCAGCGCGCGCCGCGGCCGCAGCGCAGGTAAGGGGGGGGGGGGGGTCACACCTGAGGGGGGGGGAAAAGGGCTGAGATGTGAGGAGAACCCCCCCCAAAACACCCCAAACCCACCCTCAGAACCCCCCCCGGGGGTCCCGCATCCCCCCCGGCCCCGCGGATCCCCCCGCGTCCCCCCCCGGGCACTGCGGCAGCGGCTCCGCATCCCCGGGCAGGGCCCCCCCACACACGCACACACACCCCGCGCTGCTCCGGGGGGAATTTGGGGATCCCCCCCACCCCAAAATTCTCGTGTTTGTGTCTCCGAACCCCCCCCAGACCCCCCCGGCGCTGCGGGCGCTGATCCCGTTAAGAGCATTAACGGGGGGGATCTGGGGGGGGGAGAGCGGGGGGCTCTGGGGGGGCTCGGGGGGAGGGGGTTGAGGAGTTTTGGGGGTCCCGGGGAAGAATTCGGGGCGCCCGGAGTTTGTTGGAGAGGATTTGGGGGCGCTCAGGGTGACCCGGAGAGTTTTTGGGGGATGGTTCTATCGATGGGGGGGGGGGCTTGGAGGAGTTTTGGGGGTCCCGGGGAGGATTTGGGGGGGCTCGAGGGGGTCTCTGAGAGGTTTGGGGGGGGGTCGGTGGAGTTTGGGGGTCCTGAGGGCACTCGGGAGGTGCCGGGGAGGATTTGGGGGGGCTCAGGGTGACCCTGAGAGTTTTTTGGGGGAAGGGTCTAAGGGGGAGGGGGTTGAACCTGGAGGAGTTTTGGGGGGTCCCGCAGAGGAATTTGGGGGTCCCGGGGGGGGATTCGAGGGGTCCGGGGGGGGCTCAGAAATCCCTGAAGAAGATGGGGGGACTTTGGGGGGGTCCCCAGGAAAGATTTGGGGGGTCTCGATTTAATACCGGGGGGGGGGGTCTCTACTGAAGGAGAATTTTGGTGAGGGATTTAAGGGGGGGTCTCAATTAATTTGGGAAAATTCCTGTTAATCGGTGGGGGTCTTTAATAATTTGGGGGGTTCTTTAATAATTTGGGGAGGGGGTCTCTCTTAGTTTGTCGAGTTCTTCATTAATTAATTAAGGAGCAGTTCCTAATTTGGGTGGGCTTCATTAAGGAATTCGAGGAACATTTTTATTAATTTGAGGGGGGGGGCGGTGTCTCCATTAATTTCGGGAATTTTTAGGGGTGACCAAACCCCCCCTTCCTTTCCCCCCCCGTTTTTTTCCAGCTCCCCCCTGAGCTTTCCCAACCCCCCCCCCCAAATTTGGGGGTCCCCCGAGGCCACCATGCTGTCCCCTCCCCCCTACGACCCCCTGGAGCTGCCGCGGTTCAGCGACCCCCGCTGGGAGGGGGAGGGGGGCGCGGGGGGGCCCGAGGAGGAGGAGGAGGAAGAGGAGGAGGAGGAGGAGGAGGAGGAAGGCTCCGCCCGGCGCTTCGAGCGCTCCCGCATCAAAGCCCTGGCAGGTACGGGGGGAGGGGGGGACCCCAAAATTGGGGTGGGGGAGACCCCCAGGGAAAAGGGGTGGAAATTGGGGCGGGGGGGAAATAGGGGGGGGGGGAAGTGAGAAAAATGGGGGGGAAAGTGAAAAAATTGGGGAAAAAAGTGAGAAAAATGGGGGGGAAAGTGAAAAAATTGGGGAAAAAAGTGAGAAAAATGGGGGGGAAAGTGAAAAAATTGGGGAAAAAAGTGAGAAAAATGGGGGGAAAGTGAAAAAATTGGGGAAAAAAGTGAGAAAAATGGGGGGGAAAGTGAAAAAATTGGGGAAAAAAGTGAGAAAAATGGGGGGGAAAGTGAAAAAATTGGGGAAAAAAGTGAGAAAAATGGGGGGGAAAGTGAAAAAATTGGGGAAAAAAGTGAGAAAAATGGGGGGAAAGTGAAAAAAATGGGGAGAAAAGAGTGAAAAAATGGGGAGAAAAAAAAACCCAAAACAGATTAAAAAGTCCAGAAAAGAGCGAGAACGGCCAAAAATACGGGAGAACCCCAAAAATGGGGATAGGGGAACCCCAGAATATGGGAGTGATCCCAAAAAAATCAGAGGAAACCCCTCAAAACCCTCAGAAAATGGGGGCAGGCAGTGGAAAAATGGGGGGGGACGCCCCCAAATTTCCCCCCCAAACCCCCCGGGACCCCCCTCAGGAGCCCCCCGAGGACCCCCCCGGTCCCCCCCAAATCCTCTTAGCGTTAATCCAGCACCGGCTGGCGCGGGGGGATCCCCCCCCCCCACTCCGGACCCCCCTCGGGGGGCTCCGACCCCTGGGGGGAATTTTGGGGGGGTCCCCAAAGCAGCACGAGACCCCCCCAGGCCATGGGGGAGGGGGTCGGGGGTCTCTGGGTGGGATTTGGTGTCCCTGGGTGGGATTTGGGTGGTCTGAGGTGTTTTAGGGAGCTCCTTAAAGGATTTGGGGGGTTCAGGGGGTTTTTTTGGGGGGGAGTTTTGGGGTCCCTGACGCCCCCCGGGCCCCCCCAGACCAGCGCGAGGAGAAGGGAGAAGTCTCTGGGTGAGATTTGGGGTCTCTGGGTGAGATTTGGGGTCTCTGGGTGGGATTTGGGTGGTCTGGGGCGGTTTAGGGAGCTCCTTAAAGGATTTGGGGGGGTTCAGGGGGTTTTTTTTGGGGGGGAGTTTTGGGGTCCCTGACGCCCCCCGGGCCCCCCCAGACCAGCGCGAGGAGAAGGGAGAAGTCTCTGGGTGAGATTTGGGGTCTCTGGGTGAGATTTGGGGTCTCTGGGTGGTATTTGGGTGGTCTGGGGCGGTTTATGGAGGTGTTTAAAGGATTTGGGGGGTTCAGGGGTTTTTTTGGGGGGGGGTTTTGGGGTCCCTGACGCCCCCCGGGCCCCCCCAGACGAGCGCGAGGCCGTGCAGAAGAAAACTTTCACCAAGTGGGTGAATTCTCACCTGGCGCGGGGGTCGCACCTGGGGGACCTTTACAGCGACCTGAGGGACGGGCGGCTCCTGCTGAGGCTGCTCGAGGGGCTCTCGGGGGAGACCCTGGTGAGTGAGACCCCTCCCCAAATTGGGGACACCCCCTTCAAAGGGGAAACCCCCCCAAAAAACGGGAACTTCCCAATGGGGACGCTTCCCAAAATGGGGAAATCCCGGTGGGGATCCCCAAAAAGTGACACCCCCGCTGCTCTCGGGGGAGACCCTGGTGAGTGCGACCCCTCCCCAAATTGGGGACGCCCCCTTCAAAGGGGGAACCCCCCCAAAAAAACGGGAACTTCCCAATGGGGACGCTTCCCAAAATGGGGAAATCCCTGTGGGGATCCCCAAAAAGCGACACCCCCCCCGCTCTCGGGGGAGACCCTGGTGAGTGAGACCCCTCCCCAAATTGGGGACTCTCCTCATGGGGACCCCCAGACCCTCCTGGACACCCCCAAATCCTCCCATGTGACCCCCAGCCCCCTCTGCCTCTCTCCCATCTGCCCCAAACCCCAATTTCTGTGACCCTCATCCCCCAAAGCCCCTCCCCAGGCCCCCAAACCCCCCCAAACCCCGTTCCTACACCCCTCCGCCCCTCTGTGTCCCCCCAAACTCCCCTTTCTTTGCCCCCAGCCCCCCCAAATCCCCTTTCTATGACCCCCAGACCCCTCCCCAAAACCTCCATCCCCTCCCGTGCCCCCCTAAACCCTCCAACCCCTCTTCCTATGACCCCCAGACCCCCCCAAACCCCAATTTCTCCCCCTCCCAGCCCCTCCTTCCTCCCCCAAACCCCCCTTTCCTCCCTCCCCACGCCCCCCTCTCCCCCTGCCCGGCCCTGGGGGGGGTCTCTGACCTTTCCCCCCGCCCTCCCCGGCCCAGCCTCGCCCCACGCGGGGCCGGATGCGGATCCACTGCCTGGAGAACGTGGAGAAGGCGCTGCGCTTCCTGCGCGAGCAGCGCGTGCACCTGGAGAACGTGGGCTCGCACGACATCGTGGATGGCAACCCCCGCCTCACGCTCGGGCTGGTCTGGACCATCATCCTGCGCTTCCAGGTGGCCACCCCGGCGTGAAAGGGGGCGGGGGGCGCGGCCCGGACCCGCCCTGGGGGTGTCTGGGGTAATTTCTGGGGGTCCTGTTTGGTCAAAGATGTCCCCACACCTTCCGTAGGTTCTTTTTTCGGGGGGTCTTGCACCCACCTTTGGGGGTCCTGACCCCACTTTTGGGGTTTTGACCCCACCAGGAGGGTCCCAGACCCCATTTTTGGGGGTTTTGACCCCCACCACAGGAGGTTTGGACCCATATTGGGGATCTCAGACCGGTTTTGGGGGTCCCAGACCCCATTTTTGGGGGTCTTGACCCCCACCACAGGAGGTTTGGACCCATATTGGGGATCTCAGACCGGTTTTGGGGGTCCCTGACCCCATTTTTAGGGATCTTGACCCCCACCACAGGAGGTTTGGACCCATATTGGGGATCTCAGACCAGTTTTGGGGGTCCCTGACCCCATTTTTAGGGATCTTGACCCCCACCACAGGAGGTTTGGACCCATATTGGGGATCTCAGACCGGTTTTGGGGGTCCCTGACCCCATTTTTGTGCCCCCCCCTCCCAGATCCAGGACATCAGCGTGGAGACCGGGGACACGCGGGAGAGGAAATCGGCCAAGGACGCGCTGCTGGCCTGGTGCCAGATGAAAACCGCGGGGTGAGGGGGTCCGGGGGGGGGTCCTGGGGGTCCAGGGGGGTCCTGAAGGAGTCTGGGGATCCTGGGGGGGCCCTGGAGGGGCTCAAGGGGGGGTTCTGGGGGTCTATGGGGCTTTGCGGGGGCTCTGAGTGGTCCCTGAGGGGACTCAGGAGGGACCTGCGGGGTCTGGGCGGGTTCCTGGGGGTTTTGGGGGTCTCTGACCCCCCCCCCCCGGCCCCCCAGGTACCCCAACGTGAACGTGCAGAACTTCACCACGAGCTGGCGGGACGGGCTGGCCTTCTGTGCCCTCATCCACCGGCACCGGTACCGGGCTGGGCGGGATGGGGGCGCCGCTGTGGGGTGGGGGTTATGGGGCAGGGGGCTGGGGGTGAGGTGGGTGTGGGGTTATGGGGCAGGGGTGATGGGGATGTGGGGTGGATATGGGGTTATGGGTCGGTCTGTGGGTCAGTGGGTCTGGGTCAGACTCAGTGGCTTTGGGTCAGTGGTCAGAGGTCAGTGTCTATGGGGTGTGTGGGTCAGAGGTCAGTGGTTATGGGTCACTGGTCAGTGTCTATGGGGTGTGTGGGTCAGAGGTCAGTGGTTATGGGGTGCTGTGGGTCACTGGTCAGTGGTTATGGGGCAGTGGTCAGTGGTTATGGGGCAGTGGTCAGTGTCTATGAGGTGCTGTGGGTCACTGGTCAGTGGTTATGGGTCACTGGTCAGTGGTTATGGGGTGCTGTGGGTCACTGGTCAGTGGTTATGGGTCACTGGTCAGTGTCTATGGGGTGTGTGGGTCACTGGTCAGTGGTTATGGGGTGCTGTGGGTCACTGGTCAGTGGTTATGGGTCACTGGTCGTGGTTATGGGTCCGGTCGCCCCCAGGCCGGAGCTGCTGGACGTGGGGTCCCTGCGCGGAGCCAACGCCCTGCACAACCTGCAAAGCGCCTTCGCCGTGGCCGAGCGGGAGCTGGGGGTCACTCGGCTGCTGGACCCCGAGGGTGAGGGGCTGGGGGGGATTCGGGGGTCCCTGGGTGGATTTTGGGGGTCCCTGGGTGGATTCGGGGGTCTGACCCACCCCGTGCCCCCCAGATGTGGCCGTGGAGCAGCCGGACGAGCGCTCAGTGCTGACCTACGTGGCCGCGCTCTACCATCACTTCTCCAGGATGAAAGCGCTGGCCGTGGAGGGAAAACGCGTCGGGAAGGTCCGGGATGGACACGGGGTGGACAGATGGACGGGGGGGATGGACACAGGACAGGGGGACACAGAGATGGACACCCAGGTGGATGGGAAGGGATGGACAGATGGACAGACAGACGATGGACAGATGGGGGGGGGGGAGTGGGGACTGGACAGAATCCGCGGGAATGGGCGGGTGGGGGAGTCGGGATAAGGGGGGAGGGAGGGAAGGGTGGGATGGACAGATGGACGGGTGGGATGGACAGGTGGACAGGTGGGATGGACAGAGGGATGGATTGATCAGAAAGGGATGGAGAAGGAGGGGGATGGATGGACAGGGGGATAAACGGACAGAGGGGAATGGGGAGGGATGGATGGATGGACAAGGGATGGACATGAGGACGGAGAGACGGATGTGAGGATGGATGGATGGATGGATGGATGGATGGATGGATGGACGGATGGATGGACGGATGGATGGACAGCCGGATGTGAGGACGGACAGACAGACAGCCGGGCCCACCCGCAGGTGCTGGAGGCGGCCCGCGAGGCCGAGGGCCTGGCCGGCCGATACGAGGCGCAGGCGGCCGAGCTGCTGGGCTGGATCCAGCGCTCGCTGCTGCTGCTCACGGACCGGCGCCTGCCCCGCGGCATCCCCGGCCTGCAGGGGCAGCTCCAGGCCTTCAGCGCCTACCGCACGGCCGAGAAACCCCCCCGGTGAGAGCCTACCTGGGCTGGGGGGCTCCCTAGTGCGGTCTGGGGGCTGCCCAGCGGGGTTTGGGGTCTCCAGGAGGGGGTTTGGGGTCCCAAATGGGGTTTGGGAGCTGCCCCAGTGGGGTTTGGGGTCTCCAGGAGGGGGTTTGGGGTCTCCAGGAGGGGGTTTGGGGTCCCAAATGGGGTTTGGGAGCTGCCCCAGTGGGGTTTGGGGTCTCCAGGAGGGGGTTTGGGGTCCCTAAATGGGATTTTGGGGTCCCCCTCCAGTGGGCTTCGGGCTCTCTCTGAAGGATTTTGGGCCATCCCTGGGGCTTGGGGTGGGTTGTATTGTCCCTCCCGGTGGATTTTGGGGTTCCCTCGGTGGATTTTGGGGTCCCCCCTGCAGGTTTGAGGACAAGGGGTCCCTGGAGGTGCTGCTGTTCTCGCTCCGGAGCCGCCTCCGCGCCAACAACCAGCGACAGTTCGTGCCACGGGAGGGGACACACAGCACCGACATCAACAGGGTGACAGAGGGGACAGGGGGGACAGGGGCACACTGGGGACATGGCAGGGACACGGGGGTCCCACAGCACTGATATCAACAGGGGGACATTGGGGACAAGGGAGAGGACGCAGTAACACAAGTGCCAGGTGTGCCAGGTGGCAGCTCCCTTAGTGCCCCAGGTGTGCCAGGTGCCCCAGGTGCCGCAGGTGACCGTGCCATCCCCGCAGGCGTGGGAGCGGCTGGAGAAGGCGGAGCACGGCCGGGAGCTGGCGCTGCGCTCGGAGCTGCTCCGGCAGCAGCACCTGGAGCAGCTGGCAGCCAGGTTCCACCGCAAGGCCGCCCTCAGGGAGACCTGGCTGGGGGACAACCAGCGCCTGGTGGCACAGGTGACACCGGGACCCCCACCCAGGGACCCCTGAGACCAACCCCAAATCAACCCCCCAACCCGGTGGCACAGGTGACCCTGAAACCACCCCCGCCACAGGGCAATTTTGGGATGCGCCCCCCTCCTTTGTCACCCCTCCTCACCCCCCACTTTTCCCCCCCTAGAACAATTGCAGGGGGGGGTCCCTGGAGCGTGCCAACCCCTCACCGCCCTTTCCCCCCCTCCCAGGATAATTTTGGGGGGTCCCTGGCGGGGGTCGAGGCCGCGCTGCGCAAGCACGAGGCGATCGAGAGCGACATCGCCGCCTACGGGAGCCGCGTGCGCGCCGTCACCGCCGTGGCCGCCGAGCTGGAGGCCGAGCGCTATCACGACATGGGCGGCATCGCGACACGGCGCGACCACGTCGTGTCGCTTTGGGAGGAGCTGCGCGCTCAGGTGGCGGCGCGGCGGGAGCGGCTCCGGGCGCACCTGGAGCTGCAGCGGCTCCTGCGCGACCTGGAGCACCTGATGGGCTGGATGGAGGAGATGGAGGTGGGGAGGGGACTGCGGGGGTTTGGGGGGGTGGGATCCCCTCGTGGGACCCCCCCCCCCCGGTGACCTCCCCGGTGTCTCCCCGGTCCCCAGGTGCGGCTGCAGTCGCGGGATTTCGGGCAGCACCTGAGCCAGGTGGACGATCTGCTGCAGATCCACGCCCTGGTCGAGGGGGACGTGGCGGCCCAGGCCGAGAGGGTTCGGAGTGTGGGGGCGGCGGCCGAGCGCTTCCTCGGAGAGGGGGGCGGTGAGTGACCCCCAAAACTGAGACCCTCACAATCGGCATCCCCGGGATGCCCTGGAACCCCCAAACCCGGGGACACCTGAACCCCGGGACCCCCACGCACCTGAGACCCCCCCAAACCTGGAACCTACCAGAACCCCAAAATGGACTCTCAAACCCCGGAAACTGAGACCCCGAAACACCGGATCCGTGAACCCCGAGACCTCCAAATCCCAGACCCCCAGGACCCCCAAACGCTGACTCTCCCGAATCCTTGGCATCCCCGAATCCCAAACCCTCGAAAGTTGGGATCCTTAAACACTTCACCCCTGAACCCTGGGGATTCCAGACCCCCCCAAACCCTGGGACTCCCGCGCCCCCCGAGCCCCGCTGACCCCCCGGCCGTGCCCCCAGGGTACCGCCCGTGCCCCCCGGAGCAGCTGCGGGCCCGCGTGGCCGCCCTGGAGCTGCGCTACCGGGGGCTCTCGGTGCTGTCGGAGCAGCGGCGGCTGCGGCTGGAGCGCTCCCGGCGCCTCTGGAAGTTCCTGTGGGACGCGGGCGAGGAGGAGGCCTGGATGCGGGAGCAGGAGCGGCTCCTGCGCTGCCCGGAGCTGGGCCGGGACCTGCCGGGAGCCCTGAGGATGCTGAGCCAGCTCGAAGCCATCCGAGGGGCGCTGGGGGGACGCGCGGGGCCGCTGGAGCAGCTGCTGGAGCGGGGCCGGGAGCTGCTGGCGGAGGGAGCCCCGGACGGAGCCGCGGGATCCGTGGAAGCCACCCCTGGATCGACGGGAAGCGCGAAACCCGCGGAATCCGCTGCTGGATCCACGGCCGGATCCACGGGACGCCCGGGATCCGAGGACGCGTCCCCGGCACCCGTGGAACCCGCCCCTGCCTCCACGGCGGGACCCTCGGCGTCCGCCTCCGGACCCTCGGAACGCCCTGACGGATCCGCGGAACCCGTCGGGGGATCCTCAGGACGGCCCGAGGGACCCGCGGGCCCCGCTCCCGGCTCCCCGGGCCCCGCGGCCGCCGTGTCCCGCCGGATCCGGGAGCTGCGGTCGCTCTGGGCGGCGCTGCCGGCGCTGGCCGCGGACCGCGAGCGGCGGCTCCGCGCGGCCGCGGGGCGATTCCAGCTGGACGCCGAGGCCACCGAGGCCGAGGCGTGGCTCGTGGCCGCCTCCCGGCGAGTGGCGGGGCCGGAGCTCGGCCACGACGAGAGATCGGCGGGGATGCTGGAGCGGCGGCTGCGGGAGCTGCAGGACGAGATGCGGCGGCGCGGGCCGGCGCTGGCGGCGCTGCGGGAGCAGGCGCTGCCCGGCGGTGCCGCCGCGGTTCCCGACGTGGTGCCGGGGCTGGCGGAGCGGCTGGCGGAGCTGGAGCGGCGGCACCGGGAGCTGGAGGAGCGGGCGGAGCTGCGGCGCCTGGAGCTGCGGGACGCGCTGGGATTGTTCGCGGCGCGCAGCGAGGCCGACGCCTGCGCGCTCTGGGTGGGCGAGAGGGAGCAGTGGCTGCTCGCCATGGAGATTCCCGAGCGGATCGAGGACCTGGAGGTGATGCAGCAGCGGTGAGCGCCCGTGCTGCGCCGTGTAAATCCCAGGATTATTCCCTGGAAATCTCGGGGCGCCGCGGTCGCCCCCGCTGGGATTCCCCCGCGAATTTTCGCAGGAATACACAGGATCGCCCCGTTCTTCCCGTTTCCCCCCAGGTTCTCTCCGGTATTCCCATTAGTCACGGTATTCCCAGCGTTCCCTGAATTCTTACCTCCACCACCACGTTCCCGGTGTTCCAGGTGTTCCCGTTTTCCCAGAGTTTTCGCTTCCGACGCAGTATTCCCCGCACTCTCTGAATTCTCACCTTGACGTGAGATACTCCCAGTGCTCCCCAAATTCCCTGAATTCTCGCCTCCAGCGCACTATTCCCGGAATTGGTGCTATTCCCAGGATTTCTGGCATCCCCACCTCTGGCACTGGGGTTTCCCGTGTTCCCTGAATTCCCAGCTCGTCATCCCCGGTACTCCCGGTATTCCCGGTGATTCCCGGCGCTCCCGCAGGTTCGAGACGCTGGAGCCGGAGCTGGCGGCGCTGGCGGCACGCGTGGCCTCCGTGGGCCGCGTCACGCAGGAGCTCCAGGGATCCGGCGACAGGAACCGGGAGAGCGCCCGGGAAACCTGGGAGCAGCTCCGGGACAGGTGGGGACGGGCCCGGCGGGGTCAGTCCGGGCAGGAATTGCGGGTGGATCCGGGCAGGGATGGATTCTCCGGGCAGTCGGGGATGCTCCAGGGATGCAGGGAGGGATTTTCCACGCCGGGAATGCTCCGGGACGCTCCGGGCAGGCAGGGCTGAGTTTTCCAGGACAGGGACAGATCCTCCAGGCAGCTTTGAGGATGCCGTGGGCAGTCGGGGATGCAGGGAGGGATTTTCCGTGCCGGGAATGCTCTGGGAAGGGGTGGGTTCTCCAGGCTGGGGCGCCCCGAGGGTCCCCCGGGCTCTGTCCCACCGATGCCCCGACCCCGCCCGTGCCAGGTGGGAGCGGTTCCGGGCGCTGGCCGAGCGCAAGAAGGCGGCGCTGACCGCGGCTCTGAACATCCACAATTTCCGCCTGGAATGCCACGAGACGCGGGGCTGGATGCGGGAGAAGACGGCGGCGATCGAGGCCACGCGGGGGCTGGGCCGGGACCTGGCCGGGATCACGGCGCTGCAGGCGAAGCTGGCGGGGATGGGGCGCGACCTGGACGCCGTCCAGGGAAAGCTGCGGGAGCTGCGGGCCGAGGGCGAGAAGCTGCAGGGGGAGCAGCCGGAGCGAGCGCCCGAGATCCGCGAGGGGCTGGCGGGGCTGGAGGCCGAGTGGGACGCGCTGCGCCGGTGCCACCGGAGCCGCGAGGAGTCGCTGGGGCAGGCGCGGCGGCTCCAGGGCTTCCTGCGGGACCTGGCGGCGCTCCAGGCCTGGCTGTCCCGCACACGCGCGGCCGCGGGCTCCGAGGATGTCCCCGCGTCCCTGGCCGAGGCCGAAGGCTCCCTGCGGCAGCACGAGAGCCTCCGCACCGAGATCTCGCACTACGGCGCCGATTACCGGAGCGCCCGCGCCGCCGGCCGCGAGGTGACGCGCGGACAGACGGACCCGCAGAGCCTGTCCCTGCTGCAGCGCCTGGAAGCGCTGGACGCCGACTGGGAAGAGCTGGGCCGGGTGTGGGAGCAGCGGCAGCGGCTCCTGGCCCAGGCTGTCGCTTTCCACGTGTTCCTGCGGGACGCCAAGCAGGTGGAGGGGGCGCTGGGGAAGCAGGTGAGGGGGATGCGGTGTTCCCGGGGCTCCGGTGCCGTCCCGGTGCCGGTGCCGATCCCAATGCCGGTCCCGGCCCCGCAGGAGCACACGCTGGCCCACACGGAGATGCCGGGCACGGTGCCGGGCGCGGAGGCGGCCGTGCGGAGGCTGGAGGAGTTCCTGGCCGCGCTGGACACCGGAGCCGAGCGCGTCCGGGCGCTCACGGACACCGGCAGGAAACTGCTGGACGAGGGCGGCGTCCACGCGGAAAAGGTGCGGGAGACGGTGGAGTCGGTGGAGAGCAGGTGAGGGAGACCCGTCCCAGTCCGTCCCAGTCCATCCCAGTCCCATCCCATCTCCTGGGAACGGGGGCTCTCACCGCCTCCGGTCTCTGCACAGGCACCAGAAAATCCGGGAATCGGCCCAGGAGCTGCTGGGGCGGCTGCGGGATAACTGGGAGCTGCAGAAATTCCTGCAGGATGGGCAGGAGGTGAGGCAGGATCGGGACTGGGATGGGTGGGGTTAAAAGGGGGATGGGATGAGGAATAAGAACTGGGCTGGGCTGGGACTGTGGGAAGAGATTCTGACCCGTGTCGCCGATCCCATCCCCGTCCCTGTTCCCGTCCCCGTTCCCGTTCCCGTTCCCGTTCCCGTCCCCGTTCCCGTTCCCGTTCCCGTCCCCGTTCCCGTTCCCGTTCGCAGCTGACGCTGTGGCTGAACGAGAAGCTGCCGGTGGCTCGGGACGTGTCCTACGAGGGCACGCGGGACCTGCAGGGGAAGTGGCAGAAGCACCAGGCCTTCGCCGCCGAGCTGGCCGCCAACCGGGGCTGGCTGGAGGCGCTGGAGAAGGTGGGAGAGGGGGAAAACGGGGGAAAAACGGGGGAAAAACGGGGGGAAAACGGGATCCGGGAAGGGGCGGCCCTTTGGAAAGGTGGGGTGTGGGAGGGGAGGGGTTGAGTCACAAAATTCCGTGGGTCCAATCTTCCTAATCCCACAATTTAGCGGGTCAGCCTCAAGGATCCCCTGTGACAACTCCATTATTTTTTGGGTCCAACCTTGATGGTTCCACGGGTCCAAACTCAACAATTCCACGATCCCACGGGTCCAACCTCGACAATTCCACAGCCCCACGGGTCCAACCTTGACCACCCCATGATTTTTCGGGTCCAACCCCGTAACTCGCTGCCGCCCCTGCCGTGTCCCGCAGGACGGGGAGCAGCTGGCCCGGGCGCGGCCGGCGCTGGCCGGACAAGTGACGGTGCCCCGGCAGGAGCTGCGGGCGCTGTGGGCGCAGGTGGAGGCGGCGGCGGCCGCCAAGGGCCGCGGTTTGGCCGAGGCCGCCCGCGCCGAGAGCTGCGCCCAGGCCTGCGCCGGACTCCGCTCGTGGCTGGCCGGGGTCCGAGCCCAGCTCCGCTCCGGCCACTGCGGCCAGGACCTGACCAGCGTGGGGGTCCTGCTCACCCGGCACCAGGTGAGGAGTGGGGGGCTGGGAAATGGGGATGGGGGAATGGGGGGAATGGGGAATGGGGTGCAGGGTTCAGGTGAAGGTTTGAGGAGAAGGTTTGGGGTGCAGGGTTCAGGTGCAGGGTTCCGGTACAATATTTGAGGTAAAGGTTTGAGGTGCAGGGTTCAGGTACAATGTTTGAGGAAAAGGTTTGGGGTGCAGGGTTCAGGTAAAGGTTTGAGGTGCAGGGTTCAGGTACAATGTCTGAGATGAAAGTTTGAGGTGCAGGGTTCAGGTGAAACTTTGAGGTGAAGGTTTGAGGTGCAGGGTTCAGGTACAATGTTTGAGGAGAAGGTTTGGGGTGCAGGGTTCAGGTAAAGGTTTGAGGTGCAGGGTTCAGGTACAATGTCTGAGATGAAAGTTTGAGGTGCAGGGTTCAGGTGAAGCTTTGAGGTGAAGGTTTGAGGTGCAGGGTTCAGGTACAATGTTTGAGGAGAAGGTTTGGGGTGCAGGTTTCAGGTAAAGGTTTGAGGTGCAGGGTTCAGGTACAATGTCTGAGATGAAAGTTTGAGGTGCAGGGTTCAGGTGAAGCTTTGAGGTGAAGGTTTGAGGTGCAGGGTTCAGGTACAATGTTTGGGGTGTGGGGTTTGAGGTGGGTCTGGGATGTCGGTTTTGGATACCCAGGTTTTGCGGTGAAGGGTTGGGGTGCAGGTTTTGGGGTGCTCAGGTTTTAGGGTGCAGGTTTGCGATGCAGGATTTGGGTTCAGGTTTTTGGGTGCATGTTTTGGAGTCCCCAGGTTTGGGATCGCAAGTTACGGGGTTCAACTTTTGGGATGCAGATTTAGGGGTGCGGGTTTTCGGGTTCCGGTTTTGAGGTGCAGATTTTGGGGAGGTTCCCCGGGGATCCCTGAGGCCCTAAACCCCCGCAGCTGCTGGAGACGCAGGCGGCGCTGCGGGAGCAGGAGGTCGGGGCGCTGCGGGCTCAGGCCGGGGGGCTCAGCCCGGGGCACCCCCGGAGCGCGGGGGTGCAGGAGCAGGTGCGGGAGCTGGAGCAGCAGTTCCGGGAGCTGCGGGAGCCGCTGCGGGAGCGCGGCCGGAGCCTGGCGGCCGCCAGGGAACTGCACCAGTTCCGCAGGGACCTGGAGGACGAGCTCGTGAGTGGGGGGGACCCGCCCGGGGCTGTCCCTGACCCCTGGGGACCCTGACCCCCCATTCCTGATCCCAAATCCCTGACCCCCCCATTCCTGATCCCAAATCCCTGACCCCCCCATTCCTGATCCCAAATCCTTGACCCCCCCATTCCTGATCCCAAATCCCTGACCCCCCCATTCCTGATCCCAAATCCCTGACACCCCCCCATTCCTGATCCCAAATCCCTGACCCCCCCATTCCTGATCCCAAATCCCTGACCCCCCCATTCCTGATCTCCACCAACCCTGACCCCTCCCAGGGTCTCTGAACCCCAAATTCTTCCCCCCACGGCTGTCCCTGTCCCTGACCCCCAATGTCCCTGTGTCTCCCCATGACCCCGCTGTCCCCCGTGTCCCCCGATGTCCCCCTGTCCCTGGGTGACCCCGCTGTCCCCCGTGTCCCCCGATGTCCCCCCGTCCCTGGGTGACCCCGCTGTCCCCCGTGTCCCCCGATGTCCCCCCGTCCCTGGGTGACCCCGCTGTCCCCCGTGTCCCCCGATGTCCCCCTGTCCCTGGGTGACCCCGCTGTCCCCCGTGTCCCCAGCTGTGGGTGCAGGAGCGCCAGGCCCTGGCCACGTCCACGGACCACGGCAAGGACCTGCCCTCGGTGCAGCTGCTGCTCCAGAAGAACGAGGTGGGTCAGGGGGTCCCCAAATGTCCCCTTGAGTCCCCTGTGTCGCCCAGAGACCCCCCAGGACTCACTCCATGACCGCCACAGACCCCCCTTACCCAGGAGGTCCCATAGACGTCCCTCCCTTAGCCCTCCCCAAAGTTTTGTGTCTCATCTCCCAGGTCCCCCATAAATCCCCACAGACCCCCCAGTTTCCCCCACAGACCCCCCCCATGGACCCATAAACCCCCATAAACCCCTCCCTAGACCCCAAAACCCCCCTCACATCCCCCCAAACCCCCCCCGACCCCCGTTCCCCCGCAGACGCTGCAGAAGGAGCTGCAGGGCCGCGAGCGCCGCGTGACCGAGCTGCTGGAGCGGGGGGTGCCCGGCTCGGGGGTCCCCGGCTCGGGGGTCCCCGGGGGGTCCCCGCTCTCAGGGAGGCCTGGCAGGAGCTGCGGGCGCAGGCGGCGCGGAGGCAGCGGAGCCTCGAGGCCGCCTTGGCCTCCCAGCGCTTCCTGCGCGACGCCGCGGCCGCCGAGGCGTGGCTGGGCGAGCGGGAGCTGCACATGCTGGCCCAGGACAAGGCCAAGGTGGGACAGGGGGCTGGACACCCCCCCCGCCCCCCGGGGACAGCGGTGTCACCCCTGACTTGTGTGTGGGGTGCTGGGGAGGGGGTCTGGGGGTTTATGGGGGGGGCAGGGGGGCTGTAGGGAGGGGTTTTGGGGAGTCTGGGGGGGGTTTATGGGGTGTCTATGATGGGTTATGGGGATGGGAAGGGTTTTGGGGGGTCTTTGGGGGTTCTGGGCGGTTCTATGGGGTGGCTAGGGGTGTCTGGAGGGTCAAGGGGGGGTCTATGATGGGTTATGGGGTTGGGAAGGGTCTTTGTGGGGTTTGGGAGGTCTGGGGGGGTCTCAGGATCAGGGAGGGTCCGAGGGGATTTGTGGGGTATCTACGGGGGTCTGGAGGGTCTGTGAGCGGCCTGGAGGGGTCAGGGCCACCCTAAGGACCTGCTGGGGGGTCTTTGTGAGCCCTGTGTCCCCCCTGGTGTCCCCAGGACGAGCCGGGCGCCCAGGCCATGCTGAGCCGGCACCTGGGGCTGGAGCAGGAGCTGCGCGACTACGGCGGCACCGTGGAGCTGCTGGCAGAGCAGGGCCGGGCCATGGCGGCCAGCGGCCACCCCGACGGGTGGGGACACCCTGGGGACACCCTGGGGACACCCCTGGCACCGTGTGTGCACGGTCACTGTGTCCCCTGACAGCCCTGTGCCAATGCTCAGTGTCCCCTGTGCCCATGTCCGTTGTCTGTGCTCTAATGTCCCCGTGTCCCCGGGTGACACTGCTGTCCTCGTGTCCTGGGGGTGACACCGCTGTCCCCTGACACTGCTGTGCCCTGTCCCCTGTTCCCGATGTCCCCTGCCCTTGGTGACACCACTGTCCCCATCCCCTGTCCCCGCTGTCCCCTGCCCTTGGTGACACCTCTGTCCCCTGTCCCCGTGTCCAGCGAGCGGCTCCGTGCCCGCGCCGCGCACCTGCAGCGTCTGTACGCGGGGCTGTGTCACCTGGCCGGGGAGCGCAGGGCCACCCTGCAGGGCCACCACCGCCTGTGCCAGCTGCGCCGGGACCTCGATGACCTGGAGCAGTGGATCTCGGAGCGAGAGGTGGTGGCGGCGTCCCGGGAGCTGGGGCAGGACTTCGAGCACGTCACGGTGAGGGGACACTGAGGGGACACGGGCACTGCGACACTGAGAAGTCACCTCAGTGCCAGGGGGTCCCCAGGCCATCTTGACACTGGGGGGGGTCCTTGTGTCCCCCTGTCACCGGGGGTGTCCCGGACACCTGGGAGCGTCCCATGTCCCCGGGTGTGTATCCCCTGTCACTGGGAGTGCCACCATCCCCGGTGTCCCATGTCCCCCCCTTTCCTGTGTGCTGCTGTGCCCCCTGTCCGTGTCCCCTGACCCACTATCCCCCTGTCCGTGCCCCGTGTCCCCCTGTCCGTGTCCCCTGACCCCCTGTCCCCCCGTCCGTGTCCCCGCAGCTGCTCCGGGACAAGTTCCGCGAGTTCTCTCGGGACACGGGCGGGCTGGGCCAGGAGCGAGTGGACGCGGCCAACGCGGCGGCGGCGGCGCTGATCGCCGGGGGCCACCCCGAGCGCGCGGCAGTGGCCCAGTGGCAAGCGGGGCTCAACGAGGCCTGGGCGGAGCTGCTGGAGCTCGTGGCCACCCGGGCTCAGGAGTTGGCGGCCGCGCACGACCTGCAGCGCTTCCGCCGCGACGCCCGGCAGGTGCTGGGGCAGCTCCGGGACAAGGCCCGGCAGGTGCCCGAGGAGCTGGGCAGGGACCTGCGGGCGGCCGAGGGGCTGGAGAGGCAGCACCGCGCCTTCGAGCACGACGTGCAGGCCCTGAGCGCGCAGGTGAGGCCCGGGACAGGTGAGGGGACAGAGGGACACAGCGGGGAACTGGGATAGGTGAGGGGACGGGGACAGGTGAGGGGATGGGGCAAGTGGGAGACAGGTAAAGGGCAGAGGAGGGACATGCTGTGGTGCAGGAGGTAGCTGTGCACGGGACATGCCTCATGTCACACCTGTCCCATGTCACACCCGTCCCCACAGGTGACAGCTGTCCAGGAGGCCGCAGGGCGCCTGTCACACCTGTCCCATGTCACACCTGTCACACCTGTCACACCTGTCACACCTGTCACACCTGTCCCATGTCACACCTGTCACACCTGTCACACCTGTCACACCTGTCCCCACAGGTGACGGCTGTCCAGGAGGCCGCAGGGCGCCTGTCACACCTGTCACACCTGTCACACCTGTCACACCTGTCCCATGTCCCACCTGTCCCACCTGTCCCCACAGGTGACAGCTGTCCAGGAGGCCGCAGGGCGCCTGTCACACCTGTCACACCTGTCCCATGTCACACCTGTCCCACCTGTCACACCTGTCCCATGTCCCACCTGTCCCACCTGTCCCCACAGGTGACAGCTGTCCAGGAGGCCGCAGGGCGCCTGTCACACCTGTCACACCTGTCCCATGTCACACCTGTCACACCTGTCACACCTGTCCCCACAGGTGACAGCTGTCCAGGAGGCCGCAGGACGCCTGTCACACCTGTCACACCTGTCCCATGTCACACCTGTCACACCTGTCACACCTGTCCCATGTCACACCTGTCCCACCTGTCCCCACAGGTGACAGCTGTCCAGGAGGCCGCAGGACGCCTGTCACACCTGTCACACCTGTCCCATGTCACACCTGTCACACCTGTCACACCTGTCCCATGTCCCACCTGTCCCACCTGTCCCCACAGGTGACAGCTGTCCAGGAGGCCGCAGGCCGCCTGGCCGCGGCGTACGCGGGCCCGCGGGCCGAGGAGCTGCGGGCCCAGGAGGGCGCGGTGGCCGCGGCCTGGGCCGAGCTCCGCGGGCGCTGCCAGCGCCGCCGCCGCCTGCTCGGGGACACCGTGGAGCAGTTCCGGTTCCTCCGCGCCGCCCGCGACCTCCGCCTCTGGATGGACGGGATGCACCTGCAGCTGCAGGCCCGGGAGAGGCCCAGGTGCGACACGGGGGGACACGGGGGGGGCTTGGGGACACCATGGGAACACGGGATGTGGAGACACTGCGGGGTTTTGGGGTGACACAGGGGCATGGGGGCACCACGAGGACACCACGGGGACAGTCTGGGCCATGGGGACATCACAGGGACACCCCAGGGACACCGCAGTGACCCCAGCGCGGGGCTGTGACCGCAGCCACGCTGGTGGCCCAGCCCTGCCCGCTGTGCCCGGGGGGAGCCGGGGTGTCCCCGTGGTGCCCCCCGGTGTCCCCGTGGTGACCCCCCGGTGTCCCTGTCCCCTCCCAGGGATGTCACCGCGGCCGAGCTGCTGATCCAGCAGCACCAGGGGCTGCGGGCGGAGCTGGAGGCTCGCGAGGGCTCCTTCGGGGCCTGCGTGGCCGCGGCCACTGCGCTGCTGCAGCGCGGCCACCACGACGCCGACAAGGTGGGACACGCGTGTCCCTGTGTCCCCGTGTCGCCCTGCCACTGTGTCCTCATCGCCGTGTCTCCATCCTTGTCGCTGTCCCCGAGTCCCCAGCTCTGTCATCCAAATCCCGCACGGTGCTGTCCCCATCCCGTGTCCCCGTCGCTGTCCCCACCCCGTCCCTGTATCTCCGTCCCCATGTCCTTGTCGCCATCGTGTCCCCTCGTCCCTGTGCCTCTGTCTCCATCAGTGTGTCCTGACCTTTGTCCCCACCCCTGTCCCTGTCCCCCCCAGCTGTCCCAGGAGCTGGCCGAGCTCCAGGAGCGCCGCAGGGACATCGGGGAGCGCTGGCAGGACAAGCTGGAGTGGCTGCAGACTGGTGAGAGCTGGGGGGGCCCTGTGTCCCCCTCCTGTCCCCCTCATGTGTCCCCCGTGCCAGGCTCAGCTGCTGCCCACGCCCAGAAAGTGCGAACTGGGGGCGTCCCTGTGCCCCGTGTCCCCTCTCAGTGCCCTGGGGTGGCTCAGGGGGGTCCCTGTGCCCCGTGTCCCCTCTCGGTGGCTCAGGGGGGTCTCTGTGCCCCGTGTCCCCTCTCGGTGGCTCAGGGGGGTCCCTGTGCCCCGTGTCCCCTCTCGGTGGCTCAGGGGGGTCTCTGTGCCCCGTGTCCCCTCTCGGTGGCTCAGGGGGGTCCCTGTGCCCCGTGTCCCCTCTCGGTGGCTCAGGGGGGTCCCTGTGCCCCGTGTCCCCTCTCGGTGGCTCAGGGGTGGCTCAGGGGGGTCCCTGTGCCCTGACTGTCCCCTCTCGGTGGCTCAGGGGGGTCTCTGTGCCCTGTGTCCCCTCTCGGTGGCTCAGGGGGGTCCCTGTGCCCCGTGTCCCCTCTCGGTGGCTCAGGGGGGTCCCTGTGCCCCGTGTCCCCTCTCAGTGGCTCAGGGGGGTCCCTGTGCCCGTGTCCCCTCTCACTGCCCTGGGGTGGCTCAGGGGGGTCTCTGTGCCCCGTGTCCCCTCTCAGTGCCCTGGGGTGGCTCAGGGGGGTCCCTGTGCCCGTGTCCCCTCTCGGTGGCTCAGGGGTGGCTCAGGGGGGTCCCTGTGCCCCGTGTCCCCTCTCGGTGGCTCAGGGGTGGCTCAGGGGGGTCCCTGTGCCCTGACTGTCCCCGTGTCCCCAGTGCTGGAGGTGCTGGTGTTTGGGCGCGATGCAGCCACGGCCGAGGCCTGGCTGGCCAGCAGGGAGCCCCTGGCCCGCGCCCCCGAGCTGGGCTCCAGCCTGGCCGAGGCCGAGACCCTCCTCAAACGGCACCAGAGCTTCCAAAAGGCCGCGGCCGCCTGGGACGAGAGATTCGCCGCCCTGAGCCGCCTCACCACGGTGGGGACATGGGGGGAAATTGGGGAGGGGGACACGGGGAAAACGGGGAGGGGGCACAGGGGACACAGGGAGGGGGACGTGGGGGGATGTGGGGATGAGGAGACGGGGGGAAATGGGGAAGGGGTCATGGAAAATGGGGGGGACTGAGGGGGAAATGGGGAGGGGGACATGGGGGGACGCAGAAGAGAATGGGGGGCCTTGGGGAGGGAGCACAGGGGGAAATGGGGGGAGAATGAGGGGGAAATGGGGAGGGGGCGACGGGGGGACACAAAGGGGAAAAGGGGAGCGCAGGGAGGGGGACACAGCGTGGAGGGGGTGCTGAGGGTCCCTGTGTCCCCCCCCCCCATCACCGGGGTGTCCCTGACACCCCCCGACCCCCCCAGCTGGAGGAGAAGGAGCGGCGGCGGCGCCAGGAGGAGGAGGAGGAGGCGAGGAAGCTGCAGCCCCCCGAGCCCCCCCCGGCCCAGGCTGAAGTCGGGGGGACCCCCCCGGTGGAGCCCCCCGAGAGCCAGGATGGGGGAGGGGGCGGGGAGGGGCAGAGGTGAGGCGGGGGCGGGGCGGGGGGACATTCAGGGCCGGGGGGGGATTTTGGGGAGGGGGGCGGGAGACCCCCGGGTTTAGGGGGGTGTTTGGGGGGACACCCTCAGCGGGGACCTGGGGGGGGAGGGAGTTGTAGGATATGGGGAGGGGGTTCTGGGGGTGACAGGGGGGTGTCCCCTGTGTCCCCACCCCCCCCAGGACCCCCCAGAGCCGCCCACCGGAGCCCCCCGCCCTCAACGGGATCCGCCCCGACAGCGCCGCAGGCCAGGTAACCCCCCCGACCCCCAAAAATGTGGGGGGGACCCCTCTGTAGGACCCCTCCCCTCAGCCCTGTCCCCCTCCCCAGGTCCCCAAAGGGGCGCAGGAGGGGGGGCCCGGCCCGGGGGGGGTGGCGGCCACACTGCCCCCCCGTGCCCCTCCCCCGCCCGAGACCCTCGAGGGGGGGCTGTGCCGGAAACAGGAACTGGAGGCGCCCGGCAAGAGAGCGACCAACAGGTCAGGATGGGGACACCTGGGGACACCTGGGGACACCTGGGAACACCTGGGGACAGCCTGGAGACACCCTGGGGACACCCTGGGGACACCTGGGAACACCTGGGGACAGCTGGGGACAGCCTGGGGACACCTGGGAACAGCCTGGGGACACCTGGGAACACCTGGGGACAGCCTGGGGACACCTGGGGACACCTGGGGACACCTGGAGACACCCTGGGGACACCTGGGGACACCTGGGGACACCTGGGGACACCTGGGGACAGCTGGGGACACCTGGGGACAGCTGGGGACAGCCTGGGGACACCCTGGGGACACCATGGGGACAGCCTGGGGACACCATGGGGACACCTGGGGACACCTGGGGACACCTGGGGACAGCCTGGAGACACCCTGGGGACACCATGGGGACAGCCTGGGGACAGCCTGGGGACACCATGGGGACACCTGGGGACACCTGGGGACACCTGGGGACAGCCTGGAGACACCCTGGGGACACCATGGGGACAGCCTGGGGACAGCCTGGGGACACCATGGGGACACCTGGGGACACCTGGGGACACCTGGGAACACCTGGGGACACCTGGGGACACCTGGAGACACCTGGGGACACCATGGGGACACCTGGGGACACCCTGGGGACACCTGGGGACAGCCTGGGGACACCTGGAGACACCCTGGGGACACCCTGGGGACACCTGGGGACACCTGGGGACACCTGGGGACACCCTGGGGACACCCTGGGGACACCATGGGGACACCTGGGGACAGCTGGGGACACCCTGAGGACACACCCCATTCATGGCCACGCCCCTTCAGACACACCCACAGTGCCCGGCCTTATTTGGGTGCGCTGACCCCGCCCACGCGGCCCCACCCTGCCATGGCCACGCCCATTAAGTGCCACACCCCTCCCTTAAAGTCCCAACGGCCCCCAGGTCCTGGCAGAGCCCGGGATGTGTTCTGGGGGGCTCAGGGACCCCTAAACCCCCCCTGTGCCCCCCCAGGTCCTGGCAGAGCCCGGGATGTGTTCTGGGGGGCTCAGGGACCCCTAAACCCCCCCTGTGCCCCCCAGGTCCTGGCAGAGCCCGGGATGTGTTCTGGGGGCTCAGGGACCCCTAAACCCCCCTGTGACCCCCCCCAGGTCCTGGCAGAGCCCGGGATGTGTTCTGGGGGCTCAGGGACCCCTAAACCCCCCTGTGACCCCCCCCCCCAGGTCCTGGCAAAGCCCGGGATGTGTTCTGGGGGGCTCAGGGACCCCTAAACCCCCCTGTGCCCCCCAGGTCCTGGCAGAGCCCGGGATGTGTTCTGGGGGGCTCAGGGACCCCTAAACCCCCCCTGTGACCCCCCCCAGGTCCTGGCAGAGGCCGGGATGTGTTCTGGGGGCTGGGGGACCCCTAAACCCCCCCTGTGCCCCCCAGGTCCTGGCAGAGCCTGTACTGCGTGCTGCGGGGGGGGGCCCTGAGCGTGTTCAAGGACGCGCGGGGGGCGGGGGCGGGGGTCCCGTACCACGGCGAGCCCCCCACCCCCCTGCGCGGCGCCCGCTGCCACCCGGCCACCGCCTACCGCAAACGGAAACACGTGTTCAGGCTGGGGTACGGGGGGGAAACGGGGGGAAAAAATGGGGAAAAAATGGGGGAAAAATGGGGGGGGAATGGGGAAAGAACGGGGGAAGAATGGGGAAAAATGGGGGAAGAAATGGGGGGAAAATGGGGGAAGAAATGGGGGGAAAATGGGGAAAGAATGGGGGGAAAATGGGGGAAAAATGGGGGAAGAAATGGGGGGAAAATGGGGAAGGTGGGAGAAAAATGGGGAAAGAACGGGGGAAGAATAGGGGAAAAATGGGGGAAGAAATGGGGGGAAAATGGGGAAAGAATGGGGGGAAAATGGGGGAAAAATGGGGAAAAATGGGGGAAGAAATGGGGGGAAAATGGGGGAAAAATGGGGGAAAATGGGGGAAAAATGGGGAAAAATGGGGGAAGAAATGGGGGGAAAATGGGGGAAGAAATGGGGGGAAAATGGGGAAAGAATGGGGGGAAAATGGGGGAAAAATGGGGGAAGAAATGGGGGGAAAATGGGGAAAGAACGAGGGAAGAATAGGGGAAAAATGGGGGAAAACGGGGTAAAATGGGGGGAAACGGGGGAAAAATTGGGGGGAAACGGGAGAAATTGGGGAGAAAATTGGGGGGAAATGGGGGAAAAATGCAGAGGAAAATGGGGAGGAGCTGGGGGAAAATGGGGGGAGAATGAGGGAAAAATGTGAGGAAGGGGGAAAGAGATGGAGAAAAATTTGGGGGAAACGGGAAAAACTGGGGAGACGTGGGGGGAAATGGGGGAAAAATGCAGAGGAAGACGAGGAATGGGGAGGAGATGGGGGAAAACGGGGTGGGAAGCGGGGGAAATATATGGGGAAATGGGAAAAAATGGGGAAGGGGAAAAAAGGGAATAATGGGGCAGATGTGCAGGGAAATGGGTGAAAATGAGGGGGAAAATGGGGGGGAAGATGAAAACTGGGGGGACTCGAAGGGGCCGCGGCTGATCCCGGCCCCCCCCCAGGCTGAGCGATGGGAAGGAATTCCTGTTCCAGGCTAAGGACGAGGTGAGACCCCCCCTGTCCCCCCGGTGTCCCCTGGATGTCCCCTGACCCCCCCAGTGTCCCCCAGCCCCCCCAATGTCCCCAATGTCCCCCCCAGGCCGACATGGCCCTGTGGCTCCGGGGCATCGAAGCCGCCGCCGGGGCCGCGCTGGGTCCGGGGGGGCCCTGGGAGGGCTCGGGGGTCCCCGGGGGTCCCCCCAAGGGGATGTCGCGGGCCCTGAGCCTCCCCCCGGTGCCCCCCCCGGCCGAGGGAGCCCCCCGGCCCCGCGAGCCCAAGGAGAGGGAGAAACGCTTCAGCTTCTTCAAGAAGAACAAGTAGAGAGAATTTGGGGGTGCAGCAGCCGACGGAGGGACACGGCGGGGGACACTGAGTGTCACTCCCCCCGTCCCAGTGATGTCCCCATGCAGCCCCCACCCCAATAAAGTGAATGGAGACAAAGATTGGGGGGTCTGAGTGTGCTGGGGAGAGGGGGGACTGGGAGGGACTGGGAGGGACTGGGAGGGACTGGGAGGGACTGGGATGGACGGGAAAGGGTGGGATTTGAATAGGGATGGGGTTGGGATGCAAATTGGAATTGGGAGGGAGGTGGCGATGGGATAAGGATGGGATTCACGCGTGGGTGGGATGGAAATGGGATTGGGATGGGATTGGGATGGGATGGGATGGGATGGGATGGGATGGGATGGGATTGGGATGGGATGGGGGTTCGGCAACAGGTGGCACGGGGTACCTCAGTGCTCCCAGTACGATTCTCAGCGCTCCCAGTGCTCCCAGTACAGACCCCAATGCTCCCAGTACCTCCAGCACTGCCAGTGCTCCCAATACCCCTAGCGCCCCCAATATTCCCAGCGCTCCCAATACTCCCAGTGACCCCAGTACGGGGCCCAGCGCTCCCAATACTCCCAGTGACCCCAGTACGGGGCCCAGCGCTCCCAGTACAGCTCCCAGTACAGCCTCCAGTGTTCGACGTCCCCCCCACCATCAATGGACCGTTCCCCCCCTCGCCCGCAGCCGCATGGACTGCTCCACCCTTCGCCCCGCCCCTTCCTCCTCTGATTGGCTGCGGCCTCTCCGTGGGCGGGCTTGGCGAAGCGATGACTTCACGCTGCGGGATTTGATTGACAGCTCCGGCAGCCAATGAGAGCGCGGGAGGCGGGGCAGGGCCGGGAGACGCCGCCGCCATTTTGTGAGCAGCGCGCGGCGGACGGGGCAGGTGGGGGCGGGGGGGGGCTCGGGGGCGGCTTCGGGACCGGGGACCGGGGGGGACACACGGCCAGGCCCGGCCACGGCCCCGCCGAGCCGCCCGCGGGCCTCGGGCGATGCCATCCGGGACGGTTTGAGAGGGACTCGGGCCTGGCGAGGGGAGGGGTTTGGGGGGGGGTGTCTCAGATCTGAGGGGTCTCAGGCCTGAGGGGGGTCTCAGGCCCCGGGGGTAAAAACAGGGATTTGGGGAGTGGTCTCAGCCCTGCGGGGTTTTGGGGTTCGGGACGTGGCTCTGCACTGTGAAGCTGCGGGGGGTGCACAAAGATTTGGGGTGTTGGGGGGCTCTGCGCTGCAGTAAAAGAAGTGTCAGGGACTTGAGTGGATTGTCGGCGTTTCAGAGGTCTGAGGTGTGGTTTGGGGTGTCAGAGGTTTAAGGTGCTTTTTTGGGGCGTTTGTGGCCACAGTGTGGGAGGAGCAAAGCAGAGCTTTGGTGTGTTTATCTGGGGGGGAATTTGGGGTGTTTGAGGCTCTGCCCTGAAAGAGCAGAAGTAAAATGTGGGAGAGATTTGGGGTGTTTGAGGCTCTGCCCTGAATGAGCAGAAGTAAAATGTGGGAGAGATTTGGGGTGTTTGGGGCTGTGCCCTGAATGAGCAGGAGCAGAGTTCCGGGATGTTTATTTGAGGAGATTTGGGGGGTTCGGGGCTGCACCCTCAGGGACACACACAGACGTTTGGGGGCTTTATTTGAGGGGTATTTGGGGGGCCATCCTTGAGCGCAGACACAGAGGTTTGGGGTATCTGAGGAGGATTTAAGGTGTTTGGAGGCACGGCCCCAGGGACGCACAGAGGTTTGAGGTGTTTTAGGGGATTTGGGGGGCACACAGAGATTCAGGGTGTTTATTTGGTGTTTTGGGGGGCACAGCCCCGGAGGTTTGAGGAGGATTTCGGAGGTTTGTGGGCACAGACCCAGGGACACACACAGTTTTGGGGTGTTTCAGGGGATTTGGGGGGCACAGCCCTGGGCAGACACACAGAGATTCAGGGTGTTTATTTGGTGTTTTGGGGGGCACAGCCCCGGAGGTTTGAGGAGGATTTCGGAGGTTTGTGGGCACAGACCCAGGGACACACACAGTTTTGGGGTGTTTTAGGGGATTTGGGGGGGCACAGCCCTGGGCAGACACACAGAGATTCAGGGTGTTTATTTGGTGTTTTGGGGGGCACAGCCCCAGAGGTTTGAGGAGGATTTCGGAGGTTTGTGGGCACAGACCCAGGGACACACACAGTTTTGGGGTGTTTCAGGGGATTTGGGGGGCACAGTCCTGGGCACACACGCAGAGATTCAGGGTGTTGTTTATTTGGTGTTTTGGGGGGGCACAGCCCCGGAGGTTTGAGGAGGATTTCGGAGGTTTGTGGGCACAGACACGGAGGCTTGGGCTGTTTGCAGGGGGGTTTTGGGGGGCGCACAGGCACAAAGGTTCACCGGTTTCTCGGGGGGTTTTGGGGGGTCGTTTGGGGCTCACCGCGGCGCTGTCCGGTGCAGGCGGGTCGCGATGGTGAAGCTGTTCATCGGGAACCTGCCGCGGGAGGCGACGGAGCAGGAGATCCGCTCCCTGTTCGAGCAGTACGGGAAGGTGCTCGAGTGCGACATCATCAAGAACTACGGCTTCGTGCACATCGAGGACAAGACGGCGGCCGAGGACGCCATCCGCAACCTGCACCACCACAAGCTGCACGGCGTCTGCATCAACGTGGAGGCCAGCAAGAACAAGAGCAAAGCCTCCACCAAGCTGCACGTGGGCAACATCAGCCCCACCTGCACCAACCTGGAGCTGCGCGCCAAATTCGAGGAGTACGGCCCCGTCATCGAATGCGACATCGTCAAGGACTACGCCTTCGTGCACATGGAGCGGGCCGAGGATGCCGTGGAGGCCATCCGGGGGCTGGACAACACCGAGTTCCAAGGTGAGGCGCGGGCTTAGGCGGAGGGAGGGCTCCGGGGTGCCCGGCGACGCTCCCGCCGGCCCCGGCTCTGGGGTGGATCCCGGATGTGACCACGGCCGGCTCCGCGGGGCCGTAGAGCGCCCTCGGGGCTCTGGGGTTGGTGTCGGTGTGTGTGTGCGCCCGCCCCGCCGCAGCTCCCGGGGCCGCCCGCGCGGTGCGGCCGGAGCGAGGGCTCGGGCTCGGGGGCTCTGGGCCGGGGAGGACGGGACTGACCCATCTCTGATTAACCAGCACGGCCGCCCCGCAGGAGGACCCCGACGGCGACGTCCTGTGCCGGGCCGGAGCAGCGGGTGACGCCAGGCTGCCGCCCGCCCTTGTAGCCTTGCCCAGCCTGGTAAGAGGGTGACGGAGGCGCCCGACCCCGCGCCCGGCGTCGCTCGGGCGCTCGACGGGGCCGTGCGGCCGGACTCGAGCCGCGGCGCTGGCGGCGGTGATGGCGAGCGCGTCTCCCGGCCGGGTGCTCAGGGCGGCGTCCGGCGCTTCACCCGCGCAGACCGGGGCGCTCCCGGCGCTGCCGGGGCTCTACACGTCCCGCCGCCCCCGTTCCGGGCCTTCCCCAAAAAAAAAACAGCGATCCAGCCGGGCCGGCGCAGCTGCACCCAGAGCCGTCCCGGCCGCGTCCGCGCTTGGCTTTGCCCCGTGCCGTGCTCGGGCCGGGCCCTGTTCGCTCCGGGGCGCTTCCCGGTGTCGCATCCCTCTCGCCGCCGCTCCGGCGTTTTCCGGCGCGAAGCTTTGCCGTCACACGAGGCCGGCCGGCAGTGCTGGGTCTGACCCCGGGCTGCCGGGGCTTTGCCGGGCTGGCCGGAGTGGCCGCACTCGGCCGTGGCGGCACGTCCCGGTCAGCCGCTGCCCAGCGTCCATCTGGCGGCTCACGCTCGGTCCCGCGGTGGCTCCTCCCGCGCCGGTGGCTGCGGAGGGCCGGGGGGGGGGGACGGTGGTGGCAGCCGGTCCCGTCCCGTCCTGCCGGTGCCCTGGCACGGCCGCACTGACCCTGCCTCTCGCGTCTCTCCCCAAGGCAAGCGGATGCGCGTGCAGCTGTCCACCAGCCGGCTGCGGACGGCGCCCGGGATGGGAGACAAGAGCGGCTGCTACCGCTGCGGGAAGGAGGGGCACTGGTCTAAGGAGTGCCCGGTCGATCGCCCGGGGCAAGTGGCGGACTTTGCCGAGGCCTATAACGAGCAGTACGGAGCCGTGCGCACTCCCTACACCGCGGGCTATGGGGAGACCGTGTATTACGATGAGGCCTACGGCGGGATGGCCGACTACTACAAGCGCTACCGCGTCCGCTCCTACGCCACGGCCTCGGCGTACGACGCCTACGCGGAGCAGACCATGGCCCAGTACTCCCAGTACGCCCAGTACTCCCAGGTCCAGTCCTCGGCCATGGCCGCCACCACGGCCATGGCCGGCCGCATCCCCACCACCTTAGACGCGTACGACCGAGCGCTGCTGCCCACGCCGGGCGCGGCGGCCGCCGTCGCCGCCGCCGCCGCCACCGCCGCGGCCGCCGCCGCGTCCTCCACGTATTACACCCGGGACAGGAGCCCCCTGCGCCGCACGGCCGCCGCGGCCAGCACCGTCGGAGAGGCGTACACGTACGAGCGTGGGCAGCTGTCGCCCGTCTCCTCGGTGGCCCGGGCGTCCCTCTACGACATGCAGCGCTTCGGGCGGGACCCGTACGCGGACCGGGCGCGATACTCCGCCTTTTGAGCCGGAGGTGAGCGCGTTGGCGGCTCTCGGTGCCGCGGGGGGGCCCCCGCTGCCGGCGGTCCCCGCTGTGCTGGTTGAGCTCGAGGCGGGTGACGGGTCACGGTGGCACAGACAGTCCCCACAGGCGTTAAAGCCTGGCCGCGGTGAGCGGGGCGGTGCCGGTGTCGGTGTCGCTCTCGGAGCCGTAACTCACGTTCGCGCCGGGCCGGGCGCTGTCCCGGCACAGTTCCCGCGGGGAGGGGGGGTTCCCGCAGAGCCCCCGGCCTTGGGCTGCGCCCGGTCCCGGCGGGCCGAAGCCCCGCCGCTGCTCCACGTCAGGACTCTGTTGGTGCCAGGAAGCCGCAGCTCCCCGGGGCGCCGGGGCTCGGCACGGTTCCGGATCGGCCCCGGGGGGCACCTGCGCCAACCCCTCTTTTCTCTTACAGGTAAGATTTGTGCGGCTGGACGTCGGGGTCCCGTCGCACACCGACTCGGCGCCGCGCGTCTCGGGCCGCGCCGGGTGCCACCGCCGCCGCGTGCCGCTCCCGGGCCCGTTCCGTACGGACGCGCGGCTTGTCCTCAGCCCGGGCAGGATTAGCTCAGCCCCTCCCCTCCAGCTTCCCCCGCCCCCCTGGGCAGGATTTTGCTTTTCCAGGTAGTTTTGGGTCCCCACCCCAGGCTCAGGTGTGAGCGTGCAGCTGCAGCCGTCCCCCAGCGCCAGCTTTGCTTTGCTTCGCCGCCCCCCCTCGCTCCCCCGGAGCTCTGCCCAAGTCGTCGTTTTGCCTTTTTTTTTTTTTTTTTTTTTTCCTTTATTTTTTAAGAGGGTGCATAATCCAGTGGTAGGTTTTTAGCCCAACGCCGTAGCTGATCGGAAGCCGCCGCGCCGGCGGGGGTGGAACCCCCCGAGTGATTTAGAGTCCCCCGACCCCACTTTCCGGTAAAATAAAACTCAAAATTTCTACCAAACGGCGCTGGCTCCGCCCCCGGTTCTTTCTCTGCTTCTGGACTCCCTGGCGCTGCCTGTGCCCTGCCTGCGCAGACCAGAGCTCCTGCGGATGGGCTGCTGCAAATGGGGGCACCCCAAAAACAGACCCAGGGCCCCCCAGAGGGGCACCCAGGGGTCACGAAGGGGCTTTAGCCCCCAGCTCTTCCCCCTCATGGGCAGCAGGAGCTGCCACTTAACCTGCCCCAGGCTAATTGTTCCTTAGGCTGCCTTGTTTGTCCCCGGACTGGTTCGTTTTGTCCCCACGTGCTCTCCTGCCTCTCGGCGTTCATTAATTGAGGCCGTTAAGCCCAGGACACGCCTGTGGTGATGCTGCCAGTTCTGCCTCGCCGGCGCCGCTCGGTGCCGTGGTCACGCGTGGGCGCTGCCGTCGCCACGGCTGAGGACTCGGGGCCAGGCCCAGCGATGCGTGGCCAGCCTGGAAAGGAGGGGGAGAAGCTTCAGACTCCCCTGCCCTGCCTGGCTAATTACCGTGGTGGTTAACGAGCCCTGCGGCACAGCCGGGACTGGGCCGTGACCGGTTCCTGGGGAGAGATGCAAGTGCTCGTAGGAACAGTCACGGTGCTGCCGGTGGTACCCACAACCCCCGGCGTGGCACGCATCACCCCTCAAAACCAGCTTTTCTCACCCAAAACGAGGCCCCGGTGCAGGTTGGTGCCGGTGACCTCGCGCAGTGTCGTGGCAGGGCCGAGCCTGGCACTTCTGCTGCCAGCTCCGAACACTGCTCATCCTCCAAATCCGCCTGCTCTGTGGTGGGAAAGCAGCTCCAGCCCCGGCGGGAGCGGCATCAAACCGGGCTGGGCGGTGACGGTGGCACTGGGAGGGGAGGGAGTTGACCCTCGGTACTGTGAAAGAACCAGGCGGGAGGCGTTGGGAACCGGAGCAGACCCCAGCATTTATTTACAGTCATAAAAAAACCCCAGCACCGTGCCGGGCCCAACGCTGGAAATGGCGAATTCACCCAAAAAACGGGACAACTCGTGGTATAAAAGAGTCTGAGCCTGAGCCACGCAGCCACAACCATTGGCGGGTTATGAACCGGCACCGAGCAGCGGCGGGGGACGAACCGCACGGCTACTGCCAACCGTAACCTGGAACCTTCTAAAAACCTCAAACAGAAAAACCAGAAAAAAAGAAAAAGTCCGTGCCCCAGCGGGGCGGCGAGCGGGGCCGTGGCTGGCTCACAGGCGGCGCTGGTAGCCCGAGTGGACACGGGCAGGGGGCATGTAGTCGCTGTAGCCGCCCGAGTAGCGGGCGTACTCGCTGTGCGCGTCTGGCAGGCGGCGGTAGTCCAGCGGGGACTTGGTGGGCGAGCGGCGGTACGCCAGCGGCGAGTCCGCTAAGCGCCGGTAATCGGCCAGCTCGGACAGACGGCGCTCGGAGCCGTACCTGGGCAAGAAAAGAGACGGGGTCAGCCGGGGGAGGAGGGGGCGGGGGGGGGGATGGCGCCCGGATCTGCCACCGGGGGGGGACGCACCGCGATGGGCAAAGCTGGCGCAGGACAGGATCGGACACTTGGACGCCGTGGAGGCCCCGATGTGTGCCACCACCTCCCCCCCTCACCCGCACCAGACCCCGTCCCCTCCCCGGGATCTGTGCGGCACGAGCGGAGCCATGGCGCCCACCACGCCGGGCGATAGCGAGCACCGGTCAAGCCGCGAGCGGTGCGCCAGAGCCCGGCGAGCCGGCGAGCAGCGGGAGGCAGGGGTGGGGGTCGGTGCCCCGCCCGGCACCGTACCTTTTAGCCAGAGAGGACGATTTTTTGTACGGGTCGTCGTAGGCGGCGCTGCGAGGCGGGGAGAGGCGGGTGCGCTCGTAGGGCGGTGCGGTGGCCTGCGCCAGGCCCAGGTAGGAGCCTGCCGGCTGCCCCAGCTGGCTCGGCCCGTCGTAGGCGCTGCCCGGCTGGGCTCGGTACGCGGCCGCCAGCACGGCGGAGGACGGCTGCTGTGCCGGGTAGGAGGCCGCCATGGCGCCGGAGGCCTGGGCCCGGTACGCAGCTGTCAGTGGGGCGGAGGCCTGTGCCTTGTAGGAGGCGGCGGCGGCGGCAACGGCGGCCTGGCTGCCGTAGGACGCAGCCAGCGAGGAGCCGGTCTGCGCGCCGTAGCCGGCGGGGAGCGCGGCGGCCGCGGGCTGGCTGCCGTAGGACGCGGGCAGGCCCGCGGCGGGCTGGGCGCCGTACGAGGCCGAGTGGCCCACGGTGGGTTGAGCACCGTAGGAGGCAGACAGCGCTGGCTGGGCACCGTACGAGGCCGAGTGGCCGGCCACGGGCTGGTAGGCAGCGGCGGCGTGACCAGCCACGGCCTGGGCGCTGTAAGAGCTGGCGTGCACCGCCACGGCCTGGGCGCTGTAGCCGGCGGACAGCGCGGTGCCGGGCTGGGCGCCGTAGGAGCCGGCGTGGCTATCCATGGGCTGGGCGCCGTAGGAGCCTGTGGCCAGCTGGGCGCCGTAGGATGCCACGTGCACGGCCACGGCCTGGGTGCTGTAGGAGCTGGCAGAGCCGGCAGCGGGCTGGGCGCTGTAGGCGGCAATGGCGGGCTGGGCGCTGTAGCCGGCCGAGTAGCCCGAGGCCGGCTGGGCACCGTAGGAGGAGGCCAGGGCGGCGGACTGGACGCCGTAGGAGCTGAGGGAGTTGGCGGCAGCGGGCTGCGCGCCGTACGAGGCGGCGGCGGCGGGCTGGGCGCCGTAGGAGCCGAGGGAGTTGGCGGCAGCGGGCTGAGCGCCCGCAGCGCCCAGGGAGCCAACGGAGGGCTGGGAGCGGTAGGCGCCGCCCAGCGAGGCCGAGGGCTGCGCGCGGTAGGCGGCGGCCTGGCCCGTGGTGGGCTGCGGGCGGTATGCCATGCCCAGGGAGGCCGAGGGCTGCGCTCGGTACGTGGCCCCCAGCGAGGCCGAGGGCTGGGCGCGGTAGGCGGCCGGCTGTGCCGTCATGGGGAGCGTCACCGCCGCGTAGCCGGCGCGGCTGGGCGAGCGCCGCAGTGGGCTGCGGTCCCTGCCAAAGTAGGAGGGGGAGGCGGGCCGGGGCTGCGCGTCGAAGGCGTCGTACTTGGCGCCGAAGCGCTGCTGGTAATCGTACAGGGAGGGGGTGCTGGCATAGCCGGTGCCCACGGCCGAGGGAAAGGCGGCATCGGCCACCCGGCGCTGCTGGTCGAAGCCCTCGATCTTGGGCTGGAACTTCTCGCGGTACTCAAGGCTGATGCGCTTGGTCTTGTCGACGCCGAGGGCGGGCGGCGGGGCCTGGCCCGTGCCCTTCTTCTGCACGTTGGTGGAGAGCTCCACGTTCACCCGGCGCCCCTTCACCTCCTTCCCATTTAGGTTTTCGATGGCAACTTTAGCATCGGCTTCGTTCTCCATGTGCACAAAGGCATAGTCTGACAAAGCAGCAGAGAGAGCAGTGAGGGGAGAAAACACAACTCGTTACAGGAGCCGGCGCTAACGAGCCGTGCGGCCGCAGCGGGACGGGCGCGGGACGGGCGCTGCCGGCCCCGGGACGGCACTGCCGGCCCCGCTCGCCGGCGAAGACACAACCACCACCGTCAGCTCGGCCCCACACTCGTCTGGTCACAGCCCACCCAGCTGCCAGCCTCCCCCAGCCCTCCTGGCTCCCTCCGTGTCCCCCCCCCACGCTCTGCCTCCTCCTGAGCCCCTCCCTGGCACATGGGGACCAAGGGTCCGGGCTGGGCTGGCAGCGCCAGCACCGTGGGCTCAGCTGGGATGTCCTGGCAGTGAGCGGAGCAAAGCTGAGAGAACCGGCGCCAGCACAGAGAGCGGGACAGGGACACAGGAAGGGGGGAGAGAGGGGGAGAGGAAGAGGGGACAGAAAAAGACAAGACGAGAGAAGGGAACAGGAACTCAGAGGGGAAGAGGAGGGAGAAGGGGGAAGGGAAAGGAGGAAGGGAAGGGCCTGAGCACCCCCCGTGAGCGCCTGGCCATGGCCAGGAGCTGGGGCACAACCACGGCTCAGCAGCACAGAGGCACCTGAGGACAGCGAGGAGCAGGGAAGCAGGACCTGGTGGCAGCTCTGGTGGCCGCCTGTGGCACTCGGCCCAGCGGGTTTGGGGGCTGGGTGCCCCCATGGCAATCTGAGGTCACCCTCGTGGCACGACGGGTCCGGGGCCGGCACAGGGCAGGAGGGCAGCGACCCCGTGGTGTTTCCCTGCAGTCACACAGCAAGACCACCGGAACCGGTGACAACCCGGCCAAGGCTGTGGGGTGTGCTGGGAGCATCGCTGGCCAAGCAAACCCATCCCAGACCTGTGAGCATCAGTGCCATGTCACCCCCTCCTGTATCTCCCCCTCTGCCATCCCGCCCCCCTGGCTCCTGTCCCACATCCACGTGTTCCACTCTGGTAGCCCGAAGCGGGGACGTCCCCTCCATGTCACCCCCTGGGGTGGCCATGGCACCCCCAAACCCGAGGGGATGTGGGGCAGGTCCTGCTGGGCTGTGCTGGTGGCTGCGAACTGGGAGCAGAGAGCAGAGGAACAACGTCCCCCTCCTGCGGGCAGGGGCACACGGGCACTGCAGAGACACCAGCGGGACTCCAGAGGGGATGAGATGACAGCAGGGGCAGGGAGAGGGAATGGAGTGACAATTGTCAGTCCACCTGTGTGACACAGGTGACACTTGAGCTGGGGGAGGTGGGTGACCCTGTCACGCTGCGCTGGGGATCCCCAGTGTGAAATCATCGAACCCCTCAGGGGTTTCGTGGTGTGTTCTGTGCGTGTCCCAGCGTGTCCGTGGAGGCCAGGCCGTGGCCTGGGGGTGATTTGGTCACGGAGGTGGCAGCAGCAGGCAGGGGTCACCCCACCTGGGGCTGGGGGTGGTGATGGCACAGATCGAAGCTGCCAGGAAGGGAGTTATAGGGGCGTTCAGGACCGTGCAGAGCCGCACTTGTGGGCCACATGAGGGAGGTGAGGAAGGATAACGCGGAGATTAAGGGGGCTGGGGAGCCCACACGGCTCACGTGGCCCCACCTGGGGTTTGGGCAGGCGATTGCAGAGCACGAGGCCGGCTGGAGGAAGGCTGTCAGGGGAGTTACGGGGTCAGGGGCACCCACAGGAGCTGGCACATTCCCACCTGAGCCTGGGGCAGGCGATCGAAGACACGTGGTTGCCAGAGGGGGGGGGGGTTAAGGGGTCTGGACCGCCCACACGGGCCCGCACCGCCCCGGCCGGGGCAGGCGGAGGCGGTGGAGGAGGAGGACGTGGCTGGCAGAAGGGGGGGGTTACGGGAGCCCACTCGGGCTCGCACGGCCCCGCTCGGGCCGGGGGGGAGGCGGCAGGAATCCAGCCGCTCCACCAGCCCGCCGCGCCGGGGTCCGGGCGGGGGCGACGCCGCAGTCGGACGGAACTCGGGTGCCACGGATCACCCGGCGGCGCGGGCCGAGCTCGGCGGCGGGGGCCGCGCGGCCCCGGCGGCGGGTCCGGTACCTTTCACCACGTCGCACTCCACCACGGGGCCGTACTGCTGGAAGAGCGAGCGTAGCTCCCCGCTCGTGCACGCGGCCGACACATTCCCCACGAAGATCTTGCAGGTGTTGGTGGGGCGCGGCCGGGATGGCTCCACCACGATGCGGCGGCCGTGCAGTTGGTGCCCGTTGAGCTGCGAGATGGCGCGCGCGGCCGCCGCCTCGTCCCGCAGGTGCACGAAGGCGAACTGTTTCATGAGGGCGACGCCCAGCACCGGCCCCGCGGCGCCGGCGAACAGCTCGCTCAACTCCTCCGCCGTCGCCTCCTCGGGGACGTTGCCCACGAAGAGTTTGATGCCAGGACGCATCGCGGCGGGGATCGGTGGGGGGAGCGCAGCGGGGAAAGAACCAGCGGCGGCCGCGGCGGCCTCAAAATGGCGGCGGTTCCCGAGGGCGGCGGGGGCGGTGCCGTGCGCAGCGCGCCTGCGTGACGTGCGCACCGCCCTCCCTCAGCGCGCCTGCGTGCCGTGCGCACCGGCCCCGCCCTGTATTTTCGCGCCGTGTTAGCCCCGCCCATCTCCCCTTCAAACCACGCCCCTTTCGCCCTCGGTGCGCTGTGGCCACGCCCCCATTTAAAGGAGCCGCAGCGGCTGCAGAGCGAGGGGCGTTTATTCGGTCCGGGGGGGGGGCTCCTAGAGGTGGGGGCTGGGGGTCTCCATGGCGGGGGTCCCCGGGATGGTCCCATGGCTGCGGTCGCGCTCCTCCCAGAGGGTGACGCCGTCGCAGGAACAGACGCGTTTGGGGTTCTGGAAGAGCCCGGCCGCGCGGGCCACCACGCCACAGGCCAGCCTGGGGACACGGGAGGGTCAGGGGGCGTAACCCCACAAAGACCCCTCCCCAAAAATCCCCTCTCGAGCCTCCCCAGTGCTCACCCCGGCCCCGAGTTGCCGGTGACACGGGACAGCGGGTGGGACCCCCGGCCCAGATCGTCCTCGCCCTCGGCCACCACCACGGAGCGGCCGATGATGTCCCAGACCTGGGGAGGGGGCAGTTGGGGGGGGGTCAGAACCCCACAAAGACCCCTCCCAGTTATGGGGACAGACCCCATCCAGCCAGAGAACTGGGCTCAGACCCTCCCGGGTCACGGGGCACAGCCTGGACCCCCTCAGCTGGGTGAGGTCAGACCCTCGTGGCTGTGGGGTGCAGCCCTGGGAGGGGGTGACCCCCCGGGACCCCTCCCCAGACCCCAATTCCCACCTTCAGCCGCGTGTCCTCAATTCGGAACCGCGCTCGGCCCTCGGAGTCGGCCCAGATGTTCCCCAGGTCCCCGGCGTGCTGGGGGCACAGGGGGGTCAGGAGCCCCCCAAAACTCACAGAGCTCTCCTCAAGCCCACAGACACCCCTTGAACACCCCAGAGACTCCCCACACCCCTCATTGTCCCACAAAAACCTCTAAAAATCCCACAGAGACCCCCACCCCCCAAATTCCCACCCCCAGCTCACCCTGTGCTGGTCCTGGGGTGCCCCGTGGGTCTCCCCGTCAGGGTTGAAGTGGCCCCCGCAGCTGTTTTTGGGTGGTGGAGGGGTTATGGGGGGGTGAAATTGGGGGTCTCACCCACTCTAACCCCCCCTCCCCAGTCCCTCCCCACCCCTCTCACCTGTTACAGGGGTCCGAGAGGTCCCCGAATTCGTGGATGTGGAGCCCGTGGGGGCCGGGGGGGAGCCCGGACACGGCCCCGTCCACGAGGCAGCGGCCGGGGGAGAGCTGCAGGAACCGGACCAGCCCCCGAACCCCCCCGGGACCCCCCAGCGCCGCCACCGCCGCCCCCCCGGGGGGAGCTGGGGGGGGACACGTCAGGGTCTGGCACCCCCCAAAACCCCCCCGGCACAAAAACAACCTCAGCGAGCCCAAAACTTCCCCCCAAAACTGACCCTGAACCCCAGCCACGGACAGCAAAACCCCTCCAGGAGCACCCAAACCCCCCAGGACTCCCCCAAAACCTCTCTGTGACCCTTCCCGACCCCCCCATGGAAACACCCAAATCCCCCAGGACCCCCCAAGCTCTCCCCAAGACCATCCCAGGATCCCTCAAAACCCACTGTGACCCTCCCAAAACCCCGCTATAACCCCCCGAGCCTCCCAGTGAGCTCCCAAAACACTTCTGTGACTCTCCAAACCCTTCCAGGACCCCCCAAAACCCCTCCAGTCTCCTCTCGCCCTCAGGGGAGCCCCCCCCAGCCCTTGAGCACAACCCTGCACCCCCAAAACCCCGCTTGTGGTGGGACACAGCAGCACCCAAACCCCACTGGGACACCCCAAACTCCCTCAGGATCCCCCCAAACCCTTCCCGGACCCCCCTAAAACTCCTCCAAACCCCACTGACCCTCGGAGGAGCCCCCCATGCCCTTGAGCACGGCTCTGCACCCCGAATTCTCCAGCAGCTCCCGCACTCGCTCGGCCGCTGCCGTGGTCTCCACCAGCACCGACTGCTCCTGGGGCCGCAGCTCCAGCAGCTTCACGTCTGGAGGGGGGCACACAGGGGATGCCGGGGGTCCCCCAAAACCCTGGGGGGGGTCCCAAAGCTCCGTGGGGGATCGGGGGTCTCACCGGGAGCCGCGTCCAGCGCTGCCCGCACGGCATCGGCACAGCCTTGGCAGCTCATCTGCACCGCGAACTCCAGCTGCGGGAAAAACGGGAGGGGTCAGCACCCCAAAACTGGGGGGAAAGCGGAAAGCAGTCAAAAATAGAGCGGGAAAGTGCCAGCACCTCAAAAATGGGGGGTAAAAAGGGAGGCAGCACCCCAAAACTGGAGGGAAAGAGAGCCCTGAACCCACAGAGCTGCCTGGGGAAGGGTCCTGAAAGTGCTGTGGAAGGGACCCTGCACCCCCTAAACTTGTTCCGGAGGTTCTGAACCCCCAAATCCCCCCTGCGGGGGAGTTCCGCACCCCCAAAAGTGCTTCTCATACTGAACCTCCAAACTCCTCCTGCGAAGGCTCCTGCACCCCAAAAGCGCCGTGGAAGGGATTTCGCACCTCCAGATCTCCCAAAACCAGAAAGTTTCACCCCCAAACCGCCCGCCCTCCGTTCCTCGGGCCCCTCTGTCCCTCCTTCCCCGACTCCTCGAGTCCCCCCGTTGCCCAAATCCCGCCTGGGTGGTCCCGGACCCGGCAGCTGCTCCCGGCGGCCTCCGGCGACGCCATGGCTGCGGACTCCGGCCCCGGAACCGCTCCCGCGTCACTGCGGCGCGGCGGACCCGTTCTGGCGCCGGACCGGATACTACGGGGGAAGGGTTTGGCGGTGGCGCTACTTCCGGAGTCCTGTCGTCATGGCAACGACGCGGCCTCTGGAACGGGCCCCGTGGGGGAATTTGGGAGCGGGTTGTGACTGGCTTAGGGGGATTTTGGGTGTCTGGGAGGATTTTGGTGGATTAGGGGACTTTTGGGAGCACGATAGTGGGGAAAAAGGGGAGGTCCTGTGGGATGTTGTGGGGTTTGAGGGATCCCCGGTGGGTGGATATTGGATTTTCCCGTGGGGGGCTGCAGGTGCCAGGGGGCTCATCCCGCCCATGAGGACACACCAAGGACCCCCAAAATGCCCTGAGTGAGGTCCCCAAGGTGACCAGCGCTTCCCCCCCCTCGACTCCCCCCAAAACGCCGTGGAGCAATAAAGAGTTGGAAAAAAAAGTTTATTTGCCCCAAAATGAGCACGGACACGGTAGAGACCAAATCTGGGGACCGTGGGGGTGGAAATAGGATGCCCCCAGAGTGATGGACCCACCTCCAGAGGCTCAGAGCCCCCCAAAACCGGGCATCAGCCCCCCCAAGGGCTCAGAGCCGCCCTGAATCAGGGTTCAAGACCCAACACCCCCCAAATAAGAGCACCCCTCCAAGGACTCGAAGCCCCCCCAAACCCTCAGCCCAGCCCCTCCCTGACCTGCTGCACCACCCTGGCCCTCACCGCCCGTCCCTCCCGAGACCCCGGCCCGGGAGGCGGGGGTGGCTGCGGGGGGGGCTCGGGGTGGCCGGGGGCGGGCGGGAGCCCCTCGGGGGGCTCGAGGGGGACACGGCGGCGCAGGGCGATGTTGTGCAGGATGCAGCAGGCCAGGAAGATCTGGCAGACTTTGGGGGGGCTGTACTGAAGCCCCCCGCCCGCCAGGCAGCGGAAGCGGCGGCGCAGCAGCCCCAGGGTGCGGCGCAGGGGGTCGAGGGTCCGGGCGTGCAGCGCGTTGTAGCGCAGCTCCGCCGCTCCCCGTGGGCCCGAAATCGGCGTCAGCAGCCACGGCTTCAGCGGGTACGTGCGGTCACCTGCGGGGAAAGGGTTGGGGGGGGTCAGGGGGAGACACCTGAACCGCCCGCAGAGCAGCAAGGGCACCCCCAGATCCACAGGTTAACCGCAGCCTTCAGCAGGTACACGCTGTCCTCTCTGGGGGGAGTGGGATTGGGGTGTAGGGAGACTCCCAGACCACCCCCATATTCCTGAGACCCCCAGGGTTCCCCCCTGATCCCCAGGACCCCCCTCACCCAACAGCCAGACTCGCTCCAGCCCTCCATGAGCCACAAATCCCCTGACCCTGTGTCCAATCTGGGAGCCCCCCAAACCACCCAGGACCCCCCAAATCCCCCCTCACCCAGCAGCCAGACCCCCTCCGGCTTGGTGCCCTCCATGAGACGCGCCAGGGCCGAGTTCTCCAGGACGGTGGCGTTGGCACACGAGCCGGGGAACTTGGCCACCACGTTGGTGATGGCGCCGTGGCGGTCGCACACCACCTGCATGTTGATGGAGTGGAAGTTGGCGGCGTTTCGGAACAGGGGCTCGTTGTCGGCCGGTGCCCGCAGCGCCACGTGCATGGCACCCACCAGCCCCAGCACCCCGGGCAGCGCCGGGGGGTCCCCGGGGGGCGCGGGCGGCGGGGGGAAGGCGATGTAACGCGGTGCCCGCCGCTGCAGCGCTGCCAGGAACTGCGCCAGGCAGTTGGACATGGCAGACTGGCTGATGCCCGTGCTGAGGCGTGATGCCGTCTGGAAGGAGCCCGAGGCCAGGAAGGCCAAGGCCGAGGTGACTTTGACGGCCACGGGCAGCGCGTGGCTGCGGCCGGTGAGGCTCTGCAGGTCGGCACCGAGCTCCCGGCACAGCGCCGCGATGGCCGCTCGGTCCAGGCGGCAGCGGCGCAGCGCCTGCTCCTCGCTCAGCTCCAGGAACGAGCAGCGCACCCGGTAAATGCGCTGAGCCGGGTACGGGCGGCGGCGGCGGCCGCGGCGGGGGCTCGGGGACGGGGATGGGGCGGAGGGAGCAGCGGAGGGCGCGGGGGGGGAGACCCGGGGTGGGGATGTGGGTAGGGGGTGCTGGTCCGGAGCCCGGCCCTGATCGCGGTCCCGTTCGTGCTCTTCATCCCGGTGCCGGTGCCGGTCTCTGTCAAGTTCCTGATGCCGCACCCGGTGCTGGTCCCGGTCGCAGTCTTGCTCCTCACCGCTGTCCCGGTTCCGGTTCCGCTGCCGGTCCCGGAGCCGCCGCAGCAGCAGCACCGCGTGCGCCATGGAGGGGCGGGGCCAGCGTGGCAAACAAACCCGGGATGTGGCTAATGCTGGAGAGGCGGGGCCAGACCCGGCCGGTCCCGGCCGCAGCCGCGTCCCGGTGCCCGCGACAGCCCGGTGAGAGCGGTCGATCCCTGTCCCGGTGCCTGATCGGTCCCGATGGGAGCGGTTGGTCCCGGTCTGTCCCAGTCTGTCCCGGTGCTGATGGCGGCAGTTGGTCCGTGTCCCTGTCGCCGTGCCGGTCGATCCCGCTGCCGGTGGGGGCGGTCTGTCCCTGTCCCGGTGCGTGTCCCTGTTCCCTCGGTCCCGGTTTGTCCCGCTCGGTCCCGGTTCCCTCGCTCAGACCCTCCCGGTTCCGCGGCCACGCCCCTCCCCCGCGCTCTGATTGGCCGACGCTGCCGTCACCTGCCCCGAGGGCTCCGCCTCCTCCCTCACTTCCGGTGCGCCGCCGCTCCGCATTGGCCGCCGCGAGGGCGGGAGCGCTTTGTGCCTGACGCTGTCGGCGCCGCCGCTGGGCGGGGCCTCGAGAAGCCTCGACCAATCGCGTCGCCCTCTCTCGACGTTCTCGGCCAATCAGCGCGCGCAGTGGGCGTGGCCCCGCGTGAGGCGGCCACCGCCATTTTGTTGCTGTCATCGAGTGCCGGGGCGAGGGGGGGGCGCGGTGAGACTTGAGGGGCCCCGGGGGGACACGGATGGGACCGGGAGGGCCTGGGGAGGAGCGGGGATGGAGCTGGGGCCGCGCTGGAGCCCTGCTGTCTGTGGGGGAGGACGGGACGCGGTCCCTTAGCTTCGGGAAGGGGCCTGGGAGGGAGCTCAGACCCGGCACCGGAGCGGGGTGAGGTCTGGGGGAAACCTGGGTCCCCCTCCATGGCTTGAGAGCACAACCGGAGCTGAGACCCCGCTTATGACTTGCCGGGGCCTGATGGTCTCCCGGCTCATTGTGAGGAGCCCGGGCCCGGGGGGGGGTCGCTCCTGAGGGGGTCTCCGCTTCAGGGTGCCCTGAGGGTCCCCTCAGCCGGGGGGGGGTTCCCATGGGGAATCAGCCAAAGGAGGATCTACGGAAGGTGGGGGGAACCTTCCCCATCCCCTTTCCCCCTCCCCGGAGCGGCTCCCACCCCTCAGCAGGGCCGGGGGTGCTGTGGGGAGGGTCTGACCGAGCCCCCCCTTCCCTCCCACCCCTCAGGCGGGTCGCGATGGTGAAGCTGTTCATCGGGAACCTGCCGCGGGAGGCGACGGAGCAGGAGATCCGCTCCCTGTTCGAGCAGTACGGGAAGGTGCTCGAGTGCGACATCATCAAGAACTACGGCTTCGTGCACATCGAGGACAAGACGGCGGCCGAGGACGCCATCCGCAACCTGCACCACCACAAGCTGCACGGCGTCTGCATCAACGTGGAGGCCAGCAAGAACAAGAGCAAAGCCTCCACCAAGCTGCACGTGGGCAACATCAGCCCCACCTGCACCAACCTGGAGCTGCGCGCCAAATTCGAGGAGTACGGCCCCGTCATCGAATGCGACATCGTCAAGGACTACGCCTTCGTGCACATGGAGCGGGCCGAGGATGCCGTGGAGGCCATCCGGGGGCTGGACAACACCGAGTTCCAAGGTGAGGCTCGGACTTGGGGGGCTCCAGGCTGGGAGAGGGCACAGGGAGGTTCTGATCGGGGAGAATCTTGGCCGATTTTGGTGTTTCCGGCCCCACTCCGTGGCCGGTGCTGCGTTCGGGGCCTCTTCTCGTCCTGGAGTGCCGGAATTTGCCTTCGGGGATGGTGCCAAGTGCTGTCCCTGTGCCCTCGTCCTGGGTCAGGGCTGGTGGCACCGTGTCGGGCAGAGCTCTTCCACGGCGTGCGTTTTTAGGAATTCCGGAGGATTTGCCCCAAACTGGTTGGCTCAGGACAAATTCTGCTCCTGGGGCCACCTCATGGGACCAGTGCTGTCCCTGTTCTGCCGGAATTTGGTTAAAACAGGGCTGGGAGCCAGCACCGTGTCCCGTTGGCTCCTGTTGGCCCCAAGTCCTGCCTGGAACCGTGGCGACGCCCCTTGTCGTGGGGGGCTCGTGCCCACCCCGGTGGCCCTGTCACCCCCTGCCCTCAGTGGAGCCCAGGGCGGCCCTCGGGGGTCCCACAATGACAAGGGTGGCTCGCAGGGGTCTCCTGGGCCGGTGCCACCTCCCGGGGGTCCCATGGTGGCAGTGCTGGTGGCGACTCTCGGGGTCCCTGCGCTGTGGGGCTGGTGCCATTTCCGGGGGTCCCATGGACCACCAGCTCCAGCCCAGGCTGGCCACCGCAGTCTCAGATGTCCTGATCCTTGACTTAATTTAATCTTGGTGCAATAATTAAATAACTCGTCAACAAAATAACGGCTGGAGTTTGTGCCTCTGACAAGGACCCCAAACTAAAGAGCCCCTGGGCTTTCATCTCCTCGGTCCGTGCACAGGAAGGTCTAGAGGTTGTCACCTGTGCCACGTCCCCGAGTGTCCCTCACCTGGCTGGGCCACAGGTCCCCAGGCCCTTTGTTGTGCCTCAGTTCACGGTCTCTTCCCACGGTGCCAAAGGTGACTCTTGGTGGTCTCACAGTGCCGCGAGTGGCTCTCGGGGGTCCCCAAGGGCTGGTGCCAGGGACAGGGACAGCCGTGGGGGACCCTGTGGTGCGATGCTGGCACCGGCTCTGGGGAACCCCACAGTGCTGGGGTGATTCCGGGGGCCCCCGGTGGTGCCAGGGTGACACCGAGGGATCCCGTGACAGGGTGGGTCCTTGAGGACCCCGCAGTGCCAGAGCAGGGAGTGGCTCTGGGGGTCTCTGTGGCCCGGTGCCGGTGTCGGGGTGGCTCTGGGGGATCCCGTGGCCTGATGCCCGCGGCTCCGGGGGGGTGACGCCGCGTCTCCCTCTCCCCAAGGCAAGCGGATGCGCGTGCAGCTGTCCACCAGCCGGCTGCGGACGGCGCCCGGGATGGGAGACAAGAGCGGCTGCTACCGCTGCGGGAAGGAGGGGCACTGGTCTAAGGAGTGCCCGGTCGATCGCCCGGGGCAAGTGGCGGACTTTGCCGAGGCCTATAACGAGCAGTACGGAGCCGTGCGCACTCCCTACACCGCGGGCTATGGGGAGACCGTGTATTACGATGAGGCCTACGGCGGGATGGCCGACTACTACAAGCGCTACCGCGTCCGCTCCTACGCCACGGCCTCGGCGTACGACGCCTACGCGGAGCAGACCATGGCCCAGTACTCCCAGTACGCCCAGTACTCCCAGGTCCAGTCCTCGGCCATGGCCGCCACCACGGCCATGGCCGGCCGCATCCCCACCACCTTAGACGCGTACGACCGAGCGCTGCTGCCCACGCCGGGCGCGGCGGCCGCCGTCGCCGCCGCCGCCGCCACCGCCGCGGCCGCCGCCGCGTCCTCCACGTATTACACCCGGGACAGGAGCCCCCTGCGCCGCACGGCCGCCGCGGCCAGCACCGTCGGAGAGGCGTACACGTACGAGCGTGGGCAGCTGTCGCCCGTCTCCTCGGTGGCCCGGGCGTCCCTTTACGACCTGCAGCGCTTCGAGCGGGACCCGTACGCGGACCGGGCGCGATACTCCGCCTTTTGAGGTGAGCGTCAGGAGCACCGGGAGCTCGGCCCGGGTGTCTCCGCGCTGCCAACACCCGGTAATGGCCTTTTCCCCCCCCCCCGCCAGGATCGCCACAGACCCCCACCCCGGGACTCGCTGCCGTTGCCGTGGCTCCGCAGCACTCGGATGCCGCCGCCGCGTCAGGTCAGACGTGCCCCGGGTCGCCGCCGCCGCCGCGTCCCCTCCCCGTCACCGGAACCCCCCGTCCCCATCGGAGCCGCCGGAGCCGCCGCGTCCCAGCGCCCGCGTGTCCCCGTGGCCGGGTGTCCCCGAGTGTCCCCGTGTGTCCCCGTGTGTCCCCCACCTCCCCTCACTTCTCTGCTCTCTTCCAGGTGCGGCGGCCTCGGATGGAGCCGTGTCCCCCCTGCCTGGGCCCCCCCTTTTTGTACGGAGTTTCCTCAGAGTCCCCCACGCCCCCCTGCCCGGGCGGGGTCACCCCCGGCCTCACCCACCCCTTTTCCAGCAAAATAAAAATTTTCACCGAATTTCTGTCCCTGAATTTCTGTGCCTGGGGCGGTGGGCGGGGCCAGAGCTGCCCAATCAGAGCGCAGCGTCGGCGGCGTGCTTAAAATCCCGCGCGAAGTATGCAAATCAGCTAGGGGCGGAGCGAATGCAAATCGAAGGGGCGAGCAGCCAATCAGGTTGCAGGAGGGGAGGAGTTATGCAAATGTACCCGCAAGGGGGACCCGGCCCCATTTTAGTCGCGGACCGTGGGACTTACTTTGGCACCCGGAACTTATTTCACAAGTTCGCGTCGCTGTTTCTGCCCGGACTTGTGTGGCTTTTGTGACGCCACTTCCGTGGCGACGCCGTCTCCGGAGCGACCATGGCGCTGAACGGTGGTGAGGAACCGCCGGGACCCCCCCCGGAACCCCCCGAACGCGGATCCCGCCCGAAACCCCCCCCGGTCACCAACGGGAGTCACCCTGGAACCCCCGCCCGGACCGGGACCTTCCCCGGGACCCCCCTCCCATCACCGAGACCTTCCCGGGACCCCTCCCCGACCCCGGGGACACCCCGTGACCCCCCCGGGCCCATCCGAGTCCCCCCCAAACCCCCTTAATCCGCTCTCACCGTGTTTTGGGGACCCCCTCGGTAACCGAGACCCCCCCCCCCGGTAACCGAGACCACCCCCCCGGTAACCGAGACCCCCTCCCGGTAACCGAGACCCCCCCCGGTAACCGAGACCCCCCCCCGGTAACCGAGACCCCCCCCCCGGTAACCGAGACCCCCCCGCAGGCGCGGACGAGGCCGAGGCGCGGCGGGAGCGGCTGGACCGGGCGAGCCGGGCCATGGGGGGGCTCCTGCTCCGGGGGTACCGAATGTTGGGGAGCTCCTGTCCCCAGTGCGGGGTGAGCGGGGAGAGGGGGGAGGGAAAACACCGGGACCCCCCCCCGGGGACCTCTCGGGATCCCCGGGAACGGGGAGGGGGTACCGGGATGGAGGAGCTGGGACCGTCCTGGGATTGGGAATGGGGAGGAATGGGGGGCTGGGAACCCCCCGATGATTTTGGGGGTGCCGGGACGGGGGAGGGGGGGACTCGGGGAGGGGGTCCCAGCCCCTCGTGACCCCCTCCCCCGTGTCCCCCCCCCAGACGATTCTGCTGCAGGACAAGGAGCAGCGGCTGCTCTGTGTGACCTGCCAGGACCCCGAGGGGCCCGGGGGGGGACACGGTACGGCCGGGGGCGGGAACGGGGGATTTGGGGGGCTGGGAATGGGAACTGGGAGGGGAAATCGGGGATTTGGGGGGGGGGCTGGGAATGGGAATTGGGAATTTTGGGGTGCTGAGAATGGGAATTGGGGGGGACGTTGGGGATTTCGGGGGACTGGGGGTGAGAATTGGGGATTTTGAGGGGCTGGGGGTGGGAATTGGGGATTTGGGGGAGCTGGGGGTGGGAATTTGGGCGGTGTGGAAATGTGGGATTGGGGGGCGGGAATTTGAGGAGGGGCTGAGAATTTTGGGAGAGTCGGAACTGAGGGGATTGGGGGGGGGTGAGGACGGGGGGAAGGAGAGAACCCCAGGATTTGGGACCCCCCCCCCCCAAAACCCGTGGGGTCACCGCAGGATGGTGGGGAGGGGGTCGGGGGGGGGGTCCCCATCTTCCCCCCCTCACTGTCCCCTCTCCCCTCCCCCAGCTCCTCCCCCTCCCCCCGCGCCCTCCCCCGCCGCCCCCCGGCCCGAGCACTGCGAGGGGGCGGCCGCGGCTTTTCGGGGGGTTCCCCCGGGGCCCCCCGAGCCCCCCGGTGGCGGCGGAGGGGCCGCGGTGTTGGCGGCGCGGGCGGCGGTGCTGCAGAAGCTGCTCTGGGCCGCGCAGGAGCTGCCGAGAACGGCGTCGGCCGAGGGCAGTGCCCAGCTGTGCCAGCTGGTGCGGGCCTGCGCCGATGCCCTGGGGGGGCTGCAGGCCCTGGACCCCCCCCGCGGGGCCGCAGAGCCCCCCCCGACATCGTGAGAGACCCCCCCCCCCCAAAAAAAAAAAAAAATCCCCCCTGGATCCCCTCCCCCCTTCCCGGAGCGCCATAAACGCTGCCCGTGGTGGCCCCCCCCGAACGCCTCCGGGTTTTTTTGGGGGGGATTTGGGGAGTTTGGGGGGGCTCTGGGGGGTTCGGGGGCTCGGTGCTGATGGATCGGGTGGGGGAGGGTCAATGGATTGGGGAGGATCAATGGATTGGGGAGGATCAATGGATTGGGGAGGATCAATGGATTGGGGGAGGATCAATGGATTGGGGAGGATCAATGGATCAGGGAGGATCAATGGATCGGGGAGGATCAATGGATCAGGGGAGGATCAATGGATTGGGGGAGGATCAATGGATTGGGGAATCAATGGATCAGGGAGGATCAATGGATCGGGGAGGATCAATGGATCAGGGGAGGATCAATGGATTGGGGAGGATCAATGGATCAGGGGAGGATCAATGGATTGGGGGAGGATCAATGGATTGGGGAGGATCAATGGATTGGGGAGGATCAATGGATTGGGGAGGATCAATGGATCAGGGAGGATCAATGGATTGGGGGAGGATCAATGGATCAGGGAGGATCAATGGATCGGGGAGGATCAATGGATTGGGGAGGATCAATGGATTGGGGGAGGATCAATGGATCAGGGAGGATCAATGGATTGGGGAGGATCAATGGATCAGGGAGGATCAATGGATTGGGGAGGATCAATGGATCAGGGAGGATCAATGGATTGGGGGAGGATCAATGGATTGGGGAGGATCAATGGATTGGGGAGGATCAATGGATTGGGGGAGGATCAATGGATTGGGGAGGATCAATGGATCGGGGAGGATCAATGGATTGGGGGAGGATCAATGGATTGGGGGAGGATCAATGGATCAGGGGAGGATCAATGGATCAGGGGAGGATCAATGGATTGGGGAGGATCAATGGATTGGGGGAGGATCAATGGATCAGGGAGGATCAATGGATCAGGGGAGGATCAATGGATTGGGGGATCAATGGATTGGGGAGGATCAATGGATTGGGGAGGATCAATGGATCAGGGAGGATCAATGGATCAGGGGAGGATCAATGGATTGGGGGATCAATGGATTGGGGGAGGATCAATGGATTGGGGGAGGATCAATGGATTGGGGAGGATCAATGGATTGGGGAGGATCAATGGATTGGGGAGGATCAATGGATCAGGGGAGGATCAATGGATTGGGGAGGATCAATGGATTGGGGGAGGATCAATGGATTGGGGGAGGATCAATGGATCAGGGAGGATCAATGGATCAGGGAGGATCAATGGATCAGGGGAGGATCAATGGATTGGGGGATCAATGGATCAGGAGAGCACCAATAGATCCCACAAGGATCAATACCCTGGGAATTCCCAAGCCCTGGGAAGTTCCTGGACCCAAATCAGCCCGAGCTCAGTAAAATCCTTTGCTACAAAAAGTTTGATATAAAACAAATTTGATATAAAAGGGATTTTATAGAAAAGGGTTTGATATAAAATAGATTTGATATAAATTTGATCTACAAAGGGATTTGCTATCGGAGCGTTGGTTCGGTGACGAAACCGGAGCCAAAGCAAAACCGAAACCTCAAAGGCGCCGATGTGACCCCAAAATGATCTCGGGGGGGGGAGGGGACATTTGATGACCCGGGGGGGGGGTGGGGGAGGGGCGGCCCCTCCCCCCCTCTCCGATTTCCTGCGGGCGGGGCCCCGTGGGGGGGGGGGGGTGGGGGTGGGGGGGGCCCGGCTCTGTCGCGACCGATCGCGATCCCGGCGCTGTGTCCCGAGGGGGGGAGGGGCTGTTGCGGGTTTCGGGGAGCCCTGGGGGGGGGTCGGTGAGGATTTTGGGGTGGGGGGGGGGGGGTCCATGGGGAGCGTCTGGAAGCGGCTGCAGCGCGCGGGGAAACGCGCGGCCAAAGTTCGCTTCGAGGCGACCCTCGAGGAGCTGCTGGTGGAGGGGGGGGGCAGCTGGTGAGTGACACCCCCGGGACCCCCCCCCGAGACACCCCAAAATCCGTGCGACCCCCCCTGACCCACCCCCCAATCCCTGGGAGCTCCCAGATTCCTCCGGGACTCCCCCCAGATTTATGGGATCCCCCCCCGGAGCTCCCCAATCCTCTGAGACCCCCCAAGGGTGGGGGAGGGACCCCAACCCCAAGGGTGGGGGAGGGACCCCAACCCCCCCCCCCCCGGGAACCTCCCAAACATCTGAGACCCCCCCAAAAAAAACCACCGACCCCCCCCCAAAAAAAAAAATTCCGAGACCTTCGGACACCCCAACCCCCCCCGACCCCCCCAAACCCCCGTGAGCCCCCTCAAATCAATGAGGACCCCCCAGACCCCCCCAAAATCCCTGGGACCCCCCCCCGGGACACCCAAAAACCACCGAGACCCCCCCAAAATTCCCCTCCCCGGCTTCATTTTGAGTTAAAAATGTCCATAAATGGGGTCGGGCTAAAAATAGACCCGAGGTGGGGGTGGGGAGGGACCCCCCCCTTCCCATCCCGCCCCTCCCCCCCCCCGGGGGGTGTCCGGTTTCCCCCCTCGGCCCCAAATTTAGCCGCGACCCCCCCTCGGTGAGTGGGGGAGGGGGGGGGTGAATTTTGGGGGTCACGGGGGCGTCGGAGTGGGGGGAGGGGAGGGAGATTTGGGGGTCCTGGTGTGGGGGGGGGGGTTTGGGGCGGGGGGGGGGTCAGTTTGGGGGTGACCCCCCTCCCCCCCTCCCCCCAGGACCCCCGACAGACTGACCGTGGTCTGGAGCCGGCGGCACCGCAGGGTCTGCTCCAAGGTGGGGTTTGGGGGGTCCCGGGGGGAATTGGGGGGGGTCCCGGGGGGGCTGGGGCGGTCTCGGGGTGAACTTTGGGGGTTTCTGGGGGTCCCGGGAGGGTTGGGGGTTCCTGGGGGTCAGGTTAGGGGGGGCTCAGGGATGGTTTTAGGGGGGGTCAGGGATGGTTTGGGGGGTCAGGGATGGTTTTGGGGGGTCAGGGATGGTTTGGGGGGGGTCAGGGATGGTTTTAGGGGGGTCAGGGATGGTTTGGGGGGGTCAGGGATGGTTTTAGGGGGGTCAGGGATGGTTTGGGGGGTCAGGGATGGTTTGGGGGCTCAGGGATGGTTTGGGGGCTCAGGGATGGTTTGGGGGGCTCAGGGATGGTTTGGGGGGTCAGGGATGGTTTTAGGGGGGCTCAGGGATGGTTTTAGGGGGGTCAGGGATTGTTCAGGGGGGTCAGGGATGGTTTTAGGGGGGTCAGGGATGGTTTGGGGGCTCAGGGATGGTTTGGGGGCTCAGGGATGGTTTGGGGGGTCAGGGATGGTTTTAGGGGGGTCAGGGATTGTTCAGGGGGGTCAGGGATGGTTTGGGGGCTCAGGGATGGTTTTAGGGGGGTCAGGGATGGTTTTAGGGGGTCAGGGATGGTTTGGGGGCTCAGGGATGGTTTTAGGGGGGTCAGGGATGGTTTGGGGGTCAGGGATGGTTTGGGGGGTCAGGGATGGTTTTAGGGGGCTCAGGGATGGTTTGGGGGGTCAGGGATGGTTTGGGGGCTCAGGGATGGTTTTAGGGGGGTCAGGGATTGTTCAGGGGGGTCAGGGATGGTTTGGGGGGGCTCAGGGATGGTTTGGGGGGTCAGGGATGGTTTGGGGGCTCAGGGATGGTTTTAGGGGGGTCAGGGATTGTTCAGGGGGCTCAGGGATGGTTTGGGGGGGTCAGGGATTGTTCAGGGGGGTCAGGGATTGTTTAGGGGGCTCAGGGATGGTTTTAGGGGGGTCAGGGATGGTTTTAGGGGGGGTCAGGGATGGTTTGGGGGGGCTCAGGGATTGTTCAGGGGGGTCAGGGATGGTTTTAGGGGGGTCAGGGATTGTTCAGGGGGGTCAGGGGTGTTTTGGGGGCTCAGGGGTGTTTTGGGGGGGCCCAGCCGGTCTGTGACAGGGGGTGCAGCCCCGCAGGTGGCAGCCGGGCATCCAGAACCCGCAGCGGGGAATGGTCGTGTGGGTGGTGCCCGAGACCCTGGAGGTGGTCGTGACCCTGTACCGGGTACGTGGGACCCCCCAGGGACCCCCCCATGTCCCCAACCCCCCCTCGTGTGTCCCCCCCCCCTCACTGACCCCCCCCTGCCCCCCCAGGACCCCCAGGCCGCCACCTTCGATGACAAATCCTGGAACTTCCTCGTGGTGAACGTGAGGGGGGCGGGGGGGGCACCCCAAAAACGGGGGGGGAGGGGAGGGAGGGGAGGGAGGGGAGGGAGACCTCAGAAACAATGGGGGGGGGGTCCCTGAGTGACATCGGGGTCCCCCAGGGTGGGTGACACTGGGGTCTCTGGGGGTCCCTGTGGTGACACTGGAGTCCCTGGGGGTCCCTGGGTGTCCCTGGGGTCACATTGGGGTCCCTGGGTGTCCCCTGGGTGTCCCCTGGGTGTCCCTGGGTGTCTCTGGGGTCACATTGGGGTCCCTGGGTGTCCCCTGGGTGTCCCCTGGGTGTCCCTGGGTGTCCCTGGGTGTCCCCTGGGTGTCTCTGGGGTCACATTGGGGTCCCTGGGTGTCCCCTGGGTGTCCCCTGGGTGTCCCCTGGGGTCCCTGGGTGTCCCCTGGGGGTCCCTGGGTGTCCCTGGGTGTCTCTGGGGTCACATTGGGGTCCCTGGGTGTCCCCTGGGTGTCCCCTGGGTGTCCCTGGGTGTCTCTGGGGTCACATTGGGGTCCCTGGGTGTCCCCTGGGGGTCCCTGGGTGTCCCCTGGGTGTCCCCTGGGTGTCCCTGGGTGTCTCTGGGATCACATTGGGGTCCCTGGGTGTCCCTGGGTGTCCCCTGGGGGTCCCTGGGTGTCCTCTGGGTGTCCCCTGGGTGTCCCTGGGTGTCCCCTGGGTGTCCCTGGGGGTCCCTGGGTGTCCCCTGGGTGTCCCCCCGGGCCGTGACCCCCCCGTGTCCCCGCAGGAGTCGCGGGGTCACCGCTCGGTGGTGGCCGCGGCCCCGCTGGAGCTGGGGAGCCTGGCGGGGGTTGGGGACACCCCCCTGTCCCTGTCCCTGCGCCCCAGGACACGCAAGGTGACAGCGGCGACACTGAGACTGCGACTGCGAGGGCTCGTCCTGATGGAGGGACACCCCACGTAGGGGACAGTGGGGACACTGGGGGGACACTGGGGGGGTTGGGGACATTGGGGGATTTGGGGACATTTGGGGACATTGGGGGGTTTGGGGACATTGGGGGGTTTGGGGACATTTGGGGACATTGGGGACATTGGGGGGTTTGGGGACATTGAGGGATTTGGGCACATTGGGGGTTTGGGGACATTTGGGGACATTGGGGACATTTGGGGACATTTGGGGACATTGGGGGGTTTGGGGACATTGGGGGGTTTGGGGACATTTGGGGACATTGAGGAATTTGGGGACATTGGGGGGTTTGGGGACATGGAGGAGGGGCTCTTGGGGACATCGGGGGGTCCCTGCTGGGCCTGGGGGGGCCTTGGGGACCCCCTGGGGACACTGTCGCCCCTCCCCCAGGGACGAGGACATGCAGAGTGTCACCAGCCTGAGCCCCCCCGGGGACGTGGCCGACCTGGGGGACTTCGAGAGTGACCCCGAGGACGAGGGGGGGGCGCACAGGGCGGGGGGGGCACCCCCCGCACCCCGAGGTGGGTCCCCAAAATGTCCCCAAAGTGTCCCCAAAGTGTCCCCAAAATGTCCCCAAAGTGTTCCCCCCCCCCCCGGTGTCCCCCCAATACCGGGGGTGTCTCTGGGGGGGGGGGGAGGGGACACGAGCCCAGCCCCCCCCCGGGGGTCCCTGACCGACCTCTCCCCCCCAGCGCCCCCCCCCAGCGGGGACCCCCCCACTTTGGGGACACGGAGGGACCCCCCGGAGCCGGGGGGTGACCCGGGACCCCCCCCCAAAATCACTGCGGTGAGTCGGGGGGGGGGGCGGGGGGACTCGGGGACCCCCTGGATTGGGGAGGGGGGGAAATTTGGGGACCCCCAAGTGGGGGGTGGGACCCCCTGAATGGAGGGGGGGGGAATTTGGAGGGGGGGGGTCCCATAGGGGTGGGGGCTGCTCTGAACCCCCCATTTTGGGTCTGGGGGTGTCTCTGGGTGTGGCGGTGCTGACCCCTCCCCCCGTGCCCCCCCAGGGCCCCCCCGGGGGTCGCGGGGCGCTCCTGGCCTGGTGCCGGGGGGTCACGGCCGGGTACCGGGGGGTCGCCGTCACCGATTTCGGGGGGTCCTGGAGCAGCGGCCTCGGGTTCTGCGCCCTCCTGCACCGGCTGAGACCCCAGGAAATGTGAGGAGGGGGCGCGGGGGGGATGGGAGGGAGGTGGGGGGGACGTGGGGGGGTCCCGGGGAGGTTTTGGGGGGATCCTGGAGGGGTCTGGGGGGGACACCCAGGGTGGGAATGGGGGGGCTGGGTGGGGGGGGCACAGTGGGGACACCCCGGGGATATTTTTGGGAGGGTCCGGGGGGGTCTTTGGGATTGGGGGAGGGGCTGTGTCACTTGGGGACCCCACAGTGACCGAAGACCCCCCCCCACCCCCCAAATTTCCCCCCCCCAGCGACTTCGAGGCTCTGGACCCCCGGGACCACCGGGGCAACAACAAACGGGTGCGTGGGGGGGGCTGGGGGGGCCCGGGGGGGGTTGGGGGTGTCCCCCCCTTGACCCCCCTCCCCCCTCTGCCCCCCCCCCAGGCTTTTGACGCCTTCGCTGCCCTGGGGGTCCCGCGGCTCCTGGACCCCTCGGACATGGAGACCCCCGACCCCCTGGGGGTCATGACCTTCCTCAGCCAGGTCCGAGCGCTCCTGGGGACCCCCCCCGGGACCCCCCCGGGGACCCCCCCGGACCCCCGGAGCGGCTCCATCGAGGAGGGGACACCCCCGGAATCACGGAGTGACGTCACCGAGGGGGGGGCCCAAATGACCCCCCCGGGGACCCCCCCAGAGACTCCCCCGGACCCCCAGAGTGACCTCACTGAGGGGGGACCCCAAGCGACCCCCCCAGAAACGCTCCCGGACCCCCAGAGTGACGTCACTGAGGGGGGACCCCAAGCGACCCCCCCAGAAACGCTCCCGGACCCCCAGAGTGACGTCACTGAGGGGGGACCCCAAGCGACCCCCCCAGAAACGCTCCCGGACCCCCAGAGTGACGTCACTGAGGGGGGACCCCAAGCGACCCCCCCAGAAACGCTCCCGGACCCCCAGAGTGACGTCACTGAGGGGGGACCCCAAGCGACCCCCCCCAGAAACGCTCCCGGACCCCCAGAGTGACGTCACTGAGGGGGGACCCCAAGCGACCCCCCCAGAGACTCCCCCGGACCCCCAGAGTGACGTCACTGAGGGGGGACCCCAAGCGACCCCCCCAGAGACTCCCCCGGACACCCAGAGTGACGTCACTGAGGGGAGACCCCAAGCGACCCCCCCAGGGACCCCCCCGGACCCCCAGAGTGGCTCCAGCGAGGAGGAGGAGGAGCCCCGAGAGCCCCCCCGGGACCCCCAGACCCCCCCAGAGACCCAAACCGGGACCCCCCCGGAACCCCAAACCGGCCTCACCGAGGGGGGGCCCCAAGAGCCCCCCCCGGAGCCCCCCCAAATGGGCACTGGCCAGGGGGAGCCCCCCCCGGGGACCCCCAAACTCGGAGACAAAGAGGGGGGGCCGCCCCAGGACCCCCAACCCAGCCCCCCCCGGGACCCCCAAAATGTCCCTCAGGAGGGGGAGCCCCCCCAGCCCGGCCCCATTGAGGGGGGGCTCCCCCAGGACCCCTCCCCATCCTTCGGGGGGGTCTCGGCTGGGTCGGGGCCCCCCCCCCGGCCCGCGGGGTTTGGGGGGGGTCTCCCCACGCCCCCCCCCCGCTCCAGGAGCCTCTCCCGCCTGCGGGACCCCGACCTGCGGCGCCGGCGCTCGGGGAGGGGCCGGGACCCCCCCCAAAAGGTGAGACCCCCCCCCCAGAACCCCCCCGAGACCACCCTGGGACCCCCAAGGTGAGACCCGCCCCCCCCCAGTGTTGGGGTCCCTGACCCCCCCCCCCTCTCTTCCCCAGGGTGACATCGGGACCCCCCCCGCCCCCCCCCCCTCCGGTGAGCGCTGGGGGGGGGGGCGCGGGGGGGGCGGGGCCGTGGGACCCCTCCCCCCTCGGGGGGGGGAATTCGGGGTCACCCCCGTGTCCCCTCCCCCCCCCCCCCAGAGACCCCAAAGGAGCCCCCGGAGCCCCCGGAGGAGGAGAGCGGGGTAAGGGGGGGGGGGGGACACGGGGGTGACATCGGGGGGACACAGGGAGGGGGGACATGGGGGGGACACCTTGGGGACCCCACTGGGGACACGTGAGGGGACAATGGAGGACACGGGGACACCACTGGGGACATTGAGGGGAGGGGGGACGGGACACCCACAGGTGACAGGGACAGTGGGTGGCCCTGGGGGTGACACGGGTGGCCCTGGGGGTGACACGGGTGTCCCGGTGACAGGGACAGCGGGTGGCAGAGGGTGACACGGGTGTCCCCGTGACAGGGACAGCGGGTGGCAGACGGTGACACGGGTGTCCCGGGGACAGGGACAGCGGGTGGCAGAGGGTGACACGGGTGTCCCCGTGACAGGGACAGCGGGTGGCAGACGGTGACACGGGTGTCCCCGTGACAGGGACAGTGGGTGGCCCAGAGGGTGACACGGGTGTCCCGGTGACAGGGACAGCGGGTGGCAGAGGGTGACACGGGTGTCCCGGGGACAGGGACAGTGGGTGGCAGCCGAGCTGGTGGCCCTGGAGCAGGACCAGGCCCGACTGGACGCTCAGGCCCCGGAGCTGGAGCGGGAACTGAGAGCGCTGATGGAGAGCGGTGAGGGGACACTGGGGACACTGGGGACATTGGGGACATTGGGGACATTGGGGACACTGGGGACATTGGGGACATTGGGGACATTGGGGACACTGGGGACATTGGGGACATTGGGGACATTGGGGACATTGGGGACATGGGGACATTGGGGACAGAGGGGACAGAGGGGACAGCGGGACAATGAGGACACCAGGAGGGACATCAGGACACCGAGGGCACTTGGCCCAAGATATTCCCATGTCCCCAATTGTCCCCAATGTCCCCAGTTGTCCCCAGTTGTCCCCAATGTCCCCAATGTCCCCAATTGTCCCCAATGTCCCCGATGTCCCCAATTGTCCCCAATGTCCCCAATGTCCCCAATTGTCCTCAGTTGTCCCAATTGTCCCCAATTGTCCCCGATGTCCCCAATGTCCCCGTCTCCAATGTCCCCAATGTCCCCAACATCCCCGTGTCCCCAATGTCCCCGATGTCCCCGTGTCCCCAATTGTCCCCAATGTCCCCGTGTCCCCGATGTCCCCGATGTCCCCAATGTCCCCGATGTCCCCGATGTCCCCAATTGTCCCCGATGTGTCCCCAGGCGCGGACCCTGCCCGTGAGGAGCGGCTGCTCCGGGACTGGTTCTCGCTGGTGCAGCAGCGGAATTTGCTGGTGCGGCGCCAGGATCAGCTGCAGCTGCTGTGAGGGGACACCGGCGACACCGCGGGGACACCGCGGGGACACCGCGGGGACACCGCGGGGACATCGCCACCCTCCCCCTCCGCGTCCCCCCTGTCCCCTCCCTGTGCCCCCCCCGGGACCGGCTGGGGACACTGGGGACACTTTGGGGGGCGGGGGGCTCTGCCAGCCCTGGTGACATCTCCTTGTCCCCTTTGTCCCCTCGTGTCACCCCCCAGGGCGCAGGAGCGGGACCTGGAGCGGCGCTTTGAGCTGCTGAGCCGGGAACTGCGGGGACTGCTGGGGACAGAGGGTGCGACACTGGGGACACCCAGGGGACACTGGGGACACCCAGGGGACACCCAGGGGACACCCAGGGGACACGGGGGACACCCAGGGGACAGGGGGACACCCAGGGGACACCGAGGGGACACTGGGGACACCCAGGGGACACCCAGGGGACAGGGGGACACCCAGGGGACAGGGGGACACCCAGGGGACACCCAGGGGACAGGGGGACACCCAGGGGACACCGAGGGGACACTGGGGACACCCAGGGGACCCCCAGGGGACAGGGGGACACCCAGGAGACACCCAGGGGACACCCAGGGGACACCCAGGGGACACTGGGGACACCCAGGGGACACTGGGGACACCCAGGGGACACCCAGGGGACACTGGGGACACCCAGGGGACAGGGGGACACCCAGGGGACAGGGGACACCCAGGGGACACCCAGGAGACAGGGGGACACCCAGGGGACACTGGGGACACCCAGGGGACAGGGGGACACCCAGGGGACAGGGGACACCCAGGGGACACCGAGGGGACACTGGGGACACCCAGGGGACAGGGGGACACCCAGGGGACAGGGGGACACCCAGGGGACACCCAGGAGACAGGGGGACACCCAGGGGACACTGGGGACACCCAGGGGACACCCAGGGGACAGGGGGACACCCAGGGGACACCCAGGGGACACCCAGGGGACACCCAGGAGACAGGGGGACACCCAGGGGACACTGGGGACACCCAGGGGACACCCAGGGGACACCCAGGGTACACTGGGGACACCCAGGGGACACCCAGGGGACACCCAGGGGACAGGGGGACAAAGGGTGGGATGGGGACATTGGGGACATTTGGGGACATTGGGGACATTTGGGGACACTGGGGATGGGGAGGACACGGCGGGGACATCGGGAACGCTTGGGGACATTTGGGGTCAGGGACAGGGCGGAGACACCGGGGGAGGGGCAAAAGGCTTTTGGGGGACATTTGGGGGACATTTGGGGACCCCCCCAGAGTGGCAGAAGCCCCCGGCCCAGCGGCAGCGCGAGCAGCTCTTACTGGAGGAACTGGTGGCGCTGGTGAACCGGCGGGACCGGCTCGTGCGGGACCGACACCGCCGCGAGACCAGGTGGGGACACCGGGGGGACACCGGGGGACACCGGGGGGACACCGGGGGACACCGGGGAGGGGTCCCGGGGGATTTGGGGGGGTCCTGAGGGGTCCCGGCAGAGGTCTGGGGGTGTCCCGGGGGACTTCGGGGGTGGCGCGGGGAGATCCTGGGGGGGGATTGGGGCTGTCCGGGGGTCCTGGGCCGGATGGGGAAGGTTCGGGGGGGATCCTGGGGGGTCTCGGGGGGATTTTCCGGGGGTCCCGCCCTCCCCGACGCCCCCCGACCCCCGCAGGGCGCAGGAGGAGGATGAGGAGCTGGAGCGGAGCCTCGACCCCCGGCGCCGCCGCTTCGGCCGCAGGGAAACGTGCGGGATCAGCTGAGGGACCCCCGCGACCCCCAGAATCCCCGGGACCCCTCCCGGGACCCCCAAAATCCCCGGGACCCCCAAAATCCCTGGAACCCCAACGGGACCCCCAGATCCCGGCGGATGCGGCAATAAAGGAAATTTTCTGTGTGAAATCCGATTTGGGGGAACTGTGGGGGGGGGTCCAGGGTCTCTCCGGGTGTTTTTGGGGAGGGGGGTTTCAGGTCTGACCCCCCCCCCCCCAAGTGACGCTCGTGACTCGCTCCTGGTGCTCGGGGGGGTTTATTGGTGCCTTTGGGGCTCAGACCCCCCCAAATCCCGGTCCGGGGGTCTCTCCCCCCCCTCGTCCCAGGGCCCGTCCAGGGGCAGCTCACACCCTATGGGGGGGAGGGGAAATAGAGGAGATGTTGCCATGGCAACGGGACCCCCAAATCCTGACCCCCCCAAACCCTTGACCCCCCCCACCCCCAACCCCAAACCCCCAAACCCCCCACCCCCACGACCCCCCCAATTTTGGGGTCCCTCCCAAACCCCTGCGCCTCCCCCGACCCCGAATTTCGGGATCCCTCCCCAAATATCTGAATTATCCCCCCCAAAACTTTCGCCCCACCATTTTAGGGATCTCCCCCAATCCCCCTGACCCCCCCCAACCCAAATTTTGGGGTCCCCCTCCTCACGGTGCGGCCGCAGCTGCAGAACCCGCAGGAAATATTTGGGGGGGATGCGGCCCTGGGCGTCCCCCGGCGTCAGGATCACCCCGTTGGCCGAGCGGAAAAAGGGGATCCCGTCTGGGGGGAGGGTCCGGGGGGGTCACACGGACATCGGGGGGGACCCCCAAACATCGGGGACCCCCCCAAATATCGGGAACACCCCAAAAATCGGGACGCCCCCTCACCCGCCAGCGCCCGGGGGCCGTCGATGATGATGGCGATCTCCGAGTCCGACCTCATCCCTGTGGGGAGGGGGAGTTTGGGGGGTCCTGGGGGGGTTTGGGGAGGTCTGGGGGGGTTTGGGGAGGTCTGGGGGGTGCAGGGGGGAGGTCTGGGGGGTCTCAAGGAGGATTTGAGGGGTTCTACAAAGGGATTTTGGGAGGTTTCAGGAAGGATTTGGGTGTTCCGAAAGGGAATTGGGAATTTTGGGGGAGTCCTTGGGGGGCTTAGGGGGTCCCTGCTGAGTTTGGGGAGCCCGGGGAGTTTTTGGGGGGCGGTTTTGGGGGTCCCCTGGGTTATTTTTTTGGGGAGGGGGTTCTCTCACTGCACCCCCGCAGGTGGGGCTGGGGTCTCTGTGGGATTTTGGGATCTGGGGGGGTTTTGGGGAGGATTTTTTTTTTTTTTTTGGGGAGGGGGTCACTCACCGCTGCGCACCCCGGGGTCCCCCGGCAGCCCCCCCGCCAGGTGCAGGTGCTGGCGGCCCATGGGGCGCAGCCCCCCCGCCCGGATCGGGCCCCACAGGCGGCGCCGGGTGCCGTGGGCGAGGGTGGGGGGCAGCGCCCCGGGGCTGCGCAGGGGGGTCAGCTCCAGCTCCGGCACCTGCGACCCCCGGACACAGCCCCTGGAGCGGCCGCGACCCCCAGAATCCCACCCGGGATTCCCAGAATCCAACCCGGGATCCCCAAAATCCCACCCGGGATCCCCAAAATCCAACCCGGAATTCCCAAAATCCCACCCGGGATCCCCAAAATCCCACCCGGGATCCCCAAAATCCAACCCGGGATTCCCAAAATCCAACCCGGGATTCCCAAAATCCCACCCAGGATCCCCAAAATCCACCCGGGATTCCCAAAATCCACCCGGGATTCCCAAAATCCACCCGGGATTCCCAAAATCCAACCCGGGATCCCCAAATCCACCCGGGATTCCCAAAATCCCACCCGGGATCTCCAAATCACACCCAGGATGCCCCAAATCCCTCCCCAGCCCCCCCTAATTCCCCCGGGACCCCCTTAAATCCCCCATAAACCTCCCAAACCCCATCCAGAGACCCCCAATTCCCCATAAATCCCCCAAACCCCTTCAAGACCCCCCCCAAATCCCCAATAAACCCTCCCAAATCCCCCATAACCGCCCCAAATCCCCCATAAATCCCCCGAAATCCCCCCGAGACCCCCCCCCAAATCCCCCCGGGGACCCCCCCTCACCGGCAGGGAGTGTCCCTGGTTCGCCCTGACCCTCAGCGGGTCCGGCCGGAGGGCGAAGCGTCCCTTGGGGTCAGTGGCCACCACCCTGCGCACGTCCCCCTCCGAGACCCCCGCGAAACGCCGCAGCCGCAGCAGAGCCCCCACCTCCACAAACCCGTCTGAGCCCCAAAAACCCCCCGGGACCCCCGTCAGGGCATTTGGGGGGGGGTCTCAAGGGGCATTTGGGGTGTCCCGGGGGGCGTTTTGGAGGATTTGGGGGGGCCCGGGGGATATCTGGGGGTGAGCTGGGGGTCCTGGGGGGTGTTTTGGGAACCCCATTGGGCATTTGGGGGGGCCCAGAAGGAATTTTGGGGGGGATTCAGGGGTTCCTTGACTAGTTTGGGGGTCCCGGGGCGGGTCAGGGGGGCCAGGGGAGGGGCTGAGGGGGATTTTGGGGTTGTTTTGGGACATTTTGGGGGTGAGTTTTAGGATATTTTGGGGAAGGTTTTGGGATATTTTGGGGAGGGTTTTGGGATATTTGGGGGTGGGTTTGGGGGTATTTTGGGGAGGGTTCTGGGGTATTTTGGGGAGGGTTTTGGGATATTTGGGGGTGGGTTTGGGGGTATTTTGGGGAGGGTTCTGGGGTATTTTGGGGAGGGTTTTGGGGGTCTCACGCACCCGGGCCCATGGGCAGCCCCTCGGCCGCAGCCCCGTGCCGCAGGACGTAGCTCAGAGCCTTCGAGAGCCGCACCCCGGGGTCCTGGGGGGTCCCCATGGGTGACCCCAACCCAGCCCTGGGCACCCCCCACCAAGGGCGAGCCCCAATCTCAGACCCCCTCCCCAAATTGAGCTTCAAATGTCCCCCCCCCCCTCAACATCCCCCCAAAACCTGGATCCCCCCCACGCATTTTTGGCCCCACCACGTGTCTCCCCCCCCCCCTCGTGTCCCCCCCTCGTCCTCCTCCACCCCCCCCCCCGCTCGGTGTCTTTGCCCCTTCCCCTCCAGGAATTCGTGTCCCCTCCCTCCATTTTTGGGGTTCATGCCCCCTCCTCACCTTGGGGTGTCCCCCCCACCTTGGGGTGTCCCCCCCATCTCTGCGATCCTTCTCACCCCTCCCCCAAGTGTCCCCCCCTCCCCGAGATTTTTATCCTCCCCCCCCCCATCCTTGGGGTCCCCCTTCCCCAAAAAACTTTTTGGGGTCCCCCCTCGCCCCCCCCCAACCTCCTCCTTCCGCCGCCGCCGCCGCTGGGCGGCGCTCGCGCCCTCCCCGGCGGCCATGAGGGGGTTACGTCAGCGCCCACGTGACCCCGCTCCACGTGACCCCGCCCCGCTCCACGTGACCCCGCCCCGCGTGACCCCGCCCCACGTGACCCCGCCCCGCCCCACGTGTCCTCGCGGTCACGTGTCCCCCTCACGAGTTTCCCGCCACCAGCGCGCGGCGCCGTTGAGGGGTTGGAGGTTTTATTATCGATCCCTCCCCACAAAAACCAAAACGGAACAAAACAAAAAAAAACAACCCGGGGTTTTTCCCCCCTCCCCTCCTCTCCAGGACCTCCCCCCACCCCAATCCTCAGTCGAGTTTCCGCGCCCCCAATTTGGGGGGGCCCCGGGGACCCGCCCGGCGCTTGGCCTCGAGCTCCCGGCGCCGCTGCTGCTCCCGCTGCCGCCGGCCCGGGGGCGGCCCTGAGGGGGGGACACGGAAAAAGGGGGTCAGGGGGCATGAGGGGGACCGGGGGGGGACAGGGAAAGGGGGGTCAGGGGGATGGAGGGGTCTGGGGGTGGCCTGGGGGTTCAGGGGGGTGTTGGGGACACTCACAGGAGGGATTGGGGGGGGTCTTAGGAGGGGTCTGGGGTCCTACAGGTATTGGGGAGGGGACTGGGGGAGTCCCTCAGGGGATTTGGGGGGTCCTGGAGAGGGATCTCAAAAAGCTTATTGGGGGTCCTGGGGGGGGTGGTGGGGGGGCACCCCAGGCAGTCCTGGGGGTGTCCGGGATGGGTCTGGGGGTCCCAGGATGGGTCTGGGGGCTCCGGGGGGTCCCGGGGGTCTCACCGTGCTGGCTGGGCAGAGCCTCCCAGGCATCCTCAGTGCCCCACTCGCCCCCCACCCCCCACCCCCCCTCGTCACCCCCCCCGGCTGGGGGAGGGGCGCTGGGGGGGGGGTGCTCTGTGGGGGTGGGGCCGGGGGGCTGCGGGGGGGTCCCCAATTCCTCGGGGCTGCTGGCGGGGGGGCTCCGGGGCAGCTCCATGTCCTGGGGGAGGGCGATGGGGAGGGGGTCACGCTGTGCCCCCCATGCCAAAGCGTGACCCCCACCCCCCCCCGGCCCCCCCAAACTCACCTCCAGGCTCCCCCAGTCGTCATCCCACCCATCGCCATCTTCCAGGGGGGGCTCCTCGGGGGGCGTCTCCTCGGGGGGGGGCTCTGGGGGGACAAAACGAGGGCTCAAGGGGGGGGTCCCCAGTGCTGGGGGCGGGAACAGGAATTTGGGAATGGTGGGGAGGGGTCACTCACCTTTTGGGGGGCTCACAGGGCTCAGGGCCGGGGTCTGCGGGGGTCCCTGCGTGTGGGGGGGGGGCTGTGCGGGGGCTGCCCCCCCCTCGCCCCCCATCAGCCGCGCCGTCAGGGAGGTGACACCGGTGACAGCCCAGGACACGGCAGCCCCCAAGCCCCCCGCGCCGCCCCCCGCCATGGCGGCAGCGCTGGGGGCGTCTGCGGAAGGGAGCGAGAGGAGGGGGTCACGGAGTGGGGAGGGGGGGGGAGCACCCCCAAATCAACCCCCCCGTGTCCTCCCCAATTCCCCCAGACCTTTATTTCTCCCCCCCCTCCCCGTTTTTTACCCGCCCCCTCCCCATTTTCTCACCCCCCTCCTGGGCCCCCCCGGTCTCGGCCGCCGCCTCCAGCTGCTCCAGGAAGCTGCGAATGGCCCGGAACGCCTGGGGGAGACCCCCAAAATGAGAGACCCCCAAAATGAGAGACCCCCAAAATGAGAGACCCCCAAAATGAGAGACCCCCCCCATAGCACCCACACCCCCCCCAAATTGCTCTTGTTCCCTCCCCAAGCACCCAGACCCCCCCTCAATAGCTCTGGGACCCTCCCCAGCACCCCCTGATCTGAGACCCCCACCCCTCAGTGGGACCCCCCCCAGCATTTCATGGGGACCTGCAGCACCCAAACCCCCTCCCCAATTCCTCCGGGTCCCTCCCCAACACCCAGACCCCTCCCCAAATTCCTCCAGCCCCCTGCCCCGCCCTCACCTGCTGCCGGACATCGGGGTGGGGGTCCACGGTGAGGGCGCACAGGGGGGGCAGGACCCTCCCCGCCACCTCTTGGGGGGAGTAGCACCCATGGGTGGCAGCGAAGGCGGCGACGGCCGCGGCCCGGGCGGGGGGGAAGGGATCCCGGGTGGCCCTGGCCAGGGCGGGGGCCAAAACCCGCCGGCGGGTCTGGGGGCGACAGGGGACAGTCAGGGGGGACAGGGGGACACAGTGGGTGGGGGGACAGGGGGACACAGTGGGTGGGGGGACAGTCAGGGGGGACAGGGGGACACGGTGGGGGGACAGTCAGGGGGGACAGGGGGACACTGTGGGTGGGGGGACAGAAGGAGGGGACACAGAATGAGGAGGGGGGACAAAGGAAAGGGGTCCCAAGTGGCCCAAGCCAGGGTGGGGAGTGGGGGTGGTCACAGGGGAAAATGGGCGCTGGGCCAGTGTAGGGGGGTTTGGGGGGTCTCAGGGCTCACCTGGGGGGGCAGGTGGGGGGCCAGGCACAGTGGGGGGATTTTAGGGGGGTTCAGGGGGTCTCAGGCTCACCTGGGGGGACAGGTGGGGGGCCAGGCACAGTGGGGGGATTTTAGGGGGGTTCAGGGGGGTCTCAGGCTCACCTGGGGGGGTAGGTGGGGGGCCAGGCACAGTGGGGGGATTTTAGGGGGGTTCAGGAGGGTCTCAGGCTCACCTGGGGGGGCAGGTGGGGGGCCAGGCACAGTGGGGGGATTTTAGGGGGGTTCAGGAGGGTCTCAGGCTCACCTGGGGGGGCAGGTGGGGGGCCAGGCGCCCCAGGCACAGCGTGGCGTTGCAGCGCAGGGGTCCCAGCGCGTCCCCTCCCTGCACCCGCAGCAGCAGCCGGGGCAGCTCCCCCCCCCTGCGCCCCTCCCCCAGCTTGGGCGCCAGCAGCACCATGGACTGGGGGGAGGGGGGACACAAAGGGGGGGTCAGGGGGCGCCCCCAGATGGGATTTCGGGGTCTGGGGGCACCCCTTGATAGGGATTTTTGGGGGAGATCCAACCCATTTGGGGGTGCCCAGGTGGTTTTGGAAGGAGGTTCCCAGGTTATTTTGGGTCCAGGTGATTGAAATGTCCCACCCATTTGGGGGGGAGGTCCCCACTCAGTCCCACCCATTTAGGGAATACCCAGGTGACTGGGGGGTCCCAGGTGGGTTTCGGGGTTGCTATTTGAATTTTTGGAAGCCTCCAGGTGGTTTTGAGGGATCCCCAGGTAACTTTCGGGGGGGTCCTGGGTGATTTAGGGAATCCTCAGGTGATTTGAGGGATCCTGGATAATTTGGGTGGGGGGTTCCCAGGTGATTTGGGGGGTCCTGGATGATTTTGGGGAGCTCACCTTGACCGTCTGCTCACGGATGGCCGGGTTGGAGTCGAGGAACCCGTGGGCAACGTGGGGGAAAATTTGGGAATCCACCGTGGCCTCAGGCAGGAACTCAATGAACTCCTCGAGCTGGGGAGGGCCTGTGAGACCCCTGAACACCCCCAGGGACCCCCCAAAACCACGGATCACCCCCTCCATGGACCACCCCAAGCCTTCTCTGAATCCATGCACCCCTCCCAGTCCCATCCCAGTCCCTCCCAGTCCCATCCCAGCCCCCTCCAGTCCCTCCCAGTCCCATCCCAGCCCCCTCCACTCCCTCCCAGCCCCATCCCAGTGCCTCCCAGTGCTCCCAGTCACCAGCTGCAGCAGGCGCAGGCGCAGGCCCCGCTCAGGGGACGAGAAGAGCCGGACGAGGACGGGGACGATTCGCTCCTGGTACTCGGGGGGGTCCAGAACCTTCGCCACCTGGGGGAGCAGGAGGGGGGGACACCTGCGGGTTACCTGGGGGGGGATTTTGGGGGTCCCACCTGCAGCAGGGGGGGGGGGGCAGGAAGGTTACAGATGGGATTTTGGGGGTCAGGGAGGTTATGGGGGGTGTTTTGGGGGTCCCACCTGCAGCAGGGGGGGCAGGAAGGTTACAGATGGGATTTTGGGGGTCAGGGAGGTTATGGGGGGTGTTTTGGGGGTCCCACCTGCAGCAGGGGGGGCAGGAAGGTTACAGATGGGATTTTGGGGTCAGGGAGGTTATGGGGGGTGTTTTGGGGGTCCCACCTGCAGCAGGGGGGGCAGGGCACTGGCATCAGCACTGCCCAGCTCCAGGGCCTCGAGCAGCCTCGGGAGCAGCTTGTGCCTCCGGAAGGGCCCCGGGAGAGACTCCAGGAGAGGGGGCAGCTCCTGCAGGAACGTCCGGCGCTCCGAGGGGTCCTGGACCTGCCAGGGGGTCCCAAAAACACCGGGGGTCAGGGGGGACATCAGGGGATGGGGGTGAGAGAACAGGGACAGGGAACGGAAAGAGAAACGAGGATGAGGATGGAGGAACAGGGATGGGGAGGATGATGGGGATGAAGGAACAGGGATTAGGGTGATGATGATGACGGGATGGGAACAAGAATGGGGATGAAACGACAAGGATCAAGGGACGGGAATGAGGATGAGGATAAAAGAACAGGAACGAACATGGGCATGGGACGAGGAGACAGCGACAGAGATGAGGATGATGATGGGCGTAAAAACAACAACAAACACAAAGATGAGGAAACACGGAAGAGGCTGAAAACAATGACAACAGAACAGGAACGAACATGGGGATGAGGGCGATGGAACAGGGAGGAGGTGAGGCTGAAGATGAGGACGAGGATGAGGCCAGACCTGGAAGTGCTCGAGGAAGAGCCCGGTGCGCACCAGGGCACAGGCCAGGAAGGCCCCGGGGCGCTGCAGCCGCTCCAGGAGCGGCCCCGGGCCCGGCCGAGCCCCGGGATCCGCAGCCACCAGCTCCGAGAAGGGAGGGATGAGCCCGGGGGGCATCTGGGGGGACACGGGGGACACGGTCAGGGACACCCCTGAGTCTCGGGCTGAGCAGGAATTCGGTTGATCCGTAAGTCCGGGGGGATCCCGGGTGTTTGGGGGTGCCCTGGATTTTGGGGGGGGGGGTCCCGGGGGGTCGCTGACCTTGCCGAAGCTGCGCAGGGCCCCCGGCCGGGGGAGGGGTCCATTGAAGACCTCCCAGATGAGGCAGCCCAGGCGCCACATGTCCCCTGCCCTGGGGGGATGTGACAGTGGGGAGGGGGCACCGGGGACCCCCCCCATAGTCCCCTGAGCCCCCCAGTGCCACCTCCCCCTTTCTACGTCTCCTGCCCAACTCACCAGGGGTCCCCTTGCCCTCGGGAGGGGTCGCTGAGCTCGGGGGGGTCCTGGGGCCGGGGGGGGTCACTGGGGGAGCGGGTGGGGGTCCCCTCACTGGTGGGTGCCACCCGCTCGAGCCCCCCCAGTTTCCACTCGCCCCCGGGGTCCACGAAGACGGCGTCGAGTCCCAGCGCGTGGTGAACCAGCCCCGAGACCCCCAGGAACGCCAGCGCCGTCTGGGGGGGGCAAAGAACCCCCCGGTGTTGGTAACCCCCCCACACAAAAGGGAACTCGCCCACCCAGATCCTTGAGACCCCCCCACCATGAGCCTGGGGATCCCCACACCCACCTGGGCCCCCCCAGATCTTGGGAGTCCCCCCAACACCCCCTGATTGCAGGGTACCCGAAAAGGGCTCAGGTCTCTCCCCAGGGACCCCCCCTCAGATTGTCCCCAAATACCAGACCCCCCCAGATCCCCCCCCAAACTCTCCCCTCACCAGCAGCTGCTGCGGCCCTCAGACCCTCCCAGACCCCCAAATCCCCCCCAAAGCCCCCAGGCCCGCCCCTCACCAGCAGCCGCTGCAGCCCCCAGGCCACCTCCTGCTCGCCCGTGTCCCCGCTCGGGGGGTGCAGCCGCAGGTGCCGCCGCAGGGGGGTCACGGCCTCTGTCACCAGGTACAGGCACTGCTCCGTCTGGGGGGGACACTCCGGGTCACCCCGGGGACCCCCCAGCACCCCCTGCCACCCCCCGTGTCCCCCCAAATCCCCTCACTGTCAGCACCATTCCTGTCCCTATGTCCCTGTCCCCATTCCCCCGTGTCCCCCCCGTGTCCCCGGTGCCGTCACCTCCAGGCTGTCCAGGTACCCCAGGATGTTGGGGTGTCGGAGGCTGCGGAGCCGCTTCAGCCCCGCCCGGGCCAGGGCGGTGGCACCGGGGTCCCCTCCCGGGCCCAGGCTGTGCGCGAACACCGACACCGGAGTCCCGTCGGCCTGGGGACACGGGGACAGACAGGGGACAGTGAGGGAAAAGGGAGAGACAAGGGGACACCGTGGGGGCACCGTGGGGACATGGGGGGCGCAGGGAGGGGAGACATGAGGGGACAAATGGAGATGTGGGGACAGCGGTGACGTGGGGACGGAGACATCTGGGACCTGGCGATGGGGGACAGCGGGGGGGTCATGGGGGGACATATGGTGACGTGGGGACAGGTGACAGCGAGAGCCGGGGGCACAAAGGGATGAGGACACCGAGGGACACCGGGGGTGGGGACACGGGATGGGGGTGGTGGGGACACGGAGGGGACCCGGGGGCACGCGGGGCAGGGGATGGCGGGGCCGTGGCCGTGGAGGGATCCGGGGACACGGAGGGGACACGCGAAGGGACACGGGACTCCCCCTCCCACAACCCCCCCACCTTTCGGCGCCCCCGCAGCAGCCGCCAGAGCGGGGCCGGTGCCGCGGGGTCCGGGAGCGGGTCCGCGTCGGGATCCGCATCGGGCGAGCCCAGCTCGAAGGGGAAATCCCGCACCGGGTCCCGGGAGAAGAGCCACATGGCGGGGCCGGGCCCGGGGGTCCCGGGGCTCCGAGGGGGTCCCGGGGCTCCGAGGGGGTCCCGGGGCCGGCGCCGGAGCGGGCCCGGAGGAAGCGGCGGCGGCGCCGGGCGGGAGGATCCGGTGACGGACTGCGGGGGCGGGGCCTCGGGGAGCCAATGAGCGGTCAGGGGAGTGGTCTGGGCGAACCAATGAAAGGGAGGGGGCGTGGAAGGGGCGGAGCGAGAGGCGGGGCCTATGGGAGCCAATAAGGGGCTGGGGAGGGGCCTGAAGGAACCAATGAGGGGTCAGGAACGGGGAAGGGACGGGGCAGAAAAAGGGGAGAGGCCAAAAACAAGGGGAGGGGCGGGGCTTGCAAAGGACACGCGGCAGGAAGCGGCGGTGACGTCATCAAGCGCACCCAGGCCACGCGGCTGTGACGTCAGGAGGAGGCGGGGATGACGTCATATGCGCCAAGGTCATCCCCCCCCGGCCCCAATGACGATACAAAGCTGGGCAGGACTCAGCAGTTTATTGATCCCTGTCGCGATAGGGAGGGGGGTCCCTGTCACGATAACGGGGATTCACAGCATGCAGGGCCCCACCAGGGTCCCTTGGAGCAACACAGGGACCCTGTCGCGACAGGGGGGGGTCCTGTCTCCTCTTCAGAGCCATCCAGGGGGTCCTGTTGTGATACGGAGTCCTTGCAGAACACGAGTTGCTGTCGCGACTGACGATCCCTGTCGTGACATCATGAACCCCCTGTCCCGGTGTTGTGGGTCACCCAGTGTGGGGCTCTGGGAAAATGAGGGGCAGGGGCGTCCCTGTCACAGTAAGGAGTCCCTGTCACGACGTGAGAGGCCCTACTCCCAAACGAGGTCCCTGTCACGACATGGCATCACCTCCTCCTTGTACCACGGGTCCCCCCAAAGCCACGTGAATAAAGGAGGGGGGTCCCGGTCGCAATATGGGGGCTCCTGTCACGATATGAGGTCCTTGTCGGGATGCGGGGGTCTCCCTTTTGTGAGTCCCCCAAGCCAAGCAGGAGAAACGGGGGGGTCTCCACCACGGAACGGGGGCCCCTGTCGCGATATGGGGAGGGGGCTTCTGTCGTGATAGGGCCCAGGCCGGCAGCAGCGGCGCCGCGGGGGGTCGAACCCCGCCCCGGGGGGTCCCGGGGGTGCCACCACCGGCGCCTTTTGCTTTTTTTTTGGCCTTTTTGGGTCCGGAGGAGAAAAAGCAAAACCTGAGAAAACGGGGAAAAGTTTTCTCAGGAAAAGAAAAAACCTCCCAGAACGGGGAAAAAAAAAACAACAACGAAAAAAAACCTCCCCAAAACGGGTCCGGCCCCGCCCCACGCGATTTGGGGCAAAACGGGGGGAATTTGGGGCCGGAGCACACCTGAAAACAGGCGGTTTGGGGGGTTTGGGGCCCAGCACGTGCCCCCGGCGCAATTCGGGCGGAGAAATCGGGATTTCGGGTCCGAGTCACGACCCAGACGCAAAACAGACTCAGAAATGGGGATTTGGGGTCGCAAAACAGGGCGGAGAAAAGGGATTTGGGGCGCAAAATGGCTTCAACCCGGGGGATTTGGGGTTAATCCCGCGGCCCCGGCGCACAGCGAGGTCACAAACGAGGATTTGGGGTCGGACGCGCGATCCGGGCGCAGAACCGGGGATATTTTGGGGTTAGTGCCGCGCCCCCCTCGCAGTCCGGGCTGAGAACGGGGGATTTTGGGGGTCGGCGCGTCCCGGGGCCCCGCCGGTACTTACTCCGCTCGCTCACCTTTTCCTGCCTCTTATTTTGGGGGTTATTTCTAGTTTTTAAGCCTTTTTTTTTTTTTTGGAGCAAATTGTCCATTTTGGGGCGAATCGAGGCGGTTTTGGCACCGTCACTGTGGGGAGGGCAGAGAGACAAGACCCAACCCCCTCCGTCCCCCAGACCTGCTCCTCCTCCATCCCTTCGCTTTGGGGTAAAACTTGGGGGAAACGGTTCAAAAGCTCCTCCCCCTCCCCAGGCACCACGCGAAGGCGCTGACCAAGCATTTTTTTGGGTGGAAAAAGCCTTTTTTTTTTCTGTTCTAAATTCCCAGCTTGGGGTCAGGCCCTGCCAGCAGCGCGTTTTGAGGCAATTTTAGCGTCTTTTTTTTTTTTTTTTTTTAAAGTGGGGTAGGGGAAAAGCGGCCAAACCCAAAGCTCCCCCTCCCCTTCCGTCCCGAGAACGGCCCATTTTGGGGTGAAAGCGGCACAAATACCAATTTCTGGCTCCCTACTGTTCCTGTGCAGACCCTGTTTTGGGGTTTTTTTTTTTTTGCCCCAGTCTGGCTCTCGGAGGCTCCTCTGGCGGGGGCAGGGCCGGCGGGGGCTGCAAAAAACACCCACGAGACCCCCCCCAAAAAACACAGAGCCCGTCAGCACCGCCGCGTTTGGGGGGAAAAGCGGCCGAATCGGTCAAACCGCGCGGGGCTCGCGGATTTCCGCCGGTTTTTTTTTTGGTTTTTTTGGTTTTTTTTTTTTTTGGGGAGGGGGATTTGGGGTCGGGAGGTGCCCCCCCGCATGCCACGTCCCACTCTCCCCCCCCCTCCCCAAACCGGCCGGAATCGCCCCCCACGCCCCCCCCAAAAAAACCAACACCGCCCCTCCCCCATCCCCCTCCCCCCCCCGCGGGTCCCGGGGGGATCTCAGGGTGGGGGAGGGGCGCGCCCGGTACCTGCCACCGCCGGATTTTTGGGGGGGGTTTCGGCCTCAAATCTGAGGCTCCCCCCTCCCCCTTCTCGCTCGCTCCTACACTTACTCGTTTTGGGGACAAAAGTTCTAAAATTTAACCATTCCTGCTGCTGGTTTTGGAGAAAAAAAACCTGAAAACATGATTATTGTCCCCTCCCCCCGCGCCTGCTCCAGCCCCTCCCTCCGCGGGGGGTTTTTTTTTTTTGGGGGGGGGGGAGTTTTTTACTTTTTTTTTTTTTTTTTCCTAAGGAAAGCTCCTGGAGCCACATTCCTGCTCTTCCAGCTTCACTTTGGGGCTAAAAAAGCTTCTTTTTGATGCTGCTGACTCCTCTCACTTGCGGCTGCGGAAAGGGCGGAAAAAAAAACCCCAAAACCGCCCCCTCCCCACCAAAAACCGACCTCCCCCCCCCAAAAAATGAAATTAAATCGACTCTTACTTCTCTGCATACCCCAAACCTGGGGGTTTTCTCCTCAAATCCCTGCCGGAATGTCCTGAGCGCGTTTTGAGTGCAGACTGGCTTTTTTGTTTTGGTTAAATCTTCCTGGTGTTTTTTTCCCTTTCCTCGGCTTTTCTCTCACAGTTTTTTTTTTTTTGCCATTTTTTTTTTCCCTGCGTTTTGCTGCTTCCCTGAGGGGGGAAAAACACTCGAGAAACCCCCTCCCCTCTTTCCCCCCCCCCCCTCCCTCAAAAAAGAGAAAAAAAAAAAAATACAAAACATTTCTTTCATCATTTCTCTCCCTTATTTTTTTTTTGTTTTATATCACCGACCCCTCCCGCGCGACGCCTTTGGGATAAAAACAGAAGAATTTTGGACACTTACTGAGCGGCGCCGGCGGGAGCGGCGGAGCCGGAGGGCGCTGGAGGGATTTGGGGGATTTTCCCCATTTCTGGGGAGTTTAATAGGAAAAAAAAAAAGGGAAAAGGGGAAAGGGGCGACGGCGGCGGCGACGCCTGAAACGACAAAACCCCAAAACCCCCCAAATCCCCCCAAAATTCCCAAACCCCCCCGGGGGGGGTGAGGCCTCACCCGGCCGCTGCCTCCGGCTCCGTTTGGGGCATTTTCCTCCAATTCCTCAATTTTCCCGGCTCCGGGGCCCAAATCGGGATTTTTTCTTCCTTTTTTCTCTCCCTTTATCCTTCTTTTTTTTTTTCATTATTCTGCGCTTCTATTTTCTCCTCTAAATCCTCTTTGATTTTCTCTCATTTTTTCCTGTCTTCTATTCTCTTCTAGTTTTTTCTCTCTTCTTATTTTTCCCTGTTTTCTTTCACTTCCATCTTCTCAAATTTGCAGCACTTGGGTTTTTCTTTTTTTCTATCGTTTTCTATTTTCTTTTTTCTAGTTTCATTTTTCTCAATCGTATTTTTTTCCAATTGGATTTTCTCTATTTATTTTCAGTCTATTTTCATTTTTTCTATTATGCTTATATATTCTTCTATTTTCTATTTGTTCTATTTTCTTTTTTTTTCTAATTTGTTCTATTTTCTTTTTTCTAATTTCTTCTATTTTCTCCAATTTTTAAATTTTTTTTTCTAGTTTCTTCTATTTTCCAATTATCTTCTCTTTATTTTTCTATTTTCCTGTTTTTTCTATGCTTATTCAATTTTCTTTTTTCCAATTTCTGTTTTTCCAAACTTTTTCTATTTTCTTTTTTCTATTTTCTTTTTTCTATTTTCTTTTTTTTTTTCTGATTTTCTTCTAGTTTTTCTCTCTTTTTTGTTCTATTTTTCCTGGGTTTTTTTCTCCTCTCTTCTCTCTGCTCCTTCCCTGCACAACTGCCGTCATTTTTTACCAAAAAGTCCTTTTTTCCCCCCCAGATGGGGTCACTGCGAAGAAAAACTTTCCTTTCCCTGCCGACTCCATCTTCGCTCTTCAGTTTTCCTGCTCTTCCCTCAAAATTGGCTCCTCTTAATCCATCCTGAGCCTGAAAATGCCGCATTTCACCCCAAACCGGCCGCCCCCGTCTGCGCTGCCCGGCCCGGCCCCACTCGGGGACAAAACTACATTTTTTTTTTTTTTTAAAGCTTTAAGAGCTTTTAAAAAATTAAATTTAGGAGCTTTTTTAGCAGAAAGCAGCGTTATCGAGCGCTTTTTCTTTCTTTCAATCAAAGAAGCTTAAAAAGCTCTTTTTAAAATTAATAACCGCCCCAGTTCGCTCCGGCTTTTATATCACATTACGATATTTTAAGAATTAAAGAGCTGCGTTTTCTCCCAGAAATCGGCTTTGAAAGCAGCGATTTCTTAAAAACCGGCATCAGAAGCTTCGGTTTAAACGAAAACCATCTTTAAGAGGGTTTTTTTTTTAAGGTTTTTCATTAATTTTTTCAATTAAAAGTGCTCCGGCTTGCCCCGGCTCTTCCCATTACTGGAATCGCCGCAATTTAAGGATATTGACTGAAAGCAAGCAGCTTTAAGAGCTCAGTTTTCCTTAAAGGAAACAGCTTTTGTCTTTATTTTTAAATAAAGACTTAAGAACCGCTTTTAAGAAATAAAGCAATCTTAGGAGCTCTGTCCGTAAAACATCGCAGCTTTAAGAGCTTTTCGCAGGCAGTAAAGCCATTTTCCGAGCTCTCCATAGAAAATGAAGCCATTTTAGGAGCTTTTTTAGATGAAATCGAGCAGCTCTAAGAGCTTTGTGCTCAGAATCGAGAGATTTTTGGGCCGAATCGGGGCCGTATCGGGGCTGGTTCTCGGCCGGGCGCTGCCGGCGCGGGGCCCTCCCTTATAAGCGGCCCAGCGCCGCCCCCGCGGGGGCGACAAAATAGTCCCCAAAATCACCAAAAAAGGGCAACAGACCCCAAAATCTCCCCCCAAAATCCACCTCCCCACGTGTGAAAAAGCCTCTTTTCTCATCATTTCTCCTTTTTTACCCTTTTCTTGGATTTTTTTCCCTCACAAACCGCGCCCTCCCCCTCCCCCCTCGGCCACGGCCTCACGCGGCCCGGCACGAAAATGGTTAAATTTAACAGAGATTTTTTTTTTTTTCCTTCGGTTTGGCCAATTCTGCCCTAAAATGCCTCACCTCGACCTTCTCGGGTGGTTTTAGAGCTTTTCTTTGTTTGGTTTGGTTTTTTTATTCATTCATTTTACTCTCGTTTTGGCTTTTGCTGCGTCACGGGGTTGGGCCGCAGCCAAGAAGGCGCCGGTTCTCCTCCAAAGGGTCACGGATCTTGGGGGGAATAAAAGTTTTTGAGGGGACACAGACCCTAAACCCCCTCAGTTTTCACCGATTTTTATTCCCTAAAAACCCCAAACCACCCTTTTTAATCCCTTTTTTCACCCTGGTCCAGCACGGCCCAAACCCCCCGTTTAAATGTATTTTTTTAACATAGAAATGCACCAAAATGTCCGCATTTCACCCCATTTCAGGCCATGCCGAGTCATGGAAGTCCCTGTTTTCAATCAGGGGAATAAAATCCCATTATTTTCAGGCATGTTGAGGTTTTTCTTTAATTTTTTTTCCCACATTTTTTAGGCGTTACCGGGCAGGAAATGACACCCCAAAAGTGCTGGCAGAGAGGGGACAACTCCCCCTCGCCAACCTTTTAATTATCATTCATTAAAGCTGCTCTAGGGCTAATTAAAGCTGCTGACAAAACCAGTGAGGCATTTTGGGGGTGTGGGAGGAGCCGTTCCGACATTTTTGGGGCGTTTCCTGCAGGAGGAACGATTTCCTTATCGTCATTAATTATTTTCTGGATTATTCCACCATTAAGTTTCTCAAATGGAATTTTCCCTCTTCCCATTTCAAGCGCTGAAAAAGGCCTCCCCACAAAATATCCTGATTTTAGGGAAGATTTAGCTCAATTATAATTTTTACAGCAATAATTTGCCCATTGTTCATTGTTTTTAACCACATCCCCCCGGATTTCAGCTTCATTTTATTTTCTCACTTCTGACATGCCTAAAATTCGTTTCTTTGAATGGAAATGCCCCCAAAAGCTGCTTTTTCCTCAGCAGTTGAGCCTGGAGAGGCCATTTTAAAACATTTTCCTCTGGAAAGATGCTCTTCACCGAATTCCGGGTATTTCTTAGGAAAAAAAAAAATAGAATTAAAAAAAAAGGTTTTTTTATTAAAGCAGGATAACACTAAAACTTCAACAGCACCTGAAGGTCAGTTTAAACCATTTTTCTGGGGCACAGGACACAGGTTTTGCCCTCAGAAATCACCACTAAGCCAAACCCTGCAGTTTTTCAGCTTCTTTTTAAACCCAAATGGTCCCTTTTTAACCCAAACTAAGAGGTTGCGCCTCCGCCCCCCCCCCGGCCGCTTTCTCAGTGGGTTTTTGAGGCAAAACCACCTCAGTTCTTCACTCTAAACCCACGGTTTCCTTGAGGATTCCCAGCTTTTTAAAAACCGACCCTTTTAAGCAACTTTTCACACCAAAATTACCTCACGGAAAAAGAGGCATGCAGGGGGGACTTCACGGCGTCCCCTCCGCCGCGGGGCCCCCTCTAAGTGCCGCTAAATGGGCCCAGACCCCCTCCCCCCGCTCGCTCCCCTCCCCCACAACTCCGACTTTTATCCTACCCCTCCCCCACGCCCATTTACAAGCGAAAAAAAAAAAAAAAAAAAGAAAATTGGAGGCGGGAGCGGCCGCGGAGGGATCCGGCGGAGGGATCCGCGGAAGGGACGGCAGTGAAGCGACCCCGGTCACGTGGCCGGCGGAGGGATCCACGCGCGGAGGGATCCGGGGGTGCTGCGTCACTGGGCGGGGCCACGCGGAGACCCCGCCCCTCCCTCCGCTTTGCCGCAGTCGCCGCGGGGGCGGCGCCGGGGGCGGGAGCGCGGCGCCATCGCTGCGTCCGCCCCGCATTGGGCCGGCAAAGCGCCGAGTCACCCCCGCCGCTTCCCGAGAGAGTGAAGGGTTAAAAACCGCAACCTTTTGTCCTTGGTTTTACCTCAGAAAAGCCCGAGTTGCTTCAGGAAAATCTCATTTGCCTCAGAAATGGCCGGTTTCCCTGACCCAAATGTCCGGGGTCCCTCAGGAACGTCTGATTTTACCTGACCCATGTCTCATTTCCCTTTGAGACGTCTGTTTTGTCTCAAAAATGTTCGATTTCCCTCAGGAAGTGTCCGATTTGCTTCAAAAGTGTCTTGTTTGCCTCGAAAATGTCTTACTTCCCTCATCAGTGTCTTCCCTAAGAAATGACCGATTTGCATAAAAAAACCATTCACTTCCCTCAGGAAGGTCCCCGGTTTCCCTCAGAAATGTCAATTTTTACCTCAGAAACGTCTTACTTCCCTCAGAAAAATCTCTATTTATTTAGCCGTAAATCGCTACCCCCCCCCAAAATGGCGCCTCCCCACAGGAGCAGCCTCGGGAGGCGGCGGAGGGAGCGCGTCCTTCACAACTTCCCTCAGGAAACATTTATTCCGAAACATTTCTTTATCCCATCAAATATTTAGACTTTTTTCCTTTTTTAGTTTGTAAATATTTGGTTTCCGAGCAGTTTCTCCGTGTTCGTTAAGCCCTGGTAACACCGACCCCTCCCACAGCACAAAACTCTCACCGGTTCTCCCTTAAAACATCTTTAAATTTCTACAAAGCACCTTAAGAAAATGAAGTTAATCGGGACTGAGGCGCTTTTGCCGCAGAGTGGAGGCGTGTGGGGTTTATGGGTACAAAATGTGATATTTTGGTTGAACCTGGGCGGGAAAAGGGCGGGGGGGAAATGGGGATAAATGGTGGAGAAAAAAAAGGGGGATTTTGAGTGGGTTTGTGAAGGTCCCAAACAGACGATGAGCTATGCCCCAAAATGAGCAGGACTTGCCCCAAAATTGGTGGAATTTGTCCCAAAGGTCTCGTTAATGCTAAAGAGAAGGACTCCCCAAAACAGAACCCCCCGGCAGCTGTGACACATTCGTGTCCCTCGGTCCCCAGCCCGAAATGGCCGCTGTCACGTGGAGCCGCCATTTGGCTACGTTGGCCACAAACCCCCCAAGACTGGCCCCAAACCCCCTAGAATTGGCCCCAAACCCCCTAGAACTGGCCCCAAGCTGCTGTGGCTTGTCTCAAACCCCCCAGAACGGACCCCAAGCCGCCTGGAATAGGCCCCAAACCCCCCCCAGAACTGGCCCCAAAATGTCCCAACTGCACCGAAAGCGGCCTCACACCCCCAGGAGCTGGCTGGAAGATGTCCTGAATTATCCAAAATCTGGCCCAAATATCCCAAACTAGCTCAAAACTGCCATGGCTTAACCCCAAACGCCCCAAATAAGTTGCAAACCACCCAGAATCAGCTTTGATCTTCCCCAAATCACCCCGAACATCCCCAAACTGGTTCCAAACTGCCTCAAACCGCTCTGAGTTAGCCCCAAATCTACCCCGCTTTGCCCCAAAAGGCCCCAAATTCCACCAAACCCTGCCTGGGGAGAGGGGGCTGGGGGGGCAGTGCAGTTTATTGGGGGGCGTGGGTACAAAGAGGGCGAGGTCTGGGGGGGGTCCCAGTGCTCCCAGTCTGAACTGGGAAGGGTTTGGGGGGCCCGGGGGGGGGGCTCAGCCCTGCTCGGGCCCGGCCCCCGCTGTGCCCCCCGCCACGGCGCTGTAGGAGCCGCCCCCGGCCCCCCCCCCGGATGAAGAAGGACACCGAGCGCCGGGGGGGCTTCACCCGCCGCAGCTCCTGCCCTGCAGGGGACATTGGGGTGGCATTTAGGGCAGGAAGCACCTCGGGGTGCCCTGTGCCACCCGCGGGTGTCACAATTCCTCCCCGGGCTCTGGCGTGTGTCCCCCCCCACGCCACGTTCCCCCAGACCATCCTGTACCCCGCGTCCCCTGCTCGTCATTGTCGTCCCCCATGGCGCCCGTGTCCCTGGGACCGCTCCTGTCTCCCTCTCCCCGACCCCATGCCCTCTATCCCCCGGATGCTGTGTGTGTCGCCCTGTCCCCCCCATGTCCCTGCTGTCCCGGTGTCCGCCGTGTCCCCCTGTCCCCGCTGTCGCCTGTCGCACCGTCCCGCACGTAGTCGATGGTCGCGAGCCGCTGCAGGCGGGGCTCGGTCACGCTCTTCTGCCGCCGCAAGGGGGCGCCCCGGGCCGGCTCGGGGGGCGTGGCCGCAGCAGCGCCGGGGGGCGTGGCCTGACCCTCGGGAGGCGTGGCCTGACCCTCGGGAGGCGTGGCCTGACCCTCGGGGGGCGGGGCCGCCCCGCCCAGCTCGATGCAACACTCGATGAGGGCGCTCATCAGCTCTGCCTGGGGGGGCTGTCAGCTCGGGACCCCCGAAAACACCCCCAGGACCCCCCCCAGGGACCCCAAAACCACCCCCGGGACCTCCTCCAGGGACCTTCCCCAGGGATCCCCAAAACACCGCCAGGACCCCCCCAGGGACCCCCAAAACACCGCCGGGACCCCCCCAGGGACCCCCAAAACACCCCCGGGAACCCTTCCAGTGACCTCCCTCAGGGACCCCCAAAACACCCCCGGGACCCCCCCCCTCAGGGACCACAAAACACTCCCAGGGACCTCCCCCAGGGACCCCCAAAACACCCCCAAGGACACCCATGGATCTCCAACCCCATCACCTGTGGGGACCCCAAACTGACCACAGGGACCCCCCAAGTGTCCCCAAAACTTCCTGGACTCCTTCAACACCCCCAGTGCCCCCTGCTGCCCCCCCAGCACCCCTGGGGTCTCACCTGGGGGGAGAACACCCGCAGCAATCGGTTCACGGGGGCTCCCTCGTGGTCGCCATCGAACTCGAGCCAGAGCTGGGGGGGCTCTGTGGAGTCCCCATCCTGCCCCTCAGGGTCCCCGTCCTGCCCCACGGCCCCCACCAGCTCCCAGCACAGCTCGGGGTACGTCAGGGACAGCAGCACGTGCTGGGGGGGCACGGGGGGTCACCCACAGTGCCCCCCTGACCCCCATCCTGCCCCCCAGTGCCCCCCTGACCCCCATCCTGCCCCCCCAGTGCCCCCCTGACCCCCATCCTGCTCCCCCTGACCCCCATCCTGCCAGTACCTTCTGGCGGGGGTCGATGATGGTGACCCCCTCGAGCCCCACGGCGACGCTGACGGGGCGCAGCCCCCCCCGGCCCAGCAGCCCCCCCGATGGTCGCTCAATGGCTCCCGGGAAGAAGGCGCACCTGGAAGGGGAATGGAACACACCTGGGTCACCCCCAGACCCCAGGGTTCCCCCAAATTCAGGGGGCCTCAGGTGAAGTGTGGAGTCCTGAGGTGGGTCATTGTGGGTCTGGGGGGAATCTGTGGGGCTCAGATATTGGGGGGGTCCCTATGAGACGTCCCTGGGGGTCAGGGTGGGTTCATGGGGGGTTCTTTTGGGGTTCCCTGGTGATCTGGGGGGGGTCTCCATCAACCTGGGGGTTTCTGGGTGGTGCCTGCGGGTGTCCCTGGAGGAGTCCTTGGGAGGAGTCTGGGGTTCTGTGAGGTTCCCTGAGGGTCTGGGGGCATCAGTGGGGGTGTCCCAAGAGGGGGTGTCCCATTTGGGGTGCCCATGGGGGTCTCTAACCCTCACCCGTAGCCGGGCAGGCCGTGGCAGCGGCGCAGGAAGTCCCGGTACAGTCCGGCAGGGGGCGCCTCGGGGCCCGGCGCACGCGCGAACGCCTCGAGCAGCCGCTGGGAGGGGCCCGGCTCGCGAGAGCGCCGGAACAGCGCCCCCCAGCGGGCCGGAGGAGCCGGCGGCAGCAGCTCCCCCAGCAGCGGCCTGCGTGGGGAGGGGGACACCGGGAGGGGCACATGAGGGTCAGGGGGTACCGTGTGCTCAGGGGGTGGGGGGTCCGGGACGGGGTCCTGTGGGTGGGTCCCAGGTGTATCCCACAGGTGGGGGTCCCATGGCGGTGTCTCAGGTATGGCTCCCAGGTGGAGGGGATCCCGTGGGTGGTCCCAGGTGTGGGGGTCACGGGGGATGGCCCAGGGTGGTCGTGGGTGGGGTCTCAAAGGGAGTCTCAGGGGTTGCCAGGGGTGGGGGTCCCGTGGGCAGGGGTCCCGCGGGTGCTGACCGCAGGCTGAGCTCCGTGTGCCGGCCGGGCTCGAAGGGCCCCAGGCGCAGGCGGCAGCTGAGTCCCCCCAGCTCGGCCGCCTCGGGGGGGTCCACGGGGTAGCGACCCCCGCTCAGCTGCTGCCTCGCCTCCTCATAGAGCAACCGGAGCAGCTCCTCCTCCTGCAGCTGGGACCCACAGAGACCCCCAGGTCACCCAGAGAGACCTCCCAAACCACCCCAGAGCCCACCCGACACCACCCCTCCCATAGATCCCCCCACACTGGGGACCCCCGTGTGCCCCCCCTCACCTCCAGCTCGCGGCTCTTAGGGAAGAACACGTTCCTGCGCAGCTGCAGACACGGCTCATCTGGGGGGGCAGGGGGTCAGTGGGGTCAGGGGACCCTCAAAGGGACCCTCCTGCCCCCAGGGGTGCCCCCCAGCCCTCACCTTGGGCGATGGCCGCGGGCGAGCCGAGGCTGAAGCGCAGCAGCAGCTCCGGCCAGTGCCGGACCAGGCGCAGGGGTCGGTGCCGAGGCTTCAGCTGCACCTCTGGGTGAAGGGGGACACAGGGCACCCACTCGGGGACCCCCACGGGTTCACGGACCCCCCACCCCATCCTCCAGAGGGACCTTCCAGTGTCCCCGCTGTGACCCATCACAACCGAGCTGTGACCCCGCGACCCCCGTGTTCCCATTTCCCTTCTGTGTCCCAATATCCTCCCATGACCCCCCAATGTCCCCCCAATGTCCCCATGTATCCCGCCCTCACCGAGCGGCTCCAACCCCAACCACCCGCTATGTCCACATCCCCCAGTCCCCCCAGTGTCCCCCCCTGTCCCCCCCATGTCCCCCTGTCCCCCCTCACCGAGCAGTTCCGACCCCAGCCACAGCGCCAGCGCGTCCCCCGCGGCGGGCGGCAGGCGCAGCGCCCCCTGCAGGCGGAGCAGCAGCTCCGCGGCCGTGGGGCCCGGGGGCGGCTCCAGCGGCAGCGGCAGCGCCGACCCGTCCGGCAGGTACAGCAGGGCTGGGGGACACGGTGGGGAGGGGGTTGTGCGACCCCCGGGGACCCCCACGCATCCCCCGGCACCCCCACACCGCCCCACAGCCACCCCCAAACTGACACACACGGCGCCCACCCGTCCGGCAGCTACAGCAGGGCTGGGGGCAGCGGGGGGTGTGAGACCCCCACCCAAGAAACACGAAACCCACTCGTGACACCCAAACCCCCGCCGGGACCCCCATCCCCACCCGGGCACACCCCCGGGACCCACCCAGGGACACACCCAAAAACCCCACGGGGGTCCCGCGGCCACGCCCTCCCCAAGACCACCCCCCCCCCCCAAAATGTCCCACAATCCCCGAGGGTCTTATGGCCCCCAAATCGCCCCACCCACCCACGGGGGCCCACGGCCACGCCCACACCCGGACTCGCGGCCCCGCCCCCTCCCGCGGCCCCGCCCCCTCACCGGCAGCGCCCGGTGGGGCGGACGCGCCCTCCCCCTCCCCCTCCCCGTCCCCGTCCATGAGCGGGGTCACGGAGGGGTCACGGAGGGGTCACCGTGGGGTCACCGTGGGGTCACCGTGGGGTCACGGCTCCGCGCGCTCCTCGCGCCGTTCCCGCGCGCGGGGCGGAAGCGCCGCGGGTGGGAGGAGGGGGGGCGTGGCCTTCGTAGTGACGTCATAGCGAGGGCGGGGGCGGGAGAGGGCGCGGCGCCCCCTGGCGGAGGGGAGGGCTCTGGGATCAGCCCCGGGGGGAGGTTTGGGGGGTCCCGGCGGATTCGGGGGGTCCCGGGGGAGGCGCAGGAAGAGGCGGAGCCGCTGTACGAAGTATAGAACCGTGTATTCCTCTGTGCGCGGCGGGGGGGGGCGGCCCGGGGGCGGCTCGGAGGGATTCGGGGGGCGCTTTTTTTGGGGGGGGGGGGGCGTGGGTCCCGGCAGGACCCCGAGAGGTCCCGACACCAATCGGGACTCTCGAAATTAAAAAATAAACCCAAAGAAATACCCGGGGGGAGGGGGGGGCGGTAAAAAACCGATCCGAGGTTGGGAAGGGGGGCGGTTGGGTGGGGGGTGGGGGGAGGGTCCCGCACCCCACGCGGGGGGGTCCCGCTCGCCCCCCTTGCCCCCCCCCCCTCCCCGGCGCGCCGCCCCCCGTTCCCGCGGCGGGGGCAGGGGGGGGGACACACACACAGAGACACCACAGAGGCGCCCCCGCTGCGGCGGGGTCGTGAGTGGGGGGGGTGGGTGGGGAGGGGGCGGACAGGTGACAACCCCCCCCCCCCCGGGGGTGACCGCGGCGGGAGGGGGGGACTCGGGGGGACACGCGTGGAGACCCCCCCCTCACACGTAATACTCCTTGTCCTTGTTGCGCCGCGCTTTGCCCGGCGCTTTGGGGGGCGCGGGCGCCGCTTTCTCCTTGGGGGTCCCGGCGGGCGGGGTCGGGGACGCGGCACCGGGAGCCCCTCCCGGGCCTCCCCCGGGAGCCGAGGGGGCGGCCCCGATGTAATGGCGGCTCTGGTCCACCTGGTAGGAGCCCTCGTCGCGGTTGCGGTACTTGTACATGGCGTAGAGGAGGATGAGGATGCAGAGCGCGGCGGCCGCCACGATGCCGACCACCATGCCGGTGGTGCCGCCCGCCTCCCGCACCACCTCCACCGCTCCGGGCGCGGCTGTGGGGGGCACGGGGGGGCGCCGGGTCACGGGAGGAGCCGAGCCCCCCCCCTCGCCGCCCCCCGCCCGCTCCCTCCCTCGGGTGCCGCTCGCCCGCCGGCACCAAGCCGGGCGGAGCCGCGCCCGCCACCGTGGGCTCGGTGCCGGCGCCGCGGGGCGCGGCCGTGGCCGCGGGGGGGCGGCGGCCTCGGGGCTCCCCCCGCCCCCCAGCCCCGCGAAGTCCTCGTCGTCGGCCGGCGGCTGCTCGGGGCCGGGAGCGTGGCCGGGCTCGGGCTCGGGGTCCGCCGCCTCCCCCGAAGCGAAGCCCGAGGGCTCGTCGCAGTCGGGGCCGCAGCCCGGGGGGACTCGGGGGGCGGCGGGGGGCGCGGGGGGGCCCGGGGACGCCGGCAGCACCAGCTCCCCGCCTGCGGAGACAGAAACGGCACGGGGGGACCCCCGTCAGCCCCGGCACCGCGCCCCGCTGCGCCCCCCGACCGCCCCCCGCCGCCTCCGCGCCAGCTCCGCTCTCTCTCTCTCTCTCTCTCTCTCTCTTTCTAGGTTAATTTTTTTTTTCTTTTGCATTTTTTTTAGCTAATTTTCCGCTACTTCTTCTTTTTCTTTTTTTTTTTTTTTCTCGGTTTTTTTTTTTTTTTTTTTGTTTTTAAGAGCAAACCGCGGCGCTGCCGTCAACTTACATCGCGGGATGGGGCCGGGTGATTTTAGCGTGGAGGAAAAAGAAATTGCAGGAAGGAAGGGAAAGCACACAAAAAACGAGAGAAAGAGAAAAAAGAGAAAAAAAGAACAAAAAGAAAAGAAGAGAAGAGACACTCGGTGAGAAGGTGCCGCGGCCACCCCTGCGGCGCCAGCGCCCGGCCCCGGCCGGCCCCGGCCACCGCCGGCCACCACCGGCCCCCGGCCATCAGCCTTGGATCCATCTGTCCATCCGTCCGTCCATCCATCCATCCATCCGTCCATCCCTAAATCCATCCACGGATCCCTGAATCCATCCTGGAATCCATCCTGGAATCCATCCATCCGTCTGTCCATCCATCCCTGAGTCCATCCAGCCATCCCTAAGCCCAGCTGTGTCCATCCGATCCTGATCCACGTGTCCATGATTCCATCCATCATCCATCTGTCTGTCTGTCCATCCATCCATCCATCCATCCATCCATCCATCCATCCATCCGTCTGTCCGTCCGTCCCTCTGCCCTGCCCTACAGCTGGCCATCCCTGTGTCCATCCTGCCAGCCTTAAATCCATCCCTAAATCCACTCCTGCAGCCACCTGGCCACGCACCTGTCCTTGAATCTGTCCGTCCATCCATCCCTGTGTCCATCTGTCCATCATCCATCCATCCCTGTGTCCATCTGTCCATCCTTGAACCCATTCTGTGTCTGTCCGTCCATCCATCCATCCATCCATCCATCCATCCATCCATCCATCCATTCCTGTGTCTGTCCGTCCATCCATCCATCCATCCATCCATCCATCCATCCATTCCTGTGTCTGTCCATCCATCCATCCATCCATCCATCCATCCATCCATTCCTGTGTCTGTCTGTCCATCCCAAAATCCATCCGTGCATCCGTCCATGGATCACTGTCCATTGTCCATCCATTGTCCATCCATTGTCCGTCTGTCCGTCCATTGTCCGTCTGTCCGTCCATTGTCCGTCTGTCCGTCCATTGTCCGTCTGTCCCCCGCTCCTCCCCCTTCCCCTGACCGCTGCCGCCCCTCCCCCGGAGTGTCCTGGGGACACCTGTGGGGGACACCCAGGTGTCCAGGGGGGACACCTGTGGGTGCCAGGGTGGGACACACCCGGGTGTGCAGGTGACACCTGTGGGTGCCAGGTGAGGCCCCAGGTGTCCCGAAGGGGGGGGTCTCCATTGTCCAGGTGACACCTGGGGTGTCCGGGGGGCGTCACCGTGTGACACTGGGGGTGGGGGAGGGTCCTGGCAGCAGCGCAGGTGTGACGGTGTCACACGGGGTCACCCCACACCGGGGGGTCCTCCCTGTCCGTCCGAGTGTCCGAGTGTCCGAGTGTCCGTCCGTCAGGGGAAGCAGGGGGTGGGGGCGGGGCTTGCGCGGCCCCCGGGCTCAGGTGTGTGCTCAGAATGGGCGGGAACACCTGTGCAGGTGAGGGCGGGGCCACAGGTGGGAGAGCGTGTGCAAAGGGGGGCACCTGGAGTGCGGGGGGCCAGGTGTGAGCGAGTGTGTACAGGTGTGTGTGTGTGTACAGGTGTGTGTGTGTGTGTACAGGTGTGTGTGTGTGTGTACAGGTGTGTGTGTGTGTACAGGTGTGTGTGTGTACAGGTGTGTGTGTGTGTACAGGTGTGTGTGGTGCACACCTGTGTGTGTGTGTACAGGTGTGTGTGTGTGTGTGTACAGGTGTGTGTGGTGCACACCTGTGTCTGTGTGTGTGCCAACAGCTCCTGTCCAGGTGTGTGTGAACAGTTCAGGTGTGTGTGCACCTGCCCAGGTGTATGAATAGTTCAGGTGTGTGCACACCCATCCAGGTGTGTGTGTCTGTGTATGCACACCTGTCCAGGTGTGTATGAACAGTTCAGGTGTGTGTGCACCTGCCCAGGTGTGTGATCAGCTCCCGTACCTGCGTGTCCCCCTGCCGTGAGCAGTTCCCTGCTCGCACGTGTGTGTGACACCCCCACCCCCCACACCTGTGCGTGTGCACATCCCCACACCTGTGTGGGGGTCTCACCCCGGCTGCGGGGGCGGGGAAGAGCCCCGGGCTCTGCAGCCGTGTCACACCTGTGTGTGCCCGTGTCACACCTGTGTGTGAGCCCGTGTCACACCTGTGTGAGCCCGTGTCACACCTGTGTGTGAGCCCGTGTCACACCTGTGTGAGGCTGTGTCACACCTGTGTGTGAGGCCGTGTCACACCTGTGTGTGAGCCCGTGTCACACCTGTGTGTGAGGCTGTGTCACACCTGTGTGTGAGGCCGTGTCACACCTGTGTGTGAGCCCGTGTCACACCTGTGTGTGAGGCTGTGTCACACCTGTGTGTGAGGCCGTGTCACACCTGTGTGTGTGCCCGTGTCACACCTGTGTGTGAGGCTGTGTCACACCTGTGTGTGAGGCCGTGTCACACCTGTGTGTGCCCGTGTCACACCTGTGTGAGGCTGTGTCACACCTGTGTGTGAGGCCGTGTCACACCTGTGTGTGTGCCCGTGTCACACCTGTGTGTGAGGCTGTGTCACACCTGTGTGTGAGGCCGTGTCACACCTGTGTGTGTGCCCGTGTCACACCTGTGTGTGAGGCTGTGTCACACCTGTGTGTGAGGCTGTGTCACACCTGTGTGAGGCCGTGTCACACCTGTGTGTGAGCCCGTGTCACACCTGTGTGTGAGCCCGTGTCACACCTGTGTGAGCCCGTGTCACACCTGTGTGTGTGCCCGTGTCACACCTGTGTGAGCCCGTGTCACACCTGTGTGTGAGGCCGTGTCACACCTGTGTGTGAGCCCGTGTCACACCTGTGTGTGAGGCTGTGTCACACCTGTGTGAGGCCGTGTCACACCTGTGTGAGGCTGTGTCACACCTGTGTGTGAGGCCGTGTCACACCTGTGTGTGTGCCCGTGTCACACCTGTGTGTGAGGCCGTGTCACACCTGTGTGTGAGGCCGTGTCACACCTGTGTGTGAGCCCGTGTCACACCTGTGTGTGAGGCCGTGTCACACCTGTGTGAGGCCGTGTCACACCTGTGTGTGCCCGTGTCACACCTGTGTGTGAGACCGTGTCACACCTGTGTGTGCCCGTGTCACACCTGTGTGTGTGCCCGTGTCACACCTGTGTGTGTGCCCGTGTCACACCTGTGTGTGAGGCTGTGTCACACCTGGTTGAGCCCGTGTCACACCTGTGTGTGCCCGTGTCACACCTGTGTGTGTGCCCGTGTCACACCTGTGTGTGAGGCTGTGTCACACCTGGTTGAGCCCGTGTCACACCTGTGTGTGAGGCCGTGTCACACCTGTGTGTGCCCGTGTCACACCTGTGTGTGAGGCCGTGTCACACCTGTGTGAGCCCGTGTCACACCTGTGTGTGTGCCCGTGTCACACCTGTGTGAGCCCGTGTCACACCTGTGTGTGAGGCCGTGTCACACCTGTGTGTGAGCCCGTGTCACACCTGTGTGAGCCCGTGTCACACCTGTGTGTGAGCCCGTGTCACACCTGTGTGAGCCCGTGTCACACCTGTGTGTGAGCCCGTGTCACACCTGTGTGTGAGGCTGTGTCACACCTGTGTGAGCCCGTGTCACACCTGTGTGAGGCCGTGTCACACCTGTGTGTGAGGCCGTGTCACACCTGTGTGTGTGCCCGTGTCACACCTGTGTGTGAGGCCGTGTCACACCTGTGTGTGAGGCCGTGTCACACCTGTGTGTGAGCCCGTGTCACACCTGTGTGTGAGGCCGTGTCACACCTGTGTGTGAGGCTGTGTCACACCTGTGTGTGAGGCCGTGTCACACCTGTGTGAGGCTGTGTCACACCTGTGTGTGAGGCCGTGTCACACCTGTGTGTGCCCGTGTCACACCTGTGTGTGAGGCCGTGTCACACCTGGTTGAGCCCGTGTCACACCTGTGTGAGGCCGTGTCACACCTGTGTGTGAGGCCGTGTCACACCTGTGTGAGGCCGTGTCACACCTGCGTGCCCGGGGCCCTGGAGCAGCACCCACCTGTGCCCGGCTCACACTCCTCCAGGTCCTCGTCATCGCTCGGACACTCGGCCGAGGCCACCAGCAGATCGTCCGTGTTCTGGGGGGACACCTGGGGGTCAGCGCGGGCCTGGGGACCCCCGACCGCCAACCCCAGAGACCCCCGGGACAGGTGTCAGGGACCACCTGAGCACACCCAGGTGTTCGGGGTGGCCCTCCCGTATCCCCCCCCTCCCTCATCCCCAAACCCCCCCCCCAAAATCCCCACCTCTACCCGCACACCTTTACCTGTGCGACGGTGTCGCGCAGCGTGGGCGAGCGCCCGCGGCGGGTGGTGGTCGTGGCCATGGTGGTGGTGGTCTCCATGATGGTGGTGGCCATGTCGGGGGGCGCGGGGGTGGCGCCGGGGGGCGCGGGGGGCGGGGGGGGGTCCCCCACGAGCCGCAGGTCCCCCTCGAGCCGCACGCGGGGGTGTCCCTCGGCCGCCAGCGCCAGCAGCTTCAGCCCGTTGTAGTAGAGCCCCGAGAGCTGCCCCTGGAAGGGGCGGCCGCGGTCCCGGCCCCCCACCCGAACCCGCGCCTGGCTGTTGAAGATGGTCAGCTGCCGGCCTGGGGGGGAGAGGGGGGGCTCGCACACCTGCCACGGGCACGCCTGGCACACCTGTGTTACCTGCGTCACCTGCGCTAGGCCGGGATTGTCACCCCGGCACTGGGAGCTCGAGAGCGTCACCCTGACACTGGCGGCACAACAGGCACACAGCGCCCGTGGATGGAGGGGGGGGGCTCGCACACCTGGTACGGGCACACCTGGCACACCTGGCACACCTGGCACACCTGTGTCACCTGTGCTACCCCGGCACTGTCACCTCGGTACTGTCACCTCACCCACACACAACCCCATGGATGGAGGGGGGGGGCTCGCACACCTGGTACGGGCACACCTGGCACACCTGGCACACCTGTGTCACCTGTGCTACCCCGGCACTGTCACCTCTCCCACACATATCCCCCATGGATGGAGAGGGGGGGCTCGCACACCTGGTATGGGCACACCTGGCACACCTGGCACACCTGGCACACCTGGCACACCTGTGCTTACCCCGGCACTGTCACCCCGGCACTGTCACCTCACCCACACACATCTCTCATGGATGGAGAGGGGGGGCTCGCACACCTGGCACACCTGGCACACCTGGTACCTGCTCACCTGGCTCACCCTGACACTGTCACACCGGACCCAGGTAAGGGATGGAGAGGGCAGCTGCACACCTGGCACACCTGGCACACCTGGCACACCTGGCACACCGGGCACACCTGGCACCCCCCCACACCTGCCTCACCCTGCCACGCCCACCCCGCCGCCCTCCCCCGCCCTCACCCCACACCTGGGGCACACCTGGGGCACACCTGGGTGTGCCTCGCACGAGGAGCAGCCCCGCCCCCCTCCCCCCACCCCCCTCCCCCCCCGGGCAGTTAAAGGGACCCCAACGCCCCCCCCGGCCCCCGGCTCCGCTCGGGCCCAATTTGGCCAATTTGGGGTCGTTGGGGGCGGGGGGGGAGGGGCAGGGGCCCTGCCGGGGCGGGGCCGGGGCGCGCGAGGCTGGGGCGGCTCCTGGGCACACCTGGGCCGTCACACCTGTGCGCCTTCCTCACGCACACCTGGCCCTGCTGCACACCTGGCCAACACCTGCTCCGGTGCACACCTGTCCTCACGGACACCTGGCGCACACCTGGCTCACACACCTGGCCCAGTGCGCACCTGGCACAGTCCCCAGCTTTGTGCACACCTGTCCTGTGTACGGCCAGTGCCATGGCGCACACCTGGCGCACACCTGGAGCACACCTGGAGCACATTCCAGCCATGGCGCACACCTGGCGCACACCTGTCCTGTGCACACCTGGCGCACGCCCCAGCCATGGCGCACACCTGGCGCACACCTGTCCGGTGCACACCTGGCGCAGCCCCGGCCCCGGGCAGTACCTGGGCAGGTGTGGTTAGGGGGTTTAGCGGGTTTATGCGGCTTTAGGGGGGCTCTGGGCTCAGCGCGGTTTAGGGGGGCCGTTAGGTGCGTTAGCGTCCCTTTAACCAGGTAATGAGGGGGCGGGGCAGGGGCCGGCCCCTCCCCCAACACCTGGGGTCCCTCTCCGGACACCTGGGGGGGGGGTCCCTGGACAACGGGGTCCTCCGGGATGTGGCTCCTGGACACCTGCGGGGCCCAGGTGCTGCAACCCCCAAATATCGGGGTCCCAAACACCTGGGACCCCAAACAGGTGAGTCCAGCACACCTGGGCTGCCCAGGTGTGGCCGTGCCCAGGTGTCAGAGCCTCCAGGTGTTGGGGGATCCCAAACACTCCCCAAATCAGTGGGTTCCAGACACCTGGGACCCCCCGAAATCTCTGGGTCCCGGCCACGGCGGGGCTGCCCAGGTGTTTGTGCGTGGGGGGGGTGCCCAGGTGTGGGGGTGCCCAGGTGTGGGGGGCGCTCGCTGCCGTTACCTTTGTCGAGCAGCCACTCATCGACCACCCGCCCCAGGCGGAAGGGGATGCGCTGCCGCGCCAGCGCCAGCCGCTCGCTGTCCCCGCTGCCTTCGGAGGGAGGAGAAGAGCGTTACGGGGACACGGGGCACGGCACGGGGACACCGGGACACCGGGACACCGGCGGGGACACCGGGACACCGGCGGGGACACCGGCGGGGTGGCAGCGCGGCGCTGGGGGGGACATCAGCGGTGACATCACGGCGGCGTCACTGCGACATCGCCATCGGTGTCGCTGTGCTGGGACCGCAGTGTGGGTGGCATCAGTGGTGGCACCACGGTGGGATCGTGGTCTCATCATTGGTGTCACCATCAGTGTCACCGTGGTGGGACCGTGATCTCACCGTCATTAGTGTCACCAAGATGGGACAATGGTCCTGCCACTGCTGTCACCATCGGCATCACCGGTGTCCCCATTGATGTCACCGTGATGGGGTTGGGGTGTCCCCATTGATGTCACCGTGATGGGGTTGGGGTGTCCCCATTGATGTCACCGTGATGGGGTTGGGGTGTCACTGTCAGTGGCATCGGGGTGTCACCATTGGGGTCACATTGGTGTGACCACAGTGTCACCATCGGTGTCACCATCAGTATCACCACGGTGGGACTGTGGCACAACCATCGTGTCACCTCCAGTGCCACCGGTGTCACCATCGGTGTCCCCACAGTGTCACCATCAGTGTCACCATGGGTGTCCCCACAGCCACGATGCCCCTGCTGATGTCCCCGGCCCTGCCGTGGTGTCACCGTGGCTTGGGGTGGCCCAGGTGTCACCGTGGGGGAGGGGTGGCCCTCGGGGGGGTTTATGTGGCCTTTAGGGGGGCGTTAGCGGGGGGAGGGGCGGGGGGCGGCCATGGGACCCCTCGTTAGCGCTGCCTCATTAGTGCCCTCGTTAGGGGGGGGGGGGTCTGGGTGCCTTTGGGGGGACCCTGGGGTGTCTGAAGGTGCCTTTGGGGTGTCCCCAAGCACCTGGGGGGACCCTGGGGTATCCGAAGGTGCCGTGGAGGGGCTTTGGGGGGTCCACAGGTGCCCTGGGGTTCCTGTAGATGCCATAGGGGTGTCCCAGGGTGGCCCCGAGCACCCGGGGTGTCCCTGGGGTGTCCGTGGGAGCCCTGGGTGGTACCTGGGGGTTCTTTAAGAGCCCTGGGGGGTACCTGGGGAACACCTGGGGGGTACCTGGGCTGTGTCTCTAAGAGCCCTGGGGGTACCTGGGGAACACCTGTAGTGTCTGCAGGAGCCCTGAGTGCGTGTGGGGGGTGTCGGGGGGCCCTGGGGTGCCCGGGCTGTGGCAGGGGGGTACCTGGCGGGTATCTCTCGTGCAGGGGGCCGCCGTCCACCTGGAGCGTGGCGTTGCCGCCGCTGCGAGTGAAGCGGACGACGTGGAAGCGCCCGTCACTGACGGCCGCCCCCCGCTCCTCCAGCGCGATGTCCTCGGTGCCCACGTTGAACAGGACCCCCACGGCCCCCTGGACCTGCGTGGGGAGGGGCGGGGGGCGCCCCGGTGGGTGCCGGTCCCACCGAGCCCTTCCCCCCAAGGAGCGACCCCCGAATTTTGGCCTCTCGTGGTGGAAATCGCCACATTTGGATTTTAACGGGAACGCACAAAGCTCCCCCAGACCCCCGAACTTCCCTCCTCAGGACCCCCAGAACCCCAAATTTTTCCTCCCCTGCGGTGCTTCGGGATGTCACCAAACTCCGGAGCCCCCCAGGACCCCCAGCGAACCCCCTGCACCCCAATTTTATCCCCTTTCATGACGTGGAGCTGTGGGAAATCAGCAAGTCCAGCCTTGACCGGGAACCCCTGGAGATCTCCTGAGGATCCCCTGGACCCCCCAGCCCCCCCAAATTCCTGACCCCCAAACCCCCAGACCCCCCCAGCACCCCCGTACCCCAATTTTTCCCCCCCTTTACAATGTGGGGCTGCAGGAATTAATTCCCTGAGCCCGGCCGCGCTCTCCACGTGCAGCAGAGCCCCCAGACCCCCCTAAACCCCCAGACCCCCAAACCCCCCTGTACCCCCAAACCCTCCCAGCCCCCTCAATACCCCAAATTCCCGACCCCCTCCTTTACAATGTGGAGCTGCAGGAATTCCCTGAGCCCGGCCGATCTCTCCACCCGCAGCAAAACCCCCAAACCCCCCCGTACCCCCCAACCCTCCCAGCCCCCCCAGACCCCCCGAACCCCAAATTCCCGACCCCCCCCCCTTACAATGTGGAGCTGCAGGAAGTCTCCGAGCCCGGCCGCGCTCTCCACCCGCAGCAGAACCGCATCTCGCTGCCGGGTGCTGAATCCCAGGGCCAGGCGATCGGCGCGGGTGCTGGGCCGGTCATTGGGGGGCCACGTGTAGGTGATCAGGGCCCCCCCTTTGCCAAAAATGTACGTGGTGCCCGCTGGGGGAGGGGAGAGAAAAATGGGGGGGTCAGGGGGGAGCCGGGAGTTCAGGGGGGCTCTGAATTTTGGGGGGTTGTGAGGTCTGAGTTTGAGGGGACCCCGAGTGCGGGGGGAGCCCCTGGAATTTGAGGGGGGGGTTGGTCCAGGAAGGACCCCGGAGTTTGGGGGGGACCCAGGACCCAGATTTTGAGGGGACCCCGAGTGCAGAAGGAGCCCCTGGAGGAGGACCCCAGAATTTGGGGACGTTGTGGGGGGTCCAGGAGGGTCCCCGGAGTTTGGGGGTGACCTGGAATTCCGGGGGGGACCCTGAGGAACATGGAAGGCTCCGACACTTGGGGGGGGGGACACCCCGGAATTCTTTTGGGGGGGAAGTTCTGAATTTGGGGGAGGGGCTGTGGGACCATCAGGAGCCCCCCCCCAAATGTCTGGGGGTCCCTCTTGTCCCCCCCCCCCCATGGCCTTGCACGAGGGCTCAGTTTGCACAAAAAAACACAAAACAGATAAAAACAGCCAAAACCATCCCAAAAAAACCCTAACATACCCCAAAAACACCCCCAAAATACGGTCAAAATACCCCAAAAATACCCTAACACAGCCCAAAACAGCCAAAAACAGCCAAAACCATCCCCCAAAACCTAACACACCCCAAAACACCCCAAAAATACCCCAAAAATACACCAAAAATACCCTAACACAGCCCAAAACAGCCAAAAAACACCAAAACCACCCCAAAACCACCCAGTCACAGGCGGGGGGGGGCACAGAGACCCCCCCAAAAACCCGGCCCTGACCCCCAAACCCCGCCCGGCCCCGGCGCGGGGGGAGGAAGAGGAGGAGGAGGAAGAGTGGGAGGAAGGTGAGGACGAGGAGGAAGAAGAGGAAGAGGAAGAGGGGGAGGAAGGCTGCTGCGGGTTCCCAAGGCAGGGAGGAGGAGGAGGAGGAGGAGGAGGAGGAGGAGGAGGAGGAGGAGGAGGAGGAGGAGGAGGAGGAGGAGGAGGAGGAGGAGGAGGAGGAGGAAGGCCAGGCTGAAGCAGCCGCGAGCAGGTGGGGAGGAGGAGGAGGGTGAGAAAGAGGAGGAGGAGGAAGAGGAGGAGGAGGGGGAGGAAGGGGGTTGGGTGTCTGTGAGCAGGAGGAGGAGGAAGAGGAAGAGGAAGAGGGGGAGGAAGAGGAGGAGGAAGAGGAAGTGGGGGAGGAAGGCCATCTGTGTCCCTGTCATCGTGAAGAGGAGGGCGCCTGAGGATGATGATGATGATGATGATGATGATGATGATGATGATGATGATGATGATGATGATGATGATGGCGGCTTTGGGGTCCCTGTGAGGAGGAGGAAGGTTGATGAGGAGGGTGAGGAAGGCCGGGGCGATGAAGGCTCGCTGAGGTGGCTGTGGGTGAGGAACGGCCATTGGGAGGAGGAGGAGGATGAGGGTGATGATGATGATGTTGAGGGTGATGAAGGCTCCTGGTGGCGCCCATGGGTGAGGAAGGGCGAGGGGTTGATGGAGATGGGGAGGATGAGGAGGATGATGAAGGCGATAAGAAAGGTGAGGATGAGTGGGATGAGGATGAGGCTGGGGAGGATGAGGAGGAGGATGACAACGATGTGGGGGATGAGGAAGGCTCAACATGGCGCACGTGGTCGATGGCGACGGGGACGATGAAGGGCACGAGGATGAGGAGGATGAGGAAGGTGAGGATGAGGAGGATGGGGATGAAGGCTCCCAGTGGTACCCGCAGGGGCGCGATGGGGAGGATGAGGATGATGAGGATAAGGATGATGAAGGTGATGATGATGATGATGATGATGAAGGCTCACCGTGGTGGCCGCGGGTGAGGAAGAGCACGCGGTTGATGGCGATGGGGGAGGATGATGGGGATGATGATGATGATGATGAAGATGATGAAGATGAGGATGATGATGAGGAGGAGGATGATGAAGGCTCACCGTGGTGGCCGCGGGTGAGGAAGGGCGCGCGGTTGATGGCGATGGGGGGGGATGATGGGGATGGCAGGGAAGGTGACGATGAGGAGGATGATGAAGGTGATGATGATGAAGGTGAGGATGATGATGGGGGTGAGGATGATGAGGAGGATGATGAGGAGGATGAAGGCTCACCGTGGTGGCCGCGGGTGAGGAAGGGCGCGCGGTTGATGGCGATGGGGAGGATGATGGGGATGGCAGGGAAGGTGATGATGATGAAGGTGAGGATGATGATGATGAGGATGATGATGACGGAGGTGAGGAAGGCTGACCGTGGTGGCCGCGGGTGAGGAAGGGCGCGCGGTTGATGGCGATGGGGAGGATAAGGAAGGTGATGATGATGAAGGTGAGGATGATGATGATGATGAAGGTGAGGATGATGATGATGATGAAGGCTCACCGTGGTGGCCGCGGGTGAGGAAGGGCGCGCGGTTGATGGCGATGGGGGGGGATGATGGGGATAAGGAAGGTGATGATGATGAAGGTGAGGATGATGATGATGATGATGATGAAGGTGAGGATGATGATGATGATGAGGAAGGCTCACCGTGGTGGCCGCGGGTGAGGAAGGGCGCGCGGTTGATGGCGATGGGGGAGGATGATGGGGATGATGATGATGATGATGATGATGATGATGATGATGATGATGATGATGATGAAGATGAGGATGACGAGGAGGAGGATGAAGGCTCACCGTGGTGGCCGCGGGTGAGGAAGGGCGCGCGGTTGATGGCGAGGGGGAGGATGATAAGGAAGGTGATGATGATGAAGGTGAGGATGATGATGATGATGATGATGAAGGTGAGGATGATGAGGATGAGGATGAGGAAGGCTCACCGTGGTGGCCGCGGGTGAGGAAGGGCGCGCGGTTGATGGCGATGGGGGAGGATGATGGGGATGATGATGATGATGATGATGATGATGATGATGAAGGTGAGGATGATGATGAAGGTGAGGATGATGAGGATGAGGAGGAGGATGAAGGCTCACCGTGGTGGCCGCGGGTGAGGAAGGGCGCGCGGTTGATGGCGATGGGGAGGATGATAAGGAAGGTGATGATGATGAAGGTGAGGATGATGATGATGATGATGATGATGAAGGTGAGGATGATGATGATGATGAGGAAGGCTCACCGTGGTGGCCGCGGGTGAGGAAGGGCGCGCGGTTGATGGCGATGGGCGCCGTGCCGTGCCGCCCGTGGAAATGATGCACGTGGTGGGTGGTGGAGAGGCTGGAGGAGACGCGGGCGGGGCGGGCGGGGGGCACCAGCACCCCCAGCACCCCCAGCACCCCCAGCGCCCCCAGCGCCAGCACCCCCAGCGCCCCGGGGCCCCCCCGGCCCCCCATCGGCCCCTCAGCGACCCCCCCCCATCCGGCAGCGCCGGGGGGACCCCAGCGAGGGGGACCCCAAAATGGGGGGAGGAGCCCCCAGATGGAGATGGAGGGAAGGGGGGGGGGGGGGAGAGATGGGGCAGCCCCCGGATTTGGGGGGTGAAGGGAAAGGGGGGACCCCCAAATTGGGGGGGCGGGGGGGGAGTGAGAGGAGAGAGGAGAGACCCCAAATTGGGGGGTGAAATGAGAAGAGGAAGCCCCCAAAAAACGGAGAGGGACCCCCAAATTGGGGGAGTGAAAGGAGAGGGGGGAGACCCCAAAAAGGGGGTGAGGGTGGGGAGGGGACCCCCGAAATGGAGGGAGGAGGGGACGGGGGAGCCCCCAAATGAGAGGGGGGAGCCCCCAAATGAGAGGGGGGAGCCCCCAAATGAAGGGGGCGGTCCCCGAATGAGGGGGCGGAGGCGGGGACCCCCAAAATGGGGGGGAGGGTCGAAAGGAGAGGGAGAGACCCCAAATGAGGGGAGGGGGGTGAAGGGAGAGGGTCGGACCCCCCAAATGGGGTCTAGGGGGGATTGAACCCCAAAACTGGGGGGGGAGGAGGTGAGGGGCTCCCAAATTGGGGGGTGGAAGGAGGAGAGAGGGACCCCCCAATTAAAGGGGGGGTGACAGCGGGGGGGGGGGGAGCCCCCAAAATGTGGGGCCGGTGGAGAAGGGAGGGGGGAGTCCCCAAAAGGGGGGAGGGAGGAAGGGGAGACCCCAAAATGGGGGGTGAGGGGAGAGGGGGAGCCCCCAAAGGGGGGGTGGAGGTGGGGGGGGGAGGGGTTGAGAGCCCCAAAAGGGGGATCCGGGCAGGACTGAACCCCAAAATGGGGGGGAGGCGGTGAGGGGAGGGGGTTGTGCCCCGAAATGAGACCCCGAACCCTAAAATGGGGTCTGAGGGGGGGGGTCGTGCCCCAAAAGAGGATCTGGGGGGGCGCAGAACCCCGAAATGGGGCTGGGGGGGGACGCGAGCCCAAAATTGGGAGGGGGGGGCTTCAAATCAGCCCAAAAATGGGGAGGGGGGGGAGCAATCCCAGTTCAACCCAACCTGAAGTCGGGAAAACCCCCAAATCCCCCCAAATCTGGGTCCTGGGTCACCCCACAAGGGCCGGGCGAGGTCCCCGATTTTTCCCCCCCCCCTCGTGAGGCCCCAAATCCACCCACGGGGGTGGGGAGGGGCCCCGGATCACCCCGAAAATGGGGCTGGGGGAGGCCCTGAGAAACCCCAAATCCTCCCCAAAAATAGGGCCGGGGGGGGGGGGGGCAAACCCCCCCTTAAACGGGGCTGGGGGAGGCAAATCCCCAAAAATAGAATCGGGGGGGGGGCCCCCAGGAGGGGCTGGGGGGGAGCGGAACCCCCCGAAAATGAGGCGGGGGGGACCCGAATGTCCCCAAAATGGGGCTGGGGGGGTGGGGGGGGGGGGGCGCCCCCCCCCCCTAAAAAAGCGGCGGCGCCCCCAAAGGGCCCCGGGGGTCCCGACCCCCCCTGGGCTGCGGGGCCGGGGGGTCCCGAGCGCCCCCCCCGCGGGGGGTCTGGATCCCCCCCCCCGGGGCTCAGCGCATGCGGGGGGGCGCGGGGGGGGCCCCGGGGCGGGGGGGCCAGGGCGGGGGGGGGGCGCGGGGGGCTCAGAGGGGGTCGAGCATGGTCCGGGTTGGGGGGGAGGGGGGCTCGGGGCTGGGAAATGGGGGGGGGGATTTGGGGATGGGAAATGGGGGGGGGGTTCGGGGATGTGGGGCTGGGATTTGGGGGGGTTCGGGGATGTGGGGCTGGGTTTTGGGGGGGTTCGGGGATGTGGGGCTGGGTTTTGGGGGGGGGGGGTTCGGGGATGTGGGGCTGGGTTTTGGGGGGGGTTCGGGATGTGGGGCTGGGTTTTGGGGGGGGGGGGGATGGAGGATGCGGGAGGGGGGGGAGAGGGAGCGGAGTGGGGAGGGGGGGATGGGGGGCACGATGTGGGGCGATGCGGGGGGGGATGGGCGGTGTGGGGCGGGGCCTGCGGGAGGCTGAGGATGAGGATGGCGATGGGGATGGCGATGAGGATGAGGATGGGGATGGGGATGAAGCGGGGGCTGTGCCGGGGGGGTCTGGCCTGGGCGGCGGCGGCGGCGGCGGCGCGGTGGGGCCCGAGGCTCGGTGGGGCCGGGGGGCTCCGGGGGGCTCCGGGGGGCTCCGGGGGGCTCCGGGGGGCCGTGGGGCGGTGGGCGCGGGCGGCCGTGGGGCGGCGGCGGCGGCGGCGGCGGCTGCTGCAGCGGGAGGGGCGGGGGCGGGGGAGGGGCGGGGGGAGGGGCCGTGGGGTGGGGGAGGGGCCACGCGCGACCCACGAGGGGGAACCCACGGACCCGACCCCCTCCCCCACACACACATCCGGGGTGGGGGGAGCCCCGTGGAGACCCCCCAGGGCACCCCCGGAGCCCCGGAGGGACCCCCCGAGGTGGCCCCGACGGGCGGGGGGGACAATCCGGGACCCCCGCGGGGACAATCGGGGGTCGGGGCGGCCCCACGGCCGCTCCAGGTGGCCCCAGGTGGCCCCAGGTGGCCCCAGGGGGGTGGGCGAGCCCCACGGCAGCCCCGCAGTGACCCCCGGCAGTGCCACCCCCCCAGTCCCGGTGTCCCCATTGTCCCCACGCCGTGTCCTGCCCCACGGAGCGACCCCAAACCCCCCCCCGTGTCCCCACTCAGGTGTGGGGCAAAGGTTGGCCCTGCCTGGGACTCACCTGGAGGGCGGGGGGACATTGGGGGGACACTGGGGGGACACTGGGGGACACTGGGGGGACACTGGGGGACACTGGGGGGACACTGGGGGGACATTGGGGGGACATTGGGGGGACACTGGGGGGACATTGGGGACACTGGGGGGACATTGGGGGGACATTGGGGGGACATTGGGGGGACATTGGGGGGACACTGGGGGGGACATTGGGGGGACACTGGGGGGACACTGGGGGGACATTGGGGGACATTGGGGGGACATTGGGGGGACACTGGGGGGGACATTGGGGGGGGACACTGGGGGGACACTGGGGGGACACTGGGGGGACACTGGGGGGGACACGGCCCCCCTGCCCGTGGGGACACAGAGCAAAGCACAGGTGACACAGGTGACACAGGTGACACAGGGGACACTCAGGTGACACACAGGTGACACAGGTGACACGGGTGACACAGGTGACACACAGGTGACACAGGTGACACAGGTGACACAGGTGACACGGGTGACACACAGGTGACACAGGTGACACAGGTGACACAGGTGACACAGGTGACACAGGTGACACAGGTGACACACAGGTGACACGGGTGACGGAGCCACCTCGGGCGAGGGACGCTTGTCCCGTGTGGGGGTGACAAAGCCACCCCCCCCCCCGTGTGTCCCCTCGGGGACCCCTGGGGGGTCCTGGGCTCCTCCAGGTGTGGGGAAGGGGCCCTGAGCCCCCCCCGTGTGTCCCCAGGAGCCACCTGTGCCCCTCTGAGCCCCCCAAATCCGCCCGAGACCCCCACTCAAACTGGGCACAGCCACCCCTCTGAGCTCCCCGAGACCCCCAAATCCGCCCGAGCCCCCCACTCAAACTGGGCACGGCGAGCGCCTCGAGCCTTCCTGAGACCCCCCAGACCCCCCAAATCTAACCCTGACCCTGGCCCCTCACTCAAAATGGGCACAGCCACTCCTCCCCGAGCCCCCCAGCCCCCCCGAGCCCCCCAGCCCCCCCAAATGCCCCCAGCCCCCCCAAATCTCCCCTAGCCCCCCACTCACGCTCGGCACAGCCGGCCCCCCCGAAGGCCGTCATGCTGCAGTCGCAGGTGAACCCGTCCCACTGCTGCAGGCAAACGCCCCCGTGGGCACACGAGTCCTCGGCGCACGTCGTGCTGGGGCCTGGGGGGCACCGGGCTCGTGGGGACCCCCCCCCCGGGCACCCCCAAAGCCCCCCGGAGCCCCCCGCCCACCCAAACCCTTGGGAAAAGTCTCGGACACCCCCAAAGAAGCGCCGCAGATCCGGAATCCTGCACCCCCCTCCCCAATGTCTCTGTACCCCCAGACCTTGGTGCCCCTCAGACCCCCCCGTGCCCCCCAATTCTCACCGTCCCAGCCCCCACAAAGCCCCCAGACCACCCCAAACCCCCCCCGTGCCCCCCAATTCTCACCGTCCCAGCCCCCACAGAGCCCCCAGACTCACCCCAAACGCCACCCCGTGCCCCCGAATTCTCACCGTCCCCAGCCCCCACAAACCCCCTTGGCCCCCCAGTCTCGGGGGTCTCACCGTCCCCAGCCCCCCAAACCCCCCTTGGCCCCCCAGTCTCGGGGGTCTCACCGTCCCCAGCCCCCCAAACCCCCCCTTGGCCCCCCAGTCTCGGGGGTCTCACCGTCCCCAGCCCCCCAAAGCCCCCCTTGGCCCCCCAGTCTCGGGGGTCTCACCGTCCCCAGCCCCCCAAACCCCCCCTTGGCCCCCCAGTCTCGGGGGTCTCACCGTCCCCAGCCCCCCAAAGCCCCCCTTGGCCCCCCAGTCTCGGGGGTCTCACCGTCCCAGCCCCCCAGACCCCCCCTTGGCCCCCCAGCCTCGGGGGTCTCACCGTCCCCAGCCCCCCAAAGCCCCCCTTGGCCCCCCAGTCTCGGGGGTCTCACCGTCGCAGCCCCTCCTCACGTCCCCCACTCGTCTCAGGGCGTCCCCCAGCAGGTCGGGCAGGCGCCCGTTCAGGTCGAGCGAGGCCAAACAGCCCCGGAAGCCTCCCCGGGAGGCCACGAGCCTCGGCAGGCGGCCCAGGAGCCCCGGGCTGACCCCCCCGACGTACAGCTCACCTGGGCAGGGGCACGGCACGGCTCACCTGGGGGGCAGCGACCCCAGAACAGCCCCGGGGTGACCCAACCTGTGCCCCATTGCCTGGCCTGGTGGTCGGGGGGACACCTGGGGGGACACCTGGGGGACACTCGTGCCCCCTCCTGGGACCACCCACACCTGTGCCCTCCCCAGGTGATCCCAGGTGTGTCCTAGGTTATCCCAGGTGTGTCCAGGTGTATCCCAGGTATATCTCAGGTGTATCCCAGTTGTCCCCAATTGTCCCCAGGTGTATCCCAGGTATCCCCAGGTGTGCCCAGGTGTATCCCAGGTATATCTCAGGTGTATCCCAGTTGTCCCCAGTTGTCCCCAATTGTCCCCAGGTGTATCCCAGGTGTCCCCAGGTGTATCCCAGGTATCCCCAGGTGTATCCCAGTTGTCCCCGATTGTCCCCAGTTGTCCCCAGGTGTATCCCAGGTATCCCTAGGTGTGCCCAGGTGTGTCTCAGATGTATCCCAGGTATCCCCAGTTGTCCCCAATTGTCCCCAGGTGATCCCAGGTGTATCCCAGTTGTCCCCAGTTGTCCCCAGGTGTGCCCAGGTGTGCCCAGGTGTGCCCAGGTGTGCCCAGGTGTGTCTCACCTTTGAGCTGCAGGCCGCGGGCCCCCTGCCCGTGCTGGGTCACGGGTCTCCCGTCCACTCTCAGCCCGTGCAGGGCCCCCCCCTCCCGGGCCACGGCCACCTCGTGCCAGCGCCCATCGTGCAGCGGCTGCTCCGAGTTGCCCTTCATGAGCGAGGGGCCCTCGCCCAGGTCGAACACGTAGTGGATGTACCTGGAAAAGGGGCGTGGCCTTGGGGACTCACCTGAGAGCGGGGGTCTCACCTGGGGAAGGGAGAAAGGGACGCCCCCCCCCCCCAAAAAAAACCCCAAATCCCAAATCCAGGGCGTGTAACGGGGCTGGGGGCGTGGCCACCGCTGGGTGGGGCCGTTGTGGGCGTGGCCTGAGCCGGGGGGAGGAGCCTAAGGCTGAGCTTGGGGGGGGGGAGGGGACTCTGAGGGCTGGGGGTCCCCAAGGGGAGCACAGGGTCCCCAGGACCCCCCTGGTGTCCCCAAGACCTGTGGAGACCCCTGAGATCCCCCGTGGTGTCCCCAGATGCTCCCCAAGATCTCCGAGGTCCCCAGAACGTCCCCCCCAGTGTCCCCCCGGTATTTTTGTGTCCCCCGGTGTTTTTTGTGTCCCCCGGTATTTTTTCCTGTCCCCCCGGTATTTTTTGCGTCCCCCGGTATTTTTTGCGTCCCCCGGTGTTTTTTGTGTCCCCCGGTATTTTTTCCTGTCCCCAGGTATTTTTTGTGTCCCCCCGGTATTTTTTGTGTCCCCCCGGTATTTTTTGTGTCCCCCCGGTATTTTTGTGTCCCCAGGTATTTTTTCCTGTCCCCCCGGTATTTTTTGTGTCCCCCGGTATTTTTTGCAGTCCCCCCAGGTATTTTTTCCTGTCCCCAGGTATTTTTTCCTGTCCCCTCACCCCTTGACCAACTCCACCACCAGGAAATCGGAGCCGCTGCCGCCGTTGAAGAGGATGAGGCCGTCGGGGGCCGTGGTTTTGAACTGGAAGAAGAGGTGGAAGGAGGCGAAGGCCTGCAGGGTGGCCAGGGCCACGTAGGAGCCGCGGCCACCGAAAGCCACCGGGTCGGCCACGATGGCGCGGCGGCCGAAGCGCGCGTTGAGCTCGCACGTGCTGATGTCGCCGTCGCGACACAGGTCCAGGTAGGGCAGCCCATTGAACACGAGCCCGCTCAGGTGGCCCAGGAAGTTGGACGGGACCACGGCCAGGAAGCGGCGCTCGGTGACGATGCCGGTCTCGATGTTGTGGAATTCCAGGCGGGTGTGAGAGCCCGACAGCTGCCCTGGGGGGCGGGGCGGGGGACACGGGGGGGGACACGGGGGTGTCACCGGGGGGGGACGAGGGGTGGGGGGAGGGGGCACCGCGCTGTGGTCACGTTGGGCGGTGGTGGCCCCATGGACCCTCATCCCTGTCCCCATGGACCTTCATCCCTGTCCCCATGGACCTTCATCCTTGTCCCCATGGACCTTCATCCCTGTCCCCATGGACCCTCATCATCCCTGTCCCCATGGATCCTCATCATCCTTGTCCCCATGGACCTTCATCCTTGTCCCCATGGACCCTCATCCCTGTCCCCATGGACCCTCATCATCCTTGTCCCCATGTCCCCATGGACCCTCATCATCCCTGTCCCCATGTCCCCATGGACCCTCATCCTTGTCCCCATGGACCTTCATCCTTGTCCCCATGGACCCTCATCCCTGTCCCCATGGACCCTCATCATCCTTGTCCCCATGTCCCCATGGACCCTCATCATCCCTGTCCCCATGGACCCTCATCTCTGTCCCCATGTCCCCATGGACCCTCATCTCTGTCCCCATGGACCTTCATCCTTGTCCCCATGGACCCTCATCATCCCTGTCCCCAAGGACCCTCATCATCCCTGTCCCCATGGACCCTCATCCCTGTCCCCATGGACCTTCATCCTTGTCCCCATGGACCCTCATCCCTGTCCCCGTGTCCCCATGGACCTTCATCCCTGTCCCCATGGACCTTCATCCTTGTCCCCATGTCCCCATGGACCTTCATCCCTGTCCCCATGGACCCTCATCATCCTTGTCCCCATGTCCCCATGGACCTTCATCCCTGTCCCCATGGACCCTCATCATCCTTGTCCCCGTGTCCCCATGGACCTTCATCCCTGTCCCCATGGACCTTCATCCTTGTCCCCATGTCCCCATGGACCTTCATCCCTGTCCCCATGGACCCTCATCATCCCTGTCCCCATGGACCTTCATCCTTGTCCCCATGGACCCCCATCATCCCTGTCCCCATGGACCCTCATCATCCTTGTCCCCATGTCCCCATGGACCCCCATCATCCCTGTCCCCATGGACCCTCATCATCCTTGTCCCCATGTCCCCATGGACCTTCATCCCTGTCCCCATGGACCCCCATCATCCTTGTCCCCATGAACTTTTATCCCTGTCCCCATGTCCCCATGGACCTTCATCCCTGTCCCCATGGACCTTCATCCTTGTCCCCATGGACCCTCATCATCCCTGTCCCAATGGACCTTCATCCTTGTCCCAATGTCCCCATGGACCCTCATCCCTGTCCCCATGGACCCTCATCCCTGTCCCCATGGACCCTCATCATCCCTGTCCCCATGGACCCTCATCATCCTTGTCCCCATGTCCCCATGGACCTTCATCCCTGTCCCCATGAACTTTTATCCCTGTCCCCATGTCCCCGTGGACCTTCATCCCTGTCCCCATGGACCCTCATCATCCCTGTCCCCATGTCCCCATGGACCCTCATCCCTGTCCCCATGGACCCTCATCCCTGTCCCCATGTCCCCATGGACCTTCATCCCTGTCCCCATGGACCCTCATCATCCTTGTCCCCATGTCCCCATGGACCCTCATCCCTGTCCCCATGAACTTTTATCCCTGTCCCCATGTCCCCAAGGGCCTTCATCCCTGTCCCCATGGACCTTCATCCCTGTCCCCATGGACCTGGACACTTTATCCCCATGTCCCCATGTCCTCGTGAACCTTCACCCCTGTCCCCACGGGCCAGTAACTCCACTGGCCATGTCCCCATGGCCCTGGTCACCATGTCCCCAAGGAACCTGTGCACCCATCACCACCTTTGTCCCTGTCCCCATGGACCTGGACACCTCATCCCCGTGTCCCCATGTCCCCAAGGGCCTTCATCCCTGTCCCCAAGGACGTGGTCACCCCATCCCTGGTGTCCCCATGGTTGTGGCCACCATTTCCTTGTGTCCCCACAGCCCCACTGGCCACGTCCCCACGGCTCTGAGCCCCCCCCGTGACCCCCGTGACCCCCGGCCAAGGTCCCCCCGTGTCACCTTCCACGGTGACGTTGTCCACGGCGAGCTGGAGGCTGCGGCCGCGCCGGGCCACCCGCACCGAGTGCCACTCGTTGTCATCCAGGCGCTGCCCCGCAAAAAGCGTCTCGGGGCCTTTGCCTGGGGGCAGCGGGGACAGCGGTGACACCGGGGACAGCGGGAACAGAGGGGACAGCGGGGACAGCGGGGACACCGGGGACAGCGGGGACAGCGGGGACAGAGGGGACAGCGGGGACAGAGGGGACAGCGGGGACAGCGGGGACACCGGGGACAGAGGGGACAGCGGGGACAGAGGGGACAGAGGGGACAGCGGGGACAGAGGGGACAGCGGGGACACCGGGGACAGCGGGGACAGCGGGGACAGAGGGGACAGCGGTGACACCGGGGACACCGGGGACAGCGGGGACAGAGGGGACAGCGGTGACACCGGGGACACCGGGGACACCGGGGACAGAGGGGACACCGGGGACACCGGGGACACCGGGGACAGAGGGGACAGGGGGGACACCGGGGACACCGGGGACAGCGGGGACAGAGGGACAGAGGGGACAGAGGGGACAGAGGGGACAGAGGGGACAGAGGGACAGAGGGGACAGAGGGACAGAGGGGACAGAGGGGACAGAGGGACAGAGGGGACAGAGGGGACAGAGGGGACAGAGGGACAGAGGGGACAGAGGGGACAGAGGGACAGAGGGGACAAGGGGGACAGAGGGACAGAGGGGACAGCGGGGACAGAGGGACAGAGGGGACAGAGGGGACAGCAGGGACAGAGGGGACAGCGGGGACAGAGGGGACACTGTGTGGGACACCTGGGGACTCCAGGGGGACACCAGTGACACCAGTGACCCCGCTGTACTGGTGACACCACGGCACTGGGGGACACGGCTGCACCAGTGACACCGGGGGACACCGGGGGACACCGGGGGACACCCGGGGACAGAACTGTCCTAGGGACACTGGGCCCCCAGTCCATAGCAGCCACTGGCACTGGGTGGCACTGGGTGGCACTGGGTGACACCAGATGTGCACGGCCAGGTGACACAGCTGGAAGCAGCCCAGGTGTGAACCCCCAAACACAGCCAGGGGCTGTCCCAGCCTTTGGGGGGGTCCCTGTGGAGGCTTTGGGGGGTCCCAGAGGGGCTGGGAGTGTCCCCGGGTGGTTTTGGGCGTGTCCCAAGGGATGTTTTGGGGGGAGTTTTGGGGGGGTTTTGGGGGGCCGGGTGTCCCAGGAGGATTGGGGGTTTCTGGGGTGTCCCGGGGGTGTCCCGGGACGGGGGGTGGCACTTACTGGGGTGACAGCCCACGCGGACACAGTCTGGGGAGAGAAGGACACGGGTCAGGCCCTTCGCAGCCGCCGCCAGGGGGCGCCCCGGGGACGGGGGGGGGGCGGCCGGGGGGGGCGAGGTGCCAGAGGGGGGGACTGGGATGGACTGGGATGGACTGGGATGGACTGGGATGGAAATGGGATGGACTGGGATGGACTGGGATGGAAATGGGATGGACTGGGATGGACTGGGATGGACTGGGATGGGATGAGGAGTGGGAATAGGATGGAACTGGGAGGGAACTGGGAGGGAACTGGGAGGGAACTGGTTTCGGGGTCTCTGGCACCTCGCGGCCGCTCTGAGGGCCCAGCCCGGGGGATCCCGGGGGGATCCGGGGGGATCTGAGACCCCGGGCTGGGCCCCCCCTCGTCAACCGCTGCGGGGCGGGGGGGGGCAAACACCGGGACCCGGGGGGGCCCCCAATCCCATGGGGGGCTCCCCAATCCCATGGGGGGCCCCCAATCCCATGGGGGGGTCCCCAATCCCAGGAGGGCTCCCCAATCCCATGGGGGGGTCCCCAATCTCTTGGGGGGTCCCCAAACCCATGGGGGGACCCCCAATCCCATGGGGGGGTCCCCAATCCCATGGGGGGGGTCCCCAATCCCATTGAGGGGGGTCCCCACCCCACAGAGGCCCTGCAGCCCCACGGGGGTCGCCCCCAATGGAAGGGGCTGCAGGAGGGGTCCCCCACCCTGGGGGGTCCCCAAACCTCTGGGGGGGACCCTCAGCCCCTCGGGGGGTCCCGGCGCTGTCCCCAAGTGGCAGCGGGGGGGTCACGAAGGCCCCAATCCCGGGGGAAGGGGGGGAACCCGACGGGGACACCGAGCTGGCTCTGGTGACCCCCCGGTGCCGGTTTGGGGGTCCCAGGGGCGGTTCTGGGGGTCCCGAGCACCATCTGGGGGAAGTTTTGGGGTCCCAGGCACCGATTTGCCCATTTTGGAGCCATTTTGGGGATGTTTAGAGACGCCCAAGAACCAACTTGACCCTTTTTGGGGTCATAACTCGGCCACCGATTTGGGGTCCTGAGCATCACTCTGGGCACCAATTTGATCATTTTGGGGGTCCCAGGCACCATTTTGGCCATTCTGGGACCACCAGAACCGGCTCGGGCCCCGTTTTGGGGCGGATTTCGGGGCGGATTTCGGGGAGGTGTCCGGGGTCTGTGCCGGGTTTTTTTTGGGGTCTCACCCAGGTTGAGGGTGAGCTTCATGCGCCCCCCGTCCAGCTCGAGGCGCAGGGTGTCGGCCGAGTGGCGCGAGGTGGTGGCGAGGACGAGGCCGAAGGCTCGGGGGGACATAAAACGCAGGGACACGTCCTCGGCCTCGGTCTGCTCCCCCGGCACCTGCACCTTCAGGTACATGCTGCCGTCATAGCTCAGCACCGCCGCCTCTGCGGGGACAGCGGGGACCCCCTGTCACCCCGGGCACCCCGCTGTGCCCACAGCACCCCTGGGTGCCGGGACACCCCGGCCAGGTGAGCCCCACCCCACGCAGGTGAGGGCTGAGCTTGTGGGGGACACGGATGCCGCTTTTTTGGGGACCCTCCCCGGACTGGAGGTGTTTGGGGGTGTCCGGGGAGGTTGGGGGGGGAGGGGCTCAGGTGTCCAGGTGCTCCCAGGTGTTCCTGGGGACATCCCAGCACCTCCTCCTCAGGTGCGACCCCTCCCCACAGGTGTGACCCCGGTGCTCAGAGAGTCCCAACCCCCCCCCCCTCACCTGTCCCAGGGTCCCAACTCACCTGTCCCATCTACCTGACGTCCCCCCAGGTGTCACCACGGGGTCCCGCGTCCCAGCCCAGCCCCCCTCATCCCCCAGGTGTTCAGGGCCGGTCCCACCCCCCCCGTGTGACCCCTCCCCCACCCCCTCACCTGTCTCGCAGCGCGGCCCCAGGTACCCGGTGCCGCGACAGTCGCACACGAAGCGGTTCCAGCCCTCGCGACACGTCCCCCCGTTGCGGCACGGAGCGCTGGCGCACAGCCGGGGGGGGTCCCTCGCACACAGCGGGGCGACCCCCGGCGTCCCCCCGGAGCCCCCGGCCCCCAAAAGCGCCCGCACGTCGCGGCTCCGCCCGTCCACGAACAGGTCCCGCACGCAGCCCACGAAGCCGAGGCGCAGCCCCGCGGCCCAGAGCTCGGGGGGCGCGGGGGGCCCGGGGCGACCCTCGGGGAGCCCCCCCAGGTACAGCTCGGCCCCCACGTCCAGAACGTCGCGGTCACCGCTGGCCAAGAAGGGCGTGCTGCGACTGTTCACGGACACCGAGCCTGGGGACAGCGAGGGGGACAGAGAGGGGACAGAGAGGGGACATCAGGGGGGACATCGGGGGGGACATCGGGGGGGACATCGGGGGGGACATCGGGGGGGACAGAGAGGGGACAGAGACGGGACAGTGTTGGGGTCAGGGGGTCATTGGGGTACCCCGGGGTTCATTGGGGGGACATTGGGGGACACCGGGGGACAGCACGGGGGGGGCACGGCAAAGGGAAGGATGACAGGGACACCCTGCCCCAGCACCCCCCGCACACCTGTGAAGTGCACCTGTACAGCCCCTGCACACCTGTGAACAACCTCAAACACCTGTGGACAACCCCTCGGCACACACGTGGCTTGTACCTGCGCACCCTCTGCACACCTGACCCCCTCACACACCTGACCCCCTCTCACCTGACCCCCTCTCACCTGACCCCCTCACACACCTGACCCCCTCTCACCTGACCCCCTCACTCACCTGACCCCCTCTCACCTGACCCCTCTCACCTGACCCCCTCTCACCTGACCCCCTCACTCACCTGACCCCCTCACTCACCTGACCCCCTCACACACCTGACCCCCTCTCACCTGACCCCCTCTCACCTGACCCCCTCACACACCTGACCCCCTCTCACCTGACCCCCTCTCACCTGACCCCCTCTCACCTGACCCCCTCTCACCTGACCCCCTCTCACCTGACCCCCTCTCACCTGACCCCCTCACTCACCTGACCCCCTCACTCACCTGACCCCCTCACACACCTGACCCCCTCTCACCTGACCCCCTCACTCACCTGACCCCCTCTCACCTGACCCCCTCACACACCTGACCCCTCTCACCTGACCCCCTCTCACCTGACCCCCTCACACACCTGACCCCCTCACACACCTGACCCCCTCTCACCTGACCCCCTCTCACCTGACCCCCTCACTCACCTGACCCCCTCACACACCTGACCCCCTCTCACCTGACCCCTCTCACCTGACCCCCTCTCACCTGACCCCCTCTCACCTGACCCCCTCTCACCTGACCCCCTCTCACCCCTCTCACCTGACCCCCTCACTCACCTGACCCCCTCACACACCTGACCCCCTCACTCACCTGACCCCCTCACTCACCTGACCCCCTCTCACCTGACCCCCTCTCACCTGACCCCCTCTCACCTGACCCCTCACTCACCTGACCCCCTCTCACCTGACCCCCTCTCACCTGACCCCCTCACTCACCTGACCCCCTCTCACCTGACCCCCTCACTCACCTGACCCCCTCTCACCTGACCCCCTCTCACCTGACCCCTCACTCACCTGACCCCCTCTCACCTGACCCCCTCACTCACCTGACCCCCTCTCACCTGACCCCCTCACACCTGACCCCCTCTCACCTGACCCCCTCACTCACCTGACCCCCTCACTCACCTGACCCCCTCACTCACCTGACCCCCTCACTCACCTGACCCCCTCTCACCTGACCCCCTCACACCTGACCCCCTCACACACCTGACCCCCTCTCACCTGCCCCCCTCTCACCTTTCCTGCCGTCACGCTGCACGTCCACGTGGCACCACTCGCCGTCCGTGACCTTCCTGGCGCTGGCGCGGAGCCGCAGCCCGGCCGCGCCCATGCCCAGCAGCAGGTACAGGTGCCCGTCCAGCAGCTCCAGCGCCAGGAAATCGGGGGGCGGCGGGGGGGGCCCCCGGGGGGGGGCGGCCGGGGGGTCGCGGGGGGGTCCCTGCCCGAAGAGCAGGACCCCGTTGGGCTCCGTGGTGCGGAAATCGAAGGACACGGAGCCCGCGCGGGCCGGGCGCCAGGTGGGCAGCGCCAGGTGAGCCTGGGGGGTGGCGAAGGTGACGGGGTCCAGCGCGGGGGGGGGGTCGCAGTGGAAGAGAAGCGCCCCGTGCAGCGTCACCCGCGCGTCCCCTTCCTGCGCCAGCCGCGACAGCTCCAGCTTGAAGTCGTTGTTCTTGTAAACCACCTGGGGACACAGGTGAGTTTGGGAGGGGAGGGGGGGGGGGACGGGGACAGGTGAGTTTGGGAGGGGAGGGGGCTGGGGGTCCTCAATATCCAGCTGTGACCCCCCCCCCCCCAGTGCTGGTCCCGTGGTGTCACTGCGTGTCGTGCAGGTGTAACAGCCCTGGGGACACGCACAGGTGAGTCGGGGGTCCCTAAAATGTGACCCACAGTCCCCAGGGACACGCACAGGTGAGTCGGGGGTCCCTAAAATGTGACCCACAGTCCCCAGGGACACGCACAGGTGAGTCGGGGGTCCCCAGAATGTCACCTAGAGTCAGTCCCCAGGGACACGCACAGGTGAGTGAGGGTCCCCAAAACGTCACCTGTAGCCCTTGGGGACACGCACAGGTGAGTGAGGGTCCCCAAAATGTGACCTCAGCCCCCTGGGGACACGCACAGGTGAGTTGGGGATCCCTAAAATGTGACTCTGGCTCCTGGGGACACGCACAGGTGAGTCGGGGATCCCCAAAATGTGACCCACAGTCCCCAGGGACACGCACAGGTGAGTCGGGGGTCCCTAAAATGTGACTCCGGCTCCTGGGGACACGCACAGGTGAGTGAGGGTCCCCAAAACGTCACCTACAGTCCCGAGGGACACGCACAGGTGAGTCGGGGGGTCCCCAAAATGTGACCCACAGTCCCCAGGGACACACACAGGTGAGTCAGGGGGTCCCCAAAATGTGACCCACAGTCCCCAGGGACGCGAACAGGTGAGTCGGGGGGGGTTTAGGTGCCCCCAGCCTGAGCCCCCCCGCCCCTATCACCTGCACCACGCCCCAGGTGAGGCCGGGGGGGGTCCCCGAGCCCCCAGACTCACGTCCTTGAGGCAGCCCATGAAGTTGTTGCTGACGGGGGACCCCGGCAGGTCGGCCGTGTTGGGGGACCCCCCCACGTAGAAGAAGTCGTCGGAGCCCAGCATGGTGAAATCCTCCTGCGTGTAGCCCGTGGTGGTCAGGATCCCGTCCACGGAGATCGTCACCTGCCACGGGACGGGCCGGGCTCAGCCGGGACCCCCCGCGGCCGGGGCACCCCAAAACGGGGAGGGGGACACGGGGGGGGAGGGGACAAAGATGGGGGAGGGGACATGGGGGACAAGGGGGTGATGGGGACACGGGGGTGACAGGGGGTGACAGGGGGTGACACGGGGGTGACGGGGGGTGACGGGGGGTGACGGGGGGTGATGGGGGACACGGGGGGGGGCTGGGGACAAAGATGGGGACACGGGGGTGACGGGGGGTGACAGGGGGTGACAGGGGGTGACGGGGGGTGATGGGGGACACGGGGGGGGCTGGGGACAAAGATGGGGACACGGGGGTGACAGGGGGTGACAGGGGGACACAGGAGGGGCTGGGATCAAAGATGGGGGTGGGGGACAAAGATGGGGGTGGGGACATGGGGGACAAGGGGGTGATGGGGACACGGGGGTGACAGGGGGTGATGGGGGACACGGGGGGGGCTGGGGACAAAGATGGGGACACGGAGGTGACAGGGGGTGACAGGGGGGTGATGGGGACACGGGGGTGACAGGGGGTGACAGGGGGTGACAGGGGACACGGAAAGGGACAAAGGGGTGATGGGGGTGACGGGGGGACACGGGGGGGGCTGGGGACAAAGATGGGGACACGGGGGTGACTGACAGGGGGTGACAGGAGGTGACAGGGGGTGACAGGGGGTGATGGGGGACACGGGGGGACACGGGGACAATGAGGGCGAGGTCTGGGGGGACTCGGGGGTCGCCTGGGGGGGGTCCCGAGGACACCCCTGATGGGGGGGGGTGAGTGACGAGGTGGGGAGGGACGGGGGTGACACTGAGGTGACATTGGGGGTGACCTTGGGGTGACACTGAGGTGACATTGGGGTGACATTGGGGGTGACACTGGGGTGACATTGGGGGTGACATTGGGGTGACACTGGGGTGACATTGGGGGTGACATTGGGGTGACACTGGGGTGACACTGGGGGTGACACTGGGGGTGACACTGGGGGTGACAGGGAGGTGACATTGGGGGTGACACTGGGGTGACACTGGGGGTGACAGGGAGGTGACATTGGGGGTGACACTGGGGGTGACACTGGGGGTGACACTGGGGTGACACTGAGGTGACATTGGGGTGACAATGGGGTGACACTGGGGGTGACACTGGGGTGACATGGGGGTGACACTGGGGGTGACACTGGGGGTGACATTGGGGGTGACATTGGGGTGACACTGGGGGTGACACTGGAGGTGACACTGGGGGGAGGGGGGGTTAGTAACGAGTTTTGGGGGGTCCCGGGGCAGAAGAAAGCTCAGACACAAACGCGGTCGTTAGTGGGGGGCGTGCACAGGTGAGGCGGGAGCGTGCACAGGTGTGCCAGGGACGTGCACAGGTGAGCAAGCACGTGCAAAGGTTGGGTGTGAGGGGGGCACGTGCAGGGGGACAGGGGGGGACCCCGGGGGGACGGGGGCAGCCCCGCGGCCATTCACACACACCTGAGCACACCTGGATACACACCTGTACACACCTGTACACACCTGTCCACACCTGTCCACACCTGAGCACACCTGGATACACACCTGTACACACCTGGATACACCTGAACACACCTGAATATACCTGAATACACACCTGTACACACACCTGGATACACACCTGTACACACCTGAACACACCTGTACACACCTGGATACACCTGAACACACCTGAATACACATCTGTACACACATCTGAACACACCTGAATATACCTGAATACACACCTGTCCACACACCTGAACACACCTGTCCACACCTGAACGCACCTGTAGACACACCTGAGCACACCTGGATACACCTGAATATACCTGAACACACCTGTACACATCTGCACACACCTGGATACACCTGAATACACACCTGAGCACACCTGAATATACCTGAATACACACCTGTACACACATCTGAACGCACCTGAACACACCTGAACACACCTGAACACACCTGAAAACACCTGTACACATCTGCACACACCTGAACACACACCTGTACACACCTGTCCACACCTGTCCACACACCTGTCCACACACCTGTCCACACCTGTCCACACCTGTCCACACCTGTCCACACACCTGTCCACACCTGAACACACACCTGAACACACCTGTCCACACCTGAACACACACCTGAACACACACCTGTCCACACCTGAACACACCTGTCCACACCTGTCCACACCTGAACACACACCTGTCCACACCTGTCCACACCTGTCCACACCTGTCCACACCTGTCCACACTCTCACGCCCAGCCGCGCCCCCCCAGCCCCTCCCCCCGCGGCGGGGGCGGCCCCGGTGCCCCCATGGGGGGAGGGGCGGGGAGGATGGGGGGGGGTGTTGGGGGGTGGGGGAGGGGTCGGTGTTAGTGGAGCCGTGCCAGGCGCGTGCGGGGGGAGGGGCGCAGGCAGCGGGGCCCGGGGGGGGCTGGGAGGATGGGGGGAGGGGGGTGGGGGAGGGGCGGCCCCGCTACCTGCGCGCGCGGGGGAGGGGGGGGGTGGGGGTGGGGGGAGGGGGGAAGGGGATGGGGAGGGGGAGGGGCGGCAGCTTGTCCTGAAAACGCCGTTTCCATCCTCGGTTTGGGGGAGGGGGGCACCCCCAAAAAATTTTAAAAAATAAAATTTAAAATAAAGTCCCCTCCCCCACCCCCCCCTCCCCCCACTTTGGGGTCCTGGGGGAGGGGTTTGGGGGGAGGGGGCAAAAAATCGGCCCAAAATGGGGAGGGGGGATGGGGGGGGGAGGGGGTCCCGCATTCCCTCCCTGGAAATTTGGGGAACCCTAAAATTTTATTTTTTTTTTTTTTTTGGAGCTTTTTCCACAAGGGAACGGGTGGGAGCGAATTGTCCAAAATCCCAAAAATTCGCCCCAAAAATTTGGGTCTGGGATTTCACAAAAATTTCCAGCGGGAAAAAAAAAAAAAAAAAAAAAAAAAAACAAAACACAAAACCCCAAAAAAATCCACCCGGGGCTGGAATTTGGGGACCAGGGAGATGAGGCTGAACCCTGGGGGGCAAAAAATTGCCCAAAATTTCTAAAATTCATCCCAAAATGGAGCAGCGGGAGCCTCATGTCATCCCCTTGGGGAAAATTCTGAGCCTGGAGGGAATTTTTTGGGGTGGAAACCAGTCCGGGTTTAATATTGGTGATTGCCCAAAATCCCAAAATTTCACTAAAATTTCACACCAAAACGGGGGGGTTGGGGATGGGAGGGAGTGAGGGACCCCACGGGGAAAAACCACACCCTCGGAAAGGAATTTTTGGGGGAAAAAAACGAGGTTTTTTTGGGAAAAACCAGCTTTTTTGGGGGGGGAAAACAGGTTTTTGAAGGGAAAATCAGCTTTTTTGGGGGGAAAATCAGCTTTTTTGGGGGGAAAATCAGCTTTTTTGGGGGGAAAATCAGCTTTTTTGGGGGGAAAATCAGCTTTTTTGGGGGGAAAATCAGCTTTTTTTGGGGAAAATCAGCTTTTTGGGGGGGAAAATCAGCTTTTTTGGGAAAAACAGCTTTTTTTGGGGGGGGGAAACAGTTTTTTGAAGGGAAAATCAGCTTTTTTGGGGGAAAATCAGCTTTTTTGGGGGAAAATCAGCTTTTTTTGGTGAAAATCAGCTTTTTGGGGGGGAAAATCAGCTTTTTTTGGGGAAAATCAGCTTTTTTGGGGGAAAATCAGCTTTTTTGGGGGAAAATCAGCTTTTTTGGGGGAAAATCAGCCTTTTTGGGGAAAAATCAGCTTTTTTGGGGGAAAATCAGCTTTTTGGGGGAAAATCAGCTTTTTTTGGGGAAAAATCAGCTTTTTTTTGGCACCGGGGAGCTGATGCTCCACCACAAGAAAGGTGAAAATGACCCCAAATCCCTCAAATTCATCCCAAAACTGCGGGAGTTGAGGAAAACATCTCCGTGCTCACCCCAGGTGAGGATTTTTATTTTTTTTGGGGGGAGGGGGAGAATCAGGGGAATTTTGACGGAAACGACCCCAAAACCCCCAAAAACGACCCCAAACCCGGGGTCTGTGCTGAAGGGAGCGGCACCCGCCGGGTCAGGGAGGATTTTTGTTGGGATGGGGGAGGAAGAGGAGTTGGGATGAGGGTGTGGGGGAGGGGTAGAACCAGCTCATTTAATTTTGGCACCGTGGGGGGGAGGGGATGCTCGGCCTGCGGGATGATGGTTGGGGGTGGGGTGGGACGAATTTCTTTTTTATTATTTTTTTTTGCCCCAAATTGCCCCGGATCGGCCCCAAAAGGTCGGGATTGGGGCCACGGCGAAGGCGAGGAGTAACAATAGAGTGATAACTACCAGGTAATGCAGTTTGTTTACCATAGCGTGTCCGATCCCTGCGTGCTGGCGGCGAGAGAAGGACAAAACACAAACGTGACGTTTGGGGGTGCTGGGGGAGGGGATTTTTTTTGGGGGGGGGCCCCCCCGGGATTAGTGGGTGGTTAGTGGGGGGGGGCCCCTGGGGGGTGGGGGGAGGGGGGGGGGAAGCGTGTTAGTGGCACGCGCACACACAGGGGGGGAGGGGCGTGGCACGAGGAGGGGGGGGTGGGGGGTGGGGCGTGGCACGGAGGGGGAGGGGCGGCGCCCACCTTGATGGGGGAGGGGAGAGAAGCAGAGAGTTGTCAGAAAAGGGGGGGGCGGGGGGGGGGAACCCCCCCAATTCTGCCCGTCACCCCCTGTGGGGGTTGGGCGGAGACCCCTCCCCCCCCTCCTCGCGTGTCCAGCGCTCCCAGTTCGGGAGGGTCCACGGAACCAGTGCTCCCAGTTGGGGAGTGGGAGATCCTGCGGTCGGTGCTGATGGTGGAGCAGCATGTCCAGAGCTCCCAGTGCTCCCAGTGCTCCCAGTGCTCCCAGTTGGGTGCCTGACCAATTCACCCAGTGCTCCCAGTGCTCCCAGTGTTCCCAGTTGGGTGCTTGACCAATTCACCCAGTGCTCCCAGTGCTCCCAGTTGGGTGCCTGACCAATTCACCCAGTGCTCCCAGTGCTCCCAGTGCTCCCAGTTGGGTGCCTGACCAATTCACCCAGTGCTCCCAGTGCTCCCAGTGTTCCCAGTTGGGTGCCTGACCAATTCACCCAGTGCTCCCAGTGCTCCCAGTGCTCCCAGTTGAGGAGGCGGTCAAGTCAACCATCACTCCCAGTTGAGGAGCTGACCAAACCATCACTCCCAGTGCTCCCAGTACTCCCAGTTGGGGAGCTGATCAAACCAACCATCACTCCCAGTTCTCCCAGTTCTCCCAGTTGGGGAGCTGCCCAATGCTTCCATCACTCCCAATGCTCCCAGTGCTCCCAGTTCTCCCAGTTCTCCCGGTTGGGGAGCTGACCAAACCAACCATCACTCCCAATGTTCCCATCACTCCCAGTACTCCCAGTTGGGGAGCTGATCAAACCAACCATCACTCCCAGTTCTCCCAGTACTCCCAGTTGGGGAGCTGACCAAACCAACCATCACTCCCAATGCTCACAGTGCTCCCAGTTCTCCCAATTGGGGAGCCACCCAATGCTTCCATCACTCCCAGTGCTCCCAGTTCTCCCAGTTCTCCCAGATGGGGAGCTGCCCAATGCTTCCATCACTCCCAATGCTCCCATCACTTCCAGTACTCCCAGTTGGGAAGCTGATCAAACCAACCATCACTCCCAATGCTCCCAGTTCTCCCAGTACTCCCAGTTGGGGAGCTACCCAATGCTCCCATCACTCCCAGTACTCCCAGTTGGGGAGCTACCCAATGCTCCCATCACTCCCAGTTGGGGAGCTGACCAAACCAACCATCACTCCCAATGCTCCCAGTGCTCCCAGTTCTCCCAGTTGGGGAGCTGCCCAATGCTTCCATCACTCCCAATGCTCCCATCACTCCCAGTACTCCCAGTTGGGGAGCTGCCCAATGCTCCCAGTGCTCCCAGTACTCCCAGTTGGGGAGCTGATCAAACCAACCATCACTCCCAATGCTCCCATCACTCCCAGTACTCCCAGTCCTCCCAGTGGCAGAGCCACCCAAGGCTCCCCGCTGACCGCTCCCCACCCCCCATCCCCCACCCCCCATCCCCCATCCCCCACCCCTCCCCCCTCCCCGCCCTACCTGCCGCAGGTTGCGCGTCACGCGCACGTGGTGCCACCCCCCGTCGTGGAATTTGCCATTGACGGGCTCCACCAGCGCCTCGAAGGCTCCGGCGCCGAGGTTGATGACGAGCCACACGGCGCCGGCCTTGAGCGACAGGTTGAGGAAATCGGCGGCGCGGCCCGTGTGCAGCAGGAGCCCGTGACGCTGCCGCGTGCGGAACGCCAGGGCCAGCTCGTCCGCGCTGCTCTGCACCGGCGAGCGAGACACGTCGTAGCAGAAAAACTCCGAGCCCCGGAACGTGGCCACGTACTCGGCACGGCCTGGAGGGGGGACACGGGGGGACACGGCGTGGGGTGGTGGCAGAGGGGACACGGGGACACGGGGACACGGGGGGACACGGGGGGACACAGGGGACACGGGGACACGGGGACACGGCGTGGGGTGGTGGCAGAGGGGACACAGGGGACACGGGGACACGGGGACACGGCGTGGGGTGGCGGAACGGGGGACAGGGGATGGGGGGACACGGGGACACGGGGGGACACGGGGACACGGGGGGACACGGTGTCGGGGTGGCGGAACAAGAGACAGGGGATGGGGGGGACAAGGGGGGACACAGGGGGACACAGGGATAGGGGGGACACGGGGACACGGTGTCGGGGTGGTGGAACAGGGGACAGGGGATGGGGGGACAGGGGGGACACAGGGGGACACAGGGATAGGGGGGACACGGGGACAGGGGGGACACGGGGACAGGGGAGACACGGGAACACGGTGTCGGGGTGGCGGAACAAGGGAATAGGGGGACAAGGGGATAGGGAGGACACGGGGATGGGGGGGACACGGGGGGACACGGCGTGGGGTGGTGGAAGAGGGGACAGGGGGGACACGGGGACACGGGGGGACACGGAGATGGGGGGACACGGGGACACGGGGGACACGGTGTGGGGTGGCGGAACAGGGGACAGGGGATGGGGGGACAAGGGGGGGACACAGGGATAGGGGGGACACGGGGATGGGGGGACACGGGGGGACACGGGGGGACACAGGGATAGGGGGGACACGGGGACAGGGGGGACACGGGGACACGGTGTCGGGGTGGTGGCAGAGGGACCCGGCGCCAGGTGAGGATACGGAGCTGTCGTGGGGACACTGCGATGGGGACATTGGATGGGGATGTCGTGACGGGGATGTCGTGACAGGCGGTTGTCACGGGGACGATGCGATGGAAACGCTGTGATGGGGATGTCGCGACAAGGAGGTGTCGCGGCGACTTTGTCACACGGACGTGGCGCCAAGGAGCTGTGATGGGGACAGTGCGGTGGGAACGTTGTCACGGGGATGTCGCGATGGGGACCGTGAACCGGAGACGTGGCAATGGGGGCTGACAATGGGGACACTGTCATGGGGACATCGCAAAAACGACCTCGTGATGGGGACACTGAGATGGGGACACTGAGATGGGGACACCCCCGGGGGGGACATGGGCACTGCGACATTGGCACTGGGGACATCGGCAAGAGGACACCGTGATGGGGACCTTGGGACAAGGGAGCCGCCACCAGGACGTGGCCGTGAGGACATCGCGACAGGGACCTGGCACCGGGGAACGTCGCCGTGGGGTGTCACACGTGGGGTCCCAGGTGTGACTGTGGGGTTTGGGGGGTCCCAGGTGTGTCTGTGGGGTTTGGGGGGTCCCAGGTGTGTCTGTGGGGTTTGGGGGGTCCCAGGTGTGTGTGGGGGGTCCCGGGGGGGGTCCCAGGTGTGTGTGGGGGAGGGGTCTCACTGACCTTTCGCTGCTTGCTGGATCTCGCCGGCGCCGCGGCCGGGCCCCCCCTCGGCGACCTCGGCGGGCCCTGGGGGAGGGGCGGGTCAGGGCGGGGCCCAGGTGTGCACAGGTGTGCGCACAGGTGTGTGCAGATGTTTTCACAGGTGTGTGCACAGGTGTGTGCAGATGTTTTCACAGGTGTGTGCACAGGTGTGTGCAGATGTTTGCACAGGTGTGTGCACAGGTGTGTGCAGATGTTTTCACAGGTGTGCGCACAGGTGTGCGCACAGGTGTGTGCAGATGTTTGCACAGGTGTGCGCACAGGTGTGTGCAGATGTTTTCACAGGTGTGTGCACAGGTGTGTGCACAGGTGTGTGCAGATGTTTGCAGAGGTGTGCGCACAGGTGTGTGCAGATGTTTGCACAGGTGTGTGCACAGGTGTGTGCAGATGTTTTCACAGGTGTGTGCAGATGTTTGCACAGGTGTGTGCACAGGTGTGCGCACAGGTGTGTGCAGATGTTTTCACAGGTGTGTGCACAGGTGTGTGCAGATGTTTTCACAGGTGTGTGCAGATGTTTTCACAGGTGTGCGACCCCCGGCCCCCCCCCCCCCCAATTGATACAAGGACCCCTCCCCCACCCTGTGCAGCCCCTCCTCCTGTGGGGGAGGGGGGGCTTCAGACCCCTCCCCCCGGCCCTCGTGCAAGGGGTCGCAGCCCCCCCCACCCCCCCCCTGCACGAGGCCCCTCCCCCCCCTCCCCTCCCCTCCCCCCCCCCGTCCCCGTGCGAGGCGGCCGCCCCTCCCCCCGTGTCGCACGAGCCACAGACACGATGGGGGGGGAATGGGGGGGGAGGGGCAGGTGGGGGAGGGGCGAGGATGATGAGGGTGATGAGGGTGGGGGAGGGGCGCGAGGGCGCGTCTTTACCTTGGCCGGTGACTCGCAGGTGGGCGGGACCTGGGGGGGGAGGGGAGGGAGGGAGGGGCGTGGGAAAAGTGGGGGGGAGGGGCGGGAGAACGAAAGCAAAAGTGGCGGGAAAAGTTTTGGGGGGAGAAAAACGGGAAAGTGGTAAAACTCGGGAGGGGGGGAGGGGAACGGGGAGAAGTGGAGGGAAAAGGGAAAATCGGGGGAGGAAATAAAAATAATGGAAGGGAGGAAAATGAGAGAAAGGGAAAAAAAAACAGAGAAAAGGAAGAAAGGAAAAGGAAGGAAAGGAGGGAAAGGGATGAAACGGGGAAAGGGAGGAAAAAGAGGAAAAAAGTGAAAAGGGTCAAAGCAAGGGAAAGGAGGAAATTGATAAAAAGGGGAAATCAGCAACACAAGGGAAAAGAGAAAAAAAAAAAAAACGGGGGAAAAAGTGGGGAAAATTAAAGTAATCCTAAAAGGGAAAATTATCAAAGAGGGAAAATAAACAAGCCACAAAGGGGAGGGAACAAATGAAGGCGAAAAAAGAACGCTGATATAAAAGGGGGAAATGTTCAAAATGTTTATTGAAAGGGAAAATAATTTTAAAGGAAAAATAATTCGTATGAGGAGATTCTGAGAAAAAAAGGAGAAAGCTATTAATTAACAACGGAGAAGAATGTAAAAAAATAAAAGTAATGGAATGGGAAAATAACTTTAAAAGGGGAAATATCTTAAAGAGCAGAAAATCCGTCAAAAAGGGGAAACGATCAAAAATAAAGGGGAAATCACGAGAAAAGGAGAAATAATAAATTCGAAACTTTATTTTAAAAAGGAAAAATAATCTGAAACACCGAAAAAGAACGGAAAAGCCGAAATAACGGGAAATGGAGAAAGAAAACCAGGGGGGGAAAAAAGGAAATGGTAAAGGAAAAGCGGCAAAATGGGAAAAACAGGGGGAAATGGGAATGAAAGAGAAATTAATTAAAAAATACGAACGTAAAGGAAAAAATCAAATTCAGCGCTGAAAAAATTAAAAAATCAACCAAAAAACCCAAAAATGACCGAAAGGCCCGAGCGGCCCCCGGGGGGGGGGGAGGGGGGAGGGGCCCCGGGTGGGGGAGGGGCCCCGTCACAACTTAAACCTCCTTTAACTTGTGACGGCATCGGGCGATGCCGGGGGGGTGGGGGGTGGGGTGGGGGGTGGGGGAGGGGCGGGGACAAGCGCGGGGGGGGCGGGGCCCGGCGGGAAGCGCCGCCCCTCCCCATTTTTTGGTCCCCCCCCGCCGCCTTCCCGCGGGTTTTTCCCCTTTTTCCGAAGTTTTTTTTTTTTTTTTTTTTTTTTTTTTTTTCCGGGGAAAAGCCGGGGGGTGGGGGAGGGGATGAGACACGGGGGGGCGGGGCCGCCCCTGGCGCGGGGACCCTCCCCCACCCCCGGGACCCTCGTGCGGGGCACGTGGGGGGCAAGCCCCGCCCCCCGAGCTGACCACGCCCCCTTCACTAAACCACGCCCCTTCACTAAACCACGCCTCCTCCAATCAAACGCGCTCCCTGCGCGGGCCCCGCCCCTTGGGGCCCGGCTCAGCCAATCCAGAGCGGCCTCCTCGCTCTCTGCTCCCATTGGCTGCCGGCGCCGCTGAAATTTGCATATCCCCGCCCCCTCCCAGTTCATTGGCTCGGCAGCCCCGGGTTCATTTGCATCTCGGCATCCTATTGGCCCCGCGGGCGGGGGGGTGACGTCATGGACAGACGCAGCATGTGACGCCGCCATCACGTGAGCGTCACGTGAGTCTCACATGAGTGTCACGTGAAGGTCACGTGAACGTCACCTGAGCACCAAACCCCGCCCCCTCGCCGCTGTTTTGCATAAACCACGCCCCTCGTTCCTGTCACGAGATCCCCGCCCACAACCCTGGGGCCCCCCCCCCACCCAGCCCCGGGGTTTGCACACCTGGGCCTGACCACGCCCCTTTACAGCCCCAGGTGTGACGCCCCCACCCCCCCCCCCCCGCCCCCAATCCCCTCCCCCACACTCACCTTCCACCGCGGGTTCTTCCTCTGGGGGTCCCGGGGGGCAGCGGGGGGGGGAGGGGCAGAGCAATTAGTGCCCAGGACCCCCCCGGGTGCGTCCCCAACCCCTCCCCCACCGTGTCCGCGTGACCCCGCCCCGTGACCTCGGGTTGACCTTGGGGGAGGGGGCGCAATGGGGGGGGGGGGGGGGGAGGGGTTTGCACACCCTGGTGGGGATTTGGGCAGTTTGGACACCCCGTGCACCCCACAGGGACCCCGCACCCCATAGGGCACCCATAGGGCACCCCAGCACCCTATGGGGCACCCCACAGGGACCCCGCACCCTATAGGGCACCCATAGGGCACCCCAGCACCCTATGGGGCACCCCACAGGGACCCCGCACCCTATAGGGCAACCACAGGAACCTGGCACCCTATAGGGCACCCATAGGGCACCCCAGCACCCTATAGGGCACCCCAAAGGTGTCCAGCACCCTACAGGGCACCCATAGCACTCCACGGGGATCCAGCTCCGTATAGAGCACCCTACAGGGCACCCCATGGCACCCCAGCACCCTACAGGGCACCCCATGGCACCCCAGCACCCATTAGGGCACCCACAGCACCCCACACAGGGACCCTGCCCCCCACAGGACACCCCACAGCACCCCAGGGCCCTCCCAGCCCCCCCCCCATTCCCGTCCCCCCTCAAGGACGTGGCGGGAGCATCCGGCGGTGCCATGACAACCATCACCAGGGAGACAGGCCCGGGCGTCTCCATGGCAACGGGTACCCAGCCCCGGCGGCGCCATGGCAACCGGCCCTGGCAACGCGCCCGGAGGATGCTGTCGCCACGGTGACACCGATGGTTGTCCCCGGGTCCTGGCAACGTGGGGGAGGTGGCACCAGAGACCCCCCCCCCCCCTGTTTGGGGCACCCCTGGGGGTTCCCTGGGTCACACGGGGCTGGCATTGTCACCCAGGGGACACCGGGCTGGCACTGTCACCGTGTCACCGCAGGGGGGGACACCCACCCACACCAGGGTGTGCGATCACAGCGGGGAGTGCGAGGCTGTGGGGACAGGCAGGGACACGAGGGCGTGTGGGGACACCGGGATGGGTAAACACGGGGGGGGGGGGGTGACATCGTGGGGGATCCCCAAATCCCCGTGTCCCCTCCCCACCCCCAGGAGCGACCCCCACCCACCCGTGTGACACGAGGACACACAAGGACACGGGGACGTGCAGAATGGGGGTGGGTGAGGACACTGAGGGTGAGGGGACAGCAGGGGACGAGAGGACAAGGACAGACACCAGGACACGAGAAATGGCAGGAAAGCACGAGGACATGGGGGACACGAGCACGGGTGACACCGGGGGGACACAAGGACCTGGAGCAGCTCAAGGACACAAGGCCAGGAGGACACAGAGAGGACAGAGGACACACGGACAGGGTGACACTGAGCACTGACACGGGGACAGGGTGACACTGAGCAGTGACACACGGACAGGGTGACACTGAGCAGTGACACGGGGACAGGGTGACAGTGAGCACTGACACACGGACAGGGTGACAGTGAGCACTGACACGGGGACAGGGTGACACTGAGCAGTGACACACGGACAGGGTGACACTGAGCACTGACACGGGGACAGGGTGACACTGAGCAGTGACACACGGACAGGGTGACAGTGAGCACTGACACGGGGACAGGGTGACACTGAGCAGTGACACACGGACAGGGTGACAATGAGCAGTGACACACGGACAGGGTGACACTGAGCAGTGACACGGGGACAGGGTGACACTGAGCAGTGACACACGGACAGGGTGACACTGAGCACTGACACGGGGACAGGGTGACAGTGAGCAGTGACACACGGACAGGGTGACACTGAGCAGTGACACGGGGACATTCAAGGCCGTGGGCGTGTCCAGTGCCACGAGGACGGGAAGGACACAAGGACACCACGAGGACACAAAGCCATGGAGGCTGAAGGACAAAATGCCACGAGGACACGGGGACGTGAAGGACACGGGGACACCATCGGGGGAAGCACAGGGACACACAGAGCCAGGAGGACACCGAGGGATGGAGAAACACAAAAACCACCCAGCACCGTGCAGGAGCCACGAGGACGCGGGGACACGCGGGGAGGTGACAGCAGGAGGACGTGGCATGGCACAGAGACGGGGAGGGACTCAAGGACACCGTGACACCGCCACGAAAACGGGGACAAACACGAGGAGAGGACAACCACGAGGGGACGAGGACAAGGACGAGGGGACGAGGACAAGGACGAGGGGATGACAAACACGAGGGGACGAGGACAACCACGAGGGGATGACAACCACGAGGGGACGAGGACAACCACGAGGAGAGGACAAACACGAGGGGACGAGGACAACCACGAGGGGACGAGGACAAACACGAGGAGAGGACAAACACGATGGGATGACAACCACGATGGGACGAGGACAAACACGAGGAGAGGACAAACACGATGGGATGACAACCACGATGGGACGAGGACAACCACGAGGGGACGAGGACAACCACGAGGGGACGAGGACAACCACGAGGGGACGAGGACAAACACGAGGGGATGACAAACACGAGGGGACAAGGACAAAGACGAGAAGAGGACGACCACGAGGGGACGAGGACAACCACGAGGGGATGACCCCCCCCGAGCCGCCCCTGCGCCCAGCCCGGCCCTGTGCCTCCTCTTCTCCCTCACCTTCCTCGCAGAAGGGCCCGCGGTGGCCGGTGCCGGCGCAGTCGCAGCGGGGCTCCCCCCGGCGCAGGGTGCAGCGGCCGCCGTGGGCGCAGGGCGGGTGGTGGGCGCAGCGCTCGTCCCCGTCCCCCCGGACCCCCTGCGCTCCCAGCAGCGCGGCCGGAGCGTCGCCCACCCTCAGGTCGGCCACCCACCCGCGGAACGGCGGCTCGTACTTGACGGTGCTGAGCGTCAGCGCCGACAGGCGCACGTCGGGCGGGATCCCCCCGACGAACAGGTCGCTGGCCACGGCCATCTCGGGCCTCTTGGAGCGCACGGCGGCCGCCCGAGCCTCGCCGTCCACGGCCAGCGCGGCGTGCCGGCCGTGCCGGCTCAGCAGCACCGAGTGCCAGCGGCCGTCGCTGACGGGAGCCGGCGGCTCCAGCGTGGCGGGCTCGGCGCAGGCGATGGCGAAGCGCAGCCGCAAGCGGCCCTCGGCCACCAGCAGCTCCAGGAAGTCACAGTTGCCGCCGTCGTCCAGGTAGAGCAGCAGCGCCCGCGTCGCGTTGGTCTTGAGGCGGAAGCTGAGCTGGCCGCCCGTGCCCGCTGCCCACCGCCCGTAGCGCGCCCATTGCCCCGGGGCGCCGCCGAACTCGAGCGCCGAGCCCCGGGCGCACGGCAGCAGGAGAGAGCCCAGAGTCACCAGCAGCAGGCCCAGGTGGGCGCCCGAGGGGAGCCGGGCACGCGGGCGGGGCGCTGGCGGGGCCCGGCTGCGCTCGGAGCCTCCCTCGGTGTCCTGAGGGACCCTCGGGCCGTGCTGGACCTCGGGCTCCGGGGGCTCCGCGGGGGCTCGCTGGGCCCGGCCGGCCGGGTGGTCCCGGGGGGCTCCCGTGGCCGCCGGGGCGCGGTGGAGCCGCAGGTCGGGACGCGCCGCGGGGTCTTCGTCGCCCTTGGCCTCCAGCGGGGCCGCGGGGCTTGGGCTGACCTTGGCTTTGGCCGCGAGGCTCTGGGTGGCCTCGGGGGGCTGGCAGGGGCCGGGGTCCTGGTGGTCCCGCAGGCCCCGGGTGACCTCGGAGTCCAGCGCGATGTGCGGGTGGGGCTCCTGGTCGCCCACGGCCCCTCGGGTGGCCACGGATCCCTGCCGCTCCTTCATGCCCGGGTGCTGCCGGGTGGCCGCGGGCGCCAGGTGTGTCACGGGCACCTGGCTGAGCCCAGGCCCCAGGTGCTCCTCGGGGCCTTGGGAGATCTTGGAGTCCGAAAGCACCGCGGAGCCTCCACCAGCAGCGGGCCCGGCGTGGTCCTGGTCGCCCACGAAGTTTTGGTTGGCCACGGAGCCCAGGTGAGCGTCAGTGTCCAGCAGGTGGGTCACGGAGCCCAGGTGGGTCACGGAGCCCAGGTGGGCTTTAGTCTCTCGGTGCTCCTGGCTGGCCGTGGATCCTCCGGTGGCCACGGAGCCCGGCTGGGCTCGAGTCCCTTGGTGGCCCTCAGAGCCGTGCTGGCCCGGGGGGGTCACGGAGCCCAGGTGGGCTTTAGTCTCCTGGTGGCCCCCAGGTGCCGGACAGGTCATGGTGCCTGGGCTGGCTGCGGAGCCTGGGCGGTTTTTGGGGGGCCCTGGGGGGGCCCTGGGGGGGCCCGGCCACCCCCGTCCTCTCACGGCCACATTGGTGGCCCCAGCGGGTGGCGACAGCCCGGCCGGGGGGTCCGGAGGCACCTGGGGGGGGGGAGGGGACAGACAGTGAGGGGGGGTCCTGGAAGTGGGGGGGGTGACAGCCAGGTAAGGGGGGGGTTGGGCAAGCGAGCCCCCCCACCCCCCCCCTTCGTTATCAGCGCGTTAATTAACCCCGTGATATGGGGGGGGGAGGGGGGGTCGGTCACCGCGGCAACCCGGGCCTGGCATTATGCAAATGAGCCCCCGGGTTATTTATAACCCCCCCTCATTGGCTAATGGGGCTCATTAACATGCAGCGCATAATTAGCCAATCACGTTAACTGCTGCACCTGCAAGGGGGGGGGGGGGAGGGGGGAGGGGGATGACACCGACCCCCATCCCGTGGGGGGGGAGGGGGGGCAGTGCTCGGGGGGAGCCCCCAGAGACCCCCCCAGAGCCTCCCCTCCCCCTCCATGGGTGTCCTGACTCCCCCGGGGGGGGGGGCGTCATTAATTAATTAATTAATTAATTATCGATTGGTGATGGTTGATAACGGGGGGAGGGGGCGCGCGGACACCTGGGGGGGGGGTCGGGGGGGGAATTGAGGAGCCCTCAAACATTGGGGACACCCCGGGGGGGGTCAGAGGGGCCTGTGGGGGGGGGTCTTTAGGGGGATCCCCTCCCCCAGCCCTGGGGGTCGCTTAGGGGGAGGGGGCTGTGAGTGGGGGAGGAGCACGCGGTCCCCCGTGTCCCCCCCCGGACACCTGAAGGTCACGGGGACGAGACGGCCCCGGGGGGGGCGGGGCGGGGTCCCCAAAACCCCCCCGTGACCGAGGCCTTGTACACGTGACACGAGCAGGACACGCCCTTGTACTCGCGCTCACCTGTGCTCACACCTGAGCTCACCTGTGCTCACACCTGTGCTCACCTGTGCTCACACCTCACCTGTGCTCACCTGTGCTCACTCCCCTCTCCACGTGCACCCGCCTTGCTCACAACCCCCCCAGCCACGCCCCCCCAGGTGTGCGTTCCTTGCACGCTCACCTGCACCCCCTGCACACCTGCACACCCTCAGGTGCCCCCCAGGCTCGTGTGGGCACCCCCAAATCTGCACCCCCCTCCCCCAGGCTCCACCTGCACCCCCTGCGCGCTCACCTGGTGCAGGCCCAGCCCCCAACTCTGTGCACCCCAAAACTGCAGGGACACACCTGAGCCCCCCCAAAACTGCACAGACACACCTGAGCCCCCCCAAACTGCACGGACACACCTGAGCTCCCCAAAACTGCACAGACACACCTGAGCCCCCCCAAACTGCTCAGACACACCTGAGCTCCCCAAAACTGCACAGACACACCTGAGCCCCCCCAAACTGCTCAGACACACCTGAGCCCCCCCAAACTGCACAGACACACCTGAGCCCCCCAAAACTGCACAGACACACCTGAGCCCCCCAAACTGCACAGACACACCTGAGCCCCCCAAAACTGCACGGACACACCTGAGCTCTGCTGTGCACCCCAAAACGGCGCCCCCCGATCCACATTGACCCCCCCCATTTCACACTGACCCCCCCCAATTCACACTGACCCCCCCCCAATTCACACTGACCCCCCCCCCCATTTCACACCCACCCCCCCCTTTTCACCCCCAGCCCCCCCGGTCCCCGCTCGCCCCCCCCGGTCCCCGCTCGCCCCCCCCGGTCCCCGCTCGCCCCCGGCCCCGCCCGTGGCTCCGGCCCCGCTCTCGCCGCGCTCCCGGCGCAGGCCCCGCGCCCGGGGGGGGTTTTGGGGAGATTTTGGGGGATTTTGGGGGGTTGGATGATCCCCCCGCAGTGGGGGAGGGGAGGGATGAGCTCCCCCAAATCTCACGGGGGGTTCCGGGGGGGGGGGGATGGGGGGGGGATGCGGCCCCCAGACCCTGCAGTGGGGGAGGGGGCGATGCGGCCCCTCCCCAGGGTGGGGGAGCTCCGCTCCTTCCCCCTCCCCCCTTCCCCTCCCCCCGAGCCCCCCAGAACCCGCCTGGTGATGGGGGGAGGGGGGGCAGGGGGGGGTTGTGACCCTCCGGTCCCCCCAAACCCCGCACCCCCCATCCCCCCCTCCCCCAAACCCTTCCCCGAGCCCCCAAAATTCCGCCCCCCCCTCCCCATTCCTACCCTCCCCCCTCCCCCTTCTCCGGACCCCCATCGTCCTCCCCCTCCCCCCACCGTGTCCCCACTCCGCACCCCCAAAACCTCCCCCCCCCACCAAACCCTCCCACCCCCCTCCCCCGATCCTAAACCCCCCCAAAATCCCCCCCCATCCCCCCGCATCCTCCCCCCCCCCCACCCCGCCTCATCCCTCCCCTCCCCCCCCCCATCGCCTCCCCCCGACCCCCCCCGTGTCCCCCCCCGCCCCCCGGTGTCCCCCCCCCGTGTCCGGTACCTGCCCCGGGTGGTCCCGGCCCCGCTCCCGCCGCTCCCGCCGCTCCCGCAGCCCCCGCCCGCCCCGGGCACGCGCACGGCACCGGAGCGCGCGCGCCCGCAACCGCCCCCCCCCCCCCCCCAAACCCCAACATCCTCCCTGCAACCTCCAACCCCCCCCCCCCCAAAATAAAAGAAAAAATAAAAAATGTTCCCCCCTCCCCCCAGCTCCGCTACCGGCTCTGTGCCCCCCCCCCAAAAAAAAAAAAAAAAATCGACCCCAAATCCCCCCGAACCGGGCACGGAGACCCCAAAGAGACCCCCAGAGACCCCCCAAAAACCCCATAGAGACCCCCCAGAGACCCCATAGAGACCCCCCAGAGACCCCAGAGAGACCCTCAGAGACCCCCAGAGACCCCCAGAGTCACACAGAGACCCCCAGAGACCCCATAGAGACCCTCAGAGACCCCATAGAGACCCCCAGAGACCCCCAGAGACCCCATGGAGACCCCATAGAGACCCCCAGAGACCCCCCAAAAACCCCATAGAGACCCCCCAGAGACCCCTCAGAGACCCCATAGAGACCCCCCAGAGAGACCCAGAGACCCCATAGAGACCCCCCAGAGAGACCCAGAGACCCCCCAAAAACCCCATAGAGACCCCCCAGAGAGACCCCCCAGAGACCCCCCCAAACTCCCCACAGGGACCCCCCCTTGGGGGTCTCCCGGCTGCCCCACAGAGCCCCCACTTCCCGCCCTATAGAAACCCCACAGAGCCCCCTCCCCTCGCCCCCCCCTCCCCCCCCAGCTCGGACCCCTCCCCCAGCCCCGTGTGGGAGTCCCACGCACGGACGGACAGACGGACACGGAGTTTATTCCCACGGGACAAGCAGAGCCCCCCCAAAACCCCCGGGGGGGACCGAGGGGGTCCAGGCCCCCCCCCAAACCCACCCCCAAATCCGTGGGGTGAGGGGGGGCCGGAACCTCGGGGTCCCTGCGGAAATTTGGGGGGGGGGGGGTCAATGTGAGACCCCAAACTCCGGGATCCCCAATTTGGGGGCGGGGGGGGGGTCCCAGGTGTCTGAACCCCCAAATTTGGAGGCACCACAACACCCAGGACCCCAATTTGGGGGTCCCAGACCCCCTTACCTGTCACAGGTGAGTGTCAAAAACTCCGTCCTCCACCTCCTGCCCCTCCTGGGGGGGCTCTGGGGGGACACCGGGGGGGTCAATTTTGGGGTCCCGACCACCTCAGGGGGTCCCGGGGAGGGGGGAGGGGCGAGTTTTGGGGGTCTCACCTGGGGGGCGCAGCGAGGCTCGGCGGGGCCAGGGCAGGGAGAGGCTGAGGGAGCGGGGCCGGGATTTGGGGGGGGGGTCCGGGGGGGCGGCGGCCACGCTCCGGGTGCGGCGGCGACATTCGGGGCGCAGCCGGTCCCGACAGGCGATGTGACAGCGCAGGCCGCAGCCTGGGGGGGCACCGGGACCCCCTCGCACCTGAGACCCCCCGGGACACCCCAAAAACCTCCCGAAAACCCCCCCGGGACCCCCCAAAACCCCCCCAAAGCACCCAGGACCCCCGCAAACCCCCCACACCTGAGACCCCCTCCCCCCCAGGAAACCCCAAAAACCTCCCCCCAGCACCCAGAGACCCCCCAGGACCCCCCCAGGACCCCCCCAGGACCCCCCCAGGACCCCCCACTCACCGCTGCACTCCATCCCATCCTTGTGCAGACCCCAAATCTGGGGAGGGGGGCAGGGAGGGAAAGGTCGGGGGGGGGGTCCAGGACCCCTGAAAGGCCCCCCCCGAGGTTCCCCCTCCCCCTTGGGGGGGTCCCCCAGGAGGGCTCAGTAGGGGAGGGGGGTGTGGGGGATTTTGGGGGGGTTTTGGGGGGTCTCGGGGCCCCCCCCCGCACTCACCAGTTTCCCGCAGGTCTCGCAGGGCCCCGCCCGGAGCCCCCGCAGCTCCCGGAAATTGTGGGGGGGTCCCGGGGGGGGTCCTTGGCTACAGCGCAGGAAATAATCCAGGACCTCCCCCCGGCTGAGCCCCCCGTCCCTGGGGGGGACACGGGGGGGTCAGGGGTCATGGGGGGTCTCATTTTTGGGGGTCTCTGGGGGGTTTTGGGGGGTCCCCGGGGGGGTTTGGGGGTCCCCGGGGGGGTTTGGGGGTCCCCAGGGGGGTTTGGGGGTCCCGGGGGGGTTTGGGGGTCCCTGGGGGGGTTTTGGGAGTCCCCGGGGGGGGGTTTGGGGTTCCCCAGGGGGGGTTTGGGGGTCCCCGGGGGGGTTTTGGGGGTCCCTGGGGGGTTTTGGGGGTCCCCGGGGGGTTTGGGGGTCCCTGGGGGGGGTTTGGGGGTCCCTGGGGGGGGTTTTGGGGGTCCCCAGGGGGGTTTGGGGGTCCCCAGGGGGGTTTGGGGGTCCCTGGGGGGGGTTTTGGGGGTCCCTGGGGGGGGTTTTGGGGTTCCCCGGGGGGGTTTTGGGAGTCCCCGGGGGGGGTTTGGGGGTCCCTGGGGGGGTTTGGGGGTCCCCGGGGGGGGTTTGGGGTCCCCGGGGGGTTTTGGGGGTCGGGGGTCTCACATGTCGGTGTCCAGCTCCCCCAGGGGGGGCAGGTGAGGGAAATTTTCCCGCACGATCCCAAATTCCTCCACCGAGATCCGCCCGTCCCCGTCCACGTCGAAATTCCGGAAAATTGACTGAAACCCCCCCCCCCAAAAAAAATAATCACCTCTGACCCCTCCGAGACCACCCTGGGACACCCCAAATGTCACCTCGGACCCCCCCCTCCCCCCCAAACCCCCCCGGACCCCTCGGGACCCTCTCGAACCCCAAAATTCTCACCACGGACACCCCCCACCCTTCGATCCCTCCGGGTCCCCCCTCCCCAAATCCCCCTCGAAACCCCCCCAGGCCCCCCCCAGACCCCTCCCAGACCCCCCCCGCGACCCCCTCACCTCCACCAGCTGCTCCAGGCGGGGTCGCAGCCCCTCGGGGTCGGGCCGGGGGGGCTCGGGCAGGACCCAGCGCTCGGGGGGGAGGGCGGGGGGCAGCTCCGGGGGGGGCCCAGCCTGGAGTGGGGGGTGGGGGAGAGACGGGGGGAGGTCAGGGGGTGTCGGGGGGGGTCAGAATCCCCCCCTCCTCCCCCTCCCCAAGGTGTTTCCCACGCCTCGTTTCACTCCCCCCCCCATTTTACACCCCCCCTTGTCCCCCTGCATCTCCATTCCCCCCTCGCCCCCTCCCCATTCCCCCCCTGCCGTTCCCTCCCCATCCCCCCCTGCCGTTCCCTCCCCCTCCTCACGGGGGCGCTCTCGCGGGGTTCGCGCTGCAGCGACATCTGGTGGAGCTGCTGCTCGCTGGGCCCGAGCGCCAGCGACACCTGCGGGACAGCGGCGGAACTGCAGGGGGTGGGGGGGTCCCGGGAGGGGCTTTGGGGGTCCCGGGAGGGGCTTTGGGGGTCCCGGGGGGCGGATTTTTGGGTGGGTCAGGGGCGGTTTTGGGATCTCACCCCCAGCAGGTAAAGCAGGTCGGGATGAGGGGGAAAAGAGGGGGTTTGGGGTCCCAGGAAGCGGTTTGGGGGTCCCTGGGGGGAGGGGGGGTTGGGGATCCCGGGAGAGGTTTGGGGGTCCCTAGGGGGGGGTTGGGGGTCCCAGGAGGCGGTTTGGGGGTCCCGAGGGGCATTTGGGGGTCCCAGGAGGCGGTTTGGGGGTCCCGAGGGGGGGTTTGGGGATCCCTGGGTGGGGCTTTGGGGGTCCCGAGGGGCTTTTGGGGGTCCCAGAATGAGGTTTGGGGGTCCCTTGGGGGGGGGGGTTTGGGGGTCCCGAGGGGTTTTTGGGGGTCCCGGGGGAGGTTTGGGGATCCATGGAGGGTTTTTGGGGGTCCCTGGGTGGGGGTTTGAGGGTCCCGAGGGGTTTTTGGGGGTCCCGGGGTGGGTGTTTGGGGATCCCGAGGGGGGCTTTGGGATCCATGGAGGGTTTTTGGGGGTCCCTGGGTGTGGGTTTGGGGGTCCCGAGGGGTTTTTGGGGGTCCCTGGGTGGGGGTTTGGGGGTCCCGAGGGGTTTTTGGGGGTCCCGGGGGGGGTGTTTTGGGGTGGGTCAGGGGCGGTTTTGGGGGTCTCACCTCCAGCAGCCGCAGCAGGTCGGGGTGGGGGGTCCCGGGGGGTCCCTGCTCGCGCCCCGCCAGCAGCGCCCCTTGCAGGGCGAAGCGAGCCCGCAGTTTATTGGGGTGGGGGCGCCCCGGGCCCCCCCAGTCCGGCAGCGCCGCCTCCAGCGACACCAGGTCCCGCAGGTGAACCCCGAGCGCCGGAACCCGGAACCCCCCCGAGCCCCCCGCGCCCCCCAGCAGGGCTCGGTAGCCGCGGTAGTTCCCCCCCGAGCCCACGGCCTCGGCCAGCTGTGCCCACAGCTGGAGGGGGGGGGGGGTCACAAAGGACACACGGACACAAAGACGGGGGGAGACACGGGGGGGACATTTTAGAACTGAGCAGAGCCAGGGGGGACGGGACCCCCCCCCCCAGAACCCACAAAGACCCTCCCGGACCTTCCTGTGCCCACTGGGACCCCCCCAGGACCCCCCAGGACCCCTCCCAGAACCCCCCAAATACCCCCCAACACCCCCATGTGCCCCAGGACCCCCCCCAGGACCCCCCCACAGAACCCCCCAAATACCCCTCAACACCCCCAGGACCCCCCCCCCAGGACCCCCCAAATACCCCCCAACACCCCCAGGACCCCCCAAATATCCCTCAACACCCCCAGGACCCCCCCCCAGAAACCCTCAAATACCCCTCCACACCCCCATGTGCCCCAGGACCCCCCCAGGACATCCCCAGGACCCCACCGGGCCACCCCAGCACCCCCAGATGCCCCAGGCCCCCTTTGTACCCCCCGTGTGCCCTCTCGGGGACCCCCCCAGGTGCCCCCAGGACCCTCACCTGGATGAGGGGGGGGGTCAGCAGCACCAGGGTCCGGCGCAGCCGCGCGATGGAGCCGTGGCCGAGCCCCCCGACCACGGCCAGGAGCGAATTGAAATTGCGGAGCTCCAGGAGGCTCTGGGGGAGGTGGGGGAGGGGGGAGATGAGGGGGGGGCTGGGGGGCAGCTCTGGGGGGGCGGGACTGTGGGGGTGGGGTTATGGGGTGGTCTGTGGGTCAGGGGTCAGTTTTAGGGGCCAGTTCTGGGGTCAGTTTTAGGGTCAGTTTTAGGGTCAGTTTTAGGGGTCAGTTCCGGGTCTCACCTGTGCCAGGTGCAGGCACTGCCCCAGGGCTGTGGGTCAGGGGTCAGTCCCGGGGGTTATGGGGCAGTTCTGGGGTTAGTTCTGGGGTCGGTTTTAGGGTCAGTTTTAGGGGTCGGTTTTAGGGGTCGGTTTTAGGGGTCGGTTCCGGGTCTCACCTGTGCCAGGTGCAGGTACTGCCCCAGGGCTGTGGGTCAGGGGTCAGGGCTGTGGGTCAGGGGGTCAGTCAGGATTTATGGGGCAGTTCCAGGGGTCAGTTCCGGGGTCGGTCCGGGGGGTCAGGGGGCAGTTCTGGGGTCAGTTCTGGGTTCAGGGGGTCAGTCAGGGTTTATGGGGCAGTTCTGGGGTCAGTTTTAGGGTCAGTTCCGGGTCTCACCTGTGCCAGGTGCAGGCACCGCCCCAGGGCTGTGGGTCACGGGTCAGTCCCGGGGGTTATGGGGCAGTTCTGGGGTTAGTTCTGGGGTCGGTTTTAGGGTCAGTTTTAGGGGTCAGTTCTGGGGTCAGTTTTAGGGGTCGGTTTTAGGGGTCAGTTTTAGGGTCAGTTCCGGGTCTCACCTGTGCCAGGTGCAGGCACCGCCCCAGGGCTGTGGGTCAAGGGGTCAGTCAGGGTTTATGGGGCAGTTCCAGGGGTCAGTTCCGGGGTCGGTCCCGGGGGTCAGGGGGCAGTTCTGGGGTCAGTTCTGGGTTCAGGGGGTCAGTCAGGGTTTATGGGGCAGTTCCAGGGGTCAGGGGTCAGTTTTAGGGGTCAGTTTTAGGGGTCAGTTTTAGGGGTCAGTTCCGGGTCTCACCTGTGCCAGGTGCAGGCACTGCCCCAGCGCCGCCGCTCGCTGCGGGGCCGCCAGGGGGCGCAGGACCCGCAGCTGCACCCAGCGGGAAATTCCATTGGACAGCGCCACCAAGCGGCGGAGAGAGGGAGAGCTCTCGGTGCCCGCCGAGCGCGCGAACGAGCGAATGTCACCGAGCTGGGACAGAGGGGGGACATTGGGGGGACAGTGAGGGACATTGGGGGGACATTGGGGGACATTGGGGGACATTGGGGGACATTGGGGGACATTGGGGGTGACGGGAGGCGCTGCCCTGCTGTGTGACGTGGAGGGCGGTGGGTGTCACACAGGTGTGTCACACGCAGGTGTTCCCCAGGTGTCCCCACGTGTCCCCCAGGTATCCCCAGGTGTGTCCCCAGGTGTCCCCAGGTGTCCCCCAGGTGTTCCCCAGCTGTCCCCAGGTGTCCCCAGCTGTCCCCAGGTGTTCCCCAGGTGTCCCCAGGTATCCCCAGCTGTCCCCAGGTGTCCCCAGGCTGTCCCCCAGGTATCCCCAGGTGTGTCCCCAGGTATCCCCAGGTATCCCCAGCTGTCCCCAGGTGTTCCCCAGGTGTCCCCCAGGTGTCCCCAGGTGTGTCCCCAGGTATCCCCAGGTATCCCCAGCTGTCCCCAGGTGTCCCCAGGCTGTCCCCCAGGTATCCCCAGGTGTGTCCCCAGGTATCCCCAGGTATCCCCAGCTGTCCCCAGGTATCCCCAGGTGTGTCCCCAGGTATCCCCAGGTATCCCCAGCTGTCCCCAGCTGTCCCCAGGTGTCCCCAGGTGTGTCCCCAGGTATCCCCAGGTGTGTCCCCAGGTGTCTCACTCTCAGCCGGGCGAACCCGCGGTGTTCCAGGTGTGTCAGCAGCAGCGCCAGCTCCGGCGGCTCCAGCGGCTCCAGCAGCATCGAGAACCGCGCGCGGGGGGGGGCCACGACCCCCCCGGGGACCCCCGCGGGGACCCCCCCGGTGCCACCCCCATTGTCACCCTCGGCCTCGTCACCTTCGGCCTCGTCACCTTCCTCGGGGCTGCGCGCGGGGGGGACGCGAGTGGGCAAAGGGACAGAGGGACAGAGGGACACGACCCCCCCCCCCCCCCGTGCGTCCCCCCCTGTGTCCCCCCCGTGTCCTTGTACCCCCCCCCCCGTGCCCCAAATTTTCCTCCCCGTGAGTCCCCCCCCCCCCCCGTGTCCCCCCCCTCACGTACAGGCTCTCCAGCCCCAGGGGGGTTTCGGGGTCCCCCCCCAGCGCCGCCCCCAATTCCCGCAGCCGCCCCAAAACCTGGGGGTCCCCCGAGAGCTCCCGCGGGAACGCCCGGACCCAGTACCTGGAGGGGGGGGAGGGAAAAGGGGGTTCAGGGGGGACCCCACAACTCTGGGGGGTCCCCAGGGGGGTCCCCAGGGGGGTTTTGGGGTCACTCACCGCACCAAGTGGGCGACCTTGAGGCGCAGGGAGGGACCCTCGGCCGAGCCCCCCGACTCCTGAACCGTGCGGGGGGGTCAAGGAGCCTGCACGGGGGTTTGGGGGGGGGTCCTTGGGGTTTGGGGGGGTCCTGGGATTTGGGGGGGTCCTGGGATTTGGGGGAGTTTTGGGGGGGGAGGGCTCGGAGTGTTTGGGGAGTTCCAGGAGGTTTGGGGGGGGTCCCAAGGAGTCAATGAAAGGGATTTCAGGGGGGTCCTGAGGGGTTTGGGGGAGTCCCGGGGGGTTTTGGGGTGTCCCGGGGGTGTCCTGGAGGGTTTTGGGGTATCCTGGGAAGTTTTGGGGTGTCCCGGGGGGGTCCCCAAGGACAAATTCTCCGCAGTTCCCAGACCACCTTTACCCGGGGCGGGTACCAGGGGTGGGGTTTTGAGGGAAATCCCGGGAACTTTTGGGGGTCCCGGGGGGTTTTGGGGTGTCCCGGGGGGTTTTGGGGTGTCCCGGGGGGTTTTGGGGTGTCCCGGGGGGTCCCCAAGGATATAGGGCCAGCAGCTTCCCGGCCACCTCGGCCTGGGGCAGGTACCAGGGATGCGTCGCCAGGAAGAGTCGGACGAGTTGGGGGTCCCGAACCTTCCCCTGCGCGTCTGGAGGGGCGGGGGGGTCACCCCAAAAAACACAGAGACCCCCCAAACCCCTCCCAGGGACCCCCAGCACCCCACCTGAAACCCCCAAACCACCAACCCCCTCCCCCCAGATTTTAAGGACACCCCAAATTTCAGGACTCCGCCTCCCAAACCCCAAATCCCCAATTCCCAAATCTTCCCCCCGCGAACACAGGAACCCCCAAAATCCCGGAACCCCCCCCAGACCTCAGGGACTCCCCAAAACCCCCCGGACCCCCCCCCCGGAACCCCCAAAATCGGGGTCCCCCCCACCGAAGGCATCGACGCAGCCCCTCAGAAGCTCGTCCAGGGTGGGGGCCTCGTCCAGGTCCAGGGAGCTGCTCATGGTGGGACCCCAAAACTGGCAGGGGGGATTTGGGGGTGGGGTCAGCACCACAGACCGGCCAGGACCCCCCCAAACCGGATCTGGGGGGTCCCGAGGGGTCCCCAAGTCCTGAGGGTCCCTCGGGCACCAAGGGGAGGTTGGGGTGGGGGGGTCTGGGGGTCCCAGTTTGGGGGGCTGGGAGGGGTTTGGGGACTGGAGGGTCCTGGGGGTCTCCTTTAGGAATTTTGGGGGTGTTGAGGGCCCCAAACCCCCCCTGACCCCCCAAATTCCCCCCCGGGGTTCTGCACACCCCGATAAGGCGGCGCTTCCTGAGCGCCAATTCCGGAGAATCCCAGAACTGGGGGGGGCGCGGGACTGGGGGGGACACTGGGGACACTGGGAGGGACTGGGAGGGGACTGGGGGGGATACTGGGGGGGATACTGGGGGGACACTGGGGGGACACTGGGGGGGACACTGGGGACACTGGGAGGGACTGGGGGGCACTGGGGGGACACTGGGGGGACACTGGGGGGGACACTGGGGACACTGGGAGGGACTGAGGGGACACTGGGAGGGACTGGGGGGACACTGGGGGGACACTGGGGGGACACTGGGGGGACACTGGGACCGCGCTACCCCCTCAATGAAGGGAACTGGGAGCGTTGGAATGCGGGGCGCTGGCGAAACTGGGAGCACTGGGATGGGGGTACCCCGGGAAACTGGGAGCACTGGGATGGGGGTACCCCGGGAAACTGGGAGCACTGGGAGCACTGGGAGGGGGTTCTGGGGAGACACTCGGGGGGTCCCGCACTCTCCCATCCCTCCCCGACCCCGAGACCCCCCAAAACCCCCCCGGGACCCCCCCGGGACCCCCCAGCCCAGCCCCACCTGCTCCGGCGGCCGCGGCGGTGGCGGGGAGGGCACGGGAGGGGCGGAGCCGGAATTTGGGGGTCCGGGGGGGGTTTTGGGGTGCCCCAGGGGGATGGGGGGGGGGCGGAGCCGGGGTTTGGGGCGGCTCCGGGCGGGTTTGGGGGTTCCTGGGTGGGGCGCGGGCAGGGAAGTGGTTTGTGGTTCAACAGAAAAGGCGGCGGCGGCACCGCCCTGGGGAGGGGGCGAGGCCCCAAATCCCCCCACCCCACCCCCCCCAAACCCCCCCCGGGCACCCCAAATTCACCCGCGAGCCCCAAAAAGGCAGCGCCATAAACGCCCGAATTTCTGTCATTTCTTTTTTTTTTTTTTCTCCCTTAATTCCTTCAATTCTTTTATTTCTTTTTTTTTTTTTTTTTTTTTTTTTAGGGAGGAACCCCCCAAATTCCTCCCATCCCCCACCCAGGTCCCGCAGCCGTGGAGGAGGGAGAGGAGAGACCCCCACCCCAAATAAAATGAAAAACACCCAAACGAGCCCCAAAACTGCCCCAAATTCCGGGGATCCCCCTGGGGGGAGATTTGGGGGCGGACTGGGGGGTCCCAGGTGGCGGGGACAGTTGGGGACCCCTCCCCAAATTATAATTTGGATTTTGGGGGTGGGGGCTGAAGGCACAGGAGGTCCCGGGGGGGGGATTTGGGGGGTTCCCGGGGGGGGATTTTGGGGGGGGTTCCCGGTGGGGGGGGGATTTTGGGGGGGGTTCCCGGGGGGGAGGATTTTGGGGGGGGGGTTCCCGGGGTGTGGGGGGGGTTTTGGGGGGGTTCCGGGGGGGGGGATTTTGGGGGGGGTTCCCGGGGGGTTCCCCACAATTCCACAATTCGGGAGCGGGGATTGCGTTACCGGGGCGGAATTTGGGGCATTTTGGGTGGGGGATTCAGGGGTGCCCTGTACAGGGGGGTTGGGGTGGGGGGTCCCGGGGGGGTCCCGGGGGGTCCCCGTTATTCCCGGGATTCATCGGGCGCGGGGATTCGCTGCCGGCTGGGCTCGCAGCCCCAAATCTCCCGCGCGTACTGAGCGATCGTTCGGTCACTCGAGAATTTCCCCGCGGCCGCCACGTTCCGGATCACGGTCCGGGTCCATTCCCGGGGGTTCTGCGGTATCGGGGAGGGGGGTCAGGCCGGGGGGGACCCCAAAATGCACCCCCAGACCCCCCCCCCGTGTCCTCACGGCCACCCCCAGACCGCCCTGCCCCCCCTCCCCCCGCCCCGTGTGGGGTTTTGGGGTTCCCCTCCTGCTCCCAGACCCCTCCCCACAATACCCGGGGACCCCCCCGTGCCCCCCCCTTTGCTCCTCGTGGAGTTTTGGGGACCCCCAACCCCTCCGTGCCCCCTCCCGGCTGTTGGGAACCCCCCAAAACGGTGCCGGGGCTTTTGGGGAGGGTCCCTTTTGGAGGGGGGGGGGTCGGGTCTCTTTGGGGATATTTTTTGGGGGTGGGGGTCCCTTTTTGGGGAGGGGTCCCCACCTTGTAGAGCGCGCTGACTTTCTCCTGGCACTTCACGTACGCCTCGTAATCCGCGAACACCTTAAACCTGGGGGGGGGCAAAAACCGGGAGGGGTCACGGGGGACCCTGGGGGGGGCCGGGACCCCAATCGCGACATGAACCCCCCCAATCGCGGCATGAAACCCCCCCAATCGCGATATGAAAGCCCCCATAGCGATATGAAACCATCCCATCGCGACATGAACCCCCCCAATCGCGACATGAACCCCCCCAATCGCGACATGAACCCCCCCCCCAATCGCGATATGAAAGCCCCCATAGCGATATGAAACCATCCCATCGCGACATGAACCCCCCCAATCGCGACATGAACCCCCCCAATCGCGATATGAACCCCCCCAATCGCGATATGAACCCCCCCAATCGCGATATGAAACCCCCTCAATCGCGATATGAACCCCCCCAATCGCGACATGAACCCCGATAGCCCTCACCAACCCCCCCCCACCCCCCAATCCTCCATCACCCGCCCCCCCCTCACCCCCCTCCCCTCCCCGCCCCCTCTGTCGCGACTCCGCGGGGCTCCTGTCGCGACCTGTCGTGGTTCATGAGCATGTTGACGATGTCGCGGAACAGGTCGGGCTGGCGGGGGCTGAAGAAGCCGGAGCTGAGCTGGTCCACGGCCTGGCGGAGCTCGGGGAGGCGATCGTAAAACTCCTGAGCGCGGTACCTGGGGGGTGGGGGGGAGGTTTGGGGGGGTCCTGGGGGGTCCTGGAGGGGCTTGAGGGGGTTTGGGGAGGTTTTGGGGGGGTCCTAGAGGGGTTTGGGGGAGGTTTTGGGGGTTTTTGCTGGAAGGTTCTGGGGGGGATTTGGGGAGTTCTGGGAGGTTTTGGAGTTTTTGAGGGGGGGATTTGGGGGAGCTCTGGGGGGGTTGGGGACGTTTTGGGGGCGGTCAGTGGGTGCCATGGGGGGGGTCACTGGGTGCCATGGGGGGGTCACTGGGTGCCATGGGGGGGTCACTGGGTGCCATGGGAGGGTCACTGGGTGCCATGGGGGGGGTCACTGGGTGCCCTGGGGTGGTCACTGGGTGCCATGGGGGGGGTCACTGGGTGCCATGGGGGGGCACTGGGTGCCAGGGTGGTCCATGGGTGCCCTGGGAGGGGTCACTGGGTGCCCTGGGGAGGGTCACTGGGTGCCCTGGGGTGGTCCATGGGTGCCATGGGGGGGGTCCATGGGTGCCCTGGGGTGGTCCATGGGTGCCATGTGGGGGTCCATGGGTGCCCTGGGGTGGTCCATGGGTGCCATGGGGGGGTCACTGGGTGCCATGGGAGGGTCACTGGGTGCCATGGGGTGGTCCATGGGTGCCAGGGGGGTGGTCCATGGGTGCCATGGGGGGGGGTCACTGGGTGCCAGGGTGGTCCATGGGTGCCATGGGGGGGGTCACTGGGTGCCAGGGTGGTCCATGGGTGCCATGGGGGGGGTCACTGGGTGCCATGGGAGGGTCACTGGGTGCCAGGGTGGTCCATGGGTGCCCCGGTCACTCTGGGGGCGCAGCGGGGGGGTCCCCCCGAGACCCCCACCCCTTCCTGTCGAGCTCCTCGACGTCGGGCACCCTCATGCCGAAGATGAAGAGATTCTCCTCGCCCGCCTCCTCCGCCATCTCCACGTTGGCGCCGTCCATGGTGCCGATGGTCAGAGCCCCGTTCAGCATGAACTTCATGTTGCCCGTGCCCGACGCCTCCGTGCCCGCCGTGGAGATCTGCTCCGACAGGTCCGCGGCCGGGATCACTGCGGGGGGGGTCAGAGGGGCCATATCGGGGCGATATCGGGAGATATCGGGGGATATCGGGGGATATCGGGATGTATTGGGGTTATATCGGGGGATATCGCGGTGTACTGGGGTTATATCGGGGGATATCGGGATTATATCGGGAGATATCGGGGGATATCGGGATGTATTGGGGTTACATCGGGGCGATATCGGGCGATATCGGGGTGTACTGGGGTTATATCGGGAAATATCGGGAGATATCGGGGTGTATTTGGATTATAAAGAGGGATATCGGGAGATATCGGGGTTATATCGGGAGATATCGGGGCGTATTGGGGTTATATCGGGGGATATCGGGGCGATATCGGGAGATATCGGGGTATATTTGGATTATATTGAGGGATATCGGGGTGTATTGAGGTTATATTGGGGTATATTTGGGTTATATCAGAGGATATCGGGGATTATCGGGGTGATATCGGGGTGTATTTGGATTATAAAGAGGAATATCGGGCGATATCGGGGTTATATCGGGGATTATCGGGGTGTCCTGGGGTTATATCGGGGATTTTCGGGGTGTCCTGGGGCTATATCGGGGATTATCGGGGTGTCCTGGGGCTATCGGGGGTTTTGGGGTCCCTCGGAACCCTCAGGGGGGACTGGGGATGTCAGGGCAGGGTCAGGGGATTGGGGGGCTGTTCGGGGGAAGGTTTTTTGGGGGTGCGGGGTTTTTTGGGGTCCCCCACCCTTCTCGGCCAGCGACACCCGGTAATTCTCCAGGAACAGAACCCTGAGCCGGTCACCCACGGCCGGGTCCTGGTTCACCACGTCCCCGATGGCCGTGACCAGGCGGATGATCATCTTGGCCATGTGGTAACCGGGGGCGGCCTGGGGGGCACCCCAAAACAGTCAGGGACCCCCAAACCACACAGGGACCCCCAAAACCACACAGGGACCCCCCCTTAGAGACCCCAAAACACTCAGGGACCCCCAAACCACACAGGGACCCCAAAACACACAGGGACCCCCAAAAAACACACAGGGACCCCCCCCTTAGAGACCCCAAAACACTCAGGGACCCCCAAACCACACAGGGACCCCCAAAAACACACAGGGACCCCCCTCAGAGCCCCCCAAAACACACAGGGACCCCCCCCTCAGAGACCCCAAAAAACACACAGGGACCCCCCCTCAGAGACCCCAAAACACACAGGGACCCCCCCAGAGACCCCAAAACACACAGGGACCCCCCCCTCAGAAACCCCAAAAAACACACAGGGACCCCCCCAGAGACCCCAAAACACTCAGGGACCCCAAAAAACACACAGGGACCCCAAAAACACACAGGGACCCCCCCTTAGAGACCCCAAAACACAGAGGGACCCCAAAAAAACCACACAGGGACCCCCAAAAAACACACAGGGACCCCCCCTTAGAGACCCCAAAACACTCAGGGACCCCCAAAAACACACAGGGACCCCCCTCAGAGACCCCAAAACACTCAGGGACCCCCAAAAACCACACAGGGACACCCCCCCCCCTTAGAGACCCCAAAACACTCAGAGACCCCAAAACCTTCAGGGATCCCCAAAACCTTCAGGGATCCCCCCACAGAGACCTCTGACCCCCTCACCCCAAACCCAAACGGAGCCCCTGAAAACCTGAGAACTGAGCCCCCAAAACCCCCCAAAAAACCAACAAAAAAATCCCCAATAAACGCCAGAAACAGCCCCCCAGCCCCCCCAAAATACCCCCAAAAAAACCCCCAAATAACCCAAGAAAAAGAGAAAAAAAAAAAAACCAAAAAACAAACACAAAAACCTTCCACCACACACCCTAAAAATACCCCCCTAAAAACCCCAAAACGCCCCCAAAATCCCCCCAAACCCCCCCAAAGCCCCTCACCTTGCCCCCGATCATGATGGTTCGGGGCACGAACGGTTTCCCGGGGTCCTTCTTGATCCCTGAAATTTGGGGGAGGGGGGTGACCCCAAAATGGAGGGAGGGGGGCACGAGTGAAGGGAGATCCCCCAAATCAGGGAGGGGTCCCGGGGGGGTCCCAGAGGGATTTGGGGGGATTTTTTGGGGGGGGGGGTCCCAGGGGTTTGCCAGGGTTGGGTCCGGAAGGGGGGATTTTAGGGGGGTTGTCCCCGATTGAGGAGGGGTCCCGGGGGCGGGTTTGGGGTCCCGGGGGTGGGTTTGGGGTCTCGGGGGCGGGTTTGGGGTCTCGGGGGCGGGTTTGGGGACCCCCACTCACGGTTGTAGAGGGTGATGACGTGCAGGAATTGGGGGGTCCCAGGGGCTGGATTCAGTTCGTGTTTTTTCAGGGGATTTTAGGGGGGTTGTCCCCGATTGAGGAGGGGTCCCGGGGGCGGGTTTGGGGTCCCGGGGGCGGGTTTGGGGTCTCGGGGGGGTTTTGGGGACCCCCACTCACAGTTGTAGAGGGTGATGACGTGCAGGAATTGGGGGGTCCCAGGGGGTCCTGGGGGCTCGATCCCAGCCCGTGTTTTTTCAGGGGATTTTAGGGGGGTTGTCCCCGATTGAGGAGGGGTCCCGGGGGCGGGTTTGGGGTCTCGGGGGGGTTTTGGGGACCCCCACTCACGGTTGTAGAGGGTGATGACGTGCAGGCAGTTCAGCAGCTGCCGCTTGTACTCGTGGATTCTCTTCACCTGCACGTCAAAGAGCGAGGCCGGGTTCACCCGCACCCCCGACACCTTCTCCAGGTACGCCGCGAACTTCACCTTGTTCTCCTGGAACACAACAAAAAGGGGCTGGGGGCTCGGCCGGGACCCCCCTGAGCCCCCCCCGAGCCCCCCAGGACCACCCCCCCCCCCCAGCCCCCCGTACCTGCTTGACCTTGGCCACGTCCCGGATGAAACTTTCGTCATCCACAAAGTCCCGGAGCCGCCGCAGCTGATCCAGGTCGGACACGAAATCCTCCCCGATGCGCTGCGAGAGAGAGGGAGCGGCAGGTGAGGCCCAGGTGAGCCCCAGGTGAGACAAGGTGAGCCCCAGGTGAGACAAGGTGAGCCCCAAACAAGCCCCAGGTGATCCCAAGTGAACCCCAGGTGATCCCAGGTGATTCTCAATTGATCCCAGATGAACTCAGCTGAGCCCAGGTAATCCCAGGTGATGCCCAGGTGATGCCCAGGTGAGCCCAGGTAATCCCAGGTGATGCCCAGGTGATGCCCAGGTAATCCCAGGTGATGCCCAGGTGATGCCCAGGTGATGCCCAGGTGAGCCCAGGTAATCCCAGGTGATGCCCAGGTGAGCCCAGGTGAGCTCAGGTGATGCCCAGGTGATCCCAGGTGATGCCCAGGTGAATCCCAGGTGATGCCCAGGTGAGCTCACCTGCGCGATGACCTCGGCCAGGCCGGGGTTGCACATCACCAGCCAGCGCCTCGGGGTGATGCCGTTGGTTTTGTTCTGGAACTTGTGGGGCTCCAGCTGATAGAAATCCTTGAACCTGGGGGGGGGGGGGACAGAGGGGGGACATGGGGACACCTGGATGGGGACACCTGGATGGATTTGGGGGCCAGGTGGGGCCAGGGGGAATTTGGGGCTCCGCAGCCGACCCTGCACGAGCTGTCCCCAAGGCTCCCGGTGACAGCGCGGGCGGCGGCACCGCAGAGCGGGGAGGGGTCGGGGGGATTGGGGGCGGCACGGGGGGGTCGTACACGCTGTCCCTGAGGATCTGGGAGTGGATTTCGGCCACGCCGTTGACGGCGTGGGAGCCCACGATGCACAGGTGAGCCATGTTGATGCGCTTCACCGCGCCCTCCTCCACCAGCGACATCCGGCGCAGGCGGTCCAGGTCCCCCGGGAACTGCGAGTACACGCGCTGGGGGACGGGAAAAGGGGCTGGGGGCGACCTTGGGGACACAGAGACCCCCCAGGGACACCCCCAGGGACACCCCGAGACCCTCCAGGGACACCTCAAAGGACATCGGAGCCACTGAGAACCCCCAGGGACACCCCGAGACCCCCCAGGGACACCCCAAGGGACATCGGAGCCACGGAGACCCCCCCAGGGACACCCTGAGACCCTCCAGGGACACCCCAAGGGCCATCGGAGCCACTGAGAACCCCCAGGGACACCCCGAGACCCCCCAGGGACATCCCCAGGGATGCCCGAGACCCCCCCAGGGACACCCCGAGACCCACCAGGGACACCCCAAAGGACATCGGAGCCACGGAGACCCCCCAGAGACCCCCCAGGGACACCCCGAGACCCTCCAGGGACACCCCAAGGGACATCGGAGCCACAGAGACCCCCCCAGGGACACCTCAAGGGACATCGGAGTCACAGAGCCCCCCCAGGGACAACCTGAGACCCTCCAGGGACACCCCAAGGGACATCGGAGCCACAGAGCCCCCCCAGGGACACCCTGAGGTACGCCAGTGCCACCCCAAGGGACACCAGATCCCCAGAGACCCCCCCAGCGACACCCCAAAGGACATCGGAGCCACAGAGAGCCCCCCAGGGACACCCCGAGACCCTCCAGGGACACCTCAAGGGACATCGGAGCCACGGAGACCCCCCCAGGGACATCCCCAGGGACCCCCAGAGAGCCCCCCGAGTTGTCACCCCCAGGGACAGCAGACCCCCAGAGACCCCCCCGAAGGACAGAGCACACCGAGGGACACCTCCAGGGACACCCTGAGACCCCCCAGTGCCACCTCCTGAGACCCCCAGGGACACCGCCCCTCCCGAGACCCCCAGAAATCACCCAGGGGTGCCACACGGAGCTGTCAGGGACACCCCCAAACCCCGCAGGATTTGTCCCCAGACAACCCCGCCTATCCAGGCTCTCTCTACCCCCAAAACCCCGGGGGTCTCCACCCCTCACGACCCCTCCCCAAAAAAAACCCCCCACGCACGTCCAGGAAGCGCTGGTTGATCTCGTAGATGAGCTCCAGGTGCCGCGGCAGCAGCGACTCGAGCAGGTGAACGGGCCAGCGCTCCAGCGCCTCGGGCAGCACCGTGTGGTTCGTGTAGGCGCAGGTGCGCACCGTGATGTCCCACGCCTGGGGGGGGACAGGTGGGGACACCCCCGGAGTGACCACAGCGACCCCCAATCCCCCCAATCCCCCCAAATCCCCTCAATCCCCCCCAAATCCCCCCCCCCCATCCCGCACCGCACACCTGGAGGAGAACCCGGAATGCAGAACCCACGTGCCCCGCAGGTTTTGGGGATCCCCCCCTTGGTTTTGGGGGGGGGGGGTCCTGCTGTGTCTCCCCCCACCCACCCCGCGCTCACCTGATCCCATCCCAGCCGCTCCTCATCCACCAGGATCCGCATCAGCTCGGGGATGGCCAGCGAGGGGTGCGTGTCGTTCAGCTGGATGGCGACCTGCGGTGGGGAGGGGTCAGGGGGGGTCGGAGCGGGGGTTTTGGGGGGTCCGGGGGGGAGTTTCGGGGTTCACCTTGTCCGGGAAGCCGTCGAAGGATGTTCGCACGGGGTCGCGGCTGCCGAATTTGGCGGATTTGAAGCGCCGGACGATGTCGTGGAGCGTGGCCGCCACCACGAAATATTCCTGCTTCAACCGCAGCTCCTTGCCCTCGAAAAACTGCCGAGAGACCCCCGTGAGACCCCAAAACAGCCCCCCAAAACCCTTCCCCATCCAAAAACTGGGGGTGCCCCCTCGTGAGACCCCAAAACAACCCCCCCCCAAAACCCCTTCCCCACGAAAACCTGGGGGGGTGTTCCCCCTGCGACCCCCAAAACAGCTCCCAAAACCCCTTCTGCCTCCCAAAACCGGGGTATCCCCCCCGTGAGACCCCCCATAAGGATCCCCAGGACCCCCCCGTGATTTCGGGGGTGTTTTTGAGGCTCTCAGGCAGGTTTGGGGGTCGCAGCCCCCCCGTTTCTCACGTTATCGTTGGGGTACAGCACACGGGAGATGTTCTCGGCCAGGTTCCGGTCCAGCACGGCCTGGACGTAACCCCCGACATTGACTGGGGGGGACAGGGGGGGTCAGGGGGGACCCCCGAGGGTGGGGGGACCCCGAGTGGGGGGGCTCAGGGATGAGGGGTTTGTTGGGGAGCGGAGGAAGAGAAGGAAGGAGAATTTGGGGGTGTGGGGTGGGAAAAGGGGGGGTTGGGATGGGGATAAGGGGGAGGATCAAGGGGGAATTTGGGGTCTTGGGGGGGCCTGAGGGGGTCAGGGAGGGGATTTGGAGTTCCGGGGGTGGATTTGGGGGGATTTGGGGTGGATTTGGGGGGATTTGGGGTGGATTTGGGGTGGGTTTGGTGGATTTGGGGTGGGTTTAGGGGGGGTTTGGGCACTCACAGTCCTTGAGGTTGAAGTCGTTGGGGGCCCGCGCTGACCACAGGCGCAGGGTGTTGACGGTGTTGTTGCGGTAGCCGGGGACAGGTGTGTCATAGGGCAGGGCCAGCACCACCTGTGGGTGACACCTGAGCGTGCCAGGGACCCCCCCAAAACACCCCCGGACCCCTGAGACACCCCCAGACTCCACAAAACACCCCCGGACCCCCGAAACATCCACCTCACCCGTCCCTTCACACACCTGTAAGTGTCACCTGTGCCCACCTGTGCCCACCTGGGCCTTACCTGCGTGTCCAGCCACCTGGCGCCGCCGGGCCCGTGCTCCACGCGCCCGTAGAAGTGAACGGGGATCGTGTACTCGGGCCGGGCTTTCTCCCAGGGGTTCCCGTAGCGCAGCCAATCATCGGCTTCTTCCACCTGGGGGAGGGTCCCAAACACCTGAGACCCCTCCCCCTCAAACCCGCCCCACCCCGGGACCCCCAGGGATCCCCCCAAACCCCCCCTCGGTGTTGTCATCCAGGGGGAAGGCACCCAAAAACCGCCACCCCCCCAAATGCACCGGGACTGGATGATCCCCGGGACCCCCCGGGACCCCCCGGGACCCCCCCAGGACTCCCCGGGACCCCCCCCAGGACCCCCCAGGACCCCCCGGGACCCCCCCGGACCCCCCCCCCGCACCTGCCACCCCCCCGCGATTCTCTGGTTGAAGATCCCGAACTCGTAGCGGATCCCGTAGCCGTAGGCGGCGAGTCCCAGAGTGGCCATGGAGTCCAGGAAACAGGCTGGGGACACAGAGGGGACATTGGGGACACTGGGGACATTGAGGGGATATTGGGGGGACACAGAGGGGACATTGGGGGGACATTGAGGGGACACAGGGGACATTGGGGACACAGAGGGGACATTGGGGACATTGAGGGGACATTGGGGACATTGGGGACATTGAGGGGACATTGGGGACACAGAGGGGACATTGGGGACATTGGGGACATTGGGGACACTGGGGACATTGGGGACATTGGGGACACTGGGGACATTGGGGACACAGAGGGGACATTGGGGACATTGGGGGGACATTGGGGACATTGGGGACACAGAGGGGACACAGAGGGGACATTGGGGACACAGAGGGGACATTGAGGGGACATTGGGGGGACATTGGGGACACAGGGGACATTGGGGACATTGGGGACATTGAAGGGACAGTGGGGACATTGAGGGGACATTGGGGGGACACAGAGGGGACATTGGGGACACAGAGGGGACATGGGGGACACTGGGGACATTGGGGACATTGGGGGGACATTGGGGACACAGAGGGGACATTGGGGACATTGGGGACATTGGGGACATTGGGGACATTGGGGACATTGGGGACATTGAAGGGACACAGGGGACATTGGGGGGACATTGGGGACATTGGGGACACAGAGGGGACATTGGGGACATTGGGGACATTGGGGGGACATTGGGGACATTGAGGGGACACAGAGGGGACACAGAGGGGACACAGAGGGGACACTGGGGACATTGAGGGGACACAGGGGACACAGAGAGGACACAGAGGGGACATTGGGGGGACATTGGGGGGACATTGAGGGGACACAGGGGACATTGGGGACATTGGGGACACAGAGGGGACATTGAGGGGACATTGAGGGGACATTGGGGGGACATTGGGGGGACATTGAGGGGACACAAGGGACATTGGGGACATTGGGGACACAGAGGGGACATTGGGGACATTGAAGGGACAGTGGGGACATTGAAGGGACACTGGGGACATTGGGGGGACATTGGGGGGACATTGAGGGGACACAAGGGACATTGGGGACATTGGGGACACAGAGGGGACATTGGGGACATTGAAGGGACAGTGGGGACATTGAGGGGACACAGGGGACATTGAGGGGACATTGGGGGTCAGGGACACTGGGGACATTGGGGGGACATTGGGGACATTGGGGACACAGGGGACATTGGGGACATTGGGGACATTGAAGGGACAGTGGGGACATTGAGGGGACACTGGGGACATTGGTGGGCTCGGGGGGGGGGGCAGGCATGGAGAACAGGACACAAACTGGGGGCGGGGGGATGTCCCTGGGGACACTGGGGACACTTGGGGACACGGGGGGGACCCCGGGGACTGGGACCATGCTGGGGACGGGGCTGTCACCGAGCGGACAATCAGGGACATCCCGGAGACCGGGGGGACATCGTGGGGACACCGCGGGACCCCCTCCAGCCCCCTGGGGACCCCCTTGGGGACCCCCCGCACCTGCCAGGCGCCCCAGGCCGCCATTGCCCAGCCCCGCGTCCTCCTCGATCTCCTGCAGCTCCTCCATGTCCAGCCCGAGCTGGGGATGGGGACAGCACAGGAGGGGTTGGGGAGGGGGTCCCCAAAACCTCGCGACCCCCCTCATTCCCCCACCCCCCTCTATCCCATCCCATCCCATCCCATCCCATCCCATCCCATCCCACCCCCCCAAATCCCGCTGCACCCGCAGGGACAGCCGCGCATCGCAGCCCCCCAAGACCCCTCCCCAGCCCCCCCAAAGCCCCCCAGGACCCCCCCCGTGCCCCCCCCCACCTGGTAGAGCGCCTCGTCGCAGCTGCTCTGGAGCCCCAAGTTCACCATGGTGTTGGTCAAGGTGCGCCCCATGTAGAACTCCAGGGACAGGTAATAGATGCGCTAAAAGGGGGGGGTCAGGGGGTTATGGGGGGGTCCTGGGGGGGGTCCTGGGGGGGTCACGGCCACCCCCGCGCCCCCAGGTGACCCCCCCGGCCCCGCCGCCCCCCCGCTATCCGGTGTCGGGATTAAATGGCAGCGGCCGGGGCAGCGGGAAAGGTCAGGATAAATTTAACTGGGGAAGGGGGGGGGGGGGGGCAGGAACCCCCCCAGTCCTGACCCCCCCCTCCCCGAAATGTACCCCCAAAATCTGCACCTGAGACCTCCCCAAACCTGCAAAGACCCCAAACCCACAGCCCCCCCCAGCCCCGGTTTCTGGGGACCCCCCCCCCCACACGCATTGGGGTGTTCCCACAGCAGCTCTGTTGGGCACGGAGCCCCCCAGGAACCCCTAAACCCCTCCAGGACCCCCCCCAAAATCCCCCCAGGACCCCCCCGAACCCCTTTTTCCCCACCTGGGGGTCCTTCTGTTACAGCACCGCTGGGTCTGCAGCCTCCAGACCCCTCTGGGACCCCCCTCAAACCCCCAGGACCCCCCTTTTCCCCCATTTCGGGGTCCTTCTGTTACAGCACCGCTGGGTCTGCAGCCCCCAGACCCTCTCAGGACCCCCCAAACCCCCCCAAATCCCCACCTCGGGCTCTTCCTCACGGTGGCACCGCCGGGTCTGCAGCCCCCAGACCCCTCTGGGACCCACCAGGACCCCCCCAAACTTTCTCAGGACCCCCCCAAATCCCCCCCAAACCCTCTCAGGACCCCCCCCCAGCCCCCCCCAAACCCCCTCAGGACCCCCCCCCAGCCCCCCCAAACCCTCTCAGGACCCCCCCCAGCCCCCCCAAACCCCCACCTTGGGGTCCTTCTCGTAGTAGTACTGCTGCGTGCGCAGCCAGCGCCCCACCAGGTGGTCGCGCACGGTGTGCGCCAGCGCGAAGTAATAATCGCGGGCTGTCGCGACATTGCGGTCCTTGACCAGAGTGAAGTGCAGGTGCCGGTTGAAGTTGCGCTTCAGCTCGCCCACGTTCTCGGGCCCCGCCAGGCCCCGCACGCTGATCTGGCGCCGCCGGTCCTCGTCGCTCAGCGGTCGCGACATGGCGACAAAGATTGCCTTGGGGTGGGGGGGGTCACTGCAGAGTCCCAGGGGATTTTTTTGGGGGGGGGGGCTGCAGCCGGCTGGGGGGGCTCGGGGGGTTGGGGTTTGGGGTTTTGGGGTTTGTTTTCGTGGCGGGGTGCGGAGGGCTCCGGGTTTGGGGGGGTTTTGGGTCTGGGGGCTCCGGGCCGGGGGCGGTGGCAGAGGCGCCCCGGGGGCTTTGAGCGAGCGGATGTTAAATATTCATGAGGGGGCGGGGCTCGGCTGGGGCCACGCCCACAAAAGGGATCAAATTCAATTATTCACAAGGGGCGGAGCTCTAATGAAGCCACGCCCACACCCGCATATAATAAACAGCTTATTAATTATTCACGAAGGGGCGGGGCTCAATGGCCGCCCCGCCCTCTTAGGGCTCTGTCATTAATTATTCATGAGTGGGCGGAGCTTGAGCGCCCTTGGGGGGGCTCAGACCCCTCCCCAAAAAATCGGGGGGGGGTCCCGAATGGCGCTGGGGGAGGGGTGAGGGGGGGGTCTCTGTGTGTCCCCAACCCCCCCTGGGGTGTCCCCGAGTGTCCCCACCCGGGGGGGTCCTGGGGGGCGCCCGAGGATTGGGGGGCGGGGTCTGTGTGTGTTTTTGGGGGTCTGTGCGTGTTTTTGGGGGTCTGTGTTTTTGGGGGGGTGGTCTGTGTGTGCTGTCCCCCCCCCCCGCCCCCCCGGTAACCGGATCGGTCCCTGAAGGTCGCGACATTCTCGGCGACATTCGCGGTGACCTCGCGGGTGAGTGACGGCCGCAGGGGGTGGGGGCGGGGCGGGGGGGCTCCGGTTTCACGGCGGGGGGGGAGGGGAGGGGAGGGAGGGGACACGGTGAAACCGGACCCTGGTGACGCGGGGGGGGGACACGGACACGAAATGAGGGGGGGCCCAACGGGGGTCCCGCTCCTTTATTCATACACAAAAAAAGCGCGGGGGGAGGGGGCGTGGGGGGGGGGGCTCTACAAGGGGGAGATTTCTTTTTTTGGGGGGAGGGGCCCAGAACGAAGAGGGGGTAACAGAGGAAAAGGGGACCCCGAGATTTATTTATTTTTGGGGGGGGGGGGGGCGTGGAGCGACCCAAACCTGAGCCCCCCCCCCCACCTTGCAGACCCTCCCCCCCCCCATCAGTGCCCCCTCCCCGCCCCCTCCTCAATTCGGGGGTGGGGGGGGTAAATCAATCAATTCACGAGGTGGTCCCGGGGGGGTCGGGGGGGGGGGCACCCCAAAATCCATGAGTTCATGGAGGGGGGAGCGCCCCAGTGTGGAACAGCCCACGGAGGAAAGGGGGGGGGGGGGATCCCCACAATGGATCAGTCCCTCAGGGGGGGATCTCTGATGGGTTTTTTTGAGGGGGGGATCCCCACAATGGATCAGTCCCTCGGGGGGGGATCCCTGATGGTTTTAGGGGGTCCCCACAATGGATCAGTCCCTCGGGGGGGGGATCCCCACAATGGATCAGTCCCTCGGGGGGGGGGATCCCCACAATGGATCAGTCCCTCGGGGGGGGATCCCCACAATGGATCAGTCCCTAAGGGGGGGGATCCCTGATGGTTTTAGGGGGTCCCCACAATGGATCAGTCCCTCGGGGGGGGGGGGATCCCCACAATGGATCAGTCCCTCGGGGGGGGGGGATCCCCACAATGGATCAGTCCCTCAGGGGGGGATCCCAGATGGTTTTCGGGGGTCCCCACAATGGATCAGTCCCTCAGGGGTGGATCCCGGATGGTTTTCGGGGGTCCCCACAATGGATCAGTCCCTCGGGGGGGGATCCCGGATGGTTTTCGGGGGTCCCCACAATGGATCAGTCCCTCGGGGGGGGATCCCGGATGGGTTTTTTTGAGGGGGGGATCCCCACAATGGATCAGTCCCTCGGGGGGGGATCCCGGATGGTTTTCGGGGGTCCCCACAATGGATCAGTCCCTCGGGGGGGGATCCCGGATGGTTTTCGGGGGTCCCCACAATGGATCAGTCCCTCAGGGGGGGATCCCTGATGGGTTTTTTTGAGGGGGGGATCCCCACAATGGATCAGTCCCTCGGGGGGGGGGATCAGTCCCTCGGGGGGGGGTCCCTGATGGTTTTGCTTTGACGGGGGGTCCCCACAATGGATCAGTCCCTCGGGGGGGGATCCCGGATGGTTTTCGGGGGTCCCCACAATGGATCAGTCCCTCGGGGGGGGATCCCTGATGGTTTTCGGGGGTCCCCACAATGGATCAGTCCCTCGGGGGGGGATCCCCTGACATTTTTGTTTTTTTGGGGGGGGGGCTCCCCGCAGCGGCAGTGTCCGAGGCTCAGTTCTGGGGGGGCGGCGGGGGGGGCGCGGGGGGCATGCCGAAGGGGGGCAGGGCGGGCACCCCCATGCCCATCATGGTGACGAAATTAGAAGGGTCCATGGGGGGGGGCGGCGGGGGGGGGGCGCGTACATCAGGCCCCCGGAGCCAGGAGGCGGCGGGGGGGGGCGGGGGGGCCCCGGGGGGCAGCGGGGGCTGAACCCCGGGGGGCAAAGGCACCATGGAGGGGCTGCCGGGGAGCGGGGGGGCCCCCGAAGAAGCCGCCCCCCCCCCCGCCGCACCCCCCCCCGCCTGCTGCTGCCAGGGAGGGAGGGAGGCGCTGCCAGCGCTCGTGGTGGTCGTCGTATCTGCGAGAGGGGGGGGAAAAAAAAGGGTTAATTAGCGCTGGGGTTAATTAGAGAGATTGGGGGATTTGTGTTAATGAAGGCTGAGAAAGAGCGGGAGTG